>OY728141.1:1558629737-1559842667 GCA_963277665.1 Viscum album
TGAGTTTCACCACAGTGGTGCTATTGTGATATGGGTATGTGTTGGGCTGAGTTTTGGTGATCCCTTGATGCGGTGCAGGTTGATCCGTGTTTTCCCTTATGTGGTTGTGAGTTACGAGCGTTTCTTCTTTCACCCCGCAATGTGAAACGATATTGGAAAATTTATTTGAGGTAGGAGTTCCTTGTTCTATCTTTTTTACATCTTATGTGTTGGGATTGCGTTATTTTTCTTTCCATTGGATGGATAGTAAGAGTTGACATAATAAGATAATAAATTTACATGTTTGAAATTGATTGGTATGAGGAGATATTACATGCTTGACTACTTTGATATATGTTGTTGCTGATGATATTATGTCATGTTGTTACCTCGCTGAAAATTACGGCTGGTGGGAGCCTTGTTTGCACTGTATATGATAAGATGTGATGACCCTTGGTGTGTTTTTGCATGAGCACACCCTGAATAAAAGGATAGAGAATGTTTATTTGGCTCATAAACTGCTTGCCTTTGAATTTTGGTTTGTGTGAAAATACCCATGTTAAGGAAAGAAGTAATGTGATGAAAGCCCTTGAATAAATTGTAGAAGTCAGGATGTGTGATGTTCTGTGCGGTTGCTTTGTTGTGTTGCCTTGTATTTTACAAGCTGATATGCGGGAGTGGAAAAAAACACTCGTCGATTTGGTAATATCACAACAACTTAAAGGAAACACACGACTGGTGCCAAATCGAGTCATGGGTGACATAGTTACACTCATGGAGATGTAAATGTCGAGACCCATAAGAAACAACCAATCTCTACTGCTGCAAGACACTGCCCAAGTCAAGATGCAAAGTGTCATAAAAAACCTCAAACTGAACTCGCTCTTCGGGAAAATGAAGAACAAGATAGCTAACCAACTTCTAATTTAAATACTTGAAAGTTTCTTGACACTGGTCTGTCCATAAGAATGCCCGATCCTTTCTGGTCAAGATAAGATGTAACATGCCTCCGACCCATCCGAGGGTCTCGCTCACCAACGAACACTGCATGCTCTCCATCAACATCATATAACACAATATGACTGACTCTTGAAGTAATCCAAAATAGCCTGCACCGAATACAACTAGTCCATACCGAGAATGATGTTATATGACTATTCATAAACATAGGAATTCTCATTAAGAGTAGTGATACCCTATCATTAGATCACAATCTCTTCATACTTCATATAGATAAGCTCGACCTTCGACTGAGGTAGTCAATGAAAAGGGCACTAAAAGCCTCTCCACCTCATCCCAAAGTATATATTAGGGTGGATGATATGGATTTCATAGCTCTTGAATCAAACAAAACATGCACCCAAGTATAAAACAATCAAAGGGTACCCCGAACGACATCTGACTCGCCCGATGCTGACAACTCTTGATCATGAAACTGACCACGTCCTCCTCTATAAACTCTCTGACCCTAATGGAAACCACCTCCAGGATTGCACTCTGATCTCTGGGGATGGGGAGCATTATGGGGATGTCCTCTTCCTTCCCCATATCTCCTCTTCTAGTCCAAAGTTTTAGTGCCCTGTTGGTGCTCTCTCAGCTGAAACTGCCTCAATCGAGGAACCTGAAGTGGAACACCTGTTGCACGCTATCTTCTTAGAAAGGTTCAACACTCTCGTTGTTGATGAACTTAACCTCCACATGAAAAACATGTGTTTTATCACTTGGTAGGGGCCTGATAGTCATCACTCCTGAAGAAATGAGATAATTAGGTCTGAAATCTACCCATGGCTGTTCGAAATCTCTTCTGTCCAGGCTACTGGGAACCTTGTGTTGGAGTTGGTGTCTGAGGACCAACTATTTGTACTTTGATTACATGTATATTCTATGTATTGAATATTAATAAAACTTCTTATTACATATTGTTTGTTGTTTTGTATGATTCTAATGTAATAATGTCTTAAAGTGTATGTCGCATTGATAAGGTCATAGTAGTTCCCAGGTATGATGAAAACCTTGATGTGTTATGATGATATTCTCAAATAATGTTCTACGGTTGGATAACGTACTATGACGGGACACATAGTACTTAAAATGTCAGGAGAGAGTACTCGTAAGCATGTGAGATTTATTCTCATGAAGTTCGCACATGGTAATCTCCAAGATGGGAGATTATGAGAACAAACCCACCAATGAGAATTCTGCATATTTTGGTGTCATCAGATATTCCTATCTATGAGCGTGTGTGATGGTCCTTAGACTTTAAGATTATTATTAATGCATGTTACAAATTGCTTACTAGATTTATTTCGTAAACCAGGATGATAACAGTTCATGGCGAAGTTGGATACATGGGGTGCTTCACGAGTGACATGTCATTAATGAACAAGTCAAGGAAGGATTTGTCCTTTCCATATTTATTGAAGCTGATATCTCGGCCCTTTGATCAGAATAGAATCACCGCATTAAATTCCATGACCATGGTGTAATGACATGTTTATTTCAGATAGGCACATAAAGATATATAGAGCATGTAGGTTGGTGATATGGATATACAACTTGCTTGATGAGATATTACGACAAATATATTATATTACACAGTGAGCATTCATATGTGGTTGTTGACGTTGTGACATTAATTTCTTTCTCTTGGGTGTCTTGAGCCGTTGGTAGACAATAATATTGGATTTCAGGAAATCCCGCCTCATGCCAATGAGAAAAAATCCTAGAGGGTCACACATCGGGTGTTTCCGTTGATATCCATTAAATTATATTTGAGTTTTATTAATGGAATGAATATTATTCTCAAGTTCGAGGAATACTTTTATTCAAGTCACATTGATCAAAAAAAAATATTAAATAAATATCTATTCGATGACTTGTGAATGAAATATTTATTTTATTTATTGAATATTTTAATAAATATTTATTCTCTAGACTGTGAATAAAATATTTATTTATGAATAAGATATTTATTCGATTGATCAATAAATGTTAGAGGAGTTCAAACGGACCAAGACTGATCCCGATGATAAATATTAATTAATAAGACAGTTAAATAATATTTTTTATTGTACAAGTTGACGTGCACCACAAAATAATAATTATATAACTATTATTATGTGACATGAGGTTTATTAAAGGTAAAAAATTTTATTTAATGGCTGATATGCGATTAAATAATATTTTAAACTTAAATCCAAACTGTATCAACAGACAACTATGTTTATTGTGTAGAGTATCCAAAAACTTAGAATAGAGAATTGTTGCGCACAATGAATTATCTCTCAACTCCTCTCTTCCTCCCATGAATGAGAACTGCAAAAGATATTTCTTCAAGATCGAAGAATGGACAATCAAGAATGAACAATGCAAGATATTCGACTGATCACTCTAGCACCTAGAGATCGAGTGGCATTGCTCGGAGATCATAAGAGCACGTGTGGATCAACGCTAGAGGGATTCTATCCTTGGATCCTCACAGCGCAATAGAGGTAATTCGAAAGGGGTTTTTAGGACGATCAACATTCACTAATGAAGAAAGTACCTAAGCCCAGATATTTATTTCTTCAAATATTAAATAAATTAATTATAAATTTTACAAACAAGATTATCTCTATTGGTTTCGGACAATGATTATTAAAAGAAATTTTAATATATCGTCTATCTCCGCATGCTTCTACTACACCTGGAACCAACACCTTGGACCATAACTCTGCTTCATTGAGAATCATGATGACTCCTCTCTTGTGACAATTCGGTTCTATCCAACGTCCTCCCAACAACCTATGCTCTTTCCAACACATCGAGATATGTTGAAAACATAAATAGGGAGACCTGACGCTTGATATCTAAATGCAAAGCCTCCTCGAAGTGCCTTTCCTTGAACTCCTCATCCGGCAACAGGTCCAAAACACAACAGGGAAGGGTCAGGAAACAGATCCTGAACTCCTGCACATAGGAACTCCCCTGTTGAAGGGTAAGAATCTCTTGTCAGTTGACCACCTTCACAGTCGAGGAAAGACACTCGACTCGAAATTGATCTCGGAACTTCTCCCACAAGGCTACTGACTCCTCACGATTCCCAAGGAATAAGAACCACCACTACCTTGCTTCTACATGAAACATCGTCACCACCAATGAAACCCAATTCTCTTTCGGAGCACAGATCGAACTGAAGACTATCTCTACCTCCTCTAACCAGTCCTCTATCATTGAGTCTGAAACAAAGCTCTCATACTTCTACAGAATCTAGTGTTGAAATCTCGGAGTGTTCTCCTCCAAGTGTCATCATCGTCGACCTCTACTCTGCAGTGATCTACTGGCACATGCTGCCGAACAACTTCGGTGTGAATCTGGTGAGGACGTCGACCTGGAGCTATACCTGCAAAAGAACAAACTGTTAGGGACTCCCAAACCAGAAATACATAACATTTAAAATTAATTAATTAATTATTTTTTTAAGGTTCAACATAATCCCAAGGTCTACCCATTTCAAACACATACACAAAGAGAATGATGCATGATCATTTTCTAGGTCTCTTCCCCAGAACCAATATTAATTTTTTAGTAGGCTCGGTAAACTTAGAGGTTCATGCATCAGATCACAAGGGTCCCTAAATACTCGTGTCTTAACCATTTTCCCTTGTTTACATTGATTACTAAACTTCACTGACATCATTGCTTTACCAACTCATGCGGTTCTCACCTGTGCCTACCTTTGAACTCCATCTTATCACTCAACCTGAACCTTTTATACCACTCTATCATGACTTCCCCAAGGTACCCCTCTTGGGCCGACAATGAGAGAAGAGAGATAATAATGTCTGAAGCCCACCTCCAATAGGTCAAGAGTTGATGACAAACACCGAGGGTATATGATACACATAGATGGGGGACATTACCCACTAAGGTATGAGAAATAAGAGGTAAGATAGAAGATACTAAAGATAAAAGTAAAAGATCTCAAAACATGCATGTAATGTCATACAAAAAAAACCGTAAAGGAAACTACAAGTACCAAAAGATAAAATCGGCATTGACCATGAAACCCAAAGAGCTCCCAAACAACCACAAGCTAGTAATATCCATCCTAATCACCAATCTTCTACTGATCTGAAAAATAGTTTATATATAAGTATGGTGCGCATAAAATGTATACTCAGTAGGATCCTCCATGGGGCCTCTTGTGCTAAAGATAAAGAAAGCATGCTAAATCTCAATGAACAAAAAGTGAAGCTAACTTGTCATCTAAAAAAATATGCTAAGTTCCTATCCTCATCATGACTATCTCTAATCATGTATCGCATACAAGTGAACATATAATATAAAATAAAAAGGAAGTTACCTTGCTACCACTTCCTCACAGGTTTTCCGCTCTTCCACAACGCCGTACGTCTTGAGCCATCTCTTTTCAAAAGTGAGTCAGTCTGAAGACACTTGGGATAATGTATCATAACATGATTCACGTGCATCACATCATCTCATCATCACATACCATACACCTCATGCTTCACATTATATCATTACATCTTTAGATAGTAACTAAGTATTTTTCAGGAGCTACCACAACCTGTATGTCATGTATTATGCCTCAAGACATCACAACTCATACACTTTATACCTATAATAATCCATAAGATACTATATCTGGAGATACGTGTGTGAAATAATCATAAGCCATTACAGTCCACTACACACATATATGAGGAATTATAACCACCGTGCAAGCATCACATAATACCATCATGAGAAGAGAGTGGTGCCAGAGGGGGTAGTCACCCTTCTGTTCCTCGGCAACCTGGATATTGGGGAAAACACATTCCCAGAGTACACTAGGTGTCAGTCACCCTACTGACATGGGTGAGGTGTAGCGTATGAAATAAAAAAACATAATAGATATAATATATCTCACAACCATACTATGAAAATTAATCCAGTCATAGATTCAACTGCAGTTATCGTCACTAGGACACCCGACTGCCACTACTAAGGACTAGATATCCAATAAACACACTAGCATTCAAGAAAATTTTTATTTATCTCTTTTTTTCCATTAAAAATACACATTACCTTAATTATTTCAATTAACAATTACCATTGCTTTAAAATTACTTTCACATGATCATAAAATGATTCCTATACCCTCTAGACATAAACCAATCGGCTCCATGATTTCTCAAGATCACCAAATTTTTCATTCCATCGAGCACAAATGTTGGGAGCTTAGCTCGTAGGGTGCACTTCAATTTATTAAAGGGAGTAGTGGAGGGGGATACATTGAGTAAAACATGAAATTTACAGCAGCAGAATCCCACAGGAGAGACAGAGCTCAACCTGTTCAAGCCCCGAGGCCGAAATACATGGTATCCCCCCCACTACTACACCAGTACTATATAATAGAATATCCAGGGAATATTTTACAACTATCTAACAGAATAAATCAGCTCCTAACAGACTCTTGGGACCACCACCACTCTAACAAAAATCCAATCAAATAGAATATTGGGACCACAGGCTGGGTTTCCTCAGCCAAATGCCTGTGGGGACCCACTAGCTCCTCAGCTAACTGCCTGAGCTCACTGCCAGTGGGGACCCCTTGCCCCTCACAATATAGACTCTCCATGGTCCCGAATCCCCCTCGCTGTAATAGTCGCCCCTTCTGAAATAAAAACCTTGCCCTCAAGGTTGCAGGAGGGAAATTTATTTTGAATGATATAACTATCTTCCAAGGTGGCGTTCTGCATTGATCGACCCTTCCACTTGATTAAACTTTGGGGTGTAGCTGCTCCGATTGAAGAGTTGGGGCATCTGGCCAGAACGGCTTCCGGCTCAAGTGCGAGCGGGGAGTCAGTGTCCAGTCCTAAAGGCAACATTGGCTAAAGGGCATGATTAACGAGGGCCCGCTTTAATTGGGAAACACAAAACAATGGATGGATTCGGGCTACTGTAGGTAAGTTCAAGAGGTAAGCCACGCTTCCCACTCGATGGGGAATCTAAAAATGGCTATAAAATGAGGGGAAAGCTTTTAGTGGGTGTGGTGGGAAACATAATGTTGGCGGTGGGGGAAGAGTTTGAGGTAAACTAGGTCACCAGGGTGGAAAGAAATGTTGCAACGGTGCTGGTCGACTTGGTGTTTCATGTAATTCTGTGTGAGGGAGAGATGACGTCGGAGGTGGTGGAGAGCCTCTTAGTGATCAAGTAAATCAGAATCTACAACTTCTACTTGAATTTTGTTGGGCAACCCATTCAACAGGGCGGGTGGGATGCATCTGTAAATGACTTCAAAAGGGGAGGATTTACTGGAGGAATGCCATGTGGTATTGTACCAAAGTTTTACCCACGCTATCCAAAAGGACCAGGTCTTCGGTTTCTTGCCGACAAAGCATCGAATGTAGGTTTCCAAATGATGGTTGACAACCTTCATTTGACCTTCAAATTGGGGTGATAAGTGGAACTAATTTGTAATTTAGTTCCCTGCAAACGAAACAGTTCTGTCCAGAAATGACTCACAAATAGAGGGTCCCAGTCACAAACAATAGGCTTCAGAATACTGTGAAGGAAGATGATATCTTTGAAAAATATCTCAGCACCCCCCTTAGCTATGAACATATGCTTTAAAGGGATAAAGTGAACATACTTGGAAAGTTTGTCCACAATGAACATGATGACATCATATCCTTTTGACTAGGGTAACCCAGTAATGAAGTCAGTGAAAAGATCCTCCCATATGACTGTCAGAATGGGGATGGATGGAGGAGGCTCACTGAAGAGAGAGTGGAATATTTGTAGCCCTAAAAGGTGTCACACTTTTGAACGTACGACAATACGTGGCGACACATGCCCACCCAATATAAATTGCCATAAAGCTTTTGATAAGTGTGGTAAAAACCTAAGTGCCTCCCATGTGGGGAGGCATGAAACTTCCTGAGGAGGTGTGGTATCCAAGGGGATGTGAGTGGAAGGACAATCCTACCGTGGTAAAATAAGGTACTGTGTAAAAATTGGAATCCTTTTGGATAAACGCTGCCGGTATGGAGCTGTTGAATAATTTCATAGGTGAAGGGATCATCAAGAAACCCGTCCATTAAATTGGAACCATGTTGCCATATCAGGGAGGAGATGGACATTGGGCAGGCACCTCATGCCTCATGTTGGGAGCGAGAATCAACAATTGTATTTTCTTGGCCAGGTTTATACTGAATGTCGAAGTTATAACCCAACAACTTGGCAACCCAACCCTGCTGAACGAAAAAGGAGGTTCGCTATTCTAATAGGTATTTAAGACTATGCTGGTCAGAAAATACCACAAAGGGATGACCCAAATGGTAGGGGCGCCAATTTTTGATGGAGAGGACTTAATCCATGATTTCCTTCTCGTAGGTGGATTTGGAGAGGTTTCAATTAGTGAGTGCCTTGCTGAAATAAGCGATAGGTAACTGATTTTGCATGAGCACCGCACCATTATCGTGATTGGAGGCATCACACTCTACTTCAAAAGGTCGATAAAAATCCAGCATTTCCAGAACAAATTTGAGCCTATCAAAAGCCTACTGTGCCTCTGAAGACTAGTGAAATCCTTTTTTCTGGGTTATTCGAGTAAGGGGATGAGCTATCTTTCCATAATCTTGAAAAAATTTTCAACAGTATCTTGTCAAGATGAGGAGTATGTGGAATCCACGAATGGATTTCAAGGTTGGCCAAGCAAGGATGATCTGGATTTTTGAAGGGTCCATAGTAACCCCGTCTTGAGAAATAAGGTGGCCTAAGTAGTGCACCTAGGATTAAGAAAAAGAACATTTCCTTGCATTGACAATGAAGTGGTGGCCTAAGTAGTTCACCTGGGATTAAGTAAAAGAACATTTCCTTGCATAGACTAAGATATCATAAAAAAAATTGAGGACAAACTGCCAGAGATGAGGCTGAAATAAATCATTCATTGTGTTTGGAAGGTAGAGGGAGCATTGGAGATTCTGAAAGGCATTACCAGAAATTCTTAGTGGCCATTATGTGTGCAGAATGCTGTTTTCTCCACATCGGCCTTTGCCATCTGAATTTGATGATATCTGAACTGGAGGTCCAGTTTAGAAAAGAAGACCGCTCCATGTAATTCATCCAACAATTAGTCGACCATTGGGATGAGAAATTTTTCTGGAATGGTGGCTTTTTTGAGCACGCGATAATCAACACACATGTGCTGGGAAGAATTTTTTTTGACCAAGAGGACCAGACTGGAGTAAGCACTGGTACTAGAACGGATGGGCCCTTGCTGCAATAATGTCATCACCTGCTATTCAAGTTAAATTTTGTGGGTGTGTGGGTAAAGGTATGGGTGGACCGAAATTGGGCCTTGGCCTGGAAACGAGTTGATTTTATGGTCAATAAAGTGTCAGAGAGGTAATCTTGGGAATGGTTAAAACACAGAGTGAAAGGACTCGGGCTGCTGCTGCAACTGAGTGTGCTGTTGCGGGCGCATCAGAGCAGTTGAAGCCTCATTAGGGCTAGGTAGTAGGCTCAAGTGGTGGGAAGTGGGTGGACCATGGGTGGTCAGGGTGTGTAGAGTGGATAGGAGGTTGGAGTTGTTGTGCACGCCCTAGAGGATGTGGAGTTGCTTCCCTACATTGAATTTCATTGTAATTTTCTGCCAATTGGTTTGGATGTCACCAAGCGTCCGAAGCCAGGAAATGCCGAGAATGAGGTCCATCCCCCCGATATCCAAAACATGAGCGTCAAGGGTGCAATGATATGAGCCCAACTCAAACCGAAGGTGCTTATAAAGGCCTTTTGTAGAGAAATAGTGACCATGGCTGAGTTTGATGGGTTGTTTGATCGCAGTTTGGACAGGGAGGTTGAGGAGTGTGGTGAGGTTGGGGGAAATGAATTTGTGTGTAGATCCATTGTCTAAGAGAACCAATAAAGGAATGGTGACCAGTTGGACATCCACCTTCAATTATGAAATAGTTTCAGGGCCCCAGTGGGGAGAAAGGGCAATGGATGTATAGAAGTCCAGCATGAGGCATTTAACAACATTGGTCGGGGGATCTGCCCGGGGGTCCAGGGGCACTAGAGGTGCCCAAATATCGTTCTGTAGGTGCTGCTTATCGTCTCCCAATAGGATCACCCAGATTTTAGCATCCTGACAATTGTGCATGAGGTTAAATGGCTTTCCACATTTGAAACAGAGATCCTTCTTTCGGCGGTCCTCCCATTCGTGTGGAGATAAATTTAGAACTCCTCTACCAGGCGAGGAAAGGGGCCGGGGAAAGGAAACCCTTCTTAGTGGGGGTGTGATCGCTACAACCATAAACCATTACTTTCATTAATCTGGTTATTATTTATTACATTCAATTCCATCATCATCCAAATGAATAAAGCATGACAACTTTATGGCTGCACATAAAATAATAGGAGAAGCAATGAATTCCCTACCTCAAGGCTTTCAATGTTGTTTGATCAAGAACAGAACAAAATCACAGAACTTTGATCACCCATCTCTCAAGGAAACTACAACCCTCTAATAACGCCACGCCACAACCACACCAACAAACATCAAAATAACTCTATAAGGTCAAAGGATATCAACCTCCATAACATGGAAATAAAGAAAAGGAGGAAACAAGACCAATCTAAGAACTCACTTCACATCACCATAGATTGAACACAGGAATCCAATGATCAATACCTATTGAAAGGGCTTCAAAACACCCTAAAGAAACACCCTTGGATGCCTGGAGTTGGGATAGAATTGAAGGGTTTTGATAAAATTCAATGGTGCAAGAGGATTTATAAACATTCTTCCGGACAGACTTTCACAGTGTGAAGTGTCCATTCACATCATGAATGTACTGAGTTTTAAGACCTACCAAAAAATGTGTTTCCCAGATCCAAAAAACCTAGAATTAATTCACATCATGAAACAAACATTCACCTCATGAGTTTTTGGAGACAGATCCACCAAATCTGACCCCTTATCCCTTCATGCTGTGAACCAGCAGTACACGTAATGAATCACACCCTGCGAACTTCTCTTCTCAGGAGAAGAATTCCTATTTGGGATGTGAACCAAAATCTCATGATTTGAATTAAATTTCATGTTGTGAACTTCTCTTGCTTCTAGATTGCAGCCCCCAAATGCCACAGATCCTGCCCCATGCTTCCTCTAAGCAACACAAACCTCAGAAACACAAAAAGGAACGGGCTAAAAGGATCAGAGCCCTTACATTATGCTGGGATAGAGGCATCACATTCCATATAGGATATTAAGATATCTTAATATGTGATATGAATCACATGCATATCATAGGATACGAATCAAGGGATATTGTACAATACCATATCTATATTAACAATAAAGAATGAAAAAATTGATTCCACCTGCCAATCCACATCATCTGTTGACTTATCTTTTGACTTTATTTACCACATTTTACCTTTTCCCTTATCTTAATCATTAATACCATTTCTGGAACGATCTTTTTCACCAACCTCTAAAAAATTCTTCATGAAAGAATTACTTTAAATGATATTAGTTAGTTGCGACTCATAATTGGGATACATGAAACATGATGTATTTTTCTATTTTATGGTAATTTGAGCTTTGTAACCAACAAACCCCATATTTTTATTTTCAATAGCGATTTATCTATGATACTTTATTACTAATTTTTGATGAACTTTGGTTGTAACCACCAATTTATTAGGCCTCAACCCCATCAGTCCATGTCTCTTTCTTAGTTCAATTCTCTTTTATGCTGATTAAAATACTTCTTCCTTAACTACTGAGCCCTCTATATATTATCTTTAAGATGTCATAATGCTTCATATCTATTCACCAAATCCTTGACCAAAACCTTCACCATTGCTTCCCTTTTAGTATAATGCACAATGTGTGGTGGTTTGCATGCATAGACAATCTCAAATGTTTTTTTCTGGTAGAAGCATGGTAAGAAGTGTTATAACTAAATTCATCCTAGGAAAACCACATCATCCATTTTTTTGGGCCATCTATTGAGAAACATCTCAATTATGTCTCTAAACATGTCTATCACTTACATCATTTGAAAAAACGATTCCAAATAGATCTTGCAAGTAGTTTCATGAAATGATTCCTGCATTTGATTGAGATTAGAGATAAGGTTCATCATCTTCTCCAAACATAGGTGCCTCACTCAAATCCTCTTCATCATTGCTGTTGTCGCCATCATCAGCCACAACATCATCTTTTGTTACATTATCATCATCATCTGTTTTCTATATCACCTTGATCGACATTTTGGTTCTCATGAGCTTCTTTTTCCAGGTCAATTTTCTGAAACAATGTCCTCTTTGACTTCTCAAAGTTAGCAGCAACATATTTCAGTAGTGCTTCAGTGCCACTTCTCAGATAAATTGAGGAACCCGACTTTAATTTGTAGTAATAGGAGATCAAACATAGCTTTTGAGAACTAACTTGTTGTACTAGTGTAGTTCATATGCTTTATAGGCTTTTTTATCTCCTTTTGAATGTAACCATAAAAAATTTCAAAAAGTTATAAAGATGTTTGAAACTTAAAAGGGAAAACTTTAAATTCACTCAGATCATTTCTTATCTATGTTAGCCCTTTGTCCGCATTGACTTCACAATAGTTACGTAAGGACAGTGGTACCTGAAAGTCAATGACTTGGTATATGTGAGATTCAACATCTTTGTATGGATCATAGCCATTTTTGATATAGAATGTTTTTAAAGGTCCATATAATAAAGAATATGTTGTTCTAAATAGAATATTTTTGAGCATATAATCTCTGATATTAATGCCTTGATCAAGAAAACACTCTCATAGTAGATTTGACCAATATGGGTCAGTCATCAAATATTATAAAAATCCATTTCAACTCTCTATGATACGAGTCTTGTGGTATACAATCCTCCCAATTTATTTTCCTTAAAATCTTTTTGGTCATAAAATCAATATCAAAACATGGCTCTATATCCATCTCCCAACAGTCCTCTGTAACTGCCAATTGCTTCCTTTTCAAATTTTATAGTCTTTACACTTTTTGGGTACCTCTTTCAGTGAGAAAAGTGGAGGCGATAACATTAAAAGACCTTTATGATGAAAATTCAACATATCACACTTTCTTATTGGAGGTTCCATTTCCATCCATCTTCACTTTTTACTATGTGTGACATTTTAATGTGTAACAAGAACATACTAATAATAAACCATTCCAGAGAAATGGTAGGTCTCAAAAAATCGTGCAACAACAACAGCAAAAAGCTCTCTATGGACTTTTTTAGGTGCTAGTACCTCAGCTTCTTTGCAAATAGAAATAGGTTCATTTTCATGCTTACCTATCTGTTTACTTCTTTACATGGAATTAACTGGAAAAGCATTCTCAACCTCTGAATTTGGAACTTCAGTATTAGTGCTACACATATTAACATATTTCTTTCTGAATATTTTCAATACTAAATTTTTACAGGGTCAAAGTTCCCCAAATATAGGATGTGAATAAGGATCTTTAGGTCGATAACGAAGCTATAACCTGTTTGAGTGGTTGGTGTGAGCCTTTAGGATTCCCTCAGTTCCCCTAAGAGTCTCTACAACAAGTGATATGGATAAAGGATGCCTGGGGTAGTGAACTGCAAAAGCCTCTGTGCCCGAGAGGAAACCTGACACTGCACCATGATTTACAATGCCCCTCTGATGTAATTGCATATTTGGTTTAAAATAAATCGCATGAGGGGATGGATGAGTAGAGTGGATCCCCTACTCGATTCCACCTTCCCATCCTTCCGCCTCCACTCTACTCCACCTCCACTTAGTCGGCCTCACTCCGAAGATCTCATTTTTCAGAACAAGTGCTCCTCAATTCTTTTTATGAAGTCATCATGCCAGCTTCCCACTTTCAATGCACTCATCGACATTTCACCGGTAGGGGCTTCTCCATGACTCACCATTTTCTTAGCACAACAATCAGTTTGATGTTGCACTTGAGTTCCCCTATACAACAGATGAGCACCCCTAAATTTCTTAACCTTAATTGTATTTCTATGTATTTAGTGTACAAAGAATACCAAAAGTTAGAATATGAAAAGCTGGACACATGAATGGCTGCATTGGGTAATGAGGAATAATGACCATTATTATCATAATTATAAAATCCATTAAATTATTTTTCATAACAAAAACAAGTTTTTTTGTCAAATTTTTTCCATATTTTAAAATAACAATATTAACACTGTTAATGGTATTAATTAATTGAATTAATGGTAGTGATGGTATTAACAAAATTAATGGTATTAATGATATTAATGGTATCACATAATAATAAAATTTTAATTAATGTAATTAGTTTAATCATATATAATTATCATTTCATATTTATTTTCTAAAATTTTAAATTTCAATAGTTATCAAAACATTTTTATACAAACAAATTATTATTAACTTATATATATATATATATATATATATATAATCATTATCTCTAGTGTTCGGCTCGCCCTCACCTCTCCACCGCATCCTCGATTCTACCACCCTATCTTTTTGCCTCCACTCTCATGATAAAGATCTCCTTTTTCAGAACTGACGCTCCTTGATTATCTGTATTAAGTCCTCGTGCCATCTTCCCACTTTCTAGGCATTCCTCCACATCTCATCAGTAGGGGCTCCTTCGTGACTCACCATTTTCATAGCGCAAAAATCAGCTTGCTGTTGTGCTTGAGTTCCTCTACACAACACATGGGAACCCCTAAATTTCTTTAACATGAATTGTATTTCCATATTCTTGTATAAATTATGTGACACATCCTTCAGTCCGTCGTTTATGGGTTTCTACTTCATGTTTGACGATTCAGGAAGGAACCCATGAGTTTGAAACCCTAATTTTATTTTCTCTCTCAACATGGATTTCCATGAATCTTCACTCTTCATCATTGGTTGCTATATTTCTAGCATGACATCTACTCATCCATCCCCTCGTGTGATTTATTTTCAACTAAATCTATAGTTGCATCAGATTGGCATTGTAAAGGATGGTGCGGTATCAGGTTTCCTTCTGGGCGTGGAGGCTTTTGCAGTTCACTACCTTGGGCATCCTTTATCCATGTCACATGTTATAGAGACTCTTGGGGGAACTGAGGGAATCCTGAAGGCTCAAAAAAACCAATCAAATAAGTTTGAGATTTGTTTTAGCCTAAAGATCCCTATTCACATCCCACATTTGGGGAACTTCAGCCCTGCAAAAATTTGATATTGAAAATATCCAGAAACCTGTTAATATGTGTAAAAATAACACTAAAGTTCAAAATACAGAGGTTGAGATTGCTTTTTCAGTTAATTCCATGGAAATAAGTAAACAATAGATATTTAATCATGGAAATGAACCTATTTCTATTTTCAGAGAAGTCGAGGTACTGGACCCTAAAAATGTCCATGGAGAGATTTCTGTTGTTGTTGCATGAGTTTTTGAGGCCCACAATTTCTCTAGAACAATTTATTATCATTATGTTCTTCCTACACATTCAAATGCCACACGCAATAAAAAAGATAATCTAGATGGAAATGGAACCTCCATAAAGGAAGTGTGATATGGTGAATTTATATCATGAAGGTCTTTTAATGTTACCAACTTCGCTTTTCTTGCTGAAGGATGTACCCAAAAAAGTAGTGTTAAGACCATAAAATTTGAAAATGAAGCAGGTGGTAGTTGCAAAGGACTATTGTGAGATGGATATAGAGCCATGTTTTGATATTTATTTTATGACTGAAAAGATTCCAAATAAAATAAATTGGGAGGATCATATACCGCAAGACTTATATCATTGGGAGTTGAAAATGCCTCTCTAAAATATTTGATGACCGACCCATATGGTCCAAATCTGCTGTGAGATAGTGTTTACTTGATCAAGGCATCAATATCGGAGATTATATGCTTAGAAGGTTGCTGTTTCGAACCACATGTTCTTTCTTATACGAAACATTTAAGACTTTCTATATCAAAAAAGGTTGTGATCCACACAAAGATGTTTAATCTCACATATTCCATGTCATTGACTTGCAGGTACCACTGTCATTTCATAACTATTTTTAAGTCAATGAAACCAAATGACTAATGCAGAGAAGAAAATATCTAAGTGAATTTCGAATTTTTCCTTTTAAGTGTCAAACATCTTTGCAACTTTTTGAACTTTTTGATGATTACATTCAACATGAGATAAGAAAGCCTATAAAGTAGATGAACTTCACTCATGCAAGAGTTTGGTTATCAAAAGTTATGCTTGATCTCCTATTACTCCATGTTAAAGTAAGGTTCCTATCAATTTACTCGAGAAGTGGTGCTGAAGCATTGCTGAAATCTAGTGCTACTAACTTTGAGAAGTCAAAGAGGATGCTATTTCAAAAAATTGACCTGGGAGAAGAAGCACATGAGAAGCAACACACTTATCAAGGTGATAAATAGGAAACAAATGATGGTTATAATGTAACAGAAGATGATGTTGTGGCTGATGATGGGGGCGACAACAATGAATAGGATTTGAGTGTGGAACCTGTGTTTGGAGATGATGATCAACATTATCTGTAATCCCAGTCAAATACAGGTAGCATTTCACGAAACTACTTGTAAGAGCTATTTGGCATAGTTTTGTCAAATGATGCAATTGACAATTGCTTGCAAGATGGCGATGCCAGTGATGAAGAATATGAAATTATGGGAAATATGATGATAATAACTACACTGATGGGGAGGGTTGAATTGTGGTGGAAACATATTCATAATTCTTTTTTGAATGTCCTTGTCTATGATGGTCTCTCATAGACCCCTTATAGAACCTACTGTATTTTCCACCTTGCTAAAAATATAGCAACACTTGTTTTCCCATACATTAACATTAAATCACTTGAAAAATACTTACAACATTACAAAAAACAGATGTCCAAAGATCATATTAGTTTAGCACCTTTATAAATTTGGGACCATAAACACTGGTACATGAGTGAGCTACATTTATCTCCCACTAGGTTCTTCTTGACTAGAACCCTTCTTAGACACATCAAACATAATACATATCTTCATAACATGGGAAAAGAAACATAAAAAGGGGTGAGGTCAGATGCTCAGTAAGGGTAAATAAGAGAGACATGTAAGCATAATCATGAGTATAAGGGTTTGAGAATATGATCAAGAAAACAGAAGATCATACTCTGTATATCAAAGATCATAAATATGAATCATGACATAATGATTGAAAATTCATAAGACATGAATCATAAGGAAATAAATAAGATAAGCCATGAAAGCATATAATAGGAATAAAACATGGAATTATGGAAAACATCTAAGCATATAATATGATTTCCATAATAGTCAAGGTACCACTATCAAGGCTATCTTAGTGGACAAAGTTCTTTACTGAACAAAGTTTACTCCCTGTTTTAGCCTTGTATTACTGAACTGAGTTCACTCCTCGTTCCAACCCTGTAATACTGAACTGAGTTCATTTCTCATTCCAACTATGTCTATCTCATGAGATATAAATCTTTGCCTAATGCATTGGAGGGAGATATAGGTCACACCCATCTCATAATAAAATCATACATACATGTTCCACAAAATCATAAATAATTATATCATAACCCATGAAATGAAATGGGTATTTTCATGATCCGTCTCCCAGGGCTCATGTCGTGACTACCCCAAACCCACATTTCATAGGCCAGGGGCTGACGAAAAGCACCAAATAGGTATATCCCTAAAAGGGAATGCATTTGCCTTTAAACCAGTACACACGCACAAAGATCAAACTGTGAAAAGAAAACACAAAGTAAACCACAACTGTCACTGAGACAAGTACTGAGAGTACAATAGAAACTAAAAGTACAAAGGGGATAAAATACAAGCCCAAAACCACAAAGAAAAGTACAACTGTCACGGTTCGTCTGCTCGAGACCCCACCTAAAGGGTAGGTGAAGGGTAGCTGCCTGTAGCTGTAGAAGTACGCTCGTCCGTCCCATCTCACTAAGCACCACCTAGTCCCAGATCACCAAGGTCTCTGTTGAAGTGTCCGTCCATACCGTATCACTGAGCACCACCTGGTCCCGGACCACCAAGGTCTCCGTCGAAGCGTCCATCTGTCCCGTCTCACTGAGCACCACCTGATCCCAGACCACCAAGGTCTCTGTCGAAACGTTAATCACCTTCATGGGATACAAAACATGTGGGTGAATCCCGTGTAGGGGTGAGTAACAAAATACTTAGTAGGGACTCTAAAACACAAGAGAAGACCACACAACACGATCACAAATTAAAGACAGCTCACACTGGGTATAATTCAAAGTATGAAAAACAAGACTATCAGTCATAACACTGAACACCTTGGACTGCTAAGGTTCTCATCCCTAATTAGTACTGTGGGTCTACTGGGTCACACAGAGGTGCTTCTCAATGTGGGCCTATCATGTCATACAGAGCCACTTCTCACTTAGGCTATCATAGTTGGTCCATACAGGGTCACTTATAGCTAATCCACATAGGGTCACTTATAGTTGATCCACACATGATCGCTTGTAGATAATCCAAACATGATCGCTTGTAGCTGGTCCAAACAGGGCTGTTTATCATCTCTACCTGTAGGGTTATTTAGACCCACTAATCAGTAGTATTTAGGTCTTAGCCAGCCGCAGGATTCTTTCATGTAGTGTGCTTGATTCTGGGAGAATCCACTCCTCAAGCCATTAGTTATTTTTAAACTTCCATGAAAGTATCCTTAGATAATGCAAAAAAAAACCGTATCATCTCAAGGGTTGCAATGCCGCAAACGGCTCACCAATCAGATGCCCAGTATGAAAGATATTGACGTTTTAGTAAACAAGGGCCCGTTGTGTCTAGGCCCGAGGGTCCTGCATGACCCGACCCGGTTCGGCCAACCCGACTCAACCCGATGGGGTCTGGGCCGACTTGGTCTGACCTGGCCACTGGGCCGGGCCCATTAGGCCTTGTTGTACCCAGCCTGGTTTGACCATGGTCCCAGCCCGCCGGATCGCCCAGCGACCCGGTTTCATCCGGTCCGACCCGTAACTGGCAGGCCGGTTCTTTCCTAGCTTGAGCTGCCCAGCGGCCCGGTTTGTCCCATCGAATTAGCCCGGACTCCAACTGGAAAGCTTATTCTTTCCCAGCTCTGGATGACCAGTGGCTCGGTTTGTCCCATCGGCCCGACCTGAAACTGGTGGGCCGGTTCTCCTCCTACCCAGACGCTCGTTGGGCATTCGGTTCATGCCGCATGTGGCCAGCTGAGGCCGACCGCCTCCTCACTGCACATGGTCCCGCGGACTGTGTGGTCACATCAACTCACGGCCCAGTCGCGTGTCTCCCGAACTGATGCGACGCCCTGCTGGCACCACAGTCCTCCAGCGCTATGGCCTCCCTGCCTGACGCAACCCCCTGCTGGCACTACGATTCCGCACCACTGGAGGCCTCTTCCGCCTGACACGACGCCCAATAGGTGCCGCCACCCTGCACCCGCCGTGGCCCTTTCTTGCTGTGGTCTCCACCACCACGGGGTGCCACTGGGGTGTTCTACCTTTGTATTGCTGCAGCCCACTGGCTACGGCCTCCTCTGCTGCGGCGTGCCACTGGCGCACGTCGCCTTCCGCATGCGGTTGTCGCCGCAATCCGCCGCCATCATCATAATGCCTCCACTAGGTCGTCACAATGGAGGGTCCACATTTTGAGATCGTTACGCCAAGGAATGGGTGCACAACGATCTGTTGTTTATAACTCCATAGAGAACGTGAAGAATAGGGGGGTAAAAGGGGGGGGATAAATCCACACAACAAATTTGAGGAACGAAACTCCACCGTCATTCTTCACAACATTGATCCGCTCCTATTTGAAGGATTGAACGAAGCAAATCAAATTAATTCAATTTAAACATGGATCAGTTCTCCAAGAATTTCCTGCATGAATGATCAATCTGTGGGTTAACTGGTTCGTGAGTTAACCCGCATTCGTCATTTAAACAAACGAACTAGGGGGAAACAATTCACCTAGAAAAGTAATAAAACCCCTAACCAAGAAAGAATATTGCTCAAGGATGATCATTCGTCGTCATCCGTTGATCTCCGATCCTGAATCTGCTCTCAAAGGGTGTCGTCGCCATCATCTGATTCGCCGACGTTTGTCGTTTTAGAGGTTGTCCTTCGTCATTCGTCATCGCCACCCACCAAAACCTTAGAGTAATTCCAGGATTATGCCAACAATCCTACATTGCCTATTAGATTATTAATTGACGAAATGTGAATTAGTGTTTCTGTTACACTGTGTTGCAGTATCGTTATGCTGACTCATTAATGAGGTTCATTAATGAGATTTATCGTCACCTCATCGCTGCACAATTTCGAATAAAATAAACTTTTTAAGTTTATTTTATTTTCCCTTAAAACGTCTGAAAAATATGTTTTTCCCTAAATCCACACTGGTTGAGGTTAAGTTCTTCTTAAGGAGAACATCTCATTACAAACTCAACGGTGGTCTTAGATTTTTAATCCGAGTTTCCATTTGTGAGTTATGATGATTTGAAAATAAAATAACTTTTATTTAAATTATTTTATTTACAGTCACATCCCAAAAACCAATTTTCACAGCCGGACCATGCCAACCGATGTTAGGCTCTGTCTAAGGGAAGCATACCCTCACGAACTTAACAGTACACTCAGATTTCCAATCCGAGTTACCGTTTATGAGTTATAAGGATTTGAAAATAAAACAATTTTATTCAATAATTTTATTTATGGCCAAAAACTATTTTCCACTGTTGATCCACGCTGGTCAATGTTAATGCCAAATAAAATTTAATTCCAACACACTGAAAAAATGTCAGTTTAATTATAATAGGTAATTGATTCCATTTTTTCTCAACCTTCCCCTCCTCTACCACATTCTACAACCAATAGACTATGTCCTCCTCCCTCTCCCCACCTGACCTACTAGAATCGAGGGTAAAAAGTCATCTAGTCATCATTTATTGAGTGACATATTCTTATTTAGGTGATTAAGAGGTGAAAGTCATCTGATAGGCCAAGCCGTACTCCCTCTCTCCACCTGACCTGCTATCTCAAACTTCCCCTCCTTCATAGAGTGTTTGGTGAATTATTAGTAAAATAAAATAAATGATTTCCTAATTCATAAAATAAAAGAAAAGGTTTTGTTTCATCTTCATTTTGATTGGATATAAAATTTTTTAAAATAAAAAAAATTTATTTCTCACTATCTTATTTGGTGAAAAATTTTAAATGATAAGAAAATAAACTACTTTTTTTGTAAATAAAACAATTTTTTTATTAAAAAATAAAATTTTGTTACTTTTTCCTCAGATTTTATAAATAAAATATTCATGGTGTTAATGGTGTTAATGGCATTAATGGTAGTATTGGTATTAATGGCATTAATGGTAGTATTGGTATTAATGCCATTGATGGTATTAATGGTATTAAGAGTAAACTAATACAATTAATTAATGGTATAAATGGTATTAATTAATGATATTATATAAGAATAAAATGTTAATTAATGGTATTAATTTACTCTTCTATAATTATCATTAGAGATTCATTTTATAAACCATTAAATGTCAATAGTGATCAAAAATATTTACATAAAAACATAAAAATTTTAAAAAATTATTATTAACATAAAAATATAAATAATTATCATCATAATTATAAATATTTACAAACATAAACAAATATATCAATTAATTTTTTAATCAAAAAATAAAATATAATAACACTAGTGTAGAAATAAATATGGTTATATTAACATATAAAAAATAATAAAAATATATTTATAAATTAAATGAGAAAAATAAATATGGAAAATTTGAAATATATGTAACAATGATGAATAAAAAATTTGATATTAGAAATTAGTGTGAAAATATAGATAAATATAGTTTAGGGTTAAACCGAAAGATAAAGATAAAATTGAAAGTTTTGAAAAATAAAAATTTCAAACTAAACATAATTTCAGTATTTTTGGGAAGATTCAAACCATCTTGAAGAGGAATTTGTTAATTATTTATATCCAAATGATTTATATCAGTGGAATTTGACCATGTCAAAGAGAATATTTTTTCCTCATTTATCTTCCTTCCAAATACCCTTTTCAAAATGAACCATCAACATCTTCCCTTAGAAACACACTCCACTCTTTCCTATCAGATACCACCCCATGAAATTTACATCATGTGATAAGATATTAAAATTCAAGTATTTAAATATTAAATTAATCTAAAGTACAATTAGTTGGACCTAGGGCACAAAATCCAATAGAAATAACATCATCAGCAGATTTATAGTTTCTCTATTGAGTGTATAGAGATATGAAGTCCTAATAAATCAACACAAAACCTAATTTATTTTCAAAATTATCCCAAATTTTATGGGAAAACTCACATTGTATGAATATGTGATTAATAGTATCCTCACTATGACAACAAAGAACACATTTAGAAGGTAAAATATAGAATGTTTACCAAAGGTAATATCCAAAGGAAGAATGTTATTTCTTTCCCACCAAACCATGATAAAACTTTTAGCTGAAAAATTTGTTCAAAATTAATTTTCAAACATTACATGTAATATTTTTTAAGAGAAAAAAATCACGAGTAATCAAGATTTTAACACAAAGTCATGCTATGAAAAATAATCCAGTTCAAGTGAACATTATCAAAAGAGATAAAAATAGGTTTCCAAATATTAATAGTGGATGCATTAAAAATAATGATTTTAGGAAGTGGATTTATGAAAATTTAATAAAGATAATTGGTATAAGGAACACATGATTAATATGTTGGATTTTCACTCCCATAGATAGAAACATTCATTTGAAATTCCTAATTTTTTTAAACCTATCAAGAAGTATTTGAAGATTTATGTTTGGGTTTTTGAATATAAATGGATATTCAAGGTAAGTAAAGAGTATATTTAGTCACTAATATTCTTGGTTTTATAATATTAATTCTTGTGATGGGATAATTTTTTTCATCAATGAATTTAATTTCAAATGCAAGGAATGATGTTTCAGTGTAGAGTTGGGGTTAGTTGAATTACATGGAGAACTCTTCAAAAGGAAAAAACTTACATAGAGAAGATATGGGGTGATATAATCCCTATAAAAAGGAACATGAACCTTCTTGACACCCCCATTGATCCCTTGATAACTATCATTTTGGATTGAGTAAACCACAATAAATTATGAATTGGACTCACTTGTAGATGGTGGATTTCATGACGTGGTGCCACCCTTTAGTGTGAAGTGAGTTTCATGGTGGAAAACCTACCCATTTTTAATTTTTCATGGGGATTCCTAGGCGATTAACATTGATTTCCAAGATTTTATTTGTCTTGTGGATCATGTGAACACTCTAGTATGTCTCGTCATAAAGGTTGATGTTTACTAGAGGGGTATTTAAAAATATATAATTATCTATTTAGAAGGGATCTAGCGACACCTCCAGGTTAATAGGATAGTTTTGCATGCATGGGGGTTGTCTAACTAGTGGGATATGATGATTTTGGATGAAAAAATGGATAGATATAGGAAATTGGGTTGGATACCCATCAAATTTGGGGTTTGAATCCCCTTTATCATTACTCTTTCCATTAGCATGCCTCTCATAAAGGGTTTCTTTGAGGCACACATTTTAAAGCATGGTATGGAACCCTAACATATGTGGAAAGGTGATCTTGTTTAAAACTATCTCTAAAAGGCTTCCTTGATGATGTCTTGAGGGATGTGATGATAACTAAGATGTTTAACCCTGATGGTAGTTGTATTCTTGTCAATAAAATGATCCTATTTATGTTTGTCTTTAAAAATATCGACTAGATGGGATGGATGTAGCTATAAATGGATTTTTTATCCATAGTGATTCGACTACCTGACATATACGAGTATATTCAAGGAATGATGTTTTGGTGTGGAGTTGGGATTAATTGCATTAACATGGAGATCCCATCAAAAGGAAATGCAATCCATGGAGGAGATGTGAGAGACTCTCATCCCCCAGGTGAGGAATATAGACCTCCTCTACACCCTCATTCATCCCTCAATGACTGTCCCTGGGGATGGAATAAATTATGATAACTTGTGTTCTAGACCTACTTTTGAGGGATTATTATCATGACTCGATGACTCACTTTACTGTGAAGAGAATTTTGTGGTGTCCATCCTACTCATTCTTAAGTTTTCGTATATAATATTTGTAAATTATTGTTAGAATCTATGCTATACTTTGGAATTTGGTTCATGTGCACCATATAATATGCCTCCTCGTATAGGTTGGTGTTTTTTGATGGGATGGTTGAAAATATAGAAATGGATCTTGGGGAGGATTCGGTGACACCTCCAAGTCGTGGGGGTGGTTTTTTTTTGTGTTTGGATGGTTATATAACTAGAGGGATCATATATTATTGGATGGATAAATTGATATATATGAGCAATTAGTATAGATACCCTTCAAGTTGGGGGGTCTAAATCCCCCCTAATTCCCCTTTTCAATGAAATGGCTCTTGAAAAGGGTTTCTTCAAGGCATGTATTGGGAGGTGTGGTTCAAAACCCACCCTTATATTGAAAGGTGGTCTATAATACCACTAGTTTTAAAAGTCTTCCTTAGGGATTTGTTGATAGATACGATGATAAATGTGATGTTGAGACCTAATGGTAGTGATATTCTTATCAATTACATGTTCCCATTAATGTTTTTATTTGAAAAGTAAGACTAATTAGGATGGATTTCGGGGATTTTAATCCTCAACATAGAAAATAACATATAAGGAAATATGTTTCAGTGTGTAGTCGGGGTTAACCACATTGCATGGAGATCACATAAAAAGGCAATGAAAACTATAGAGGGTATGTAGGAGACTCTTATCAACTGAGTAGGGAACATAGACTTCCTCAATACCCACATTCATCCCTTGATTATTTTGCCATGGGATGGAGGTAATCGCGGTGAATTTTCCATTATCCCTACCTTTGGGGAATAGTTTTCATGACGTGTTGGTTCCCTTTAGAGTGAGTAGAATATCATAGTGTCCAACTTACTCATTCCTAAGTTTTCATGCGGATTCCTTAGAAATTCATGGTGGATTCCTTCCTTTTCTTTGAAATTTGGTTCGTGTGCTCCCTATAGTATGTATTCTTGTAAAAGTTGATGTTTCCTAATGGGATAGTTGAAAATGTATAAATTTATTTTTAGGGGAGAGGATTCGGGGACACCCTCAGGTCATGGGGATAGTGTTGCATGTTAGTAGGATTTTATAACTAGTTGGAGAAGATGATGTTGAAGTTCAATTTCTATAATGTACTAAAAATGATGTTTATGGACTTTGAAACACATTAATATTAAAATATTGATAATGAATATTATCATTTTTCAGTGGCTAATCACACCCTCAACTTGAGTTTTTCTAGTCCCAAGCAAAAAGTATCTCAAAAATTTGAAATTGAATTCCATTTTTCAAAAATATTTTAATATACATAGCTCACCAAAATACATCATTCCAAAAAATAATAAAACCTATCAAAATCATTTCACACAAGCTAGGTTCATAAGCATATCCCTAGCCCAAACTCATTCCTTTATTCAAATTCATTTCCACATTTCATCCAATTTCAATTATGCATGATGATGTGTTGTGTATATCCAAACTCATGGGGCCTATTTTCTTGTTCAAGGGGAAACAAATGGAAGTTCTAGGTGGGAATAATATTATACCTTGATATGATTATCTAGTTTTTTAGCCATAATATATATGAAAAGACTAACTATGAGCAAGAAAACTATGGATTCATGATCCCCAAGTGTCAGACTCCACACATATTGTCAATTTTATTCTCTATAATAGAGATATAAAGCCTGACTTTGGGCAAGAAAACTATGGAGTCACGATCCCCAAGTTTCAGACACCACACATTTAGAAAAAACATTGCACTATGTGGTCATTTTTTCATTTTTTATATTCAAATTAATTAAAAGTGGCCCCAAACCCTATGTTATGATGAAAGGGACCCAATAACTCAAATTTACACCCAAGATCCACTAGACGTGCATTGTGGCATTTTGATTAAGAAGATGAAAATTTAAAATTTGAAAAATCACATCGAACAACCACACTTTCTGAAAACTATGATCATGAACTTAAACATTCATTCAAATCATAATCAAGGAATTCAAAATCATTTGAAAATCGGTTTTCATGTTTCATAATTTAAATTAATTCATTCAAGGATAATTAATTTAATTTTTTTAATTTAATTTTTTATCATAAAATCCCATTTTTTTCAAAATTCTGGATTTTCACTCCCACCAACTTAGAGTAAAACTACCCTCTGTTTTGAAAGAGAAGAGAAAAAAAGAGAGAATTCAGAATTAGGAAGAAAGTGGGGTAAGGTGATTTTAAATTAAATTATGGAATAAAATCACCTAGTTTGATGTTGATGACACTTCAATAATAAACTGATCACTTTGGATTCATGTCACGTGTAGACTCCTCAGGGATTTGAAATTTAGAAGGAAAGGGTTTTATTTTGAAATACTAAAATGAATCAACACCTAAATCTCAAAAACACAAAACAATAGTCACATTGGAAACCCCAAGGGGTTCCCTTGATAAAAAAACACAAAAACCCAAAAAATAAAATAAAATAATGCAGAAGTTGGGTTGCCTCTGAGAAAGCACTTAATTTAAAGTCGTTAGCTCTACTTGGACCCCCATCTTAACCAATACCAACTTTCAAAATTTTAACAACCCCGTATTTATCCACTTCAACTAAATTGATATTGAGTCTCCCTTGGGTTTGGCTGTAAGGTTTTAAAATTTATTCATGAAAAATAATATGGGTCCAAGTGAAAGGGATAATCCTGTGAATATTGAAATGGGTCCATCCAATTGCTTTCCTAATATTTCATAAGACATTAAGGATATTTTTCTTTTTGTTAGATTCAAGAGTGGAAAATATGATGAAAGAAAGTTTTTTATTATCCCTTATGATGGAATATTTGAGAGAGGATGTAACTTTGAATTTGATATTGGATTATCTAACACATTCAGAAATAGGTGGGGAATTTGAATCAAACTCAGTTTCATTTTCAATATTTTTTAACATAATTGGTTACTTTTGAATTGATATTTAAACCAAAAAATTGGATAGATTAGTGATGGGAATGGGTATGGTCTCAAATTTTGTGATTTCTCCCAATAGTTCAGCGATTGGTGTTTCTAAAAAATTATAAATGGTGTTATATTCAAAAAAATCAATCCATGATGTCAAATTCTCCTCTTTTGAATTCAAAATATAAATTTACTCTAAATTGAAATACTCTTTAAAAATTCCTTGATCCACTTCATCTATCCCAAATCCTAAGGTTGGTTCTTTAGAAAATGCATGAGGGGTTTCTATGTAACAAGTCTCTTCTAGAAAATTTTATGAAGGGATAATCTGAGTGAGAATGGGGTCCATATCCATTTCAATTCCTTTTAGTTCCAATATAAATGATGAAACTTACAAATTCATTTTCTCCATCTGGTCACACAATGATTCAAGAAGTTTTTGGGTATTAGGAAGGATAGGAGTTTGGACACCATGGAATTCCTTTTTTATTGATCTATTCGACCACCCTTGAGAGGGTTTTAAATTGATTTTTTAAATATTCATCATCCCATTGATTTTACATCTCATCATGTGTGGGGTAATCATACAAGGTTTGTTTGAAGAAATTCCCTATGTGCATGGCTTCACAATTTTTACTTTTCATTTGATTCCAACATGGGTTAATGACGATTTAATTTGGATGACACTCCATTGGATTGGATAGAGAATTTGATTTGGGATTCTTTGGACATAGGGAAATAGAAAGGGGAAAAGAGAAGAGAAAGGGGTGAGAAAAGAGAATTTTGTGTGAGAAAAGAAGGTGAGTGTTTAAGATATTTACTTGGGTCCCCAAAAATGGAACCAAAATTTGGTTGCACCCAAATTTAGCCTATAGGTATATACGGCTATTGTAGTACAAGTAGGGATCTAATCCACAGGGACCAATGAAGAAACCTTGAGACAATCACATTTGTTGATGGATTGGATATGAAGTGGCCAACTTGGGTGTTGATTTTAATTGAATAACTAATGATTTAATTTAAATAACAAAAAACACACACAATTACTTGGTATAAATAAATTAATTAAAATGAGTTGATCCTAAGTTGTCGCTTGGCTTAGATTGGATGTATTTATTTTCTTATAAAGTTACAGGTTACTAATTCAAGATGTATCCACAAAATTATATAATTCAACAACATCATTCAACGATTTAATCCCAAAACTATTATAAGGATAATCACCGATTTACTTAGAGGATCACTTAAATGAGCACTCCAGTGAATTGGATCATACTAGCACTCAAAATGTGTCATTGTTAAAGTTGGCGAAGACGAAGAAGAAAATAAATCATCGAATGGAAATATTAAAATAATTAACTGAATTTAAAGAACTTGAAATAACATTCAATATAACCCCATGAAACTACCTAGTATTAACCCATTAAATTTTATCCCTCAATTGATGTTATTATATCAATAGAAGTGGGAAATCAACTTAAAGAAGTGGTATGGAAGAAGAAAAACATTGAAATAATGATCACTCCATCGTTGTGTGAGGAATTTCACAAAATATGACATCAATAAACTCACTCTATAAAGAAATGGTATCAATGTGATATTGAAAAGAATAAAATAATATAAGAATAAGAAGAACTTTTATTTAGAAATTAATGTGAATGAAAAACTTACATGTAAAAAATTGACATTGTGGTTACAAAATGAAAGTGGGAAATTACAATTGAAAGAAAAACTTGCACACCCAAATACCTTCACAAACAGATCCTTATATAGTCATATTAGGATCCATAGGTTTACCCAAAAAAATAAATTCCCCTACCCATTAATTATGAGAGTCAAAAGGTGGGTGAAAATAAAAGAAATTGGAAGTTATAGTGTTGACAACAAAAAATAGGACCAGTTTAAACCCTCTTGTTTACGTGTGAATTTATAACTGAATATGGCTAAATATGAAGGGGTAATAGAATAAACATATCTTATTCCATGTGTCCTATAACATATGTAAAACTTTCAGGCTAATTGGATCATCCATTTGGAAGTTATGATTGATATGATGGGATGACTTTATGGGCATTCAGATCTAGCCCACCATTTAAATGTCAACTTGGATTCCCATTATATTCATGAAAATGTCATAATTAGCTCTGTACAAAGTTGAATTAAATGATCCCCATAATTTTATATTTCTATATTTAAAATTTGATCCTCACTGGGCTTGATTTTGGGCCCCACTTTTGTTTGATGGGCCTTAGGCCAATTATGCTTTGTCCAAAAATATTCTTCATTCATGCCCAAAAATAATCATCTTTACTTAGGATTCATCCATAGATCATAAAAGATAAAATCTTCCAAATAAAGTGATAAATCATATTCCAAAATATCAAATTCAAAAAATTAATGAAATTAATTCCACAAATAGATGATTTATTAGGCCCAAATTTTAATTTTAAACATGAATTGCACTTGAGATGAGAAATGAAGTTCAATTTCTATAATTAACAAAAAATAATGTTTATGGACTTTGAAACACATGAATATTAAAATATTAACAATTAATATTAGCCTCTTTTAGCACCTAATCAATAGTTATAGGTTGATCATAAGGAAATGGTGGGGGAACCCTGTAGATCTAACAAAAATTCATAGAGAGAAAGGAGGATTACTAACATTAAAAGGGGGATTTGTTGAGGAGTCTGAAAAATGATTCTAAAGTGGTATATTTTTAGACTGAAGTCATGTGAACAACATTTTTAAGGATTAAGGAAGTAATACCAATAAAAGGAGAAAATTCATAGGTTGAATTTTTGATAGAATCAAGTTTGTGGTGAGCGACAACAGCAAGTCTAGATTACTAGAAGCCAAGTAAATTGGATGATGAAGTTAAGGAATGTCACATGAAACTAATATATATATATTCCCTTTAATAGTGTGTAAAAAAGGCTTTTAATAGTGTGAAAAAAGAATTGTTAATCTCAACACTATTAAAGGTTGGTTCCCTTCATCAATGCTAAAAAAACATTGATAAAGGGCCCCCTTTATCAGTGCTAGTTTAGAATTGATAAAGGCCACCACTTATTAGTGCTATTTATAGCACTCATAAAGGCCCCACTTTATCATCACTTTAAATATCTCTAATAAATTGGGTCCTTTATCAGTGCTAAAAATAGCACTAATAAAGTCCCCATCTGTTATATAGTGTGTTGTTTGTATAACAACCCACTAAAACAACCTCCTATAACTTGTATATAAAATATATAATTTAATTGAAATAAATTTTACATCACAAATATAAAAAAACACTACTATATACATTTCAAACAATTTTTTGTATAATTACATTTACAATTGAAATCCACAAAAAAATTAAAAAATTAATGTTTCATTATCTTTAGCACCTCTGATCCCCCCTCAAAGAGGTCCTCCCATGGTATCCATTATTGAACAAATCACCTCAACTTGAGAAAAAGAATCCACCTATATTTGAATACAAATAATATGTTAGTAATATTATAAAGAAATAAATTAAACATTAATATGAAAGAATACATTAAAAAGATGTCAACTTTAAATAAAAAGACACACTTGGAGTCATATCGGTCACATCATGCATTGTATTGAGGTGTGGTTGATTCCAAAATGTCACAAATGATATATGGATCGTAATCCTAACATATCAAAATAATTTGAATGTGTTTTTTTGGTTTTGATTATGTCACTTGTTCTTTTTAATGAAATTAGTTTCAATTTTAAATAAAGACACATTTGGTGTTATACCAATCACACCGTGCATGGGATTGAGGTGTGGATGATTCCTATATTTCAAAAATTATTTATGGATCATTTTCTTAAATTATCAAAACAATACTAATGTGTTTTCATGGTTTCTAGTATCTCACTTGTATTTTTTACTAAAATGTCATTTCAAACTGGAAACACGTACTTTGAGTCATATGAGTCACATAGTCTATCGGTTTGACGTGATACTACTTCATAAATGTCAAAAATGAATTATGAATTGTTTTCTTAAATTATAAAAGGAATTGGAGTTCATTTTATTGTTTTTTAGTGAGTGACACAAGTTTTGAACTAAAATGTCAATTCTAAACTGATAATGGGTACTTTGAGTCATGCCTGTCACACCGTGTATCAGATTGAGGTGCAGGTGATTCCTAGACATCAAAAATGACTTATGGAATGTTTCCCTAAAATAACAAAATAATCCAAATTTTTTTCTTAGTTTTCAATATGTCACTTGTTCCTTTTTCTAAAATTAATGCCAATTTAAAATAAAAAGGAACACTTTGAGTCATACCTATCACACCATGCATCAGATTGAGTTTTGGTTGATTCCTACACGTAGAAAATGACTTGTGAATCATTTTCCTAAAGTATGAAAACAATGTTAATACATTTTCCTAGTTTTGAGTAGGTCAGTTGTCCTTTTTACTAAAATTGATGTCAATTTTAAATAAAAAGATGTACTTTGAGTCATACCAGTCACACCGTGAATAAAATTGAGGTGAATATAATTCCTAAATGTCTAAAATTGCTGATGGATCATTTTTATAAAGTATAAAAATAATAAAAATGTGTTTTATTAGTTTTGAGTAGGTTAGATATCCTTTTTAATAAAATTGATGATAATTTTAAATAAAAAGATGCACTTGGAGTTATATCGGTCACATCGTGCATCAGATTGAGGTGTGGCTAATTTATATGCATCCCAAATGACTCATGGATAATTTTACTAATGTGTCAAAATAATCTGAATGTTTTTTCTTAGTTTTCAGTATTGCACTTGTTCCATTTGGTAAAATTAATGTCAAATTGAAATAAAAAGACACACTTTGAGTCATATTGGTCACACCATGAATCCTATTGAAGTTTTGTTGATTACTAAACATCAAAAAATGACTTATGTATCATTATACTACAGTATAAAAACAATAGAAATTCATTTTCTCAGTTTTGATTAGGTTAGTTGTCCTTTTTACTAAAATTAATGTCGATTTTAAATAAAAAAGATGCACTTGGAGTCATACCGGTCACACCGTTCATAAAATTGAGGTTTATTTGATTCCTACACATCAAAAATGACTTATGGATTATTTTAATAAAGTTTCAAAACAATCCAAATGTTTTTTCTTAGCGTGGAGTAGGTTAGTAGTCCTTTTTACTAAAATTGGTGTCAATTTTAAATAAAAAGATGCACCTGGAGTCATACCAGTCACACTGTGCATCATATTGAGGTGAGTTTGATTCCTAAACATCCAAAATAACTCATGGATTTTTTTAATAAAGTATAAAAACAATTGGAATGTGTTTTCATAGTTTTTAGTACATCACTTGTTCCTTTTACTAAAATTAATGTCAATTTAAAATAAAAAGACACACTTGGAGTCATATCGGTCACACCATGTGTATGATTGAGGTGTGGTTGATTACTACACATAAAAAATAAAATATTAATTGTTTTAATAAATTATAAAAACAATCTGAATGTGTTTTCTCAGTTTTGAGTAGGTCAGTTTTCCTTTTTACTAAAATTGATGTCAATTTTAAATAAAAAATGCACTTGGAGTCATACCGGTCACACCGTGCCTCATATTGTGGTGTTTCTAATTCCTAGACATCCAAAATGATTCATATATAATTCACCTAAAGTATTTAAATAATAATAATGTTTTTTCTCATTTTTTAGTACATCACATGTTCCTTTTTCTAAAATTGATGTCAATTTTAAATAAAAAGATGCACTTGGAGTCATATCAGTCACACCGTACATCGGATTAAGGTGAGGTTGATTCATACATGCCACAAATGAATTATAGATAATTTTTATAAATTATAAAAACAATATAAATTAATTTTCTCAGTTTTGAGTAAGTCAACTGTAATTTTTACTGAAATTGATGTCAATTTTAAATAAAAAGGAGAAACTTTGAGTCATACCAATCACATCATGCCTCAGATTTAGGTGTGACTGATTCCTACATATCATAAATGAATTGTGAATCATTTACGTAAATTATAAAAGTAATAAAAATGAATATTATAAATTTTTAGTACGTCACTTGTCACTTTTTACTAAAATTGATGTCAATTTTAAATAAAAAGACACACATGGAGTCATACTAGTCACACCGTACATCAGATTTAGGTTTAACTGATTCTTATACATTCTAAATGACTCATGGATCATTTTACTAAATTATAAAAAACAATAAAAATGTTTTTTTTATCAATTTTGAGTAGGTTAGTTGTCCTTTTTACTAAAATAGATGTAAATTTTAAATAAAAAAGACACACTTTGAGTCATACCAGTCACACTGTGCCTCATATTGAGGTTCAGTTGATTACTACATGTCTTAAATGACTCATGTATTGTTTTTTTAAAGTATAAAAACAATATGAATGCATTTGATCTATTTATAGTATGTCACTTGTTCCTTTTTACTAAAATTGATGTCAATTTTAAATAAAAAATGCACTTGGAGTCATATCGGTCACACCGTGCGTCGGATTGAGGTGATATTGATTCCTACACATCCCAAATTACTCATGGATTATTTTACTAAAGTATAAAAATATTCTGATTTTTTTTCTTGGTTTTTAATACGTCAATTTTTTTTTTATTAAAATGTCATTTAAAACTAGAAACACACACTTTTACTCATACTGGGAACATCATGTATCGATTTGACATGAGACTAATTCCTACATGTCACAAATGCTTTATGAATGAATTTCCTAAATTATTAAGACAAACTGAGTGAATTTTCTTGGTTTTCAGTGAGTGTAACATTTTGAACTAAAATATCAATTTTAATCTGATAATGGACACTTTGAGTCATACTGGTCACACCATGCATCAGATTGAGGTACGACTAATTACAACACGTCCTAAATGAATTATAGATTGTTTCCATGAAGTATCAAAATAATATGAATGTGTTTGTTCAATTTTGAGTATGTCAGTTGTTTATTTTACTAAAATTAATGACAATTTTAAATAAAAAGATGCACCTAGAGTCATACCAATAACACTAAGTGTCGGATTGAGGTACTGTTGATTCCTACACGTCCCAAAGTCTCAAAAAATCCTAACTTCAAATGTTACCATGATTACCATTTTATTTCTTTGTCGAACCTCCAACACTTCATATTGATTCAAGAAAGGTTTTTCAGCTAAGAATATATAATCAATATACAGTGTGGGTAGGTCTACAAAAGAAAAGTAATGGAAAGAATGGTAACATTGGCAGAAAGGAACAAGTTATATCTTATAAGGCTTGTTTTAGATAGTTTAAAGAAAAATATGACTTCCCAAAAATATTTGTGAAAACAAATAAATAATTATTAGATAAAGATGATATGGAAAATAACTTACAAATAGTAGATAAAATGATGACAAAAGTAATTAAATAAGTATTAGGAATTCACCTTTTCAAGATGGTTATATACATTCTTGATTCATAAATATGAACGGAATCTGCCTATATAAAAAAACAATTCTTACATAACAAATACTAAAAATAAATAAATTAAACATAAATATGAAACAATTAATTACTTTTATGGAAGTCACATATTGATGTTATTTGTGTACATTTTGCGATCAGGTATGTTGCCCATTATTTTCTAAGAAAATTTATATTGTCTTATGAATACAATTTTTTTGAAACTAATAATAGTAATAGAAAAATATAAATACCCAAAGGATCAATAAATATTTAAATGAAATAGAAATTATCTTTGAAAATACCTCTTCAGGGATGTGCGTTTTTTTGATGGAATATGATCTCTCTCATAAATTTATCAACATAATAACCTTAATCTTTTCCATTTGTTTGTTTTGGACACTATAAAAACATTGAGTAAAATAAGCAATTTGTTTTTATATGTGTTTTTATAGTGAAATATTATTATATATACCCTGATACTTATCCAGTTGCAGAACTTTTTAGGTTCTTTATGAGAAATTCTTATCTTCATGCCATTATTTTCACGATATTTATACACCACCCAATCATAATATAATCCTCATTAAAATATAGTATAAATTATATAATATGAATTTTAGTTCTAAAATTTTGTATATAGAGTATTAAAAATTGAAAAACTCCATCATGTGTCATCGGTTTGTTGGGAATCCATACAGTGAATCCAAGAAATAAATCTTTAGAGTATTCAAATTAACCATAATGAGAATCCAATATTTTTTAAAAACACAAAAAAGACTAAGTAATGAATGAAATGAAAATATATTTGATATGATTAAATTGTAGAGTTTTACCCCTGCATCATTGGTATTAAGAAGAGTCTTTCATCCCCAAGTTTTATTTCAAATTATTTGGCCAGGTTTTCCACTATTTCGTCCATTTTTTTGGATTCTATTTTTGTTTGTTATATAGAGGTGGTGTGAGGACTAATGAGTCCAAAAAAAATCATGGGGAAATCCCTTCAATTGGTATTGATATATACGCCTGTAAAAATTATGAAATGTATTTAGTCATAATTAACATAGTATATCAGCTTTTGGAAAATTAAATCATGAAAACATACATCATGTATGAATTTACAACTGAGGATCTTAGCCATTAATAGTTGAGGAATTAATTTAAATTCTCGAAAACAATATAGTCAGTACCTTCCTCTCCATACATTTTTTCTTTAAAATCAACTATGTGACTACTACCACTTTATAACTTTGTATCTATATAAACCTTCAATGTTAGTAAATGTTGATATTGAATGGGTGGGGTAAAGGTGCTTTCGGAATATCTTTTGGATCATTTAGTTTATCCTTTAGATGGTTTTGAGATGACCTTTCATTTCACCCCTTCCATTTGTTTATCTGTAATAACATTAATTGGTTCAAACCTTTTTTCATTAATTGTTAAAGGTTTATCATGAAAAATAAATTGGAAATTCATTACTCTTTTTCAGCATGTGTTATAAAAATATCTGATGGTTATGTGATGAATTTTCCAACATCTTGGTCGACCGTATGAATATATTCATCATCAAGTGGAACAATTTTCTCGACACTCGAATCATGAGCTACGATAATCGCCACTCTCATATGACCTGTTGGAAGTGGTATGTTTTGTATCCTGTCATCTTGGATATTGAACACCATAGTCCTTACTACAAGGATATGGGTGAGTGTTGATAGATATAAATCAAAATCATTTTTATCCTATAGAATATCAATATAAGAAAGGTATCAGTTTCTGTCTGATTCACATTTCAAGGAAAAAATTATTTGAATATTGATTACCTCAACTAATACAACTCTTTGAGGGGAATGGCTCATCTCAAAGCTGGTGGGGGTGGGGGGATCTTCACACAATGGTTGTTATTGATTTTTTTCTTCACATTTCTCCCCCCCATAACATTTTATAGAAAACCCATCTGCCAATGAAATTTCTCTTCAAAGGTAGTTAATCTTGATTTGATCTCTATCATTTCTTTATCTTTATCCTCCTCTTGTTTTTTTTTTCAAAATATGTTTTTGGTGTCATCCCAAAACGTGAACCTCTAATGCGGCCATGCTGTTTGGTCCACTTCAAGTCCACTAATAGTAGGTTTTCATCTAGTATAGGTATTGATGATACTTGTGACTATATTGGATAGAAAATATAATAAAATGAGTAATCACTTTTATGTAATAGCAATTTAAAGCAAAACAATTTTTTATTATGTCATACTTACTCATTTTTACAAACTTTTTGTGTGTTTTTATCTATTAGTATCCCATATTTATTTATAGGTGCCTCCTTCCATAGAACATGACATGGGATGAAAGTGTATTTGAATTTGGATTCATCAATCTACATATAAATAGAAGAACATAATTATGTTGTTGTTTCATATCACATAAAAGTATTATAGTAGATTTAAAATACGTACCATTTTTTTCAAGTGAAGCATACCCCATCCTTACTTTACAGTAGGGGTACTTTGGTTTTGTTGCATGTTCCTTATTTTTAACACTTAGTTATTGTTTCATAAATAAAAAATTCTCAATCAAAGTGATGAATACACATATTTTTAAACAATTTATTACCATCCATAATGTACCTAAAAAGGCAGCTCCCCGTGACGGTCAGTAAGTGCATATCATGCTTCTTGGGTTATCAGGTGTGTATACATAAGCAGAAAGTGTGGGTTTATTTTCCCTTAAACATCTTTAAGATGATATCACATTAGAATTGTGTGAAAGCCTTTGTGAATCCTTCTAGAAAGAATTAATACATATTTATTGTAGTATTCATATACTATAAATGCACTTTTAAAAGGATAATGAAGAGTAAATAAATGTTTTGTTATTTTATTTTTTATTAAAACAAATAAATGATATCATAATGTTACCATAATCTATTACCACATCAGTGTCTTAAGCATGGGAACAACATGATTCCACAAATCTACATCAATCAACACGCGTTGCCGAGTGATGATTCTAATGTAACTATTGAACATGGTATTTTTGGGGTTAACATGTTTTCCCCTCACATTCCATCTGACCTAAAATTTGATGTGTTTGCTTTTTTCCTTAATGATTTATGATAACATCATAAAACTATGGTGCTTCTATTTTTTATGCATCATCATCCCTTCACCACCTACCATTTCCTCATATTCAACATTGATAATATGTTGTTACTCTGGAGAGGTAGTATCGACATGTGCATAAGGTCATTATACCTATACACTGGGAGTAGAAACAGGTTGAGAAACCTATTGTTTCTCTAGAGCGGTATCATCGATATGTGGAGAAGGTCGTTGTTCCTTTGCACTGGGAGCAGAAGTAGTTTGAGAGACCTATTGTTCCTTAGTATTGGGAGAACCATCACGTGCATAAGTTGTTATCTATATAAGTGGATTAACATTTAATTTAGATTACATAAATGCGACAGAAAATAGATAATAACATGAGGTAACACAATGTATATTACAAAAAATATATAACCAGATTATTGAACTCTATTTATTTTAAAATCTTAAGGGATTGACCCCTCTATCGAGTATCCAAATCCCTTTATTATGGTCTCCTATAAAATACAAAACCCCAATCAACATTGGGACCACTGTGAAATGATTGTGATGTCCCAATGAAAGGTTCATCCTTGGTTGAATTTTCATCTGACCCTTTGGTGGTTTTGGTTGATAACAGAATAATTGATCAGTTTTGGTTTGTAGGATTTGAAACATAAAATACTTATATTTCCTTTGATTCCATTATAAATGGTTTGTCTTTGTAACCTTCCTTATTGAAATCCACTTTCATGAATCCTAATTCATTTATTTTACCATCACTCCTGTTATCAGCCCACTTTCATTGAAAAATTAAAACTTGGAATTTTGTATAATCCAACTCCCATATTTTTTTGATGATTCCAAAGTTTGACATGTTCATTTAAATTGGATTCATGTCCTTACTATAAAAACAAGAATAGTTTCAGACACAAGTGTAACTCGACTATTTTTCATGGTACTGTCTTCATCATGTTCATTTTTATAGAACATATAATCATTAATTACACGAGCATTATAAGATAATACATACACACTTAGTTCATTGTCTATCCATCAAAGTCATTATGAAATTGAATCTAGATTTTAATCTGAATCCTTAAAAATATGGTCCCAAAACCATCATATAAATTTTTTATTATGTGTATTTGATATCTATCTTTCATCCCTTGATGGATTAAAATGCCTAAGATTTTCTTTATGGGTTTAAACATTTGGGGAAAACCTCAAATTTTTTATGTAAAACATAAAGGTGGGTCTTCTCCTGATCTGTAATATTGATTGTAATAACATCCCTTCTAGAAATTCCTTTACTCGCAAGCCACTCAATGTGATGAGATTTTGGTAGACCAATGATTTCCACACTGGATAGGTATTCAGTATAGAATTCAAAATCTTCCTTAAAAATATATCGCTCCACAATACAACCCTTTGGCTGACTTCAATTTTTGTCATACCCTTTCAAAATCTTCATATATCGTTCAATGAGGTACATCCATATATAGTGTAAAATACCAAATAGTAAAATCTCTCTCACCAAGTGAACCATCATATCAAAGAATGTTGGCGAGAAGAACATTTCCAATTCACATAATATGACGGAAATTTATCCTTCTATAGTCAGAAATTTCACTGGGTCTATAAATTTGTTGCATATAGCTTTGAAGAAGAAAGAGAGATTGGTTAATGTATGATGGACATTCTTGGAAAAAATACAATGTAAAGATACTAGAATTGGATATTTCATCAAAACATGATAGTTATGTGATTTCAGACCCTTTAACTTTAAATCGGTCATTGATACAATATTCTTGATATTCGATGAATACCTCTATAGAACCTTTACATCATTCCAGACATTTCAAAATTGATATATGACCTACCTGGAAAGAGTGTAAATATCTGGAGGAAGAAAAGTTCATTTTTTACCCTTTACTAGAACCAAATATTCTCGTATTCCCATGTCAACCATATCCAACCTAGTCTTAATTCCATCCTTTGTTTTTTCAGGTTCATTTATCAATGTGCCGATGACACTATCACATATATTTTTTTCAACTACATAACATGAAAAAAAATATCTAATGTACAAACAATTACAGTATGGTAATTTTAAAAAATGATCTATTTTTTAACCATTTTTCGTAAGGTTTTTCAAAAATGGTTTACCAAAAATAGTGTATGCATCTTTTAATTTCTCAAACAGTTAATAACCTACTAATGGAGATGGTATTGCACATTCTTCTGAACTTCCATCGAATAATGTCATCCAATATCGATACTTATGTAGTCAGGGTAGAAATCTGTGATCTCCTAGAAATAGATTTTTTGACAAATGTTTCAATCTAATTGACTGTGTACCTTGTTTGCAAACAGGACACACTTGAGTTACTTTAATTATATATCCTAAAAAAATTATATAAGAAGGAAATTCATTTATCATATCATAAAACATATCTCTCAATGTGAAATCTTCATTTCTGTAAACATCATACAATGTAAGACCAGAATCCCACAATAATTTCAAATCCTCAATCAATGGAGCCAAAAAAACATTAATATCATTACTCTGTTGTTTTGGTCCTGATATAAGCATAGATAACATGAAGTATTTTCACTTTATGCATAACCATAGTGGAAAGTTATAATTTACCAATATAACCAGCCATGTACTGTGAGTACTATTTTGAAAACTAAAAGGGTTCACTCCATCTATAGATAACACAAGATGAAGGTTTCTCGTCTCGTTTCCAAATTCATGGTACTCATTATCAATTCTCTTCCACTAAGGAGAGTCTGTCAGGTGACATAGTTTCCCATATTTGTTTCTTATATCTTCATGCCACATCAATTGCCCTGTAGTATCCTCACATCCATATAGGCATCCTAAACCTTGGAATAATTGGAATGTACCATACAAATTTGTAGGACCAGATTCATCTTTCTTATATTGAGGAACTCCACATTTTGGGCACTATTTATGTGATTTGTGGTCCTTGTAAAATAGTATACAGCCATTCATGTATGCATAAATTCTTTCAAAGATAATACCCATCGAACATGGTATTTGGTTGGCATCGTATGTTCGGCTAGGGAGCTAGGGGTGTAATTTCGGCACAGCCCGACTCGGCTTGGCTGGGCTGGGCCTGTCATGCAAAAAGTTAGGCCACTGGCCACTATTTAGGTCGGGCCGGGCCAACCCGAACAACCCCATGAGGCGGCCCGAGCCCGGCCTCGGGTTGGCCCAAACCATCGGGTCGGGACGGGATTTTTCAGGTCGGGCCATGGTGGGATTTTATTATTTTCAAAATAATTGTTTGTTTTAAAAAAAATTTTAAACATTTTTATTTAAACATTTTTTTAACATTTATTTAAAACTTTTACTTACATTTATTTTTCAATGCATGTTTTTTGTAAAAACGTTTATTTTATTTTTTATTAATATTTTACAGTGGGTAGATATGTTTTTTTTGTCTAAATAGATTTATATATTGTGAATATATATATATTATTTAAAAATTGTAAAAAAAATAATGAGGGGTGTGCAACAGTAGTGGGTGAGTTTAAAGCCTTATTATTTAAACGTTTTTCTAACATTTATTTAAAACATTTTTTTTAAATTTATTATTTTTTTAATTATTTATAATTTCTTTAAGTGTTTGTTAATATTTCTTATTTAAACATTTTTTTACATTTATTTTTAAATGATTAATTTAAAACATTTTTTAATTTCTTTTAAACGCATGATTTCGACAAGTATTTTTTAAAAACATTTAGCTTTATTTTCATATTTTAATGTAAAAAGTATTTTTTATCTTTTTTTAAAAAAATTAATTTAAATGTTTGTTTTAAAAACTTTTTTTAATCATTTTTATTTAAACCTTTATTTAAACCATTTTTAACACTTGTTTAAAACGTTTTTACATTTATTTTTAGACGTTTAATTTAAAACCTCTTTTTGAACGCATATTTTTTACATGTATTTTTTTAAACATTTAACACGTTTTATATAAAAATATTTTACAGTGGCTGGATATGTTATTTTTTTAAATAGATTTATATATGTCTGTGAATTTATATATATTATGTACATATTGAAAAAAAATAATGAGTGATTGGGGGGTGCGCAGCAGTGGGTGGTGGGTTTAAAGCATTGTTATTTAAACATTTTATATCATTTATTTAAAATATTTTTTTACATTTATTTTTTTTAAATTATTTATGAAAATTCTTTTTAAGTGTTTGTTTAATTTAAAACATTTTTTTAAACGTTTTTTAATTTTTTTGTAGGGTAGGCCCGACCCAGCCCTGTCTGGACCGAAATTACACCCTTAGGGGGTGTGCAGCAGTGGGTGAGTTAATTTTTTTCTAAATACATTTATATATGTATATATAGTATATATAATATATTCAAGTTTTATCATTTTTAAAAAAAATAATGTGGTTGGGGGTGTGCGAATATCATTGGGTGAGTAGTTATTTTTTTGTTGATATATAATAAGTTATTATATATATATATATATATAATATGAGAAAATTTTAAAAAGTAGTTGGGGGGTGCGCCGCAGTGGGCGGGTTAATTTTTTTCTAAATAGATTTATATATAATATATGAAAGTTGTAATATGTTTAAAAAAATTAATGAGGTTGGGTGCATGAACATCATTAGGTGAGTGTGTTCACTACTGGAAATCTTTGTTTTCCCAACAGTTGTATACCAACGGTTCTTTTAAACCGTTGGTATAGGTGATCTTTACCAACGGTTTGCATAAAACATTGGTAAAGATCTATAAAAATTGAGTTTTCTCAATGGTTTCATCAAACCGTTGGAAAATATGGGGAAAAAATTAGTTTTCCCAAAGGTTTGATGAAACCGTTGGGAAATATAGGAAAAAATGACTCTTCCCAACGGTTTTTAATAACTGTTGAGAAAAAGATGCCCCAAATTCGCGAAAGCTAGGAATCCCCCTCCCCACGATTCCAGAAGCATTATATAGGTGTTGCGCGGCTCTCCCAGAAGCGATTCCGACTCGCAGAAGCCCTTGAGAAGCCCCACCACAGGTGCACCTCTTCCATCAGATCAGCTGCCAGGTTAAACTACTTCCACCTTTTCTCAAGGATATCCTTCCACCTCTTCTCAAGGATATCCTTCTATTATAAAGGATATCGTTATTCCCAATTTTTAGGGTTTTTGGAAAATTTTATGATTCACTACTCCATGAATTGTGTACTCAAATCACTACATTAGTGTACACATTGTCCAATTAATGTTTTCATTACACATATACATTTATAAGGGCATGATGTCTCTTTATTGTGTTCTAATTTTAAATATTCATAGTTTTTTTAATCTCAATTCTTAAAATATTACAGCTTCATATATATAAACTCATAAGAAATTTTTTGTAATATTTATTCATAGTATTTGATGAAAATCACTCCTTTCATTAAGATCATGTCAAACATGAAGATATTGTTCATCTTAATTTTTGCACACTATGTGTATTACATAACAAGTATGTATCATGTTTCTATCAATATATATAAAATGACACACTGTTCACTTATCCTTTCCACAATAGAACATATGGAGTATCTTCTTGAACTTTGCAAAATAGTATGTGGTCCCTAATTAGTACTTCTTCCTTCTTCATGAAACTAATTCACAGAATGTCAAATTCACAATATTAGTGAATATTAGTTTTCCTAATATAAACATTAATCATTCTGACCTCAACATCATACATGATTTATTCAATCACCTTTTTAAAACACAATGACCATTTTCACTGATTAGGGGTTCCTCAAAATGCTTGGGAAAATTAGAAAAACACATGTATTGAATCGTGTTTCCCATATGGTTTCATGGATAGAAGTTCATCTCGAAAATCATGACTGCATGGTTCAAATATCATGAATACCATGGGATTATTATTATTCACACAAATGAAGTTGTTTATGTAACTATGTGCTTTTTTTCACTTTTTATTTGGCCAAAAGGGGAGCTTTATGGTCATTAATCATGGTTGTGGGTGGTTGTTTAGGATGTAAGATAGTATGACTTCATTTTACTTGATATATCCAATATTATTATTTATTTATGCTCAATTTGATTATCTTTGACAAGTGATGTTGTTTAATAAGTTGTTATTAATGGTTGTAATAATTACGATATGGTATAAGGGTTCACATGGTGTGTATAAGGGTTCACATGGTGTGTATAACGGTTGACATGGTGTCTAAGTGGGGTGACGGTAGGGCTGTCCAGGTGGGGTGGGGGGGGGATGGGTTTTCCAAGTGGGGTGGGGGTGGGGGTATCCAAGTGGGGGGGGGGGAGCTGGGTTTTCCAAGTGGGGTGGGGGTAGGGCTTTCCAAGTGGGGTGGGGGGGGGGGGGTGTACATATGGATGAAGCTCATAACTATAAACTCTCTATAAATTATGGAAGTATGAAAATGTATAGGGACATTCGTGATCATTTTTTGGTGGGATAACATAAAAAGTGTTTGATGTTTTTAGTCCTTTTTTATTTTGAGTTTCTTTTGATGCTAATGTTTCTTTTTGATACCTATGATGGGAATTTATTTTAGTTTCTAAATCGGCTGAGACTCCCCCACCATGCACAGTGTATGCAACCTCTACCCTTATTTAATCATTCTGTTTACACAGCCTATGCAACCTCTACCCTCATTTAATCAGTGAAATCAAGTCATTAATTCAATCCTTCATTATCAATATCATGTAAGAAATTGAATGATGTAAACCCATCCTCACATGATTTCTTACCTTAGATAGTGTCCAACATATGGAATACGAGCTTTTGAATTCATCAGTTAACCAGGATCATATATTCCATTTCCCCCAAGATGAATGTACTAATATAACTTTAGGGTCAATTAAATATTTTTCTCATTGTAAGTTGTATATTATGTGTCCTTGGCCAATACTCACTTTTATGAGGGTGGGGTGCTTTTCACTAGCCATGCTGGCATGTGTAGACATCCATAAAAATGTTAGATAAGTCACAAGTTTAATTCAGTAATGTTGTTATCATTGACATACTTTATTATTAATCTCAAATTTAAAAATAAATGTTTTTGTCTATACTTAATGAAATTAAATGTTTTTACAAGCCATGAACAACCTATTAGTGTAGAAGCCTAAAATTTATTCACCCATGGGGTGCGCTTGACTTAGGGAAGTAATTGGGTAATGAAAGGTATGGCCATAGAGGTTCCAATAATGAGTTATTGAACATGAGTGAATGATTTGGGATACCTATAACACATAATGGGACCTAAGGCATGTACCTCTTATAGACCTAATGAAAATGAATATAAATAAATTTTAATTTAATTTATGAGTACTTGTTCTTTATATTATTTTAATAGTTCACTACATCGACTAGAAACTTATTCCTTTATCATTTACTTAAATGTATTTTCTATTAAAGTTCAATCCTATTGAATTGTTTATGATAAAATGACTTATATAAATTCTTTTTACAGAATGGACAGATGTTGGATGTATGAAACCGATCGGATCTCAAGAGATTTTCAAAACAATTTGGAGAGCTTTATAGATTTTTCATTTCACAATGCTTTAGATAGTGGTCACATACACTGCCCATGTTCCAATTGTGTTGGTATACCTTGGTTGAGCCATGAAGAAGTCACCTACCAGATAACCAAAAATGGTTTTCAAGCAAACTACTTTGTGTGGTATCACAATGGGGAGAAAATGAAATCTAAAATTTGTGATGATCGAAATGAAAGGAATAGAATGGAGAATTTGTTAGATGATCAATTTCTGTTTATTCGTCATCATGAAAAAGAAAAGATTTCGACTCAAGAAGACTTCAATATGAGGACAACTGATGCATCTAATGAAAATGATGATATTTATAGGGTGAAAAAATTGAATGATGCTGCCACAAATCCAGTATATCAACAATGCAATAAAATGAAAAATATGGAATTTTTAATCCGATTATTTCATGGGAAAACTATGTATGGGATTTCTAATACAACAATCGATTACATTCTTACCCTCTTGAAGGATTTACTTCCAGATGATGTAGATATTCCATCAAACCGCTATATGGCATGGAATTTAGTTGAGGAACTTGGATTTTTAAGAAACAAAATTCATGCTTGCTCGAAAGATTGCAGTTTATTCTGGGAGGAAATCGCTGAACGAAATGATTGTATAAAATGTGGCACATCCCGCTGGAAGTCAAAATCTGATGGAACACCATCCTGCATTCCACATAAAGTAATGTGGCACTTTCCATTGATCTCCAGACTCCATAATATTTTTATGTCTGATGACATATCAATAAAAATGAGATGTCATGATACTGAGAGAATGAAGACTAATGATGAGTTGGTTCATCCTGCAGATGAATTTTCATGGTAGAGATTTGATGCTCGACATCCTGATTTTGCAGCTGACGTGCGTAATGTGAGGTCGGGTCTTTCATGAGACGGTTTTAATCCATTTGGGAAGATTCTTACTTCGTACAACACATGGACAATTTTTATACACATTTATAATCTTCCCCCATGGTTGTGTATAAAAAAACTTTTCACTTTCATGAGTATACTCATATCTGGTCCTTCTAATCCCAGTATTGATATTGATGTATACATGAAACCTTTAATAAAATAGTTGAAACTTCTTTGGGATGTGGGTGTGTGCACATACGATGCATGTTCGAAAGACATATTTCAGATGCATGCTGTGATTATGTGGACGATCAATGATTTTCCAGCTTATACAATGATGTCTAGATGGAGCACGAAGGGAAAACTATCATGCCCAGTTTTTATGAAGAATACACGATCCAGAAGACTGAAACATCACTGTATTTTCAGTTTTATGGGACATTGACGATTCTTGCCAAATGGTCATCCATATAGAATGAATCGTCGAAGATTTGATAATACCATAGAGACTGATGATCCACCTCAGCATATGTCTGGAACTGATATGCTTAATGTATTGAAATATTTCAGTTTTTCATTCGGGAAGGGTCAAATGAAATCTCGAAAGAGAAAGAATGTTTCCACTGAAACCTATTACAATTGAAGGAAGAGGAGTATCTTTTTTGATTTTCCTTATTGGTCAACCAATTTGTTACGTCATTGCTTAGACGTAATGCATATTGAAAATAATATATGCAAAATTTTGCTTTTGGTTCTTTTAAATGTCAAGGGAAAGACAAAAGATGATTTACGATCTCAGCGTGACTTGGTGGATTGGGGCATCAGACCAGAATTGCATCCTCTACATATCAGTGAAAATTAATGGAAACTTCTATGTGATTCTTATGTGATGACACCTATGAAAAAAAACAATTTTTGGAATTATTAGAGACTATTAGAGTTACTGATGGCTATTCAAGCAACATATCTAAACAGGTCAACATAAGAGAGTTGAAGCTAAAATCTTTGAAGACTCGTGATTATCACGTTCTACTGCATGAGTTGCTTCCAATAGAAATCTGTCATCTTTTTTCCAATAACGTAAGGGTGACTGTTATTTGGTTGTGCCATTTGTTTAGAGATCTTTGTGCTAAGAAGTTGTCCAAGTCTTTATTGCAAAAAATGTTGACAGATGCCCCATTAATTTTGTGCGAGTTGGAGAAAATATTTCCTCCATCATTTTTCACATGCATGATGCATATGACTATCCATATTCCCACTGAAATACTTCTTAGAGGACCTATTTCTTTTCATTGGATGTATCCAACTGAAAGAAATATGTACACATTAAAGTCTTATGTCCGAAATAGGAATCATCCCGAAGGTTCTATCGTGAACAGTTACTTGGCTCAAGAATGTATGGATTTCTGCTCAATGTATTTGTCTGATCTTACTACAAGAATGAACAGAACAATGAGAAATGAAGAAGAATAGTATGAGAAAATTGAACTCAGTTTTCCATCACTTACTCAAATAAAAGGAATTCCAGGATCATATACATTGAAGACATTATTCCATGAAGAGCGAGAGATGGCACATCGAACAGTTTTGTTCAACTGTGATTTGTTCGATGACTATATCAGGTAACTAAATTGAATATGTATATCTTACATATATATCTGTTAAAATATTCATATTTTTTATCTACAGGGAATATAAAACAATGATAAATAGGAAGCATCATTCTTTATCTTTGAGAAGGAGAGAGACTTTTCATAGCAAAGAGTTTTCTGCTTGGTTAAAATTGAAGGTAAAAATATTACTGTTTAAAATAATTATATCAATATTTAATTAAGTTTAATAGTCACTTATATTGCAGGTATTGAGTTTGTCTGCTGACTCTGTCTCTGAGGAAATAAGATCTTTGTCTTTTGGTCCTAATACCATGGTTTGTGACTGTAAATCAATTGTTATCAATGGGTACAAATTTATTGTCACTGAACGAGAAAAGAACATGAGAACACAACATGATGGTGTTATGGTTACTACCACAATATATTATTATGACAGTGCATCAGATAGTAGACCGTGATTTGAAAATGTGGGTTATTATGGATTCGTTCAGAAAATAATAATATTGGATTATTACTCTCATGGACAAGTCACAGTGATGAAATTCCATTGGTTTGATTCGATGACGAAACGGGGCACATTTATTGATGATTGTGGATTTTGAGTAATTAATATGACTCACACTCTTGAAACCGAAGAACCATATGTGTTGGAATCAATGGCTAAACAAGTTTTTTATGTTAAAGACCAACTTAGACCTGAATTTGGTGTCATACTTGAAGTAATTCCAAAACATATTTTTGATGATGGTGATGATGGAATTGACACTATCCCTAGTGTCATTGGAACCAATCCATTTATTTCTTTTTATGACTCCAATAGCTCAATTATCATAGTTGATTGTGAACATGAAGTTGTGGTTGAAAATATATAGAATCATTCATCCATGTTCTCAATTATTTTGGTTTACCTCAGGTTGGGTTTCTAAGGTTGGTAATATTCAAATTGATTTAGTATTGATCACAAATATGTTTTATATGACTTGACCATTATTTGAATTTTTAATGTTTATTGGTTGTAGTTTTATTTGAATTTCATTTTATAATTTGGAATTGAACTGTATTCAAACCTAATCAAACAATATTTCTAACTTAGGGAACATTACAACTTGTATGATTTATTAAATCCATTCAAGCTCTTCTAAAACAATTGATAGCTAAATTACCAATGAATCCCCTTATTCCCTCATATATTTAGTTTTTTGTATTGCACATTAGTTTTATTTTTCTAATTAATTACATATTTGTTTTCAAAATCAGGAAATGCAACCAATTGAAGAGAGACGAAGGGAAAAATGATGGAGAACAATCATCGAATGACGGAGATGGGTGTTCCACTATTAGTGCCTACAATGAGTACTTTATTTCATATATATATATTTAAAGAATATATAATGTCATGTGATTAATTTTTTTGTAAACATTTTTGTAGGATCCACCTATACGTCAACAAATATTCGATGAGGAGCCTAGTACTGGTCCTAGTACTCAGGCTGGTGGTATGAGGAGGGTCCGTACCAGAGGTGGACGAGCAGCTTCACGTACCCGACTAGACCCTACCCCTCCCACTGACATTTCATCCTTCCCACATTCCGATCCTAGTGTGTCGATAGGGACACATGTGATATTTAGGCCTCCCATGTTTTTGCCACCTTTTGTATTTTTTGGCCCATCATTTTTATATCCCATGATGATTCCCACTTCCCAGTCAGAATCCAGTCATACAGCTATCCCATATTCTTTTACTTCTACTTCTGTCTCTCCAAGATTCTATATTCCATCATCTTCGACTCCTGTTCCACCACAGGGTGTTCTATCAGTTTCTGTGGATCCAGCGGCACTCAACGATCATACTGGAGCATGTATATTTATAGAACCCTAACAAATTTTTATAGCAATATTTATTTTCATTATAACATGTTTTGATAAAATATTTGTTTTTCTTTCATGACAGATACATCTACTAACAGGAGGCAGGGGCGGGGGCGTACACGCATGTGTTCGGTGTGGAACCGCCGCACACTGGTTATGATGGATTACAATGAAGACAACCAAATGGTTGAGAAAACAAGGCAGCAATGTCAGAGTTTTTTGGCGACGCTTTCCAAATACTCCGACATCATTCCTGTCAGCTCGCTATCATTGAAAAATTTGCCACATGAGGTCAAGGATAGAGCTTGGGTAGAGATATGGGTAAAAAAGCTGTTGTATTTAATGCCATGAATTATTTTTGTATTTATATGAACTAATATTTTGATGTCAGCTTTGATTTAATTTTCCCGATGGTGAGGGCGCATGATCGGAATGTCTAAAGGATTTAGGTGAGATTTGGAGAGAATAAAAGAATGAGTTTTATATTGTCTGGTGTGCTAGAGTTGGCACTTAGTTAGAGGCAGTACTAGTCATGGATGATTATCCTATAGAGCAGTATCGTCAGATGATTACTCATTGGACGACTACCTAGTTTAAGGTATTAATTACATTTGAGGTATTTAAATAATAACTTTCATGTTTTTTATTAATATTATCCTTTGAATTACTGAATTTTATTTAGTAATCATCTGAAAAAAAACATTGATGAAAAAAAATACCTCCACACACTAGGACGTACTACGATGCCAGATCATGAGAGGAAGCAGGTATGCCAATTGTTTATAAGTTTTCTTTACGACTTACACTTTCTTTTGTTTCCTAAATTATTTAGTCGTTTGATAAATTTTTCATATAAATTTAGTTTTCAATTTCATTGTAGAGGTAAATACAGAATATTGAAGGACGTGTGCCTCGAGCAAAACTGTTTTTCTCAAGTAGACAGAAAAAGGATGGAAGTGTCGTCAACGAAGCAACTCAACAGCAGATTGTAAGTTTTAATCTGTTGATTTTATATTTTAATAACTATTTTTTAACTTAATGATATATTTATATTTGTAACGTGCTGCTTTAGAGGCCCTCGATGCCCAAGAACCAGACAATTTTGCGCCAACTGATCACTTACATCATGTGTTAGGAGAGGAGCATCCTGGCAGAGTACGCTGCCGACCTAGGATAGCCCCGATGAGGTATTGACCCTCCTCAGGTACGAGTTATAGTGCCACCGAGCTGTATAAAGTTAGGACACAGGCTGATAAAATATCCACAGAGATGGTAGAACAGTCTGCTAGGGAAAACAATGCATTTATGAAATTTATTGAAGTTCTACGTCCAACACTTCCACCAGAGGCCAGCCCATCTTTTGAGGAATATATGTCGTTGATACGTTCTATATATGGTGCACTAGGTGGCAGTTCTATAGGTGGTCAATATGATGTCCATCCTGACGATGATGATGGAGAGGATTCTGATGCGGAAGAGGAGGGAGAGGAGGAGGGAGAGGAGGAGGGCGAGGCGGATGGCGAGGGAAAGGATGAGGGCGAGGGTGAGGTGGAGGGCGTTGAGGAGGGAAAGGATGATGATGTGGATGAGGATGAGGGTGATGATGATGGTGATGATGGTGATGGTGATGTGGGACAAATTGACCCCTTACATTTTTGACTAATATTACTGAGATTTGATGTTTAATCTATTCTAGTTGTTGGTTTTATCTAGACCCGTAGTATAGTATTGGAGTTGAGTTATTTTTATATATTGTCTGTTTTTATGGATGTTGTTGCCTTTTAGTAGTTGCGGGGTATCTTGAGCATGTTTATAGAGTTTTGTGTGTTTGGAAACTCCCTGGACATCCCCCCTTCTTCCTGGACCCTGGACAACCCCCCACTATCCTCCTTGGACCCCGGACAACCCCCCCCTCCTTGGACCCCAGACAGCCCCCTGGACACCCCCCATACAGCCCCTCAGACATCCCACCACCCTCCTCCTTGGACCTCGGACTGCCCCCTGAACACCCCCCAGACATCCCCCCGCACAGCCCCCCCACCTTCCTCCTTGGTCCCCAAACAGCCCCCCAGACACCCCCCGGACAGCCCCCCAGACAGCCCCCTGGATATCCCCCCCACTCTCCTCCTTATACCCCGGATAGCCCCCCAGACATCCCCCCGGATAGCCCCCCCACCCTCCTTGATTTCACATGCTTTTTTTTATTTCTCTGATCATGCAATGTTATTTAGGATTATTCCATTTTTGTATTTATTGAATTATATGAATGTCTTGGTAATCTTATTAGCTCATGTTCATCAAATGCATGTGATGATATATTTTAATTTGAATACAAATTCTTATTGTACATTCTCCATGTTATGTGAATTATGCCTTGTTTGAAATGGACTTCATTTTAATTGATAATAATAACTGACATACGTTAAACCGACCAAACACATTCAGATTCTATTTAAACTTTAGGAAAACAATCCATGGGTCATATGTGACGTGTACGAGTCAACTGCTCCTCAATCCGAGTCACAGTGTGGCCAGAATCACTCTAAGTGTCTCTCTTTTGTTTAAAATGGACAACATTTTAAGTACATACGGAAAACTGACCAAACAGATTCTTATTGTGTCAATATTTTTCAAAATGATCCATGGGTCATATGTGACGTGTATGAGTCAACCCTGCCTCAATCCGAGGAGTGGTGTGGCCGACACCATTCATAGTGTCTCTCTTTTGCTTCAAATGGACATCATTTTAAGTGAAAACAACAAGTGACATACGAAAAACTAACCAAACACATTCTAAATGCGTTGATGCTTTAGGAAAACGATCCATGGGTCATATTTGATGTGTACGGGTCAACCCCGCCTAAATCCATGATGTGGTGTGGCCGATACCACTCTAACTGTGTCTCTTTTGTTTAAAATGGACAGGATTATATGTGAAAAGAACAACTGGCATACGAAAAACTAACCAAACACATTTGGATTATGTTGATAATTTATCACAACGATTCATGGGTCATATGTGATGTGTACGAGCCAACCCGGGCTCAATCCGAGTCGCGGTGTGTCCGGGATCACTCTAAGTGTCTCTCTTTTGTTTAAAATGGACAACATTTTAAGTACATACGGAAAACTGACCAAACGCCTTCGGTTTCCATTGAAACTTTAGGATAACGATCTATGGGTGATATGTGACGTGTACAAGTCAACCTTGCCTCAATATGAGGCACGGTGTAGCCGACACCACTCAAAGTTTCTATCTTTTGTTTAAAATGGACTTTATTTTAAGTGAATACAACAACTAGCATATGGAAAACTGACCAAACGGATTCTGATTGTGTCGATACTTTAGAAAAAAAATCTATGGGTCATATGTGACATGTACGAGTCAACCCCACCTTAATCCGAGGCACGGTGTGGCTGGCACCATTCATAGTGCCTCTCATTTGTTTAAAATGGACATCATTTTAAGTGAAAACAACAACCGACATATGAAAAACTGACCAAACACATTCAAAATGTGTTGATGCTTTAGGAAAATGATCCATGAGTCATATGTGATGTGTATGAGTCAACCTCATCTCAATCCGATGCGCGGTGTGGCCGAAACCACTCTAAGTGTATCTCTTTTGTTTCAAAAGGATATCATTTTAAGTGAAAACATCAACTAACATACAGAAAACTGACAAAACGCATTCGGATTGTGTTGATACTTTAGGAAAATGATCCATGGGTCATTTGAGACATGTATGAGTCAACCTCGTCTAAATTCGAGGCGCGGTGTGGCCGGTACCACTCTAACTATGTCTCTTTTGTTTAAAATGGACAGGATTATAAGTGAAAAGAAAAAATGGCATACAGAAAACTAACCAAACGCATTCAGATTATATTTATAATTTATCACAATGATCCATGGGTCATATGTGACGTGTACGATCCAACTCTGGCTCAATCTGAGTCGTGGTGTGGCCGGGATCACTCAAAGTGTCTCTCTTTTGTTTAAAATGGACAACATTTTAAGTACATAAGGAAAACTGACCAAACACATTCGGTTTCCATTGAAACTTTAGGATAACAATCCATGGGTCATATGTGACATGTACGAGTCAACCTCGCCTCAATCTGAGGTGCGGTGTGGCTGACACCACTCAAAGTGTCTCTCTTTTGTTTAAAATGGACTTCATTTTAATTGAAAACAACAACTAGCATACGGAAAACTGACCAAACAGATTCTGATTGTGTCTATACTCTAGAACAACAATCCATGGGTCATATGTGACGTGTACGAGTCTACCCCACCTCAATACGAGGTGCAGTTTGGGCAATACCATTCATAGTGTCTCTCTTTTCTTTCAAATGGACATCATTTTAAGTGAAAAAAAATAACCGACAAATGAAAAACTAACCAAATGCATTCAAAATGTGTTGATGCTTTAGGAGAATGATCCATGGGTCATATGTGACATGTACGAGTCAACCCCACCTCAATATGAGGCACAATGTGGCCGACACTACTCTAAGTGTCTCTCTTTTGTTTCAAAAGGATATCATTTTAAGTGAAAACATCAACTGGCATACGGAAAACTGACCAAACACATTCAGATTGTGTTGATACTTTAGGAAAATTATCCATGGGTCATTTGAGAAGTGTATGAGTCAACCCCATCTAAATTCAAGGCGTTTTGTGGCCGGTACCACTCTAACTATGTCTCTTTTGTTTAAAATGGACAGGATTATAAGTGAAAAGAACAACTGGCATACGGAAAACCAACCAAACGCATTCGAATTCTGTTGATAATTTATCACAATGATCCATGGGTCATATGTGACGTGTACGGGCCAACCCGGGATCAATCCAAGTCACAGTGTGGCCGGGATCACTCTAAGTGTCTCTCTTTTGTTTAAAATGGACAACATTTTAAGTACATATGGAAAACCAACCAAACACATTTTGTTTCCATTGAAACTTTAGTAGAACAACCCATGGGTCATGTGTTACGTGTACGAGTCAACCTCGCCACAATCCAAGGTACGGTGTGGCCGAAACCACTCAAAGTGTCTCTCTTTTGTTTAAAATGGACTTCATTTTAAGTGAAAACAATAACTAGCATACAGAAAACCGACCAAATGGATTCTGATTGTGTCGATAATTTAGCACAACGATCCATGGGTCATATGTAATGTTTACGAGTCATCCCCGCCTCAATCCGAGGCGTGGTGTAGGAAACACCATTCATATTTTCTCTCTTTTGTTTAAAATGGACATCATTTTAAGTGAAAACAACAACTAACATACGGAAAATTGACCAAACGCATTCGAAATATGTTTATGATTTAGGAAAATGATCCATGGATCATATGTGACATGTATGAGTCAAACCCGCCTCAATCCGAGGCACAATGTGGTCGAGATCACTCTAAGTGTCTCTCTTTTGTTTAAAATGGACAACATTTTAAGTACATACTGAAAACTGACCAAACAGATTATTATTATGTTGATACTTTAGAAAAATGATCCATGGGTCATATGTGACATGTACTAATCAACCCCTCCTCAATCCGAGGTGTGGTGTGGCTGAAACCACTCAAAGTGTCTGTCTTTTGTTTCAAAAGGACATCATTTTAAGTGAAAACATCAACTAACATACGGAAAACCAACCAAATGCATTCAGATTGTGTTGATACTTTAGGAAAATTATCCATGGGTCATTTGAGACGTGTACGAGTCAACCTCATCTAAATCCGAGCCATGATGTGATCGGTACCACTCTAACCGTGTCTCTTTTGTTTAAAATGGACAGGATTGTGAAAAAAACAACTGGCATACGGAAAACTGACCAAACACATTCAGATTCTGTTGATAATTTATCACAACAATCCATGGGTCATATGTGACATGTACAAGCCAACCCGGGCTCAATCCGAGTTTCATTGTGGCCGAGATCACTCTAAGTGTCTCTCTTTTGTTTAAAATGGACAACATTTTAAGTACATACATAAAACTGATCAAACGCATTCGGTTTCCATTGAAACTTTAGGAGAACGATCCATGGGTCATATGTGACGTGTACGAGTCAACCTCGCCTCAATCCGAGGTGAGGTGTGGCCGACAACACTCAAAGTGTATCTCTTTTGTTTAAAATGGACTTCATTTTAAGTGAAAACAACAACTAGCATATGGAAAACTAACCAAACAGATTATGATTATGTTTATACATTAGAAAAATGATCCATGGGTCATATGTGATGTGTATGAGTCATTCCTGCCTCAATATGAGGTGCGGTGTGGCCGGCACCATTCATAATATCTCTCTTTTGTTTAAAATGGACATCATTTTAAGTGAAAACAACAACTGACATATGAAAAACTGACCAAATGCATTCTAAATGTGTTGATGATTTAGGAAAACAATCCATGGGTCATATGTGACATGTAAAATTCAACCCTGCCTTTATCTGATGTGCGGTGTGGCCGGCACCACTCTAAGTGTCTCTCTTTTGTTTCGAAAGGATATCATTTTAAGTGAAAACATCAACTAACATATGGAAAACTGACCAAAAACATTAGTATTGTGTTTATAATTTAGTAAAATGATCCATAGGTCATTTGAGACGTGTAAAAGTCAACCTCGTCTAAATATGAGGTGCGGTGTGGCCGGTACCACTCTAACTGTGTCTCTTTTGTTTAAAATGGACAATATTATAAGTGAAAAGAACAACTGGCATATGGAAAACTGACCAAACGCATTCGAATTCTTTTGTTAATTTATCACAATGATACATGGGTCATATGTGACACGTACGAGCCAACCTGAGCTCAATCCGAGTCACGGTGTGTCCGGGATCACTCTAAGTGTCTCTCTTTTGTTTAAAATGGACAACATTTTAAGTACATATAGAAAACCAACCAAATACATTCGGTTTCTGTTGAAACTTTATGATAACAATCCATGGGTTATATGTGATGTGTAAGAGTCAGCCTCACCTCAATTCAAGGTGCGGTGTGGCTGACACCACTCAAAGTTTATCTCTTTTGTTTAAAATGGACTTCATTTTAAGTGAAAACAACAACTAGCATACGGAAAACTGACCAAACGGATTATGATTGTGTTGATACTTTAGCACAATGATCAATGGGTCATATGTGATGTGTACAAGTTAACCCCGCCTCAATCCGAGGTGCGGTGTGGCTGGAACCATTCATAGTGTCACTCTTTTGTTTAAAAGGGACATCATTTTAAGTGAAAACAACAACTGACATACGAAAAACTGACCAAAAGCAGTCAAAATGTGTTGATACTTTAGGAAAACGATCCATGAGTCATATGTGACGTGTACGAGTCAACTCTGCATTAATCAGAGGCACAGTGTGGCCGATACCACTCTAAGTGTCTCTCTTTTGTTTCAAAAGGATATCATTTTAAGTGAAAACATCAACTGACATACATAAAACTGACCAAACGCATTCGGATTATGTTGATGCTTTAGTAAAATGATCCATAGGTCATTTGTGATGTGTACAAGTCAACCCCGTCTAAATATGAGGCACGGTGTGGCCGGTACCACTCTAACTATGTCTCTTTTGTTTAAAATGGACAAGATTATAAGTGAAAAGAAAAATTGTCAAAGGGAAAGCTGACCAAACACATTTGGATTCTGTTGATAATTTATCAAAACGATACATGGGTCATATGTGATGTGTATGAGCCAACCTAGGCTCAATCCGAGTCACGGTGTGGCCGGGATCACTCTAAGTGTCTCTCTTTTGTTTAAAATGCACAACATTTTTAGTACATACAGAAAACTGACCAAACACATTCAGTTTTCATTGAAACTTTAGGAGAACTATCCATGGGTCATATGTTACGTTTACGAGTCAACCTTGCCTCAATCTGAGGCGCGTTGTGGCCAAAAACACTCAAAGTGTCTCTCTTTTGTTTAAAATTGAATTCCTTTTAAGTGAAAACAACAACTAGCATACGGAAAACTGACCAAACAGATTTTGATTGTGTCAATACTTTAGAACAACAATCCATGGGTCATATGTGATGTGTAAGAGTCAACCTCGCCTCACTCCAAGGTGCGGTGTGGGCGGAACCATTCATAGTGTCCCTCTTTTGTTTAAAATGGAAATCATTTTAAGTGAAAACAACAACTGACATACGAAAAACTGACCAAACACATTTTAAATGTGTTGATGATTTAGGAAAATGATACATGGGTCATATGTGACGTGTAAGAGTCAAACCCACCTCAATCTGAGGCAAAGTGTGGCAGAGATCACTCTAAGTGTCTCTCTTTTGTTTAAAATGGAAAACATTTTAAGTACATACGGAAAACTGACAAAACGGATTCTGATTGTGTTGATACTTTAGCACAATGATCCATGGGTCATATGAAACATGTATGAGTCAAAATTGCCTCAATCAGAGGCATGGTGTGGCCGGAACCATTCATAGTGTCTCTCTTTTGTTTAAAATGGACATCATTTTAAGTGAAAACAACAACTGACATACAAAAAACTGACCAAATGCATTCGAAATGTGTTGATGCTTTAAGAAAACAATCCATGGGTCATATGTGATGTGTACGAGTCAACCCCGCCTCTATACGAGACACGGTGTGGCTGGTACCACTCTAACTGTGTCTCTTTTGTTTAAAATGGACATGATTATAAGTGAAAAGAACAACTAGTATACGAAAAGCCGACCAAATGCATTCAGAATCTATTGAAACTTTAGGAAAATGATCCATGGGTCATATGTTACGTGTATGAGTCAATCGCGCCTCAATCCAAGTCGCGGCATGACCGGAACCACCCAAAGTGTCTCTCTTATGTTTAAAATGGAAAAGAATTTAAGTACATATGGAAAACTGACCAAACGGATTCTAATTGTGTTGATATTTTAGCACAACGATCCATGGGTCATTTGTGACATGTACGAGTCAACCCCTCCTCAATTCAAGGTATGGTGTGGCCGTCACCACTCAAAGTGTCTCTCTTTTATTTAAAAAGCACTTCATTTTAAGTGAAAACAAAAACTGACATACGAAAAACCAACCAAACGCTTTCGGAATATGTTGATACTTTAGGAAAACGATCCATGTGTCATTTGTGACATGTAAGAGTTAACCTCGCCTCAATCCGAGGCACGGTGTTTCCAGTATCACTCCAGGTGTATGCATTTTGTTTAAAATGGACATCATTTCTAGTAAAAACATATGGTATACGAAAAACCAATCAAATTATGAATTTAATTCCGTATTCCACATATAATTGTTATCTACATTTTAAATTGAATTCTAAATGAATTATATATGTTTATAATTACGTTATGAATTATAATTTAATTCTGGATGTGTATAGTTCCAGGATGCATTATATGTTAAATGTGTATGAATTTGTTCTCTATATGTATGTGTTAGTTGGTTATTGCAGGTACAATAATTGTATATGTCTGTGTTAGTTTATTGCAGGTACAATAATTGGAAATGATTGAAAATGAGAGGGATTGGACTGGCTGTTGTGCAAATTGCACAAAAATGATAGGGTGGCTCCTGTGAAAATTGCAGGCTGCTATGCAATTTGCACAACATAGGCTTTGCCAACGGTTTGAAACCGTTGGCATAGAATCTCTGAGTATTTTTTTTACCAATGGTTCTATGAACCGTTGGTAAAAATCCTTTCCCAAAGGTTTAGAAACCATTGGGAAAGAAGTCCTCTACTTGGTTTTCCCAATGGTTTAAGCCAAACTGTTGGAAAAAACTATCCCAACGGTTTGGCACAATCATTGGGATAGGTTAATTTTTTCTAACCTATCCCAATGGGTCACTGTAAACCATTGGGAAAAGATTTCCCAACGGTTTACTTCCCTACGGTTTTCAGAACTATTGGTATAATATATACAAACAGTTCTGCAGCCTTTCCCAATGGTTTAGAACTGTTGGGAAATCCTGCATTTCTAATAGTGGTTGTTTTTTTGTTAATATAAAATAAGTTATTATATATATAATATTAAATCATTGACACACACACAAAGATATATATTATTAATGAATTTTTAAAAGCCAGACTTAATTGATATATATTATTAATAGATTTATATATATATATTATTAATAGATTTGTTTATATATATATATATATATTATTAGTAGATTTGTTTTTACATATATATAATATGCAAGTTTCATCATATTTAAAAAAAATTAGTGAGGTTGGGGGTGTGCGCGAACATCATTGGGTAAGTGTGTTATTTTTTTTGTTAATATATAATAAGTTATTGTATATATAATATTAAATCATTGACACACACACACACATATATATTATTAATGGATTTTTAAAAGCCACACTTAATTGATATATATTATTAACAGCTCTCTATATATATATATTATTAATATCTTTGTTTATATATATATATTATATCATATCATTGATATATATATATATATATATTATTAGTAGATTTGTTTTTATATATACATATATATAATATGCAAGTTTCATCGTATTTAAAAAAAATAGTGAAGTTGGGGGTGTGCGCGAACATCATTGGGTAAATGTGTTATTTTTTTGTTAATATATAATAAGTTATTGTATATATAATATTAAATCATTTACGCACACACACACACATATATTATTAATGGATTTTTAAAAGCCACACTTAATTGATATATATTATTAATAGCTTTATATATATATATTATTAATGGCTCTGTTTATATATATATATATTATCATATAATTGATATATATATATATATATATATTATTAGTAGATTTGTTTATATATATATATATAATATGCAAGTTTCATCATATTTAAAAAAATAGCGAGGTTGGGGGTGTGCGCAAACATCATTGGGTAAGTGTGTTATTTTTTTTGTTAATATACAATAAGTTATTATATATATATAATGTTAAATGATTGGTATATATATATATATATGAGAAAATTGTATAAATAATAATTATGGGTTGGGGGGTGCGTCGCAGTGGGTGGGCTAATTTTTTTAAAAAGATTTATATATGTATAGTACATATAATATATGCATGTTGCAACATACTTACAAAAAAATTAATGAGGTTGAGGGATTTGAACGAACATCATTAGGTGAGTGTGTTGTTTTTTTATTAATATATAACAAGTTATTATATATATATATATATATTATTAAATCATTGATATATATATATATATTAATAGCTTTGTTTATATATATACACTATTATATATATATATATAATTATACATAGTTGTGTGTATATATATACACATTATAATTATATATAATAATAATTATATGTCTATATATAATATTATTTTTTGTTAATATATAATGATTTATATACATATATTATTGATATATATATATATATATACAGGATGGTGATAACTTAACAGGCGTAGCGCCTAGACCAGTTGGTCCAGGCGCAGCCTTGGAAGCTTGTGGTAGGGGGATTGAATCCCCCTACCCACAGTTTCCCCATTAATTTTTTTTACAGCAGGCAGGGTTTGCATGGGCTAGCGGGCTGGGCTTTGCACGAACCAGCGGATCGGGCTTTTTCGGGCCGGCCCGGCCTGGCCTGCGGGCCTTCTTAGATAGGCCTAAGCCCGACTCGTTGAACCTACGGCCCGACCTGGCCCGATGTGGGCTTTTCTGGGCCGGGTCGCTTGGGATTTCGGTCCAAAATTACACCCTTAGGGAGCTCATTATCTTCTAGGATCATGTCATTCAAGAGAACAAATAGTTTTGTAAAACTGACATCACTCCATCTATTTCCTGGTTTCAAATTACATAGTTTCAGTACGACTAACAATTCTATATATTTATTGAAACCAACATACAATGACATCTTTGCACAACTCTTTATCTTCTTAAATAGTTTTGGACAATCATGAAGTTCATATTCAACTATCCTTATCATTTCCTCAATATAATCTTCATCATCATTCACGTCTATAATCAAATCCTTGATACAGTCTTCTTCATTTTCCACACTTGTAATCATATAAGATGATCCATAAAACATAGTGTTATCTCATCCACTAGTTTCATTCACTTTTTCCCCATGTTTATTCCAACATTTATAACTTCGATATAATTTGTGACAGATCAATTGTTCTTCCAACTCCTCTAGACTAATTATTATTGAATAAGAACAACCTAAACATGGACAAAGGATTTGATAAGGGTCATGTGCATGATATTTTACAAAGTTGACAAACTCTTTCACTCTATCTTCATACTCTTTTGTCATACGATTGACATTTATTAATTATTTATTTATGTCCATCCTATTTGATTCAGTAATATTAATATTTAACAAAATAAATACACAAAAGATATTCAATTGAAATCTCTCCCAAAAATGCCTAGTGAATGTACTAGAAAGATACTTGAGGGTTTTTTTATTCAATTACAATGAGTTTAAATTTTTTTAAGGTTAATTAATAAAATAAACATTATTTAGTATTATTTATTTAAGACATTTTTTTGATTACAGACATGCTTTAATGGTGTTAAAACATTTATAAAAGGCCAATTTTTGGAGCTAATAAAGGTTAATCATTTGTAAGTGCATGAGTAGATACTTTTATAGAGATACACATCATTCATGATATATATATATATATATATATATATATATATATATATCAAAATACTTGTATAAAAAATAGACTTGCTTGGAGATTATTATATTTATTGTTATGAGATTTCATTTTCATATAGGCTAATGGAGGATATTGTAGGATAATCAAAATTATTTTTACCAAGAACTCACTATAATGGAAATCACTTAAAAAGCTTCAAACCACTCTAAGCTCATCAAACACACCACCCAAAAATAATAATCACCTCAAACCACTCAAGAGTTTCCAACAACCTAAATTTCTAAAGATGACCAAACTATTCCATAACCTCATGAGGATCTTGGTCACCATGAAAAAGGAAGGATGGTGACTCAATAATTCATAAGGTGAAAAAGATCATTCCCCTTCAAATCCTTTCAGAGTTTGGGAAAATCCAATCACTAGATGAATATAATAAAATAATAATAGGATTTTCCCTAAGTTTCAACCTTAGAATGGACTTTCTACCCCATATATAGACATTTCATGGAAGTGAAACAAAGCAACATGAAACATGAATCTATCTCCTTCATGTTTTAAAATACACTCAAATCACATAGTCCCAATGCACACCAAGGGGTCAGATCCCAAAGCACAACCCATGTGAGAAAAAAACACAACAAAACATTTTCAAAATTTTAATTTCTATTAAAACCACACCCCTATCCTAAAAGGGTAGAAATCATTTTTCAAATACATGCACAGTTTGAAAGTAATCCAGATTATTAAAAATGATATCCACATTTTCATGTTAAATAATTTCCACAAATTCCAAAAAAATCTCTAATTTTTTATAATTAAGACAACCATATCTCAAACATTTAAAATTAAATAAATTCCTTTTTACAAGGAAATATTAACACATGGTTTCAAAAATTAATTCATTCTCAAAATCCCCTTTTAATTTAAATACAAAAATTTCATGTAAAAATAAAAATAGAAGATAAATAATATTTGAAACATTTCATAGACATTAAAATACTTTTCATTCCCTCGTAAATTTGTTTTTAAAATAAACTCACTCAATAAAATATTTTTTTCAATTCAATTTTTTTTCCAAACAAAAATAATATTTTATGTCCTAAAGCTAAATACAATGCATATGAAACAATTAAATTCAAGATCTCTCACATTAAAGTTATTATAAATCACTTCATTTAAATACAAAATCATTATACCTATATGAACTAATATAAGAAATAAAAAATAATTGACTAACATCACAAGAAGAAAACATTTTTTAATAATAGAATAATGACAAGCATAATCATTCAAGAATAATCGAATTATTATAATAGAAAAAATATAATTAATGAGAATTAAAATAAAAAATAGTCACAAACAAGATAATACCTTATATTTAGAGGTTTGGCGGCAGTAGTAGAGTCTGGCGGTGGAAGCGAGCACGACGGCGGGGGCAACAGAGATGGTGGCAGCGGAGGATGGGGCAGCGGACGCTGCAACAGAGGCAGTAGAGTCGGCGGTGGGGGAAACGGAGGTGGAGACAACATAGGAAGTGTTAGTGGAGGTGGGGGAAGTGGACATGGTGACAGGGGCAGTGGCGGCGGTGACAACGGAGGTGACGACAGTAGAGGTGGCAACAACGGATGCGGCAACAGGGATAGTAGAGGCGGCAGTGGGGGTAACAGAGGAGGCAACAGAGCTCTGGTTCCATGAAAGCTTGAGGCATGAGTGGGTCAGGGTTCTAATAGGGTTCCATGATAAAAATATAAAAAGATTTTATCAGCGCTTTTTAAAAAGCACTGGTAAAAAAGATTTTTATCAGTGATAATTTAATTCCACTTGTTAATTTAGGGTTTATCATAGAAACTGTATGATCCTAGGGCATCCATTTATTATCTGAATATGCATAGTTAACCAATTTCTATAAGCATTCAACAGAAATAAAAAAAAAATTCATTCCACAAACTTTATGGTGTGAAAAAAAGTTCCCCTAATGGCCATGATTTTTAGTGGTTAGTTAGCCCATAATAATCACAATATTAACAATATCAATCACACAAAAAGATCATGTGTCACTTTCCACAACCCCTTGTATATTGATTTTTTAAACTAATTTTATTATCTTATTTAATCTGGAATCAACTATCTTCATAATGGAAAACATCTATATACTCATCCTTCATGATACACAATTAAGAAATATGAAGGAAATCCTACTTAGAATAAGGAAAATCGACACTTCCTAGTTGCACCAAAAATAGGGGTGCACATGCAATAGGTATCCCTCCAGGGAATCACGAACCAACTGTAGCAACCTGGCCACATGAATCCAATAGGGAGAGGGATTTGGTATGTCCTGTATCAAGAGAAAGAAGTAGAAATAAACAAGGGGAAAGATATCTTATCTTTAAGAGGATTGGAAATGAGTCACGGGATTAGATACAATTTTGATTTTCCATTAAAGGAGGATCTGACCAATACCATGCATTTTGACCATTAAAAAACCTCCAAACCCTTAAGGAATTAAAGATATGATTTATGGCCTTTGAATCAGTCTCAAAGCCTTTTAAATTTGGACTTAAACCCATTTTACGTTAAATAAAGACATCAAATGGGAAAAACATGAAGAACTAGAAACACTACTCATGAGACACCACTAGAGAGACATTTCCAGATGAGGAACCATCGGACGAGGTACCGCCAGTGAGGCACCACCAGATGAGGCACCACTAAATGAGTGATTTTCAGTGAGACACCACCAGTGAGTGACCGCCAGCGTGCCACTACCATGGTGACACACCACCAAGGAGACACCGCCAGGATGAGACACCACCAAGGAGCCACCACAAGGGTGAGACACTAGTAGTGAGCCACCGCCAAGGTGAGAAACCTCCAGTGAACCACCGCCAGGGTGATACACTACTAGCGAGCCGTCGCCAGGGTAAGACACCACCAACGAGCTACCACCAGGTTGAGCTACTATTAGTGAGGCACCATCAGTGTGAGACACCACTGGGATGAGGCACCGTTGGGATGAGGCACATTTGGAAAACTTAGAAAACTGTAAATTTTTAAAAGTTTTGAAAAGAGTCACCTTGACTTCCTAAGATACCTCAAACACCATATTTTCTACAAATTAATGGACTAGAAAGGTCTGGGACATTACATCAGATACCTATAAAACTATTCTCACCCTCGAGAATTTAAAAACAACTTAAAGGTAAAGAGAGTAAGGGTCCGAACAACCATCCCTCGAGATACCTCTCAAGGATATCATCACACTTGAAAAACCACTACCAACTAAACACATCAAAGTTAAACGATATACCACCTTGTGTTATTATAAAGATAGAGTTGAAACCTCTACACCCATGAAAACCTCCTCCAACATCTACTAACCAGGACTTATCATCATGGTTGTTGACACGTCAAACCAAACGCCCACAAAATACATTGAAAAACCGCAAAAAATTGCACTGTCTCAACACATGAATCAGATAATTCCATCCTCCATGTCAAGATACTATCCGCTCTAGGTGGCACTGACTCACCCAAATAGGTTTAATAACATCACAGTTAGTGCATCTCAATTAGGAATCAGGTGCTCCCCTTTTCATACATCGGAACTTTATCACACATCACACCACACAAATCACAAAGAAAAATAAAACAAGGAAAAACTCAAAACAACTCTGGGTATTGGGAACACATCTACATCTCTCACACCCAAGTACCCTCCTCCTAGCCACCATGCCTCCACAATACATAGACCAAAGGAATGTTCCATCCACACAACAACTTCTATCGATGATCCTGGATCTCTATTGGCTACTCCACAAAGCTTGTGTTATCCTCAATGTCTAACTATCCCCAGTCAATGACATGAGAGTCATCATGAAGATACCGATGAAGCTGAGAGACGTGAAAGACATCGTGAATCCTTTTTAAATATGGTGGCAATGCCAACCAATGTGCCACCTCACCAACTCGCCTCAATGCTTCAAAGGGACCAACAAACTTGGGAGAAAGATTACTCCCTCTACCAAACCTCCACTGCTCACGTTGATGGGAAACCTTCAAAAACACATGGTTCTCAACCTCGAACTCCAAGGTCCTCCTCCTACGATTAGTATAATAATTATTTCGGTCTTGTGTTTCTTTCATCTTCTCATGAACAAGATGAACTTTCTCTTTCCTGCTCTGCACCACATCAGGACCAAGAATGATTATTTCCCAAATTGCTACCTAGCACAAAGGAGAAAGACACAGTCTTTCGAATAAATCCTCAAATGGGACCATGCCAATAGAATAGTGATAAATATTATTATAAGTAAACTCTACCAAGGGAAGGTGTCATACCTAAGATCTATAAAAGTCCAAGATGCACTCTCGCAACATATCCCCCAATGTCTAGATAGTTCACTTTATTTTCCCATATATCTTAGGATGTAATGTAATGTTGAGGTGTAACTGAGTTCCAAAAGCATGTTGTAATCCCCTCCAGACCTGTGAGGTAAATCGTGTGTCCTGATCTGAGACAATTGTCCTCATAACTCCATGAAACCGTACCAATTAATCCATGTACTTATTAGCCAAAGCATCCATTGTGCCCGACTCCTTGATTGTTAAGAAGTGAGCTGGTTTCGTCAACCGATCCACGATTATCCATATAACATCACAACCTCCCTGGTCTCTGGGTAATCCTATAATGAAATCCATTGATATGTCATCCCATTTACACTTGAAAACATCCAAAGGTTGCAACAAACCACCAAGAACATGGTGCTTATCCTTTACCTACTGGAAAACCAAGCAATTTTCCATAAACTTCACCACTGCCCATTTCATCCCAGGCCACCAAAACTGCATGCTTAATCCATGGTACATCTTGGAAACCCCTAGGTGTACTGCCAATGGTAATATATGAAACTCATGAAGGACTCCATCATGCATTACCACCCGAACAAACAAATTTCCATGAAACAACATCTAGTTCTGACCATCCTCTAACCATCCTTCCAGAGTATCACCATGTCTAACATGATCACGCATCACCTTTTCCACTGAGTCTCCCCACTGAGACTCTTCCACTTGATACATCAGAGAAGATCACACCATCATCTAAAACAAATAATTTTTACACCATCCACTCCTTCATCTAAGTGCAAGGCTTCCAACTCCTCTATCACTCTCCAAGCATCTAAATATTCCCGAACAACATCATTTTGTGACTTTATACTTAAATCATTGGCCACAAAATTCCCCTTTCCTGAGGTGTAGGATATCTCAAAATCATAGTCCTAAAGAAAATTCATCCACCTATACTAACTCAAGTTCATATCACACTACAAAAAGATATACCTTAAGTTCTTGTGATCTGTGAAGACCACAAAGTGCTCCACAATGAGGTAATTTCATCACAACTTCAGTACAAAAACAATTGTTTCTAGCTCCATATCATGGGTGACATAGTTACATTCATGAGGTTTTAATTGTCTAAACCCATAGAATATCACTACCTTCTATTTCATCATTATGCATCCCAAGCCCGTACGGGAAGCTTCACAAAACACCTCGAACATTACCCCTTCCTCAAGAAACCGAAGCACTGAGGAACTGGACAACTTCCTTTTTAGGAAACTGAACGATGCCTGGAACTGATAACTCCATGAAAAAACTTGTTCCTTCCTAGTAAAAGATATCAACTAGGCTAAAACTCAAGATAAATTGAGTATAAAACTTCGATAATAGCCTACAAGACCAAGGAAATTGTAAACCCCTACCATGTTCTTAGGTGTTTCCTAAGAAATAACTGCTTCAACCTTCAACGGATTCACTTCCACACCCTGATGAGACACCACATGCCTGAGGAAATGCACCTCTTATGTCCATAACTTACACTTGGACAACTTTTCATAAAGCAGGTGGCGTTGAAGAACATGCAAGGTAGTTCGGAGATGCTCAACATGATCCTCCTATGACTTCGATTAGATTAAGATATCATCAATGAATATGAAAACAAACTGATCCAAGAACTCATGAAACACATACTTCATAATCCCCATGAACATGAATGAAGATTTTATAAAATCAAATGGAAAGACTACAAACTCGAAGTTCCCATACATGCATCTGAAGGTAGTATTCAGGATATAGTCCTCCATCACCCTCAACTGGTGATATCCATACCACAAATCAATATTATAAAACCAAATCACCCCTCTCAGTTGGTTTAAAAGATAGTATATCCTTGGAAGAGGATAACAGTTTTTGTTCATCACCTGATTCAACCTATGGTAGTCTATAAACAACCTCATACTACCACATGCCTTCTTGGAGAACAATAATAGAGCACCCCATGATGATACATTAGGCCAGATAAAACCCTTATGCATCAGATAATCTATTTTAATCCTCAACTCCCACAACTCAGAAGGTGATATCTGATAAGGAGTCATCAAAATCGAAGAAGCAATAGGTTGTAAGTCTATCATGAACTCAACATCACATTGAGGGGGTAGCATTACAACCTCCTTAGGAAAACCATCCAGAAACTCCCCAATGACCCTAGAAACCTCTACCAACTTGGCTTCCACCTATTCCACCAAAAACTCAACTAATAAGGAAAGAAGGGGTTCCAAATGTCGATTGACAACCTCACAACCCTACTCACCAATGAAAACCACACGTTTTTCATCCACATTTGAAAACATGACCCTCCTATAAATGTAGTTAATAATATCACATACAAAATACAACCAGTTGATGCTAAGAATAACATCATATGGATGCATCTGTAACAAGAAAATATGCTCAAAGGACTAATGTGGTCCCATCATCAGTATACATCCCCAACACACATCAAACAAGCTAGTCTGGTCTTTAAATAGTGTAGTCAACACTAGGGGAATGAGAATCCTCTCTACATCTAGTCTCAAAGCATGGGATAGAGTGGGTGTAGGAAAGGAGTGTTAATCTCATGAATCAAATAAGGCACAAATAAGGGTACTAAACAAATTGATCGTACCTTTGATGATATTTTACCCCGTTGGAACTGCTGCCTCTACTACGTGCAACTGACCACACCCAAATCCTCTACCTCTCTACTAAAGACAACATCCACAACCATTCTTGGGTCATGGTCCTTGAACATGATGAGAATTCTGAGTTTGGCTTCTACCTACTCTATATCCCCTTGGGGGAGAAAAATCCTACTGCCCCTGCTGCTAAAACGGTCTCACTGGAAACTACTACTGAGGCTCACATTGAACTTATCCACCTCAACCAAACTGAGCTCAGGGAACTACTGGGAACTTACTCTGGATATGACCATGAACCCCCCAACAAAAACACATTGGCACAAAGATCCCAGGAAAATCACAAAAACCGCTAGCACCAAAAGGCCAAAAAGGAATCTGTTGAGGTCAACTCCCTACCGATCGAAACCTCAAAGGTCCTAGTTCTTGAGATATACCACTGGAAACTATGCCTCTAAAAGAACTCTGTTGGATCCCCTCTCACGGTATACCTCCTCATGAGTGCATTCAATTGATCACCTTTACCTTCTTCTGAACCACCAAATGCGTTGGAAACATAAAAGGAGTAACAACATACTGGATAAAATGATAGAGAGCCTCCTCAAGACATCTCATATGAGACCCCTCATATGGAAAAAGATCTGGAGGAAAATATAGAATGTCATTGAACTTGATTCTCAGCTCCTGTACAGACATATAGCCATGTTAAAGTGAGAATAAATCCTACTTATTCTCATCCTTCATGGTCGATGAAAGGAACTCTTCCCAAAACTACTTTTAGAAGTCAACCTAAAAAATGTCTACCTCCTTCCACTCTCCTAGATATAGCATCCACCACTGATGTGCAACACCCTAAATATAACTGATAACCAAAGGGAACCAATACCCCTTCAGGGCCCGAATCAAACTAAAAGAGATCTTGAGCTCCTCCAGCCAGCTCTCTATCTCCACGTCTGAAACAATTCCCTTGTACTTACCTAGAGCCTACCACTGGAAAGCGTGCAACATCTTCTACCACTAATCCTCCTCTTAAACTGGATCAACCCTATGATGATCAACCAGATCGTCCTATTGAACCTCAACTACCTGATCCACACATAGATGATGACCAGGATCCATAGCTGAAAGGAAAACAAAGATTTCCTAAGCCTGAGTATTATGGAATTTTAATTAAGATTTATTTTTATTGATTTTATTGATTTTATCCATTTTAATATTTCCAAAACAACTAAATTAAAATGATAACACAAGTCATTATGATACATGTACCTTTCCTAGTTCTATACCCTGCAAGAAGGTCTATCTCACTTGATCATTCAATAGGTTTTGAGTCTATGCACTGGATCACAGAGGGACCTAAAATCCAGTGTCCAGGATAGTCTCCTTAGCCTATGTCACACACCAACATCAATTAGAACTATTGTCATACCACCCCATGCATTCCTCATTGTGCCTAACTTTGAACTCCACTATATCTCTCAACCATCACCTTTGATACCACTATGTCATGACCCCCTCCCACCAAAGATACCCTTCCTAGGCTGGCAATGAAAAAGGGAGATAACGACCCCCGAGTCCCACCTCCAGTTAGCCTCGGGTCGACGACTAACACCAAGGGTGTAAAAATATCACAATATGGGAGATATTACCCTTTATAAGAAACAAGATCAGGAGATATAATGAATCATCCAAAATAACCCCAAGACGTAATATAAAAGAGAAACCCAAACCATCCCACATGCATGTATAAAATAAAATTGATACAAATACAATAAAGTCTCCAAAGTAAATACCCAAAAGTAAAGCTAAAGAATTGACTCAACAACTATCAAGGATTTGAGCTAGTAAGGTTCAACACGATCCACAATATCCTCTTGGAAAAATAAAAATAGTCTTATATATGTAGGGTGATCATACAAGTATACTCAATAGGAAAACCAACTTGTGCACATGTGAAAGAAGCATACCAATGCCCCTATGAGAAAATAGTAGAACTAAACAAAACCTAAGCAGGTATAATAACCAACCCCAACCTCACCAAGGCATGATCAACAAGTGATGCAAGTCAAGTAATATAATATATTACAAAACACATCGATTATATGGTACCATACACCACTTTATCACTGGTATTCCGCTCTTTCCCAACGTCGTACATCCTGGCGCTACCATCCCTTTCGTATACCACATCACATCCTGCCCGCACACACCTGGGCCTCAAAACAAATCCCGCCTACACATACCTTGGCCTCACAACACATCACATCACATCTCATCCTGAAGATGCTTAGGAAAGCACATCACAACTCATCCTAAAGACACCTGGGAGACAAACCACCTCGTCCAAAAACACCTGGGCTATCACTTCTCGCCCGAAGACACATGGGCCACAAACCATCTCACCTGAAAATTTATAGGCTATCAAAACCACCATATAAAGCACAATTATACTTCTAGACATCATATCTTGTGACATACCTACCTCTCTTGAAATAAAGAGTGGAAAAGAGCGGGTACCCAATCATCCATACTCTTCACTGGATGTCAGGAAAACACCCCCTGCGTGACGATGCGGGTGTTCAGAACATAGTGTTCAACATGGGTGGAGTGTGTATAGAAATCACAAGGAAATACAAGTATATAAATAAATAATAACAAACGCTCAATCTCAACCTATGGGTTCTCAGATAAACAACCAACTCACAACATTATCACCATTATTGCTACCTCTAAATGCGCAACACCACACAACAAGCCACAAATGTCATTTCACATTTTCAACCAATTCCATCTGACCACATCCATTTCACTAATCAAACCAATTAATCCATTCCAAACTTTATTAAACAATTATTTATTAATTTCATCACTACCTAGGTAATTATCAGGCACAAAACATAATAAGCAACACAGTAACAATCATTCAAGAGGTGAAGAGCCCTGGTAAATTAATGCACTTCACATTTATGACACAACATACCATGACCTCTATATATTGGGTGAAGTTTTCCACATGTTATCAATAAAAAGACTCTCAAAAATTACCCACACAAACACTATTGTCCTTCTTCAAACTCATTCACCCAGTTTATCATGTTAATAAAACCAAACCCCAATTCACAACCACATCCAGAAACACATTACAACACAACCAGTTTCATAGACCTACTATATAATCATACCACACCCATCACAACACCACTGCATGACCACACCCATCACAACTCCACTGTACAACCACAGTTTCTGAGTCACCTAATTTCATTTTCTCTCTCAACACTGATTTCTAAGAATCTTCACTCTTCATCACTGGTTGCTACAGTTCTAGCTCAGAATCTACTCATCCATCCCTTAGAGAGATTTATTTTCAACCAAATATGTAGTTGCATAAGATGGGCATTGTAAAGGATGGTGCGGTAACCGGTTTCCTTCCGAGCACATAGGCTTTTGCAGTTCACTACCCTGGGCATCCTTCATTCATATCACGTGCTATAGAGACTCTTGGGGGAATTGAGGGAATCCTAAAGGCTCACAACAACCATTCAAACAAGTTAGAGATTTGTTTTTATCCTAAAGATCCATATTCACATCCTGCATTTGGGGAAATTCAGCCCTATAAAAATTTGATATTGAAAATATCCAGAAATAAATCTATTAATATGTGTAGCACTCATACTGAAGTTCCAAATCCAGAGGTTGAGATTGTTTTTCCACTAAATTCCATGGAAAGAAGTAAACTGTTAGGTAAGAATGAAAATGAACATATTTCTATTTGCAAATAAGGTGAGGTACATGACCCTAAAAAAGTACATGGAGAGATTTAGACTATTATTATTGCACGAGTTTTTGAGGCCTACCATTTCTCTGGAATGGTTGGTTATCATTATGTTCTTTCTACACATTCAGATTCCACATGTAGTAAAAAGAGAAGCCGGATGGAAATGGAACCTCCAATAAGGAAGTGTGATATGCTGAATTTGTATCATGAAGGCCTTTTAATGTTATCACCTCCTCTTTTTTTGCTGAACGATGTACCCAAAAAAGTAGTGTTAAGACCATCAAATTTGAAAAAGAAGCAGGCAGTAGTTGCAGAGGACTTTTGGGAGATGGATATTGATCCATGTTTTGATATTGATTTTATGATTAAAAAGATTCCAAGGAAAATAAATTGGGAGTATCATATAACGCAAGACTCGTATCAATGGGAGTTGCAAATGGCTCTTTCTAAAATATTTGATGACCAACCCATATAGGCCAAATCTGCTCTGAGGTAGTGTTTGCTTGATCAAGGAATCAATATCAGAGATTATATGCTTAGAAGACTGTTGTTTCAAACCACGTATTCTTTCTTATATGGACCTTTTAAGACTTTCTATATCAGAAAAGGCTATGATCCACAAAAAGATATCGAATCTCACGTATACCAAGTCATTGACTTTCGGGTACCACTGTCATTTTGGAACTATTGTGAAGTCAATGCAACCAAAGGGCTAACACAGAGAAGAAAAGATCTAAGTGAATTTAGAGTTTTCCCTTTCAAGTGTCAAACATATTTGCAAATTTTTGAACTTGTTGATGATTACATTCAACAGGAGATAAGAAGGCCTATAAAGAAAATGTCCTGCACTTGTGCAATAGGTTGGTTCTCAAAATCTATACTCGATCTCTTACTACTCCATGTTAAAGTTAGGTTCTTGTCCATTTACCCAGGAAGTGGTGCTGAAGCACTGCTTAAATCTGCCACTGTGAACTTTGAGAAGTCAAAGGGGATGTTGTTTCACAAAATTGACTTGGAACAAGAAGCACATGAGAATCAGTACGCCAATCAAGGTGATAAAGAGGAAACAAATGATGTTGATAATGTAATAGAAGATGATGTTGTGGTTGATGATGGTGACGATGATGGCGAAGAGGATTTGAGTGAAGCACCTGTGTTTGGAGAAGATGATGAACTTTATTTGAAATCCTAGTCAAATGCAGGTAGCATTTCAAGAAATTACTTGCAAGAGATATTTGGCACAGTTTTTTCAAATGATGCCATTGACAATGGCTTACAAGATGGAAATACTAGTGATGAAGAATATGAAATATACAGGCAAAATGATGATGATAACTACATTGATGGGGAGGACTGATGACATCTTCATATCTATATGCCATTAGTGATGGGGTTTTTGGATTATTATTCCTTCATTGCGAGTGTTCTTATTATTATTTGTTAAAGAATATATTAATTTATTATTTGTTATCATATAATGATATTTTTTTATGAATATAGTGAGATTGATAATTAAAAAAAATAATTTTAGTTTGGTTGATATTACGAAAAGTATTTTATGGATGTTTTTGATAAATTACATCAAAATTTTAAGGTCTTAATATCATTTCGAGTGAAGATACGATGTCATCAACATATTCTAGATGGGTGATGTAATTGCAGTTTCCAAGATTAGCAAAGGGAGGTGTTTTACCATTTAGGAAATGATTATTGAGACCCCGACTAATAGCCTCAGAAGCAATGATATATAAAAGAGGAGATAAAGGATCCCCTTGTCTAATCCCTATTAAGGGTTTAAAAAATCCACCTCTTCTACTTCATCAACATATTTCTTATAGCACTATGGAATTGGGTGTGAAAAAATTTCACATTTAAAGAAATAAAGGGGTATGTTTTCTTCGAACATTCCTCTCTCTTTGAAATCTTCTTTGAAAAAGTGTCATTATCTCATATAATTCTATTATTTCATTCTCAAGGGAATAATCTTCATATACTTCAACTCTTAATCCTTTTTTCTTAATTTGAAATAGTGGGGAAATATTCCGTTCTTATCTTGTAATCCATTTAAATTCTTTTCAAATCATGAAGAATTATTTTACTAAGTCTCTCTATCCAATCATAGAGACTTTAGGGTTTAAGTGTGGCAGAAACATGTTTCTAATTCCTTTGTAAATGTCCTTATCTATGAGGGTCTCTCCTAGACCCCTTATAAAACCTACTGTATCTTCCACCTTGCTAAAAAAGTGTACACTGTCTTTGTTTGAACCATCTTTAAGTTTTTAAACTCACTCCTAGACACTATCTTGAGCGTTTTGTTGATAATACTCCATCAAACCTCTAATCAAATAATTTTATTATGTGGTTGAATGTCCAGAAATAAAAAAAATTGATTATCTGAAACTTTTATTTCTCTTTGAATCTCCTGCTCAATCACTCTCCCCCAAAGTTTCATGGTAAGAATCATAAGCTTAATTAAAACACTTGTTTTACTTTAAATTTTAGTTGGATATTCTCATTCCACCACCATGATTCTTTTTATTTTGAACAAAACCGTTTTTTTACTCCTAGAATATATATTGAGAACACTTTTAGCCACCTCATCCCTCATGTAGTTGTCGGTTCTTTGAAATACTCAATCCATTTCTTTCACAAGTTTAATGAAAGAAAATTCTAGGGAGTTCTAGATATCACCCCCCAATGTATTGGCTAGCTTGTAAATCTGATTTGGGGTCAAACAGAGTTCCATAAAGGAAACTAAAGCTAATTTCTCATATCTATGAAAACCTGTCCACTATTCTACCACAACAAGTTTGATCGGGGTGCTAGTTCCCTAACCATTGGAACTATGTGTTTATCAAATGGAATTGTTTTTGAGTCGAACAAGTCTCAGAGGACAAATTCATGATTGATTGTGCACCTCCGCACAAAACTATCTGCGTAACTGTTTTTGAGCTTTCCGCATTGAAACTTGACTGGATGGTTGATCTTTGAAATAGATGAAATGAAAGTATGGATGCACTTCAGAACAATTATTATAAATTGGATTTCAAACAAAATTAGTTTCATTTTAATTATATTTCAAAATATATTTCAAAAGGGGCATGGGTGGTTTAATTAACAGATTTGTCTTTTCCCTCTCCTTTCAGTTATATGGGCATTCAATGTGCACCATGACACCACTCGGCAAACATGTAGACCTCATACTCACATTCTAATGTAATTTAAAACATTTATCCATTTTTACTCATACACAAGAGAGATCCTATCCAAAGAAAGCTCACACAAAACATAATACAATTTTTACACCATTAATTTATATTTCCCATAATTGGGTTAACCTAAGGGCAAGCCTCGACATGGCCATTATTCAACCATAAACCTCTTCATGATAAATAATGTTAATGAAATGATTCATTCGGGCTTCCACTTACCTTTCACCAACTCATTCATGCCACGTTAATCATCGCACAACATCTTACCCACAAGTTTATTCATAATGTCACATGACATGACATACAAGGCTAAACAAGTTATGTTTCCACAAAAGTTAATTCAAGCGTTTTATTGATCCCTTTGAAGGTGTTGGTTTTATGGTTTATTATTTATCAATGGTAGACCCCTCATCCCATTTTTTCAATTAATTCTTGATAATTGACTATTATAAATCATAGTTTAACCATTAGTCATCACACATTAAAATTTAATCATAAATAAATTCTTAATACCTTTTCCATTTGTTAACTCACCAATCTCAACATGAGATTTTTTCATTTTAATCCCATAGTTTCTCCATGATTAACCCGATTTGATAACATCAACTAACCCTCTGTAACATGCCAAAATCATTTTAGTAAATTTCTAAAAATGTTCTGACTTAGTATTTTTGTTGTGCACGTAAATGGATGTCTTCATCATTTAACATTGATAACCTATCACACAATCTAAGCATATGACACACCAAAAAAATCAATCCAAGAGTATACATGAAAATCACAATTTTATAGCACAATGATTATGACATAAATTCAAGGCATACCTTTTACCAAAAATTAAACATTATAGGGCCTTCAAACAATTTCATAAAGAATTCGAATATTCGATAACCACTTTTTAATGGCTCTAAGTAAGCATCCATTGAATCTATCAAATGCGATGGAGGATTACGATCACCTACTTTAAACCAACCTTGCGAATTGCATATGTCGCATACTGACCAAAGAAGTCACTCTATGCAAGTGAAACAACAGGACAACCCTTCTTGACCCCCAAATCTCAGAAATAAGGCCTAAAATTCATGGAAAAGGACGTTGCCATGGAGAAGGGAAGCTAACCCAAATAGAAGGGCAATAAGAGGAATGATACCTTGTACCCATGGGAGGTGGTAGGGAGAAAGAATGCATGGGAGAGAGATATGACTATACAAATCAAAGAGAGGGGGAAAGGGGGATCACATGAGTGAGAAGGATAGAGGAAGAAACAAAAATAAACCCCCTTTAATCTCTTTTACAACCAAGTCTTATACTTTTCACGATTTTTTAAAATAAATTCCCTTTTAAAGGCCCAAACTTGTATGATCTCCTCTTAACCACATATGCCTATCCAATGTAGTTTACCCAAGCCTGTTGTCCCGCACAGATTAGTCCACATCCCTATTTTATAAAAATTTGCTTGGGCCCCTTTTAATTCCCAAGGATTTTTTATGTTTTCAAATCCTTATGGACCACCTCATCTAACTCATCCAATGAAATTTTGTAGAGTTGAAAGTTGGATAAACTCTTCCAAAGAGCTAGTCTTTTTATACTGGTGCACTTGACTTACACAATGGTACAGAAAAATTTAATATTGGAAGAGGTTATGTTGGATTGGAGGTGAAGGAATTGTTTTTTGTTTCAAATGAGACTATTGTAGATGGAGGAGTCCTAGAAGATCAAAATTTTATTGTTCAAATTTGCTTGTAAGTCTTGGAAGCCTAATTTTAGGGTGATGTTACGGAGCTTGTTAAGAGTGACCATAGGTTGGAGATACATCCAAGGGACTCATATCTTTTTGGATCAGGATGTGAAGTCTCCTTATATAAGATGGAGATAACTCTCACATTATAGGTGAGACAACTCAACATTAGAAGGATGGGAGGGTGTTAGGTTCTTTCCTAGTGTGTAGAACAATAGAAGAAAAACAGGTAAAATACCTATGGATCTTGTATATTTTGAATAAGAGAAAAGAAACTCTTGTATATTTTCTGAAGAAGAGAAAATAAATGGAATTCCAGCAGGCAGGGGAGAAGGAAGAAGAAGAATGAGGTAGAATAAACCCAAGGAAGAAGATGACTCCTCTGAGAGCCAAGTCCAAATTCTCATAAGGACCGCCTCCTAGCATAACTTTTAAAAAATGATTCGTACCCCTTCCCTTTTAACCACTCCCTTATTCAATACCCTAAACAAATACTTACAACCCAACCTCCAACTCCCTAATTGCTACAACTGGTCAAAACAAACTAACAAAGAGAAAGGAAACACTCTCCTTACTACAACTCTCACTCCACACAAAAAACCCCTACTTCTTAACACTACCTCCCCACCTTAAAACCACCTTGTCCCCAAGGTAGACCTATAAAACTCATCCCACCCCTTTTTCCATGATCAGGCACCTTCTAATGCGTTAGTTCTTGAACCTCTATGTCCCCCTTACGCTCTCCAACATCCCATGCTTCATCAAGGCTTTAGCCTAAGAACAACTTTGATTGTACTCTGCCTCCTCCTATGTCTTCAACCTCGAAAAAGGAAATACAAATGCCACCTTCCTTTCCTTTAGTATCCCCCCACAATGCTAAAGCTTTAATGGTACCGACTACAATTGCAACAACATCCCGCCAAATCTTACTCAAATTTGAACTGGTCCCGGGAAGAGCCAAAAACTCTAGAAGTATTCCAGAAAAACTATGGGCTACCAATGACCATTGGCACCTCACTGCATACTTCACTTTCTTGATTGTCACCTTTTAATAAATCTTTATCCCTTTCTTCAAAAACTTATGCTGCAACTCTGTTATCTCCCTCAACAATTGGTAGCCCAAAAACAGTTCGCACATCTTCTCCTCGAACATATAGAAACGATGTTGGTTCAGCCCCCCAAACATACCCCATTAAGCTCCTTTGGGAGTCACAGATTATGTTCAGGTCCAACTCGCTTTGATCATCATTGCTTCTGTGCGGATGAAATCATTTGTTCCATGCCATTCCCATAATTCTCCAATAGATCCAGCTTCAACCACTCCCATGTCGTGCCAAGATTTTTATATTTCCATGGTCAAAACCAGAGTTTATGTAACGCCCCGACCCCAGTTACCCAGAGTCGGTGCATTATTAAATAACATTGGCATGATCACAAGAAAGATCAAATCTCTAAAGACCTATTAGTTTAGTATCCTTGGAAACACTATATATATTCATAATTCTTACATTACATCATAAAATTGAAAACTACAACAACATATTTTCTTCATAGTCCACACTCATATCCCCACATACTATCCCTGCAGGTCATTCATAAATTACTTCTTCACATCCTGGAAAAAATAAAACATTGAAAGGGGTGAGCTCAAATGCCCAGTAAAGATAAAAATATAGCAGAAACTTTCATAAATAAGAATAAACATTTAAGGTAATGTAAAACTAAAACAAAAGCCTTTTAAACTTGAACTTCAACATAGTATGGAAAAAATAAAATGAAATAATTCCATTTACTTATTCACATAGATATTCTACTAATCGAATAATCACATGAAATATCAATAACCACTTTCATAATGATGGAATTCATAATTCCAGACTATCATAACCACATAGCCAAGGCCTCATGCCAAGACTACAAATAAGATTTTGCCAAGGCCTTGTGCCAAGACACTAGTTTGTCTCATGAGACCTACCGATGCATCAAGGAGCTATAGAGGGCTCCACCCATCACTTACTATGTCCAATGCATTCCTCATATGAACATGTTTAAACATAATATAAACATTCATATTAAAACTAGCATACGAAATGTCAATACATTAACCTCAAACCATGAATGGTATAAAAATAGCACATCCACAGTCAAACATAACTCATTTGATACAATATGGAAGATTGTATTGTATCATATTAACCTCAATAGATAATAATGAATGATATTGACATAGATGAAAATAACCATCAAAACTATTTGAGATAAATATCCCCCTTTTCTTGAAAACATTTAAAAGTCACACTATTTGTCAAGAAGCCGTTTAAAAATAGATTTTTGAATCAAAGTGTCCCATACCACTTTGAAACTTTTAAAATGAGTTTTAATTTTAAAACTTTAATGTCCATATAAATAAATCCTTAAAACCATTTTTTTAAAACATGGACATTAATGAGAAAGATTTAGAAGAATAAGTCTTTAAAACATTAAAAAATGGTATTTTAGTTAGAGTTTCTAACCAAAAGAGAGACACTTGAATACAAATAATTGAGGTAATAAAAACATTTTAATATCATGAGAATAAAGAGATTCATGATATACTATGTCAAAGTAAATTATATACACCACATAAAAGTGATTTGGTGTATAACAACAAAGAAGTCTCAATGGAATGTAAATTGAGATGATATCTCTCATAAAGGCTGTATCCTTAGGTTAAGGATAAATCAATGAAATAATTATGTGTGAAAAATATAAATACACTGAATATGATTGGATATTTAGTGTAAATTAATCATATGACATTCACACATATTCTTGTAAAAACAACACCAATGAATTGGATATTTGACTCAACAAATGGAGATTGGGTTAAAATTACTCTTATCAAGTTCATACCGATGACTTGAGAATTTATCAATGGAGTGATTATGTGTATCAAAATTATATCCACAGAAAAGGGGAGTGTAAATTATGAAATAATCAAATGAATAGTGATTCCACACATAATCTCGGAGTAAAATAATCAATGAAGTTTTCATAAAGCTGGATAAATGGAAATTAAAATTTCAAATTCCCTTATCAATTTGGTAACATATGAAACATACAACCATGAAAGAAGGATCATACAATGATGATTTAAATATCCATAAATTAAATTATATTACATAATGAATACAATCGTGGGCACTACACACACCACATGAAATAAATAAGTGGTGAACAATGGAATTCTCACGGAATTAAAAGTGAGATAAGAATCCCCTTACTTTGTACTTTTTCCTTGGTCGAATGTAGGTTAACCTACTGTATAATGGTGAAATAATTGTTATTGAATTATACAAGAACCATTTACATTAATATTATATCATATATGATCTTTTAACATTGATTTGTTAATAATATCATAGTATTACCGTCATTTCGGGTGTTAACTTACTCGTTTTCCTTTATATTCTTTGTTACGTAAGACGTGTTTGTTATGGATAGGTTGTATATTATTAATATACATAATTATATCAAGTCCTTAAAAATTATTTTTAAATCATCAAATGATAATTATACTTGAATGGATATGATGGAGAATGAATCTCATCGCTTTCGTGGAGACGATAGTCCGTACGTACGCACGAGCGACAATATCATTCTTTTGATGTTAAAATAATATATAATTGGATGGTATATCATATAGAAAGAATAATTATCATGTTATATTTATTATTTAAATTAATTAAGAATCATTATTATACCCATCCAAATAATAATTTATTGAATGACAATTACACCACGACGTGGAGACGATAAGCCGTACGTACGCACGTATGGTGACATGCCATTCAAAGGATGGATAGAATAATGAATATGGTTGTAACATATTTATAATAACATCACAGTATATAGAAGATACTATAGTTATTATTTTAGAATAGAAATAACAATGAAATAAGAAGTGGAAGAAGAAAGGAACTTGAAAAAGGGTGGTGAAATCATTACCTCTTCTTCGGGTTCTTTCTTTTGATTTGATCAAAAGGGCTCCTTAAGTTGGCTTTATGACTAAAGTAAGGCCTCTAGGATGAAGTGAGGGAATTTTAGAGAGTATTTGGGCAGGGGTTTTCTGAACCAAAAGGCTTTGAATGTGTGAGTTAATGAGAAGGAGGAGTTCCCTTTTATAAGAGGGGAGAGGGGCACCTTTGGAAAAGCTAGAAATATTATTTTATAATAAATTCATATTCGGTTTATAATGGCTCCAAATTGTATTATTTAAAGTTTAATGTGGGGATCGTTCGAAAAACACTCAACCAATAGAATTTAGACAGGTTTGGGTTCTTATATTAACCTTATTTTTAAGTATTAACTCTTAGTTAATTAGTTTGACACTTACCATGTCACTTTGTATTTTTATATTTTATAGTTAATAAACTTACTATATACATCCAATAGACCCCCAAGTGGTCCATGAATTATACAACTATCATGATATAAGTCTCTTGGCCGAACCTTAGATTTTTAGGAATTTAATATCAATTAATAATATAATATTTGTTTTAAAAACTCTTTTATGTCAATTATGACACCATTCAATAGTTGATTTTTTTTAAAATCATAACAGAATTATTACTTCTAAAAAAGTTAATTAAATCAATCCTAACATGTAATATTAACCAATAAAATTATTTTAATTCATAAAAAGTCTCAAATTATATTTATTTCGGTATTTATAATATCAATTATTTTAATTTTTCACTATTATGGTAATTACTGCATCATCATTATGTCATAAATAAATTAAATTATTTAATGTATAAAAATTATAAATAAATAAATCCTTATGTAGAAAATATTTTTAGATTTCTAATGAATCTTTATAGTCGAAAATCCAACATATATAACCCTATGTAAAAATTGTTTTGCTAAAAGATATATGCTTGTGTCATTTTTTGTATTCATTTTAACTTAATTTAAATAAAGTTTCCCTATCACTTACAAGTGGCTCCATGGGGTCCCAAAATCAACCCAAATATGCCCATGGTCGGAAATGTATGAACCAATAAGGATAGGACACGTTTTTGGGTAATTTTATTATTATTATAATATTATTTTTTAACCCTTATTTACCAGATTTACCCTTTAACCATAGTAAATAAAATATTTACCGAAGTAATTATTCAAAATGTCTAAAAATAAAAGTTACCTATTTACACAATTTAAATATCCTGATTCCAAATATGGAATCTATTTTTTCAAATTCAAAACACAGAAGTGGAAGAAATTAATTTAAAATTAATTCCTGTTGTTAAAACAAAAAGCGGGTTTTTAAGAGATAATAACTATCAAAAGATTGACACTTGTTTATGTCTGGTTTAATTGTGAAATTATGTCCAATGACCAAAATTGTATTAAATGGTAAAAATATATTCTAAATATACTTTAAAACCACTCAAATTCATAATTTATCAATATTAATTATTTTGATTAAAAAATTTGTTTTTAATTAAAATTTAGTAATTTTCACTATTCATCAAAATATGAAAGTTATCCGAAAGGTACCAAAATTTCACCCTAGGATAATTTCGATATTCCAAATCCAAAAATGAAGTCTATTTTGAGAGATAGAACTTATAAAATTTCAAAAAGTGGGTATTACTATTCATAACGGCTACTTTGATTGGTCGAGGTGTGTTAGAACTCGAAGTTGCGTACAACACATGCTACTGTATTAATAAAAGAGAAGTGTACCATGGAAGCTTAAGGTGTTACATTCTCCCATCCTTCAATAAATTTCATCCTCGCAATTTTTAAAATTGGGCATTGGAATATAATTGAAAGTCCTACATCGGAAAAAGATTCAATAAAACTATCACTTTAAAAGAAAGAAAGAGAAGTACAAAGGTCACCCGAGATAACCTATACTAGGATTACATGTAGAAAAACATTGATATGGATGATAAAATAAGTGTCAAGTTCTTATTGAGAGGGATAGAAAACATGATCAAGATAAAGTTAACAATAAGAAAACTACAAACTTGTGATGGGACAAACGGTCATTAGTTTCCCAGTAGGAAAAGTAAATGGACAACATTTTTATAATTTTTTTAATACATTAAATAAAGATAAATAATTCATTTCTGAAATTGACTAAGAACATAAAGAGATATACTTTTTTTTGTAAAGTTTCATTCTTTAATAAATTCCTACTACTAAATCATTTTTAAATGATGAGTATTCAAGAAGACTTGGTCACACTGGAAGAGATAGAATAAACTTCTTATAGAATCACATGATCCACGAAAGATAAACTATATATTTACCTTGTCTTTATAGATTAATCAAAACCAAAATGGTTACTGTAAGATATGATGATACCCTAAAAGGATATTCCATTAGAGAAAGAAACACTAATCTTAATTTGTAAAATTAAACCGACAATAACCCAAAGTTAAATAAATAGCATTAAATAAATAATTGTCCTTAAAATCCTTTAATAAAATCCAAAATAATATTGAAACTCAAAACTTAGAAGAATTTGGTTATGTAGTCTTCCACGTTAAATGGTATCTCTAAATGACATCAATTACTCTTAAAGTCGCGTACTTAAAAGTAATTAACCTAATCACATATTCTCTATTATAGGTTAATCGTTTCCATAAATAACCCAAATCACTATAAATCCACAATAAAAACATAGATAAAAATGAACCATTACTCCTCAAATGAAATCCCATAGTATTCTATTTTCCTTGGGCATATAGTGTCCCCAACAAAGCGAACATCTTACAAAATAACATTTATCACTTAATCACCAAATCATTTTTTATACTAAGGGTATTCACTTGATAAGAAATAATATCCCAAATCAAATTATTATTGATCAATATAATCATTTAACTAAAAATAATAGTCACATTAACCAGGGACTTCACATAGTCCAGTGGTAGGTGATAAATCCCAATCGCACTTTGGTTGTGGGTTCGATTCCCACAGCTTTGTCCGACGCGACGGGTTGTCACACGGTCTGCGTGTTGTCCTTTTTCAAAAACTATATTTTACAACATTACCAAAATGAGATAAATTCCTCAAAATAACCATAACATAATTTAACTACAAATTTTATCTCATACCTTTCATTTTCATCCCAAATTATAATAACTTGTAATTGCCTCAAACCCAATGATCATATAAAACCAAATGGTTATTTATAACTATATACACAAGAGAAAAGATAATTCTTCATAAAATATCATTCTCACATGGAAAACTATAGGGTTAAAAATACAAGAGAAAATTATTCCAAAGTAAACCCATCAAAAAGGTGCGCTAATACTTTTTAAACATTTCTCTAACCATTTATTTCCACATAGCTTCTTCTTTGTCCAAGAAAATATTCTATAGAATAGGGCATTCACTCGGGTAATGGCCAGGTCCCCTACATTTACATCAAATGACTGTAAATGGATTCTTGGGACTATTTTTATCTTCTTCCATAGTACTCTTCATTTTTTTTGTCAATTATTCACTTTATGTCCTTCCTTCCCGCACGTAAAGCATTTCTTTGTCCCATTGAGACACTTTCCTAGGTGTATCCTTACACATTTCTTGCATGATGGAAATTGAGGATTTCTTTCTCCATGGTCTCCACTACTGGATCTCTTATCATTCATCACCTTTCTCTTCTTTGTTGAGTCTGGGAATTGGTTAATATATATATTGTTGATCATATTTTTGGAAAATTGATTTGGAATAAAGACAATATCTTTTACGCCTATCAACATTCCATTTTGTTTCTCATTGACACCACCGTTCCCACCTTGTACATCATTCTCAAAGTCACTATGACTTCCTTGGAATCAAGCCATTGACTAAAACCAGAAATCATTGTGTGAGTAATAGTAGTCATAAAATCATTTAGAGATTAACATGTCACCATATTCTCAATTTGAAACACATTAGGATTAACCAAGGTCATTTACTCTCATCTTATATATATAGTACTTCAAATTGGTTTTTAAAGAAAATGTAAATTATCCTAAGCATATCCCCCGGAAGTGTCGTAACCAAGAGTGCAACAAGGCCCATTATTGTGCACCAGTTCCCATTCGAGTCTAGCTCAAAGCGGTGTTTTCATCTTTTACCCCTAGGTACATCTGTGCCAGAGCCGCCTCTACCTAATCGTATCTAGAAAGGGATGTATTGCTTGGAAAACTCACAAAATTTCTACAATACCAAAATTCTAGGAAGTTATTCTATACTAATCCTCAAAGTTCATCTTAGGTCTACGTGCTCTAATCAGAGTTTATCTAAATCTAGCTTCCAAGGTTTGTACTAAACCTCCATCTGATACCAACTGTAACGCCCCGACCCCAGTTACCCAGAGTCGGTGCATTATTACATATCATTGGCATGATCACAAGAAAGATCAAATCTTGAAAGACCGATTAGTTTAGTAGCCTTGGAAACACTAGATATATTCATAAGTCTTATATTATATCATAAAAATGAAAACTACAACAACATATTTTCTTCATAGTCCACACTCATATCCCCACATACTATTCCTACAGGTCATTCATAAATTACTTCATCATATCCTGGGAAAAATAAAACATTGAAAGGGGTGAGCTCAAATTCCCAGTAAGGATAATAATATAGAAAAAACTTTCATAAATAAGAATAAACATTTAAGGAAATGTAAAACTAAAACAAAAGCCTTTTAAACTTGAACTTCAACATAGTATGGAAAAAGTAAAATGAAATAATTCCATTTACTTATTCACATAGATATTCTACTAATCAAATAATCACATTTAATATCAATAACCACTTTCATAATGATGCAATGCATAATTCCAAACTATCATAACCACATAGCCAAGGCCTCGTGCCAAGACTACAAATAAGATTTTGCCAAGGCCTTGTGCCAAGACACTAGTTTGTCTAATGAGACCTACCGATGCATCGAGGAGCTATAACGGGCTCCACCCGTCACTTACTAATTCCAATTCATTCCTCATATGAACATGTTTAAACATAACATAAACATTCGTATTAAAACTAGCATACAAAATGTCAATACATTAACCTCAAACCATGAATGGTATAAAAACAGCACATCAACAGTCAAACATAACTCATTTTATACAATATGGAAGATTTTATTGTATCATATTAACCTCAATAGATAATAATGAATGATATTGACATAGATGAAAATAAACATCAAAAATATTTGAGAGAAATATCCCCCTTTTCTTGAAAACATTTAAAAGTCACACTATTTGTCAAGAAGCCGTTTAAAAATAGATTTTTGAATCAAAGTGTCCCATACCACTTTGAAACTTTTAAAATGAGTTTTAATTTTAAAACTTTAATGTCTATATAAATAAATTCTTAAAACCATTTTTTTAAAACATGGACATTAATGAGAAAGATTTAGAAGAATAAGTCTTTAAAACATTAAAAAATGGTATTTTAGTTAGAGTTTCTAACCAAAAGATAGACACTTGAACACAAATAATTGAGGTAATCAAAACATTTTAATATCATGAGAATACAGGGATTCATGATATACTATGTCAAAGTACATTATATACACCACATAAACGTGATTTGGTGTATAACAACAAAGAAGTCTCAATGGAATGTAAATTGAGATGAAATCTCTCATAAAGGCTGTATCCTTAGGTTAAGGATAAATAAATGACATAATTATGTGTGAAAAATATAAATACACTCAATATGATTGGATATTTAGTGTAAATCAATCAGATGACATTCACACATATTCTTGTAAAAACAACACCAATGAATTGGATATTTGACTCAACAAATGGAGATTGAGTTAAAATTACTCTTATCAAGTTCATACCGATGACTTGAGAATTTATCAATGGAGTGATTATGTGTATCAAAATTATATCCACAGAAAAGGGGAGTGGAAATTATGAAAAAATCAAATGAATAGTGATTCCACACATAATATCAAAGTAAAATAATCAATGAAGTTTGCATAAGGCCGAATAAATGGAAATTGAAATTTCAAATTCCCTTATCAATTTGGTAACATACGAAACATACACCAATGAAAGAAGGATCATACAATTATGATGTAAATATCCATAAATTAAAGTATATTACATAATGAATAAAATCGTGGGAAATACAGACACCACATGCAATAAATAAGTGGTGAACAATGGAATTCTCACGGAATTAAAAGTGAGATAAGAATCCACTTACTTTGTACTTTTTCCTTGGTCGAATGTAATTTAACCTCCTTTATAATGGTGAAATAATTTTTATTTAATTATACAAGAATCATTTACATTAATATGATATCATATATGGTCTTTTAACATTGATTTGTTAATAATATCTTAGTATTATCGTCATTTCGGGTGTTAACTTACTCGTTTTCCTTTATATTCTTTGTTACATAAGCCGTGTTTGTTATGGATAGGTTGTATCTTATTAATATACAGAATTATATCAAGTCCTTAAACATTATTTTTAAATCATCAAATGATAATTAAACTTGAATGGATACGATGGAGAATGAATCTCATCGCTTTCGTGGAGACGGTAGTCCGTACGTACGCACGAGCGACAATATCATTCTTTTGATGTTAACATAATATATAATTGGATGGTATATCATATAGAAAGAATAATTATCATGTTATATTTATTATTTATATGAGTTACACATCATTATTATACCCATCCAAATAATAATTTATTGAATGACAATTACACCACGACGTGGAGACGGTAAGCCGTACGTACGCACGTATGGTGACATACCATTCAAAGGATGGATAGAATAATGAATATGGTTGTACCATATTTATAATAACATCACAGTATATAGAAGATAATAGATTTATTATTTTATAATATAAATAACAATGAAAGAAGAAGTGGAAGAAGAAAGGAACTTGAAAAAGGGTGGTGAAATCATTACATCTTCTTCGGGTTCTTCCTTTTGATTTGATCAAAAGGGCTTCTTAAGTTGGTTTTATGACTAAAGAAAGGCCTCTAGGATGAATTTAGGGAAGTTGAGAGAGTATTTGGGTAGGTTTTAGCTGAACCGAAAGGCTTTTAAGGTGTGAGTTAATGAGAAGGAGGAGTGCCCTTTTATAAGAGGGGTGAGGGGCACCTTTGGAAAAGCTAGAAATATTATTTTATAATAAATTCATATTTGGTTTATAATGGCCAAAAAGTGGATTATTTAAAGGTTAAGGTGGTTATAGGTCTAAAAACACTCAAAAAATTGGATTTATACAGGTTTGGGTTACTATATTAGCCTTATCTTTAAGTATTAACTCTTAGTTAATTAGTTTGACACTTACCATGTCACTTTGTATTTTTATATTATATAGTTAATAAACATACTATATACATCCAAGAGACCCCCAAGTGGTCCATTAATGATACACCTATGATTATATAAGTATATTGGCCGAACATTATATTTTTATTAATTTAATATCAATTAATAATATAATATTTGTTTTAAAAACTCTTTTATGTCAATTTTGGCACCATTCAATAGTTGATTTTTTTAAAAATCATAACAGAATTATTACTTCTAAAAAGTTAATTAAATAAATCCTCAAATGTCATATTAACCTATAAAATTTGTGTAATTCATAAAAAGTCTCAAATTATATTTATTTGGGTATTTATAATATCAATTATTTTAATTTTTCACTATTATGGTAATTACTACATCATCATTGTGTCATAAATAAATTAAATTATTTAATGTCTAAAAATTATAAATAAAATATCCTTATATATTAAATCTTTTTATATTTCTAATGAATATTTATAGTCGAAAATCCAACATATATAACCCTATGTAAAAATTGTTTTTCTAAAAGATATATGCTTGTGTCATTTTTTGTATTCATTTTAACTTAATTAAAATAAAGTGTCCCTATCACTTACAAGTGGCTCCATGGGGTCCCAAAATCTACCCAAAGATTCCCATGGTAGGACATGTATCAACCAATAAGGTTTGGACACGTTTTAGGGTAATTTATTATTATTATAATATTATTTTTTAACCCTTATTTACCAGATTTACCCTTTAACCATGGTAAATAAAATATTTACTGAAGTAATTATTCAAAATGTCTAAAAATAAAAGTTACCTACTTAAAAAATTTGAAAATACTGATTCCAAATATGAAATCCATTTTTCCAAATTCATAACACAGAAGTGGCATAAATTAATTTAAAATTAATTCCCGTTGTTAAAACAAAAAGCGTGTTTTTAAGAGATAATAAATATCAAAAGATTGACACTTGTTTATGTATGGTTTAATTATTAAATTTTGTCCAATGACCAAATTGTATTAAATGGTAAAAATATATTCTAAATATACTTTAAAACCACTCAAATTCATAATTTATCAATTTTAATTATTTCAATTAAAAAGTTGTTTTTAATTAATATTTAGTAATTTTCACTATTCATCAAAATATGAAAGTTATCCGAAAAGTACCAAAATTTCAACCTAGGATAATTTCGATATTCCGAATCCAAAAATGAAGTCCATTTTGAGAGATAGAATTTATAAAATTTCAAAAAGTGGTTATTACTATTCATAACGGCTACTTTGATTGGTCGAGGTGTGTTAGAACTCGAAGTTGCGTACAACACACGCTACTGTATTAATCAAAGAGAAGCGTACCATGGAAGCTTGGGGTGTTACAGTTTAACTGTATATTCCATACTCAACTGTGCCCATGGATGTTTCATGTCCTCTACAGTTAGATTTATTAGAAAGTATTCCTCTGTTTTCATGATCCAACCACAAGGATCCTCCCTTAAAAATATAGGCACCTACGTCTCTTCATAACAGTTATCTTAAAGTCATCCATATTATATATGGACAACAAGTGTTCACTTTTTTTTGTTTGTTTTTTTCCTTTTTATAGTTGTGTTCGTAACTCCTCTTGGAACGTGTCTTTGGTAGCATTTGCGCTTTCGAAACGATGATCGGTTCCCAATGTCTTTTCCCCTGTGTGTGTGTCACACAACTATGCTTCACTCAGCTATGACTAGTAGTATATGACTTCCTCCCAATGTTTGGACTACTCTGTAACTATTCTTGATGTAATCCTGGTCAGCCGACTCCATCTCCAATGCAATCCACCCGCACACAACAATATTTTCCCTTAAGCCCATTTTTTGATGATTGTTCTTCGCAACGAATGTCTCACAATGATCTTTTTCGGGTATGGATTTGATTCTAGAGGGAAAAATCATTTGAGAGGTATCTAATGCAATGGTTTGTGCCTTCCCAACCTGTTACTTTACTGGTTTTGTGGTTGGAGAGTGCTCAGAGGAGGCTAGAGGAGGTTCGGTGGAGTGGGAGTTGCAACAGAACTGCAACAGACATTTTATGCTGTAAAAGAGGAGTTTACATCATAAGTTTGTGGTTTATAGCTTGTCAAGCCAGCAGTTTATGACTTGTGTGTGGCAAGGGGATACCGCGTGAGATGAGTTTATGTCGTAAAAGTTGAATTTACGGTGTAAGTTTAATCCAGCCCTAGGCACCATGTTTTTCGGTGGAAAGGAGTTTATGATCTAAAGGTTGGTTTTACGACATTTTTTTTGCAGGTTCGTGGAATTGACAGTGTAAAATTTTAATTTATGTTGTAAAAGACGCGAGTTTAAAGTTGTTTATAAGTTTTTTTAGGCCAAATTTCCTTTCATTTGGCCTCTTGTTTTCTCTCTCAGTTGTGGGTAAAACCTTAGGTGATTTTGGGGGATCTTCCGACCCATCTTCCATTTCCTTGATCCTTGGGTTCCAGTGGCTGCTCGTTGATGATCCGCAGTGAGTTTTTATCTCTTCCCATGGGTTTCTTTCAGTTCTTCTCTATAAGTTTCACCGCGGTGGTGCTATTGTGATATGGGTATGTGTTGGGCTGTGTTTTGGGGATCTCTTGATGCGGTGCAAGTTGATCTGTGTTTTCCCTTGTGTGGTTGTGAGTTGCGAACGTTTCTTCTTTCACCCAATAGTGTGCAATGATATTGGAAAATTTCTTTGAGGTGGGAGATCCTCGTTCTCTCCTTTTTACATCTTATGTGTTGGGATTGTGTGATTTTTCTTTCCATTGGATGGATATTAAGAGTTGGAATAATAAGATAATAAATTGGCATGTTTGAAATTGATTTGTATGAGGAGATATTGCATACTAGACTACTTTGATATTTTTTTTCACTGATGATATTATGTCATGTTTTTGCCTCACTGAAAATGACGACTGGTGGGAGCCTTGTTTGCACTGTATATGATATGATGTGATGACCCTTGGTGTCTTGTTGCGTGATCGCACCCTGAATAAAAGGATAAAGAATGTTTATTTGGCTCATAAAATGGTTGCCTTTGAATTTTGGTTTGTGTGACAATACCCATGCTAAGGAAATAAGTAATGTGGTGAAATCCCTTGAATAAATTGTGGAAGTCAGGATGTGTGATGTTCGGTGTGGTTTCTTTGTTGTGTTGCCGTGTGTTTTATAAGCTGATATGCGGGAGTGGAAAAAAACACTCGTCAATTTGGTAATATCGCAACAACTTAAAGGAAACACACGACTGGTGCCAACTTGAGTCATGGGTGAAATAGTTACACTCATGGAGACGTAAATGTCAAGACCCATAAGAAACAACCAATCTCTGATGCAGCAAGACACTCCCCAAGTCAAGATGCGAAGCATCATAAAAAACCTCAAACTGAACTCACTCTTCTCGAAAATAAAGAACAAGATAGCTAACCAGCTTCTCCTTTAAATACTCGAAAGTTTCTTGACACTGGTTAGTCCATAAGAATGCTTGATCCTTTCTGGTCAAGACTATCAGTGGACTCGCAATCTGAGAGAAGTCAGATACAAAGATCCTATAATAGCCTGCAAGACAAAGGAAACGTTGTACCTATGCAACGGTCTTGGGGGATGCATAAGAAACGATTGTTGTGATCTTAGAAAGATTCACAGCTACACCACTCTGGGACATGACATACCCCAAGAAACAAACTTCATGATCCTAGATTTCACACTTTAACAGCTTCCCGAATAGCCGTTTTCAATGAAGAATTCCCAAAATGGTGCGTATATGGTTTACGTGCTTCTTCTCAGATGCAAAGTACACAAGAAAGTTTTTGATAAATACCACCACAAACTGATCTAGGATCTCTATGAACACTACATTCATCAAACCCATGAACATGGATGGAGTGTTTGTTACATCGAACAACGTTACCATGAATTTGTAATCCCTATAACGACATTGGAAAGTAGTTTTCAGATTATCGACATCTTTAACCAACTCTTGATGGTATCTTGACCGCAAATCGATCTTTGAGAATCAACTATATCCTTTCAACTGATCAAATGAATCATCAATCCATGGAAAATGATAGCGGTTCTTCGGTGTCACCTGGTTCAAGCGATAATAATCGATATAGAGATGCAGACTGCCATCGACCTTCTTCACAAATAGAATTGGAGCACCCCAAGGTGACACACTTGACCGAACAAAACCTCACTACAGAAGATCACCGATCTGTACCCACAACTCTCACAACTCATAAGGCGTTATCCTATATAATGACATCGAGATTAGAGAAGTGCCAGACTTCATCTCTATCCCAAACTCGATCTTTCATTTAAGGGGTAATGCCATAACCTCCCTAGGAAAGACATCAGAGTACACTTTTACAACCCTAGAAAACACCACCTACTGAGACTCCTACAAACTCATTATCAGCTCAATCATCAAGGAAGACACGATGTAACAGGCCTCCGACCCATCTGAGGGTCTCGCTCACCAATGAACATTGCACGCTCTCCATCAACATCATAGAACACAATATGAATGACTCTTGAAGTAATCCAAAATAGCTTGCACAAAATACAACCAGTTCATAACAAGAATGATGTTATATGACTATTAATAAACATAGTAAGTCTCCTTAAGAGTGGTGATACCCTATCATTAGCTCACAGTCTCTTCATACTTCATATAGATAAGCTCGACCTTCGACTGACGTAGTCAATGAAAAGGGAACTAAAAGCCTCTCCACCTCATCCCAAAGTACAGATTAGGGTGGATTATACGAAGGAGTGAATAACTATTTAATCAAAAAAAAAACATGCACCCAAGTATAAAACAAGAAAAGGGTACCCCGAACGACATCTGACTCGCCCGATGGTGACAACTCTAGATCATGAAACTGACCACATCCAGCTCTACGGACTCTCTGACCAAGATGGAAACCACCACCAGGATTGAACTCTGCTCTCTGGGGATGCCGAGCATTATGGGGATGTCTTCTGCCTTCCCCATCTCTCCTTTTCTAGTCCAAAGTTGGAGCGCCCTGCTGGTGTTCTCTTAGCTGAAACTACCTCAATGGAGGAACCTGAAGTGGAACACCTGTTGCACGCTATCTTCTTAGAAAGGTTCAGAACTCTTGATGTTGATGACCTTAACCTCCCCACGAAAAACATGCATTTGATCCCTTGGCAGGGGCCTGATATTTTTCACCCCCGAATAAACGGGGTAATGAGGTCTGAAATCTACCCCTAGCTGTTTGAAAGCTCTTCTGTCCAGGGTACTGGGAACCTTGTGTTGGAGTTGGTGTCTAAGGACCAACTATTTGTACTTTTATTACATGTATATTCAATGTATTGAATATTTATAAAACTTCTTATTACATATTGTTTTTTGTTCTATATGACTCTAATGTAATAATGTCTTAAAGTATATGTCGCATTGATAAGGTCATAGCAGTTCTCTGCTATGATGAAAACCTTGATGTGCTATGACGATATTCTCAAATAATGTTCTACAGTTGGATAATGTACTATGATGGGACACATATTACATAAACTGTCAGGTGAGATTAATCATAAGTAGATGAGCCTTCTTCTCATGAAGTTCGCATATGGTAATCTCCAAGACAAGAGATTATGAGAACAAATCCGCCAGTGGGAATTCCGCATGTTTTGGTGTCATCAGATATTCCTATCTACGAGCATGTGTGATGGTTCTTAGACTTTAAGATTATTATTAATGCATGTTAAAACTTTCTTACTAGATGTATTTCGTAAACCAGGATGATAACAGTTCATGGCGAAGTTGGATACATGGGGTGCATCAGGAGTGACATGTCATTAATGAACAATCCATGAAAGGATTTGTCCCTTCTATCTTTATTGAAGATGATATCTCGGCCCTTTTATTGAAATAGAATCGCCGCATTAAATTCCATGACCATGGTGTAATGACGTGTTTATTTCAGATAGGCAAGGAAAGATATATTGAGCATGTAGGTTGGTGATACGGATATGCAGCTTTCTTGATAAGATATTGTAACAAATAGATTATATTACACAGTGAGCATTCATATGTGGTTGTTGACATTGCGACATTAATTTTTCTTTCTCTTGGGTGTCTTGAACCACTACTAGACAATAATCTTGGACTTCAGGCAATCCCACCTCATGCCAACGAGAAAAAATCCTAGAGGGACTCACACCAGGTGTTTCTGTTGATCTCTATTAAATTATATTTGAGTTTTATTAATGGAATGAATATTATTATCATGTCTGAGGAATACTTTTATTCAAGTCACATTGATCGAAAAAATATTAAATAAATATTTGTTCGATGACTTGTGAATGAAATATTTATTTTACTTATTAAATATTTAAATAAATATTTATTCATTAGACTGTGAATAAAATATTTATTTATGAATAAGATATTTATTCGATTGCTCAATAAATGTTAGAGGAGTTCGAACAGACCAAGATTGAACCTGATAATGAATATTAATTAACAAGACTGTTACATAATATTTGTTATTGTGCAAGTTGGCGTGCGCCAGAAAATAATAATTATATAACTATTATTATGTGACATGAGGTTTATTAAAGGTAATAAATGTTATTTAATGGCCGATATGCGATTAAATAATATTTTAAACTTAAATCCCAACTGTATAAATAAATGACTATGTTTATTGTGTAGAGTATCCAAAAATTTAGAATAGAGAATTGTTGCGCACAATGAATTATCTCTCAACTCCTCTCTTCCTCCCAAGAACGAGAAATCCAAAATATATTTCTTCAAGATCGAATAACGGACAATCAAGAGTGAACAACGCGAGATATTCGACTGATCGATCTAGCACCTAGAGATCCAGTGGCATTGCTTGGAGATCATAGGAGCATGTGTGGATCACCGCTAGAGGGATTATATTCTTGGATCCTCATAGCGCAACAGAGGTAATTCGAAAGGGGTTTTTAGGATGATCAACATTCACTAATGAAGAAAGTACCTAAGCCCAAATATTTATTTCTTCAAATATTAAATAAATTAATTATAAATTTGACATACAAGATTCTCACTATTAGTTTCGAACAATGATTATTAAAAGAAATTTTAATATATCATCTATCTTCGAATGCTTCTACTACGCCTGGAACCAACACCTTGGACCATAACTCTGCTACATGGAGAATCATGATGACTCCTCTCTTGTGACAATATGGTTCTAGCCAATGTTCTCTCAACAACCTTTGCTCTTTCCAACACATCGAGATATGTCGACAACATAAACAGGGAGACCCGACGCTTGATCTCTAATCGCAAAGCCTCCTCAAAGTGCCTTTCCTTGACCTCCTCATCTAGAACAGGTCCAAAACATAATAGAGAAGGGTCAGTAAATAGATCTCAAACTCCTGTACAGAGGAACTCCCCTATTGAAGGGTAAGAATCTCTTGGCGATTAACTGCCTTCACAGTCGAAGAAAGACACTCGACTCGAAATTGGTCTTGGAACTTCTCCCACAAGGCTACTAACTACTCACGATCCTCGAGGAATAAGAACCACCACTGCCTTGCTGCTCCATGAAACATCATCATCGCCAACGAAACCCAATGCTCCTTCTGAGCACAGATTGAACTAAAGACTATCTCTACCTCCTCTAACCAGTCCTCTGTCACTGAGATTGAAACGGATCTCTCATAATTCTACAGAATCTAGTGTTGAAACTCTCGGAGTGTTCCCCTCCAAGTGTCATCATCGTCAACCTCTACTCTGTGGTGATCTGCTAGCACATGTCTTCGAACACCTTTGGTGTGAATCTAGCGAGGACGTCGACCTGGAGCCATACCTACAAAAGAACAAACTGCTAGGGACTCCCAAACCTAAAATACATAACATTTAAGATTAATTAATTAATTGTTTTTTCAAGGTTAAACATAATCCAAAGGTCTACCCATTTAAAACACATGCTCAAAGAGAATGATGCATGATCATTTTCTAGGTATCTTCCCCACAACCAGTATTACTTTTTAGTAGGCTTAGTAAACTTAGAGGTCTGTGCATCAGATCACAAGGGGCCCTAAATACTCGTGTCTTAACTAGTTTCCCTTGTTTACATTGATTTCTAAACTTTGCTGGCATCGTTGCTTTGCCAACTCATGTGGTTCTCACATGTGCCTACCTCTGAACTCCATCCCATCACTCAACCTGAACCTTTGATACCACTCTATCATGACCCCCCTAATGTACCCCTCTTGGGCCGACAATGAGAGAAGAGAGATAATGACGCCCAAATCCCACCTCCAATAGGCCATGAGTTGACGACAAACACTGAGGGTATATGATACACACATATGGGGGACATTACCCTCTAAGATATGAGAAACGAGAAATAGAATCTGCTCAAGATAAAATTAAAAGATCTCAAAACATGCATGTAATGTCATACAATAGAACAACCGTAAAGGAAACTACAAGTACCAAAAGATAAACTCGGCACTAACCATGAAGCCCAAAGAGATCCCAAACAACCACATGATAGTAATGTCCATCCCGATCACCAATCAGCTCCTGATCTGAAAAACAGTTTATATATACGTATTGTACGCATAACATTTATACTCAGTAGGATCCTCCCTGGGGCCTCTCGTACTAAAGATAAAGAAAGCATGCTAAATCTCAATGAACAACAAGTGAAGCTAACTTGTCATCTAAACAAATATGCTATGTTCCCAGCCTCATCATGACTATCTCTAATCATGTATCGCATACAAGTGAACATATAATATAAAATAAAAAATAAGGTACTTTTCTACCACTTCCTCATAGGTTTTCCGCTCTTCCTCAACTTCGTACGTCTTGAGCAATCTCTTTCCTAAAGTGATTCAGTCTGAAGAAACTTGGGCTAATTTATCATAACATGCTTCATGTGCATCACATCATCTCATCATCACATACCATACACCCTGTGCTTCGCATTATCTCATCACATCTCCAGATAGTAACTGAGTAGTTTTCAGGAGCTACCACAACTTGTATGTCATGTATTATGCCTCAAGCCATCACAACTCATACACTTTATACCTATAATAATCCATAAGATACTATATCCAGAGATACGTGTGTGAAATAATCATAAGCCATTACAGTCCACTACAAACATATATGAGGAATGATAACCACCGTGAAAGCATCACATAATACCACCATGAGAAAAGAGTGGTGCCAGAGGGGGTAGTCAGCCATCCGTTCCTCGAAAGCCTGGATATTGGGGAAAACACATTCCCAGAGTACAATGGGTTTCAGTTGCCCTACTGACATGGGTGTGGTGTAGAATATGAAATAAAAAAACATAAAAGATATAATATAGCTCACAACCATACTATGAACATTAACCCAGTCATAGACTCAACTGCAGCTATTATCACTCAGACACCCGACTGCCACTACTAAGGACTAGATATCCTATAATCACACTAGCATTCAAGAAGAATTTTATTTATATCTTTTTTTCCATTAAACATTAACATTATGTTAATTATTTCAATTAACCATTACCATTGCTTTAACATTACTTTAACATGATCATCAACTGATTCCTATGCCCTCTAGACATAAACCAACTGACTCCATGATTTCTCAAGATCACCAACTTTTGCATTCCATCGAGCACAAATGTTAGGAACTTAGCTCGTAGGGTGAACTTCAATGTATTAAAGTGAGTAATGGAGGGGGATACAGTGAGTAAAACATAAAACTTACAGCAGAAGAATCCCACAGGAGAGATAGAGCTTAACCTGTTCAAGCCCCCAGGCCGAAGTACATGGTATCCCCCCTACTACTACACCTGTACTATATAAGATAATATCCAAGGAATCTGTTAAAACTGTATAACAGACTCAATCAACTCCTAACAGACTACTGGGACCACCACCACTCTAACAAAACTCCACTCAAATAGAATATTGGGACCACAGGCTGGGTTTCCTCAGGCAACAGCCTGTGGGAACCCACTAGCTCCTCGGCTAACTTCCTGAGCTCACTACTAGTGGGGACCCCTTTCCCCTCATGGTATAGACTCTCCACAGGCCTGAATCCCCCCTCACTATAACAGTCGCCCATTCTGAAAGAACAACATTGACCTCAAAATGGTAGGGAGAGATGATGTTGAAGTTGGTGGAGAGCCTCTTGGTGGTCAAGTAACTCAGAAGCTACAACTTCTACTTGAATTTCGCTGGGCAACCCAGTCAGCAGGGTGGGTGGGCGGCATCTGTAAATGACTTCAAAATAGGAGGATTTAATAGAGGAATTCCATGTGGTATTGTACCAAAGTTCTTCCCACGCTATCCAAAAGGACCAGGTCTTCGGTTTCTCATCAACAAAGCATCGAATATAGGTTTCCAAACAACGTTTTACAAACTTCGTTTGACCTTCGAATTGGGGTGATAAGTGGAACTCATTTGTAATTTAGTTCTCTGCAAATGAAACAGTTATGTCCAGAAATGACTCACAAATAGAGGGTTCCAGTCGCAGACAATAGGCTTCAGAATACTGTGAAGGCAGATGATCTCTTTGAAAAATATGTTGGTGACCCCCTTAGCTATGAACATATGCTTTAAAGGGATAAAGTGAACATAATTGGAAAGTTTGTCTCTAATGACCATGATGAAATCATATCCTTTTGACTAGGGTAATCGGGTAATGAAGTCAGTGAAAAGGTCCTACCATATGGTTGTCAAAATGGGGATGGCTGGAGGAGTCTCGCCAGAGAGAGAGTGGAATATTTGTAGTGCTAACAGGTGTCACATTGTTGAACGTATGACAATACGTCGTGACACATGACCACCAATACTTCTAATTGGTGTTTCATGTGAGTGGAATGACAAGACTACCATGGTAAAATAAGGTACCGTGTGAAAATTGGAATCCTTTTGGATAAACGCTGCTGGTCTGGAGCTTTTGAATAATTCCACTGGTGAAGGGATCGTCGAGCAACCCATCCGTTAAATTGGAACCATGTTGCCATATCGGGGAGGAGATGGACATTGGGCAGGCACCCCATGCCTCGCATTGGGAGAGAGCATCAATGACTATATTTTCTTGGCTAGGTTTATACTAAATGTCGAAGTTATAACCCAACACTGGTGAACGACACAGGTGTTTCACTATTCTAACAGGTATTTAAGACTGTGCTGGTCAGAAAATACCACAAAGGGATGACCCAAATGGAAGGGGTGCCAATGTTGGATGGAAAGGACTTAATCCATTATTTCCTTCTCATAGGTGGATTTGGAGAGGTTGCGATCAGTGAGTGCATTGCTGAAATAAGCGATGGGGCACTGATTTTGCATGAGCACCGCACCAATGCTGTGACTGGAGGCATCACACTCTACTTCAAATGGCTCATAAAAATCCAACATTTCTAGAACTGGGGTCGTTGTCATGGTTTTTTTGAGCATGTCAAATGTCTGTTGTGCCCCGAAGGCTAGTGAAATCATTCTTTCTGGGTTATTCGAGTAAGGGGTTGAGCTATCTTTCAGTAATCTTGAACAAATTTCTGGCAGTATCTTGTCAAGCCAAGCAGTATGTGGACTCCACGAACAGATTGTGGGGTTGGCCAAGAAAGGATGACCTGGATTTTTGAAGGGTCCATAGTAACCCCATCTTGAGAAACAAGGTGGCCTAAGTAGTCCACCTGGTATTGAGCAAAAGAACATTTCCCTGCATTTACAACGAAGTGGTGGCCGTGTAAAAGCTATAGAAGAGCCTGCAAATGCTAAATGTGGGAGTCCCACGACTGGATATAGACTAAGATATCATCAAAAAAATTGAGGACAAACTGTCGGAGATGAGGCTCAAATAAATCATTCATTGTTCTTGGAAGGTAGAGGGATCATTGGAGAGTCTGAAAGGCATTACTAGAAATTCTTCGTGGCCATTATGTGTGTGGAATGTTGTTTTATCCACATCGGCTTTTGCCATCTAAATTTGATGATAGTCGGACTGGAGGTCCAATTTATAAAAGAAGACCTCTCCATGTAATTCATCCGACAATTAATCGACCATTGGGATGAGAAATTTGTCTGGAATGGTGGCTTTGTTGAGCACGCGATAGTCAACACACATGTGCTAGGAAGAGTTTTTTTTAACTAAGAGGACTGGACTAGAGTAAGCACTAGTACTAGAATGGATGGGCCCTTGTTGCAATAATGTCGTCACTTGCTATTCAAGTTCAGTTTTGTGGGTATGTGGGTAAAGGTATGGGTGGACCAAAATTGGGCCTTGGCTTGGAAACAAGGTTATTTTATGGTCGCGAGAGCGTCAGAGAGGTAATCTCGGGAATGGTTAAAACACAGAGTGAAAGGACTCAGGCTACTGCTGCAAATGAGTGTGCTGTTTTCGTCACAAAAGAGCAGTTGAAGCCTCATTAGGGCTAGGTAGTAGGCTCAAGTGGTGGCTAGTGGGTGGACCACGGGTGGTCAGGGTGTGTAGAGAGGATAAGAGGTTGGAGTTGTTGTGCGCACCCTAGAGGATGTGGAGTTTCTGCCCTGCAGTGAATTTCATTGTTATTTTCTGCCAATTGGTTTGAATTTCACCTAGAATTCGAAGCCAGGCAATGCTGAGAATGAGGTCTAGCCCCCCGATATCCAAATCATGAGCGTCAAGGGTGCAATGATATGAGCCCAACTCAAACTGAAGGTGCTTACAAAGGCCTGTTGTAGAGAAATAGTGACCATCACCGAGTTTGATGGGTCATTTGATCGTGGTTTCGAAGGGGAGGCTGAGGAGTGTGGCGAGGTTGGGGGAAATGAATTTTTGTGTGGCTCCAGTGTATAAGAGAACCAATAAAGGAATGATACCCAGTTGGCCCTCCACCTTCATTGACAAAATAGGTTCAGGACCCCGATGGGGAGAAAGGGTAGTGGCTGTATTGAAGTCCAGCATGAGGCATTCAACAACATTGGTCGGGGGATCTTCCCGGGGGTCCCGGGGCTCTAGAGGTGCCAATATGCCATTCTGCAGGTGCTTCTTATCGTTGCCCAAAAGGATCACTCAGATTTTAGCATCTTGACATTTGTACATGAGGTTAAATGGCTTGCCACATTTGAAACATATATCCTTCTTTCGGCGGTCCTCCCATTCATGAGGAGAAAAATGTCGAACTCCTCTACCAGGTGAGGAAAGGGGTTGGGGCTGGGAAACCCTTCTCAGTGGGGGCGCGACTCTCCGGACGTGGAGGCTACCATGTGAGGGAGGACGAGAAGAATTTTTGTGGGGAAGACCACCCCAAACCCCTCCCATGTGTTGTTATGGATTATAACCCTATCATGGATTTAACGGTGAGTTCAATGTGATGGGCAAGATGCATAGCATAAAGACGGGTTTTGAGGTTATGGATTATAACCCTATCATGGATTTTGTCTTAGTGGCCATGCATAAAGTATCCCATGTGTTGTTGCTCAGGTTGGTGGGGAATTAAAGAGGCCAAGTACTCAAACTCTTCCACATACTCTTGCACTGAGGTGTGCTTGCAATGGGTGGCTAATTATTCGTATGAATTTTGTATTTCTAGGATGCTAAAATGATCCATAAGCTCAGCCTTCAGAATTGATCAGGTCATTGAAGGATGGATCTCATGGACAATGGTATACTAGTGAATTGTGTTTCCATCCATACTGATGTGGGCGAGGGGAACCTTGGAGTCATCTGAGGTGTTGTCGAGATGAAAAAAATGTTCTGCGCGGGCGATCCACCCTTGATGATGGGGCGCTAGAGCAAGGTTCTCGAAAACTGTAATGGGGTGGGTAGGTAGGCTCCCAAGTGGATTTTCCTACAGGATCGGATGGGATAGCATGAGAGGTAGAAATATTGGAGGTAGAGGACGGGTGGTCCTCAGAGAGAAATAGTGTTTTCTCCGAGCGGCGAGCCATGGAGGTGATGAGGTGGTAGAGGTTTTCCAATTTAGATGCCATAGCTTTTCGGAACTCGGCTTGCTTTGTGCGGGTTTCTTCCAATGTTGATTTAACATTTGTGAGAGAGGTTTCCAAGTCCCCACCTATTGGTCAAGGCTATCCTCACGAACTTGTTGGTGGGTTTCTATGACAAGGGGGTGGGGCTAAGTGGCAGGCTGAACCAAATTGTTAGGAACTTAGCTCGTAGGCTGCACTTCAATGTATTCAAGTGAGTATTAGAGGGGGATACAATGAGTAAAACAAGAAACTTACAGTAGTAGAATCCCACAGGAGATCCAGACCTCAACCTGTTCTAAGACCCCAGGCCGAAGTACACAGCCCCCCCCCCCCACTACTACACCGGTACTATAGAAGAGAATATCCATGGAATCTATTACAACTGTCTGACAGATTGCTCAGACCACCACCACTCTAACAGAACTCCACTCAAACAAAATGGTGGGACCAAAGGATGGGTTTCCTCAGCCAACTTCTTGTGGGGACCCACCAGCTCCTCGGCTAACTGCCTAAGCTAATTGCATGTGGGGACCCCTTGCTCCTCCTAGTATAGACCCTCTATGGGCCCGAATCCCCCCTCGCTGTAACAAAAAACCCCACGGGTTAGAACATTTATTAATCATTATCATTCCATAATTCTAGGTATTCTAGGAAACATCCTAAGATACTATAAAATGGATTTAAATCGTCTCAGGTTGGGGTGCCCAACCTGACCCTCAGGTTGGGTTTCGACCAATGGATGGCCGCCACGTCGCTGGAAAGTCGTTGGAAATTTCTAGAAATTTCCAGTGCAAATTTCCACTGGAAATTTACAGTGCAAATTTCCACTGGAAATTTCACGACGTGGCGGCCATCCATTGGCCAACCTGACTCTCAGGTTCAAATAGTGAACCTGAGATGATTTTTTCCCCTATAAAAGAGATGCATAAACCAGGCACAACATGCTGACTCGAGCAGTGGGGAATGGAATGCAGAAACAACATGACCATCCGACTTTTAAGTAGATTTTTTAATAAGAAAGATTCCTAGGTTTTTTAACAATGAACAAGCTCAACTTCAACCCGTTCCACCAATCATGGTGTCGTCCCTAACACCACTATGCATATTAATATACAACCCGGTGTCACAAGCATAAACTGCTGTTACAAACCCAGGCCTCCCTACTCATGCCTCGTCAACCATCAACCATCCCAGGCTCACATCATGTTGCATAGAAAATCTCACATCTAGAGCATACATAGATGGCATAAAAAAACAGAGTCAACTTAACATCTAGGCCTTAAAAACAAGGCATCCAACGTTCACATGAAAACATGCTTGCTTGGCCCCAAACATTTATCTTTATCAAACAACTACTTTTATTACCATCTTGCATTAACCAATTCATTTATCACTGGTTACAACCATAATCAACCTAGGCATCAACTTTTAAAAGATATAAATTTTTTAAACATGCTTTAAAGAAAAACTTCCTATTTCAACGAACTTCAACAAAATTTAAAGAAGAATAATTCCATTAACATTCCTCTATTATTATCAATAAAAATCATTTATAACTTTTCATGTTCTTGATCCAATTCCATTAACACATGGAAGAACAATTTCAATTAAACATTAATTAAGAATTAATTTTGATTTCCCATCAAACATAAGAAGAGGAGTTTAAAAAAAACACCTCTTTAATTCTTTATCCAACCAACATTATCGGATTTACGTTATTTAACCATTTTCATCAAATTAAACACGCTAAACCATAACATAACAAACATGCTAACTAAAGCATAAACATAGATAACACACTATCTATCAAATCAAGAACCAAATCGTTATCATGATGGAAAAACATTTGATCACTACAACCATAAACCATTCCTTTCATTAATATGGTTATTCTTTATTAAGTTTAATTCCAACATCATTCAAAGGAATAAATCATGATAACTTTATGACTGCACATAAAATAACAGGAGAAGCAATGAATTCCCTACCTAAAGGCTTTCAATGCTGTTTGAAGCACAAAACTTTGATCACCCATCTCGTAAGGAAACTACAACCCTCTAAGAACGCCGCACCAAAACCGCACCAACAAACATCAAAATAACTCTATAAGATCAAAGGAGATCAACCGCCATAACATGGAAATAAAGAATGGGAGGAAACAAGAACGATCGAAGAACTCACTTCACATCACCATAGATTGAACACGGGAATCCAATGATCAATCCCCATTGAAAGGGCTTCAAAACACCCTGAAGAAGCACCCATGGATTCCTGGAGTTGGGAGAGAATTGAAGGGTTTTGAGAAAATTTGATGGCGCAAGAGGCTTTATAAACATTATTCCGGATAGAATTTCATAGTGTGAAGGGGCCATTATTCCTCTAAGCACCACAAACCTCAAAAACGCGTAAAGGAACAGGATAAAAGGATCTGAGCCCTTATAGTATGATAGGATGGAGGCATCACATGCCATATAGGATATTAATGTATTGTAATATGTGATATGCATCACATGCATATCACAGGCTACGACTCAAGGGATATTGTACAATACCATATCTATATTAACAATGAAGAATGAAAAAATTGATGCCGCAATATTATCATCACTAACCATATTCCATATATGGATGATGATTTTATAGAAGGCGATCACACCACAAAAATAACGCAATTACACCAATATGATTTTAACTAAGACCCCACTACCTGGGTTTAAAATGTCACACTTACTTTACTGTGACAATTATGTTGTGAGTGCACTAGGAAAATATAAGCACCATTGAAGAGAGAATTTGGTCATTAAGGGTAAAAAATGCAGCCTTATGGTCTTGAACCATGATTTCAGTGCTTACAACTATAATCGTATTATTCCAGAGAAACTCAACAGTACTAAAAACTGTTATATTTTTGAACAAGAAATAATGAAATTTTATTATGGAATTGAAAATACCCAGCTAAAAAACTTATTTTGGTAAAAATATTACATAGAACCCTACCTTTTATAACCTAGAATTAGTATTTATATAGCTCGGGGAAACTCCAGGCCCCAAATAGGTGATTTTATGCTCTAGAAACCCGACCAACTACCTACCCAGCTAACAAACTTATTTAGGTAAAAATAAAATAATGCCACTAAAATTTATTAAGAAATCCCCTTTCCCTTTGATAAGTAATAAAAGTAGCAAGATTGGTTGGTTTTGGAGAATACCAACAACTTTAATGTCCCATTCTGGCCTTACTATCCCTTTTGTACCAAACCTCATTGTCCAGTGAAGCTATAAACACGACCTTCTTTCTTATCATTATCACCCACATGAAAATCGAACTTTTCCTCAAGGCATATATAAGAAAATTGTGCCATCATCACCTTTGTCACCTCCCAAGCCACATCATCAATTGACTTATGGTAATTTGAGCTTTGTAACCAACAAATCCCATATTTTTGTTTTCAATAGCGATTTATCTATGATACTTTATTGCTAATTTTTGATTAACTTTGGTTGTAACCATCAATTTATTAGGCCTAAAACTCATCAGTCCATCTCTCTTTCTTAGTTAACTTCTCTTTTATGTTGATTAGAATACTTCTTCCTTAACTACTGAGCCCTCTATATATTATATTTAAGATGTCATAATGCTTCATCTTTATTCACCAAATCATTTACCAAAACATTCACCATTGTTTCCCTTTTAGTATAATGCACAATGTGTGGTGGTTTGCATGCATAGACAATCTCAAATGTTTTTTTTTGGTAGAAGCATGGTAAGAAGTGTTATAACTAAATTCATACTAGGAAAACCACATCATCCATTTTTTTGGGTCATCTAATGAGAAACACCTCAATTATGTCTCTAAACATGTTTACCACTTGCATCATTTGAAAAAACTATTCCAAATAGATCTTGCAAGTAGTTTCATAAAATGATTCCTGTATTTTATTGAGATTGCAGATAAAGTTCATCATCTTCTCCAAACACAGGTGCCTCACTCAAATCCTCTTCATCGTTGTTTTCGTTGCCATCATCAACCACACATCATCTTTTGTTACATTATCATCATCATCATCTGTTTTCTATATCACATTGATCGGCGTGTTGGTTCTCATTAGCTTCTTGTTCCAGGTCAATTTTGTGAAACAATGTCCTCTTTGACTTCTCAAAGTTAGCAGAAAAATATTTCAGTAGTGCTTCAGTGCCACTTCTTAGATAAATTGAGAAACCCTACTTTAATATGTGTTAATAGGAGATCGAACATAGCTTTTGAGAACTAACTTGTTATATGAGTGCAGGTCATATGCTTTATAGGCATTTTTATCTCCTATTGAATGTGACCATCAAAAAGTTCAAAAATTTGTAAAGATATTTGACACTTAAAAGGGAAAACTTGAAATTCACTCAGATATTTTCTTCTCTGTGTTAGCCCTTTGGCTGAATTGACTTCACGATAATTTTGTAATGATAGTGGTACCTGAAATTCAATGACTTGAAATATGTGAGATTCAAAATCTTTGCATGGATCATAGCCTTTTTTGATATATAAAGTTTTAAAAGTTCCATATAATAAAGAATACGTTGTTTGAAACCGCAGATTTTTAAGCATATAATCTCTGATATTGATGCCTTGATCAGGAAAACACTCTCATAGTAGATTTGACCAATATGGGTCAATCATCAAATATTATAAAAATCCATTTTTAACTCTATATGATACGAGTCTTGTGGTATAAAATCCTCCCAATTTATTTTCCTTCAAATATTTTCAGTTATAAAATCAATATTAAAACATGGCTCTATATCCATTTCCCAACAGTCCTTTAAAACTACCACTTGCTTCCTTTTCAAATTTGGCGGTCTTTACACTTTTTGGGTACCTCCTTCAGTGAGAAAAGCAGGGGTTATAACATTAAAAGATCTTCATGATGAAAATTCAACATATCACACTTTCGTATTCGAGGTTCCATTTCCATCCAGCTTCACTTTTTACTATGTGTGACATCTGAATTTGCAGGAAGAACATACTGGTAATCAACCATTCCAGAGAAATGGTAGGTCTCAAAAAATCGTTCAACAACAACAACAAAAAGCTCTCCATGGACGTTTTTAGGGGATAGTACCTCAGCTTCTTTCCAAATAGAAATAGGTTCATTTTCATGCTTACTTATCTGTTTAATTCTTTACATGGAATTAACTTGAAAAACATTCTCAACTTATGAATTTGGAACTTTAGTATTAGTGCTACACATATTAACATATTTCTTTCTGGATATTTTCAATATCAAATTTTTACAGGGTCGAAGTTCCCCAAATGCAGGATGTGAATAGGGATCTTTAGGTCGATAACGAAGCTATAACTTGTTTGAGTGCTTGGTGTGAGCCTTCAGTATTCCCTCAGTTCCCCCAAGAGTCTCTACAACAAGTGATATGGATGAAGGATGCCCGGGGTAGTGAAAAACAAAAGCCTCCGCGCCTGGAAGGAAATCTGACACTACACCATCATTTACAACGCCCCTCTTATGTAATTATAGATTTGGTTGAAAATAAATCGCACGAGGGAATGGATGAGTAGAGTGGAGCCCCTACTCGATTCCATCTTCCCATCCTTCTGCCTCCACTCTACTCTGCCTCCACTCAGTTGGACTCATGCCAAATATCTCATTTTTCAGAATAGGCACTCCTCGATTCTTTGTACGAAGTCATCATGCCAGCTTCCCAATTTCAATGCACCCCTCCACATTTCACTGGTAGGGGCTTCTCCATGACTCACCATTTTCGTAGCACAACAATCAGTTTGCTGTTGCGCTTGAGTTCCCCTACACATCAGACGAGCACCCCTAAATTTCTGAACCTTAACTGTATTTCTATGTATTTATTGTACAAATAATACCAAAAGTTAGCATATGAAAAGCTAGAAACATGAATCGCTGCATTGGGTAATGAGGAGTCATGACCATTGTTATCATAATTATGAAATCCATTAAATAATTTTTCATAACAAAAATAATTTTTTTTGTCAACTTTTTTCCATATTATAAAATAACAATATTAACACTATTAATGGTATTAATTAATGGAATTAATAGTAGTGATGGTATTAACATCATTAATGGTATTAATGATATTAATGGTATCACATAAGAATAAAATTTTAATTAATGTAATTAGTTTACTCATATATAATTATCATTTCATATTCATTTTCTAAAATTTTAAATTTCAATAGTTATCAAAACATTTTCATACAAACAAATTATTATTAACTTAAATATATATATATATAATCATCATCTCTAGTGTCCAGATCACCCTATCCTCTCCACTACATCCTCGATTCTACCTCCCCATCTTTCCACCTCCACTCTCATGCTAAAGATCTCCTTTTTCAGAACCGACACTCCTCGATTCTCTGTATGAAGTCCTCGTGCCAACTTCCCACTTTTTAGGCATTCCTCCACATATCATCGGTAGGGGCTCCTTAGTGACTCACCATTTTCGTAGCGCAATATTCAGCTTGATGTTGTGCTTGAGTTCCCCTACACAACACATGGGAACCCCTAAATTTCTTTAACCCGAATTGTATTTCCATCTTCTTGTAACATTAGGTGACACATCCTTCAGTCTGTCGTTTATGGGTTTCTACTTCATGTTCGACGATTCAGGAAGAAACCTATTAGTCTGAAACCCTAATTTCATTTTCTCTCTCAACATGGATTTCCATGAATCTTCACTCTTCATAATTGGTTTCTATAGTTCTAGCGCGACATCTACTCATCCATCCCCTCGTGTGATTTATTTTCAACTAAATCTGCAGTTGCATTAGATTGGCATTGTAAAGAATGGTGCGGTATTAGGTTTCCTTCTGGGCATGGAGGATTTTGAAGTTCACTAACTTGGGCATCCTTTATCCATCTCACATGTTTTAGAGACTCTTAGGGGAACTGAGGAAATCCTTAAGTCTCATAGAAACCAATCAAATAATTTTGAGCTTCGTTTTCGGCCTAAAGATCCCTATTCACATCCCACATTTGGCGAACTTCAGCCCTGCAAAAATTTGATATTGAAAATATCCAGAAATAAATCTGTTAATATGTGTAACACTCGGACTGAAGTTCAAAATCCAGAGGTTGAGATTGCTTTTTCATTTAATTCCATGGAAATAAGTAAACAAAAGATAGTTAATCATGAGAATGAACCTATTTCTATTTGCAGAGAAGTGGAGGTACTGGACCCTAAAAATGTCCATGGAGAGCTTTCTGTTGTTGTTGCATTAGTTTTTGAGGCCTACAATTTCTCTGGAACAATTGATTGTCATTATGTTCTTCCTGCACATTCAAATTTCACACGCAATAAAAAAGATAAGCTAGATGGAAATGGAACCTCCATAAAGGAAGTGTGATATCGTGAATTTATATCATGAAGTTCTTTTAATGTTACCACCTTCACTTTTCTTGCTGAAGGATGTACCCAAAAAAGTAGTGTTAAGACCATCAAATTTGAAAATGAAGTAGATGGTAGTTGCAAAGGACTATTGTGAGATGGATATAGAGTCATGTTTTGATATTGATTTTATGACTAAAATGATTCCAAAGAAAATAAATTGGGAGGATCATATACTGCAAGACTTTTATCATTGGGAGTTGAAAATGCCTCTCTAAAATATTTGATGATCGACCCATATGCTCCAAATCTGCTGTGATATAGTGTTTACTTGATCAAGGCATCAATATCAGAGATTATGTGCTTAGAAGGTTGCTGTTTTGAACCACGTGATCTTTATTATACAAAACTTTTAAGAATTTCTATATTAGAAAAGGTTGTGATCCACACAGAGATGTTTAATCTCGCATATACCATGTCATTGACTTTCGGGTACCACTTTCATTGAAGAACTATTTTGAAGTCAATGCAACCAAATGACTAATGTAGAGAAAAAAATATTCGAGTGAATTTCAAATTTTTCCTTTTAAGTGTCAAACATCTTTGCAACTTTTTGAACTTTTTGATGATTACATTCAACAAGAGATAAGAAAGCCTATAAAGTAGATGACCTGCACTCGTGTAAGAGTTTGGTTCTCAAAAGTTATGCTTGATCCCCTATTACTCCATGTTAAAGTCAAGTTCCTGTCAATTTACTCGAGAAGTGGTGCTGAAGCATTGCTGAAATCTGGTGCTGCTAACTTTGATAAGTCAAAGAGGATGTTGTTTCACAAAATTGACTTGGGATAAGAATCACATGAGAAGAAACACACTTATCAAGGTGATAAAGAGGAAACAAATGATGTTTATAATGTAACATAAGATGATGTTGTGGCTAATGATGGCGGTGATGACAACGAAGAGGATTTGAGTGAGGCACTTGTGTTTGGAGAGGATGATCAACTTTATCTGCAATCCCATTCAAATGCAGGTAGCATTTGAAGAAACTACTTGTAAGAGCTATTTGGCATAGTTTTTTCAAATAATGCAATTAACAATGGCTTGCAAGATGGTGATGCCAGTGATGAAGAATATGAAATTATGGGAAATATGATGATAATAACTACACTGATGGGGAGGGTTTAATTATGGTGGAAACATGTTCATAATTATTTTTTTAATGTCCTTGTCTATGATGGTATCTCATAGACCCCTTATAGAACCTACTGTATTTGCCACCTTGCTAAAAATGTAGCGACCCTCGTTTTTTCATACATTAACATTACATCACTTGCAAAATACTTAAATCATTACAAAAAATGGATGTCCAAATATCATATTAGTTTAGTTCCTTTATAAATTTGGGACCATAAACACTAGTACATGAGTGAGCTACATTATCTCCCACTAGGTTCTTCTAGACTAGAACCCTTCTTAGACACGTCAAACATAAAACATATCTTCATAACATGGGAAAAGAAATATAAAAAGGGGTGGGATAAGATGCTCAGTAAGGGTAAATAAGGGAGACATGTAAGCATAATCATGAGCATAAGGGTTTGAGAATATGATCAAGAAAATAGAAGATCATACCATGCATATCAAAGATCATAAATATGAATCATGACACAAAGATTGACAATTCATAAGACATGAATCATAAGGAAATAAATAAGATAATACATGAAATAATATAATATGAATAAAACATGAAATTATGGCAAACATGTAAGCATATAATATGATTTCTATAGTAGTCAAGGTACCACTACCAATGCCATATTAGTGGAAAAAGTTCTTTACTGAACCGGGTTTACTCCCCATTTTAGCCTAGTATTACTGAACCGAGTTCACTCCTCGTTTCAGCCCTATAATACTGAACTGAGTTCATTTCTTATTCCAACTATGTATATCTCATGAGATATAAATCTTTTTCCAATGTATTGGAGGGAGATATAGGTCACACTCATATCATAATAAAATCATACAAACATGTGCCACAAAATCATAAACAATTATATCATAACCTATGAAATGAAATGGGTATTTTCATGACCCGTCTCTCAGGGCTCGTGTTGTGACTACCCCAAACCTGCATTTCATAGGCTAGGGGCTGGTGACTAGCACAAAATAGGCATATCTCCAAAAGGGAAGGCATTTGACTTTAAACCAGTACACCCGCACAAAGCTTAAACTGTGAAAAGAAAACACAAAGTAGACCACAACTGTCACTAAGACAACTACTGAGAGTAAAATACAAACTAAAAATACAAAGGGGCCAGAATACAAGCCCGAAACCACAAAGAAATGTACAATTGTCATGGTATATCTTCTTGAGACCCCACTTAAAGGGTAGGTAAAGGGTATCTTCCTATATCTTTAGAAGTATGCTCGTTCGTCCCGTCTCACTGGGCACCACCTGGTCTCGGATCACCAAGGTCTCCGTCGAAGTGTCCTTCTATCCCATCTCACTGAGCAACACGTGGTCCCGGACCACCAAGGTCTCTATCGAAGCGTCTGTCTATCCTGTCTCACTGAGCACCACCTTATCCCGAACCACCAAGGTCTTCATCGAAACGTCAATCACCTGCTTGGGACACGACACGTGCGGGCGAAGCCCATGTAGGGGTGAGTAACACAATACTCAGTATGGACTATAAAACACAAGGGAAAGACCACAAGAGAAGACCACACAACAAGATCACAATGAAAATACATCTCACACCAGGTATAATTCAAAGTATGAAAAACAAGACTATCAGTCGTAACACTGAACACCTTGGAATGCTAAGGTTCTCATCCCTGATGAGTTTTGTGGGTCTACTGGGTCACACAGAGCCTCTCCCCACTGTGGTCCTGTTAGGTCACACAGAGTTGCTTCTCACTTAGGCTATCATAGTTGGTCCATACAGGGTCACTTGTAGCTGATCCACACAAGGTTGCTTATAGTTGATCCACACATGGTCGCTTGTAGCTGATCCACACATGGTCGCTTGTATCTAGTCCACACAGGGCTATTTATCATCTCGGACTGCATGGTTATTTAGACCCACTCGTCAGTAGTCTTCAAGTCTTAGCCATCTGTAGGATTCCCGCATGTAGTACACTTAATTCTAGGACAATCCACTCCTCAAGCCATTTGTCATATTTAAACTTCCATTAAATCATCCTTAGAGAATTCAAAAAGAACCGTCTCATCGTGAGGGTTGCAACGCCGAAAATGGCTCGCCAATCGGATGCCCAGTCTGAAAGATATTGACATTTTAGTAAACAGAGACCCGTTGTGTCCAGGCCCGAGGCTCCTGCATGACCCAACCTGGTTCAGCCAACCCGACTCAACCCGATGGGGTATGGGCCAACTTGGTCTGACCTAGCCACTAGTCCAGGCCCATTGGGTCTTGCTATACCTGGCCTAGTTCGACCATGGGTCTATCCCACCGGGTCGCCCAGCGACCTGGTTTCATCCGGCCCGACCCGTAACTGGCAAGCCAGTTCTTTCCCAGCTTGAGCTACCCAGCGGCCCGGTTTGTACCATAAGCCTAGACCGGCCTGCAACAGGTGGGATGATTCTTTCCTAGCTCCAGCTACCCAGTGGCCTGGTTTGTCCCATCGGCCCGGCCTGCAATTGGTGGTCCAGTTCTCCTCCTACCCGGACGCCCGTTGGGCATTCGGTTCATGCCGCATGTGGCCGGCTGAGGCCGACCGCCTCCTCTCCTCACACGATCCCACAGACCGTGTGATCACATCAACTCGCGGCCCAGTCACGGGTCTCCCAAACTGACACGTCACCCTACTGGCACTGCGGTCCTCCACCGATGTGGCCTCCCGGCCCGACTCGACGCCCTGCTGACACCGCGATTCTGCACCGCTGGCGGCCTCTTCTACCTGACACGGCACCTGATCAGCTCTACCGCCCTGCACCTATCACGACCCTTTCTGGTTGTTGTATCTACTGCCACGGGGCACTGAGGGGGTGTGCCGCCTCCACACTGCCGCAACCCGCTAGCCGCGACCTCCTCCGCTATGGCGTGCTGCCGGCGCGCGTTTCCTTCTACATGCGGTTGTCACTGCGATCCGCCACCATCGTCGTTGCACCTCTGCTAGGTCGTCATGATGTCGGGTCCACATTTTGAGATCATTGCACCAAGGAATGGGCGCACAACAATCAATTGTTCATAACTCCACATAGAACATGAAAAACAGGGGGGGTAAAAAGGGGGGATAAATCCACACAACGAATTTGAGGAAAGAACCTCCGCCTTCGTTTGTCACAACATTGATCTGATTATGTTAGAAGTATTGAACATAGCAAATCAAATTAATTCAATTTAAACATGGATCAGTTCTCCAAGAATGTCCCACATGAATGATCGATCTGCGAGTTAACTGGTTCATGAGTTAACCTGTGTTCGTCATTTAAACAAAAGAACTGGGGGGAAACAATTCACATAGAAAAGTAATCAAACCCCTAACTGGAAAAGAAGATTACTCAAGGATGATCATTCGTCATTGTTCGTTGATCTCCGATCCCGAATTCGCTCTCCAAGGGTGTCGTCACCGTTGTCTGATTTGCTAACATTCATCATTAGAGAGGTTTTCCTTCATCGTTCGTCGTCGCCACCTACCAAAACCTTAGAGTAATTTCTAGATTGTGCCAACAATCCTACATTTCCTGTTAGACTATTAATTGATGAAATGTGAATTAGCATTTCTGTTACGCTGCGTTGCAGTGTCGTTACGCTGACTCGTTAATGAGTTTCGTTAATGAGATTTATCGTCACCTCGACATTGCACCACAGCAAACAATTTCAAATAAAATAAAATTTTTAAGTTTATTTTATTTTCCCTTAAAACGTCTGAAAAATAAGTTTTTCCCCTCGATCCATTCTGGTCGAGGTTAAGTTCTGCTTAAGGATAACATCTCTTTAAAAACTCAACGGTGGTCTTATATTTTTAATCCGAGTTACCATTTGTGAATTATGATGATTTGAAAATAAAATAATTTTTATTTAAATTATTTTATTTATGGTCACGTCCCAAAAACCAATTTTCACAGCCGGCCCATGTCGGCCGATGTTAGGCTCTATCTAAGGGAAGCATACCCTCACAAACTTAATGGTACACTCATATTTCCAATATGAGTTACCGTTTATGAGTTATAAGGATTTAAAAGTAAAATAATTTTATTCAATAATTTTATTTATGGACAAAAACTATTTTTCAGTGTTGATCCACGCTGGTCAGTGTGAATGCCAAATAAAATTTAATTCCAACACGGTGAAAAAATGTCAGTTTAATTATAATTGGTAATTGATTCCATTTTTTCTCAGCCCTCCCATCCTCTACCACATTCTATAGCCAATAGACCATATCCTCCTCCCTCTCCCCACCTAACCTACTAGAATCAAGGGTAAAAAGTCATCTAGTCATCATTTATTGAGTGACATATTCTTATTTAGGTGATGAAGGGGTGAAATTCATCTGATAGGCCAAGCCCTACTCCCTCTCTCCGCCTGACCTGTTATCTCAAACTTCCCCTCCTTCACAGAGTGTTTGGTGATTTATTAGTAAAATAAAATAAATGATTTCCTAATTCATAAAATAAAAGAAAAGGTTTTTTTTCATCTTTATTTTGATTGAATATAAATTTTTTTAAAATAAAAAATTTGTCATTTCTCACCATCTTGTTTGGTGAAAATTTTAAATGATAAGAAAAGAAACTACTTTTTTTGTAAATAAAACAAATATTTTTTATTAAAAAATAAAATTTTGTCAGTTTTTCCTTAGATTTTATAAATACAATATTCATGGTGTTAATGGTGTTAATGGCATTAATGGTAGTAGTGGTATTAATGTCATTGATGCTATTAATGGTATTAAGAGTAAACTAATACAATTAATTGATGGTATAAATGGTAATAATTAATGGTATAAATGGTATTAATTAATGGTATTATATAAGAACAAAATGTTAATTAATGGTATTAATTTACTCTTCTATAATTATCATTAGAGATTAATTTTCCAAATCATTAAATGTCAATAGTTATAAAAAATATTGACATAAAAACATAAAAAATTTAAAAAATTATTATTAACATAAAAATATAAATAATTATCATCATAATTATAAATATTTACAAACATAAACAAATATATCAATTAATTTTTTATTTAAAAAATAAAATATAATAACACTAGTTTAGAAATAAATATGGTTATATTAACATATAAAAAATAATAAAAATATATTTATAAATTACATGAGAAAAATGAATATGGAAAATTTGAAATATATGTAACAATGATGAATAAAAAATTTGATATTAGAAATTAGTGTGAAAATATAGATAAATATAGTTTAGGGTTAAACAGAAAGATAAAGATAAAATTAGAAGTTTTGAAAAATAAAAAATTCAAACTAAACATAATTTCAGTATTTTTGGGAAGATTCAAACCATCTTGGAGAGAAATTTATTAATTATCTATATCCAAATTATTTTTAGCAGTGGAATTTGACCATGTCAAAGAGAATAATTTTTTTTCTTTTTCTCATTTATCTTTCTTCCAAATACCCTTTTCAAAATAAAGCATCAATGCCTTCCCTTAGAAACACACTCCACTCTTTTCTATCAGGTATCACCCCATCAAATTTACATCATGTGATAAGATATTAAAATTAAAGTATTTAAATATTCAAGTAATCTAAAGTACAATTAGTTAGACCTAGGGCACAAACTCCAATAGAAATAACATCACCAACATATTTATTGTTTCTATATTGAGTGTATATAGATATGAAGTCCTAATAAATCAACACTAAACCTACTTTATTTTCAAAATTATCCCAAATTTTATGAGAAAACTCGCATTGTATGAATATGTGATTAATAGTATCCTCACTATGACAACAAAAAATACATTTAGAAGGCATAAATATGGAATGTTTATAAAATTTAATATCCAAAGGAAGAGTGTTATTTCTTTCCCACCAAACCATGATAAAAATTTTAGTTGAATAAATTGTTTAAAATTACTTTGTAAACATTACATGTAATATTTTTTAAGAGAAAAAAATCACGAGTAATCAAGATTTTTACACAAATTCATGCTATGAAAAATAATCCAGTTTAAGTGAACATTATCATAAGAGATAAAAATAGGTTTCCAAATATTAATAGTGGATGCATTACAAATAATTATTTTAGGAAGTGGATTTATGAAAATTTAATAAAGATAATAGTTAGAAGGAACACATGATTAATATGTTGGAGTTTCACTCAAATAGATTGCAACTTTCATTTGAAATGCCTAATTTTTTTTAAACCTATCAAGAAGTATTTGAAGATTTATGTCTGGGTTTTTGAATATAAATGGATATTAAAGGTAAGTAAAGAGTATATTTAGTCACTCATATTGTTGGTTTTGTAATATTAATTCTTATGATGGGATAATTTTTTTCATCAATGAATTTACTTTCAAATGAAAGGAATGATGTTTCAGTGTAGAGTTGGGGTTAGTTGAATTACATGGAGAACTCTTCAAAAGGAAAAAACTTACATAGAGAAGATATGGGGTGATATAATCCCTCTATAAAGGAACATGAACCTTCTTGACACCCCCATTTATCCATTGATAACTATCATTGTGGATTGAGTAAACCACATTAAATTATGAAATGGACCTTCTTGTAGATGATGGATTTCATGACGTGATGTCTCCCTTTAGTGTGAAGAGAGTTTCATGGTGGAAAACCTACCCATTTTTAATTTTTCATGGGGATTCCTAGGTTATTAATATTGGTTTCCAAGATTTTATTTGTCTTTTGGATCATGTGAACACTCTAGTATGTCTCCTTATACTGGTTGATGTTTACTGGAGTGGTATTTGAAAATATATAATTGTCTCTTTAGGAGGGATCTAGCGACACCTCTAGGTTAATGGGATAGTGTTGTATGCATGGGGGGTTTTCTAACTAGTGGGATATGATGATTTTGGATGAAAAAATGGATAGATGTAGGAAATTGGGTTGGATACCCATCAAGTTCGGGGTTTGAATCCCCTTTATCATTACTCTTTCTATTATCATGCCTCTCATAAAGGGTTTCTTTGAGGCACACATTTTGAAGAATGGGATGAAACCCTTACATATGTGGAAAGGTGATCTAGTTTACAAATATCTCTAAAAGTCTTCCTTGATTATGTCTTGAGGCATGTGATGATAACTAAGATGTTTAACCCTGATAGTAGTTGTATGCTTGTCAATAAAATGAGCATATTTATGTTTTTCTTTAAAAAGATTGACTAGATGGGATGGATGTAGCTATAAATGCATTTTTTATCCACAGTGATTTGACTCCCTGACATATACAAGTATATTCAAGGAATGATGTTTTGGTGTGGAGTTGGGATTAGTTGCATTAACATGGAGATCCCATAAAAAGGAAATGACATCCATGTAGAAGATGTGAGAGACTCTCATCCCCCAGGTGAGGAATATAGACCTCCTCTACACCTTCATTCATCCCTCAATTACTCTCCATGAGGATGGAATAAATTATGATAACTTGTGTTCTAGACCTACTTTTGGGGGATTATTATCATGACTCGATGAATCACTTTACTGTGAAGAGAATTTTGTGGTGTCCATCCTACTCATTCTTAAGTTTTCATATATATTCTTTGGAAATTCATGTTAGAATTTATGCTATACTTTTGACTTTGGTTCATGTGCACCCTATAATATGCCTCCTTGTATAGGTTGGTGTTTTTTGATGTGATGGTTGAAAATATAGAAATGGATCTTGGGGAGGATTCAGTGACACCTCCAAGTCATGGGGATGGTTTTGTGTGTTTGGATGGTTATATAACTAGAGGGATCATATATTATTGGATGGATAAATCGATAGATATGAGCAATTAGTCCAGATACCCTTCAATTTGGGGGTCTAGATCCCCCCTATCATTCCCCTTTTCAATTAAATGCCTCTTAAAAAGGGTTTCTTCAAGTCATGTATTGGGAGGTGTGGTTCAAAACCCATCCTTATATTGAAAGGTGGTCTAGAGTACCACTAGTTTTGAAAGTCTTCCTTAGGGATTTCTTGACAGATGCGATGACAAATGTGATGTTCAAACCTAATGGTAGTGATATTCTTATCAATTACATGTTCCCATTAATGTTTGTATTTGAAAATTAAGACTAATTAGGATGGATTTATGGGATTTTAATCCTCAATGTAGAAAAGAACATATAAGGAAAGATGTTTCAGTGTTTAGTCGGGGTTAGCCACATTGCATGGAGATCACATAAAATGGTAATTAAAACTATAGAGGGTATGTAGGAGACTCTTATCAACCGAGTATGGAACATAGACTTCCTCGATACCCACATTCATCCCTTGATTATTAAGCCATGGGATGGAGGTAATCACGGTGAATTTTCCATTATCCCTACCTATGGGGAATAGTTTTCATGACGTGTTGGTTCCCTTTAGAGTGACTAGAATATCATAGTGTCCAACTTACTCATTTCAAAGTTTTCATGGGGATTCCTTATAAATTCATGGGGGATTCCTTCCTTTTCTTTTGACTTTGGGTCATGTGATCCATCTAGTATGTATCCTTGTAAAAGTTGATGTTTCCTGATGGGATAGTTGAAAATGTAGAAATTTATTTTTAGGGGAGAGGATTTGGGGAAATGCTCAGGTCATGGGGATAGTGTTGCATGTTAGGAGGATTTTCTAACTAGTTGGAGAAGATTATGCTGGATGGAAAATTGATAGATATGGGCAATCAGGTCGAATGCCATTAAATCAGAGGGTTTAAATCCCCGTTCTCATTCCCCTTTCCTATATCATGCTTCTCAGAATGGGTTTCTTGGAGGCATATGTTGGGCGATGTGGGATGATTCCCCCTACACATATAGATAAGGTGATCTAATTAACCATTGTATTTGAAAATATTTACTTGAGGATGTCTTGAGGGATGCGATGAAAACCAAGATGTATGCCCCTAATGGTAGCCATATGTGTGTCAACGATATAAGTCGATTGATGTTTTTGTATGAAAATATGGGATAAATGGGATGGATGTTTCTCTAAATTTATTGATGATTCATAGATATTTGAATCCCCAATATGGACAAGGACATACGGAGAATGATGTTTCAATGTGGTGTCAGTGTTAGTTTCATTATATAAAGATCCCTTCAAAAGGCAATGACATCCACAGAGGAGATGTGGGGGACATTGATCCCTTAAGTGGGAAATGAAGACCTACTCAAAACCCTCATTAATACCTTTGTTATTTTCATTAGGATAGAGGAAATAATAGTAAATTATGCACTGTACCTACATGTAGGTGATGGTTGTCATGATGTGATTCCTCCCTTTAGTGTGAAGAGACTGTCATGGTGGAAAACCTACTCATTATTAAGTTTTTAAAGGGATTATTGGAAAATTCATGTTGGCATCCATGCTTTTCTTCAGTCTTTGGGTCATGTGAACACTATAGTATATCTCCTCATATAAGTTTATGTTTCCTCATGTAATTGTTGAAAATGTATAAATGTCACTTTGGGGAGGTTAGATATTCCCTCGGATTGTGGGGATAGTGTTGTGTGCATGTGGGTTGTATAACTAGTGGATAATATAGTATTGAATGGAAAAAATGATGGATATGGGAAATTGGATCATATACCCTTCAAGTTGGGGAGGGGGGGGGGGGTTAATCCCCCTTCTTATTCCCCTTTCTAGCTACATGCCTCTCATAATGGGTTGTTTCGAGGCATTTTTTTGGATGTGTGGGCTAGGACCCTTTCATATGTATAAAGGTGATCTATTTACTTGGGTATGTCTTGATGGATACAATTAGAACTAAGATATTTGACCCAAATGGTATCCATATGATTGTCAATGAAATTAGTCCATTGATGTCTGTCCTTGAAAAAATATGGGTTGGATGGGATGGGTTAAGCTTAGAATGGATTATTAAGGCATGGGGATTTTACTCCATAGCATAGAAAAGAATATTCAAGGAAATATGTTTCGGTGTGGAGGCATGGTTGGTCACATTACATGGAGATCTCATCAAAAGGAAATTCCAGCCTTTAAGGAGATGAGGGGGACTCTCATCCACCGAGTGGATAATACAGACCTCCTTGACACCCTTATTCATGCCTTGATGAATATAAAATGTTTACTGAAGGATATCAAAAGAATATAAGAAGTTGGAATGTTATTTTTTTGATTCAGAAAGTGTAATCCACTTGGAAGGAAACATGATTTTTCATTCTTGGATAAATCACATCAATCTGAAGTATTACTTCATTCGGAAGTTGTTGGAAAATGGAGTGCGGGGACTATAAAAGGTTGAAGGAACACAAAATTCAATGGACGTGTTGATAAAGGTGGTTACCTAAGATGTATTGAGGTGGTTTTGTTCCTCGATAGGTGGTTGTGCCCAAATTTATCCTACAGATATATGCAGTTTTTGTAGTACAGGTAGGGATCAAATCCATAGGGATTGATGAAGAAACCTTGATACACTCATATATAATGGACGGTTTGGTCTATGAGGTGGCCAACTTGGGGGGGGGGGTTGATTTGGATTGAATAAATAATTATTTAATTTAAAGAATAATAAAAAACACAAATTTAATTTATCTAAAACAATTAAATAATATGAGTTGATCCTAGGTTGTCGCTTGAGTTAGATTGGATGTATTTATTTTCTTAGAAATTTTTGAGTTACTAATTCAATATGTATCCACAAAATGATATAATTACTCAATATCATTCACTAATTTAATCTCTAAAATATTCTAAGGCTAATAATCAATTCACTTAGAGGATCACTTAAATGATCACAACAAGTAATTGGATCATAATAGCACTCAAAATGTGTCATCATTAAAGTTGGTGAAGATAAAGAAGAAAATAAATCAACGAATGGAAATCTTAAAATAATGATCTAAATTTAAATCACATGAAATAACATTCAATCCAACCCCATGAAACTCCATAGGATTAACCCATAAAATTTTATCCCTCCATTGATGGTATTCTATCAACGGAAGTGATAAATTGACTTAAAGAAGCGGGATTGAAGAAGAAAAACATTGAAATAATGATCACTCTACCGTTGTGTGAGGAATTTCACAAAATATTATGTGAATAAACACACTCCCTAAGTCAATAGTATCAATTTGATATTTAAAATAATAAAAAATATAATAATAAGTACTTTTATTAATAAATGAACGTGAATGAAAAACTTACATGAGAAAAACTGATGTTGCAATTACAAAATGAAAACGAGAAATTACAATTGAAAGAAAAACATGCACACCAAAATAACTTCACCAAAATATCCTTATATAGTCATATTATGAGCCTTAGGTTGACCCTCAACAATAAATTCCACTTCCCATTAATTAGGAGAGTCAAAATATGGGTGAAAATAAAAGAAATTGGACATTACAATGTTGACCATAGAAATAGGACTAGATGCATCCCCCTTATTGACGTGTGAATTTTAAACTTGATATGGCCAAATATTAAGGGGTAGTAGAAGGAAAATATCATTTTCCATGTGTTCTATATCAGATTTAAAAATTTCATGACAATTGGATCATTCGTTTAGAAGTTATTCTTGATATGGTGGGATGACTTTATGGGCGTTCTGATCTGGCCCACCATTTAAATGTCAATTGGGGTTCCCTTTATCTTTATGAAAACTATATAATTATATCTTCCATATTTTAATGAAACTATCCCTATATTTTTTTTATTTCTACAGTTAAAATTTGAGCATAATTGGGCTTGGATTGTGGGCCCCACTTTTTTTTTATGGGCCTTAGGCCCATTATGCTTTGTCTAGAAAATTTCTTCATTCATGCCCAAAAATATTCATCTTACCTTGGGATTAATCCATCAATCCTAAAAGATAAAATATTCCAAATAAAGTGATAAATCATTTCCCAAAATATCAAATTCAAAAAATTAAAGAAATGAATTCCACAAATAGATGACTGATTACGCTTAAATTTTCATTTTAAACATGAATTCCACTTGAGATGAGAAATGAAGTTCAATTTCTATAATGTAATAAAAATTATGTTTATGGACTTTGAAAAACATTAATATTAAAATATTAACAATAAATATTATCATATTTCAGCGGCTAATCACACCCCCAACTTGAGTTTTGCTAGTCCTGAGCAAAAAGTATCTCAAAAATATGAAATTGAATTCATTTTTTAAAAAACATTTTAACATAAATAGATCACAAAAAGACATCATGCCAAACAATAATAAAACCTATCAAAATCATTTCATACAAGCTAGGTTCATAAGAATATCCCTAGCCCAATCTCATTCCTTTATTCAAATTCATTTCCACATTTCATCCTATTTCAATTATGCATGATGATGTGTTGTGTATATAAAAAGTCATGGGGCCTATTTTCTTGTTCAAGGGGAAATAATTGGAAGTGCTAGATGGGAATAATATTAAACCTTAATATGAGTATCTAGTTTTTTTAGCCATAATAGATATGAAAAGACTAACTATGAGAAAGAAAACTATGGAGTCATGATCCCCAAGTGTCATAATCCACACATATTGTCAATTTTATGCTCTACAATAGAGATATAAAGCCTAACTATGGGCAAGAAAACTATGGAGTTGCGATCCCCAAGTGTTAGACCCCACACATTTGGAAAAAATATTGCTTTATGTGGTCATTTTTTCATTTTTTTATACTCAAATTAAAATAAAAGTGGCCCCAAACCCTATACTATGATGAAAGGGACCCAATAACTCAAATTTACACCCAAGATCCAATGGACGTGCATTGTGGAATTTTGATTAAGAGGATGAAAATGTAAAATTTGAGAAATCACATCGAACAACACCACTTTCCAAAAACTATGCTCATGAACTTAAACATGCATTCAAATCATAATCAAGGAATTCAAAATCATTTGAAAATCAGTTTTCATGTTTCATAATTTACATTAATGCATTCAAGTATAATTAATTAATTTTTTTTAATTGAATTTTTTATCATAAAATCCCAATTTTTTCAAAATCCTAGTTTTTCACTCCCACCAACTTAGAGTAAAACTACCCTCAGTTTTGAAAGAGAATAGAAAAAAAGAGAGTTCAGAATTGGGAAGAAGGAGGAGTAAAGTGATTTTAAATGAAATTATGGAATAAAATCACCAAGTTTGATGTTGCTGACACTTCAATAAGCAATTGATCACTTTGGATTAATGTCACATGTAGACTCCTTGGGGATTTAAAATTTAAAAGGAAAGGGTTTTATTTTTAAATACTAAAATGCATCAACACCTAAATCTCACACACAAGAAACAATAGTCACATTGGAAACCCCAAGGGGTTCCCTTGATAAAAAAACATAAAAACACAAAAAATAAAATAAAAAAAGCATAAGTCAGGTTGCCTTCAGAAATCACTTAATTTAAAGTCGTTAACTCGACTTGGACCCCCATCTTAACCAATACCAACTTTAAAAATTTTAACAACCCCATATTTATCCACTTAAACTAAATTGATATTGAGTCTTCCTTGGGTTTGGCTGTAAGGTTTTGAAATTTATTCATGAAAAATCATATGGGTCCAAGTGAAAGGGCTAATCCTTTGAATATTGAAATGGGTCCATCCAATTGCTTTCCTAATCTTTCATAATACATCAAGGATATTTTTCTTTTTATTAGATTCAAGAGTGGAAAAAATGATGAAAGAATGTTTTTTATTATCCCTTATGATGGAAGAATTGAGAGAGGATGCGACTTTGAATTTGATCTTGGGTTGGCTAACACATTCAGAAACAGGTGGGGAATTTGAATCAAACTCAGTTTAATTTTCAATAATTATTAACATAATTGGTTACTTTTTAATTGATATTTAAACCACCAAATTGGATAGATTAGTGTCAAGAATGGGTATGGTCTCAAATTTTGTGATTTCTCCCAACAGTTCAGTGATTGGTGTTTCTAAAAAATTATCAATGGTGATATATTCAGAAAAATCAATCCATGATGTCAAATTATCCTCTTTTGAATTCAAAAAATAAATTTACTCCTAATTTAAAGACTCTTTAAAATTTCCTTGATCCACTTCATCTAACCCAAATCCTAAGGTTGGTTCTTTAGAAAATGCATGAGGGGTTTCTATGTAACAAGGTTCTTATATCAAATTTTATGAAGTGATAATGTTAGTGAGAATGGGGTCCATATCCATTTCAATTCCTTTTAGTTCCAGTCTAAATGATGAAACTTCCGAATTCATTTTCTCCATCTGATCACACAATGGTTCAAGAATTTGTTGGGTATTAGGCAGGATAAGAGTTTGGACACCATGGAATTCCTTTTTATTGATCTATTCAACCATCCTTGAGAGGGATGTAAATTGATTTGTTAAATATTCATCTTACCATTGATTGTACATCTCATCATGTGTGGGGTAATCATACAAGGTTTGTTTGGAAAAATTCTCTATGTGCATGGCTTCACAATTTTTACTTGTCATTTGATTCCAACATGGGTTAATGACGGTGTAATTTGGATGATACTCTATTGGATTGGATGGAGAATTTGATTTGGGATTTTTGGACATAGAAAAATAGAAAGGGGAAAATAGAAGAGAAAGGGGGTGAGAAAAGAGAATTTTGTGTGAGAAAAGAAGGCGAGTGTCTAAGATATTTACTTGGGTCCCCAAAAACAGAACCAAAATTTGGTTGCGCCCAAATTCATCATATAGGTATATACGACTGTTGTAGTACAAGTAGGGATCTAATCCACAAGGATCAATGAAGAAACCTTGAGACACTCAAATTTGTTGATGGATTGGATAGGAAGTGGCCAACTTGGGTGTTGATTTTAATTGAATAACTAATGATTTAATTTAAAGAACAAAAAACACACACAATTACTTGGTATAAATAAATTAATTAAAATGAGTCAAACCTAGGTTGTCGCTTGGGGTAGATTGGATGTATTTATTTTCTTATAAAGTTACTGATTACTAATTCAAGATGTATCCACAAAATGATATAATTCAACAAAATCATTCAACAATTTAATCCCAAAACTATTATAAGTATAATCACTAATTTACTTAGAGGATCACTTAAATGATCACTCTAGTGAATTGGATCATACTAGCACTCAAAATGTGTCATCATTAAAGTTGGTGAAGACGAAGATGAAAATAAATTATTGAATAGAAATCTTAAAATAATTAACTAAATTTAAATAACATGAAATAGCATTCAATATAACCCCATGAAACTCCCTAGGATTAACCCATAAAATTTTATCCCTCCATTGATTTTATTCTATCAACAGAAGTGGTAAATCAACTTAAAGAAGTGGGATTGAAGAAGAAAAACACTGAAATAACAATCACTCAACCATTGTGTGAGGAATTTCACAAAATATGACATCAATAAACTCACTATCTAAAGAAACGATATCAATGTGATATTGAAAAGAATAAAATAAGAGAATAAGAAGAAGAAATTTTATTTATAAATTAATGTGAATGAAAAAGTTACATGTAAAAAATTGACGTTATGATTACAAAATGATAGTGGGAAATTACAATTGAAAGAAAAACGTGCACACACAAATACCTTCACAACCAGATCCTTATATAGTCATATTAGGAGCCTTAGGTTTACCTACCAAAAATAAATTCTCCTGCCCATTAATTATGAGAGTCAAAAGGTGGGTGAAAATAAAAGAAATTGGACGTTACAATGTTGACCACAAAAATAGGACCAGATTAAACCATCTTGTTTACGTGTGAATTTGTAACTGATTATGGCCAAATACGAAGGGGTCATAAAATAAAAATATATTCTTCCATGTGTCCTATAACATATGTAAAACTTTTAGGCTAATTGGATCATCCAATTGGAAGTTATGATTGATATGGTGGGATGACTTCATGGGCATTTAGATCTTACCCACCATTTAAATGTCAACTCGAATTCCCATTATCTTCATGAAAATGTTATAATTAGCTCTGTCCAAAGGTGAATGAAATGATCACCATAATTTTATATTTCTATATTTAAAATTTGAGTTTCACTAGGCTTGATTGTGGGCCCCACTTTTGTTTGATGGGCCTTAGGCCCATTATGCTTTGTCCAAAAAAATTATTCATTCATGCCCAAAAATATTCATATTTTCTAAGGATTCATCCATTGATCATAAAAGACAAAATGTTCCAAATAAATTGATAAATCATACTCCAAAATATCAAATTCAAAAAATTAATGAAATTAATTCCACAAATAGATGATTTATTGGGCCCAAATTTTCATTTTAAACATGAATTTCACTTGAGATGAGAAATGGAGTTCAATTTCTATAATTAACTAAAAATGATGTTTATGGACTTTGAAACACATGAACATTAAAATATTAACAATAAATATTAGCCTCTTTCAGCAGCTAATCAATAGGTATAGGTTTATCATAAGGAAATGGTGGGGGAACCCTGTAGATCTAACAGAAATTCATAGAGAGAAAGGAGGATTACTAACTTTAAAGGGGGGGGGGGACTTTGTTGAGGAGTCTGAAAAATGATTCTAAAGTGGTAGATTTTTGGACTGAAGTCATGTGAAAAACATTTTTAAGGATGAAGTAATTAATACCAATAAAAGAAGAAAATTCAGAGGCTGTATTTTTGATAGAATCAAGGTAGTGGTGACCGACAACAGCAAGTCTAGATGACTAGAAGCCAAGTAAATTGGATGATGAAGTTAAGGAATGTCACGTGAAACTACAATATATATATTCACTTTAATAGTGTTAAAAAAATACTTTTAATAGTGTGAAAAAAGCATTTTTAATCTCAACATTATTAAAGGTCGGTTCCCTTCATTAGCATTAAAAAAAGAATTGATAAAGGGTCCCCTTTATCAGTGCAAGTTTAGCATTGATAAAGGCCACCCATTATCAATGCTATTTTTAGCACTCATAAAGGCCCCACTTTATCAGAACTTTCAATATCTCTAATAAATGGGGGCCTTTATTAGTGCTAGAAATAGCACTGATAAAGTCCCCATCTGTTATAGTGTGTTGTTTGTATAACAACATAGTACAACAGCCTCCTGTAACTTGTATATAAAATATATAATTTAATTGAAATAAATTTTACATCAAAAATATAAAAAAACACTACTATATACATTTCAAACAATTTTTTGTATAATTACATTTAAAATTAAAATCCACAAAAAAATTAAAAAATTAATGTTTCATTATCTTTAGCACCTGTGATCCCCTCTCAAAGAGGTCCTCCCATGGTATCCATTGTTGAACAAATCACCTCAACCCGAGCAAAATAATACACCTATATTAGAATACAAATCATATGTTAGTAATATTATAAATAAATAAATTAAACATTAATATGAAAGAATACATTAAAAAGATATCAACTTTAAATAAAAAGGCACACTTGGAGTCATACCGATCGCATCATGCATTGTATTGAGGTGTGGTTGATTCCAAAATGTCACAAATGATGTGTGGATAATTATCCTAACGTATCAAAATAATTTGAATGTGTTTTCTTGGTTTTGAGTATATCACTTGTTCTTTTTAATGAAATTAGTTTCAATTTTAAATAAAGACACATTTGGAGTTATACCGATCACATCGTGCATGGGATTGAGGTGTGACTAATTCCTATATGTCAAAAATTATTTATGGATAATTTTCCTAAATTATCAAAACAATACTAATGTGTTTTCTTGGTTTCCATTATATCACTTGTGATTTTTACTAAAATGTCATTTCAAACTGGAAACACGCACTTTGAGTCATACGAGTCACATAGTATATCGGTTTGACGTGATACTACTTCCTACATGTCAAAAATGACTTATGAATTGTTTTCCTAAATTATCAAGGAAATCAGAGTTCATTTTACTATTTTTCAGTGAGTGACACAAGTTTTGAACTAAAATGTCAATTCTAAATTGATAACAGGTACTTTGAGTCCTTCCAGTCACACCGTGCATCGGATTGAGGTGCAGGTGAAACCTAGACATCAAAATTGACTTATGGAATATTTTCCTAAAGTATCAAAATAATTCAAATGTGTTTTCTTAGTTTTCAGTATGTCACGTGTTCCTTTTGCTAAAATTAATGTCAATTTAAAATAAAAAGACACACTTTGAGTCATACCGATCACACCATGCATTAGATTGAGGTTTGGTTGATTCCTACACCTAAAAAATGACTTGTGGGTCATTTTAATAAAGTATGAAAAAAATATTAATGAATTTTCTCAGTTTTGAGTAGGTCAGTTGTCCTTTTTACTAAAATTGATGTCAATTTTAAATAAAAAGATGCACTTTGAGTCATACCGGTCACACCATGCATCAAATTGAGGTGAATCTAATTCCTAAATGTATAAAATTTCTGATGCATAATTTTTATAAAGTATAAAAATAATACCAATGTGTTTGATTGGTTTTGAGTAGGTTAGATGTCCTTTTTACTAAAATTGATGTCAATTTTAAACAAAAAGACGCACTTGGAGTCATATCGGTCACATCGTGCATCGGATTGAGGTGAGGCTAATTTCTATGCATCCCAAATGAATCATGGATAATTTTACTAATGTGTCAAAATAATCTCAATGTTTTTTCTCAGTTTTCAGTATTTCACTTGTTTCATTTGGTAGAATTAATGTCAAATTGAAATAAAAAGACACACTTCGAGTCATATTTGTCACACCGTGAATCGTATTGAAGTTTTTTTGATTACTAAACATCAAAAAATGAATTATGTATCATTATACTAAAGTATAAAAATAATACAAATTCATTTTCTCAGTTTTGAGTAGGTTATTTGTCCTTTTTACTAAAATTAATGTCGATTAAAAAAAATGCACTTGGAGTCATACCGGTCACACCGTGCATCAAATTGAGGTTTATTTGATTCCTACACATCAAAAATGACTTATGGATTATTTTAATAAAGTTTAAAAACAATCCAAATGTTTTTTCTTAACTTGGAGTAGGTCATTTGTCTTTTTTACTAAAATTGATGTCAATTTTGAATAAAAAGACTCACTTGGAGTCATACCAGTCACACTATGCATCATATTATAGTGAATTTGATTCCTACACATCCCAAATAACTCATTGATTGTTTTAATAAAGTATCAAAACAATTTTAATTTGTTTTCTTAGTTTTCAGTACATCACTTATTCCTTTTACTAAAATTAATGTCAATTTAAAATAAAGACACACTTGGAGTCATATCGGTCACACCATGTGTAGGATTGAGGTGTGGTTGATTCCTACACATCAAAAATAACATATGGATTGTTTTAATAAATTATAAAAACAATCCAAATTTGTTTTCTCAGTTTTTAGTAGGTCAGTTTCCCTTTTTACTAAAATTGATGTCAATTTTAAATAAAAAATGCACTTAGAGTCATATCAGTCACACCATGCCTCAGATTGAGGTGTGGCTAATTCCTACACATCCCAAATGAGTCATATATAATTAAACTAAAGTATTTAAATAATAAAAATGTGTTTTATTGTTTTTTTAGTACATCACATGTTCCTTTTTCTAAAATTGATGTCAATTTTAAATAAAAACACGCACTTGGAGTCATATCGGTCACACCGTACATCGGATTGAGGTGAGGTTTATTACTACATACCACAAATGACTTATAAATAGTTTTAATAAATTATAAAAACAATATAAATTAATTTTCTCAGTTTTGAGTAAGTCAATTGTAATTTTTAATGAAACTAATGTCAATTTTAAATAAAAAAGAGGCACTTTGAGTCATACCAATCACATCATGCCTCAGATTGAGGTGTGACTGATTCCTAAACATCATAAATGAATTTTGAATCATTTACATAAAGTATAAAAGTAATAAAAATGCATATTATAAATTTTTAGTATGTCACTTGTCCCTTTTTACTAAAATTGATGTCAATTTTAAATAAAAAGATGCACATGGAGTCATACTGGTCACACCATACATCAGATTGAAGTTCAACTTATTCTTATAAATTCCAAATGACTCATGGATCATTTTTCTAAATTATAAAAACAATAAAAATATTTTTTCTCAATTTTGAGTAGTTTAGTTGTCCTTTTTACTAAAATTGATGTAAATTTTAAATAAAAAAGACACACTTTGAGTCATACCAGCCACACTGTGCCTCATATTGAGGTTCAGTTGATTCTTACATGTCTCAAATGACTCATGTATTGTTTTTTTTAAAGTATAAAAAAATATTAATGCATTTGATCAATTTTTAGTATGTCACTTGTTCCTTTTTACTAAAATTGATGTCAATTTTAAATAAAAAATGCACTTGGAGTCATATCGGTCACACCATGCATCAGATTGAGGTGATACTGATTCCTACACATCCCAAATTACTCATGTATTATTATACTAATGTATAAAAATATTCTTATTTTTTTTCTTGGTTTTCAATATGTCAATTGTATTTTTTATTAAAATGTCATTTTAAACTAGAAACACACACTTTTACTCATACTGGGAACATCGTGTATCAATTTTACATGAGACTAATTCCTACATGTCAAAAATTCTTTATGAAACAATTTACTAAATTATTAAGGCAAAATGAGGGAATTTTCTTGGTATTCAGTGAGTGGAACATTTTGAACTAAAATATCGATTTTAATATGATAATGGACACTTTGAGTCATACTGGTCAAACCGTGCATCGGATTGAGATACAGCTAATTCCAACACACCCTAAATGAATTATGGATTGTTTCCTAGAAGTTTCAAAATAATATGATTGTGTTTGTTCGGTTTTGAGTATGTTAGTTGTCTATTTTACTAAAATTAATGACAATTTTAAATAAAAAGATGCACCAAAAGTCATACCAATCACACCAAGTGTCAGATTGAGGTACTGATGATTCCTACACGTCCCAAAGTCTCAAAATAATCCTAAATTCAAATGTTATAGTGATTACCATTTTATTTATTTTCCTAACTGCCAACACTTCATATTGATTCAAGAAAGGGTTTTCAGCTAAGAACATAGAATCAATATACAGTGTGGGCAGGTCTACAAAAGAAAAGTATTGGAAATAATGGTAACATTGTCAGAAAGAAACAAGTTATATCTTATATGGCTTGTTGTATATAGTTTAAATAAAAATATTACTTCCCAAAAATATTTGTGAAAACAAATAAATATGTATTAGATAAAGATGATATGGAAAATAACTTACAAATAGTAGATAAAATGATAACAAAAGTAATTAAATAAGTATTAGGAATTCACCTTTTCATGATTGTTATATACATTCTTAATTCAAAAATATGAAAGGAATCTGCCTGTATAACAAAACAATTCTTACATGACTAATACTAAAAATAAATAAATTAAATATAAATATGAAACAATTCATTACTTTTATAGAAGTCACATATTGATGTTATTTGTGTACATTTTGCGATCAGGTATATTGCCCATTCTTTTCTAAGAAAATTTATATTGTCTTGTGAATACAATTTTGTTCGACACTAATAATAGAACTAGAAAAATATAAATACACAAAGGATTAATAAATATTTTAAATAAAATAGAAATTATCTTCGAAAATTCCTCTTCGGGGATGTGTGTTTTGTTTATGGAATATGATCTCTCTCATAAATTTACTAACATAATAACCTTAATATTTTCCATTTGTTTGTTTTTGACACTGTAAAAACATTGAGTAAAATAATTAATTTGTTTCTATATGTGTTTTTATAGTGAAATATTATTATCTATATGCTGATACTTATCCAGTTGCATAACATTTTAGGTTCTTTATGTGAAATTATTGTCTTCATGCCATGATTTTAATGATATTTATACACCACCCAATCATAATATAATCCTCATTAAAACATAATATAAATTATATAATATTAAGTTTAGTGCTAAAATTTTTTATATAGAGTCTTAAAAATTGACACTTACCATCATGTGTCATCAGTTTGTTGGGAATCCATGTAGTGAATCCAGAAAATAAATCTTCAGAGTATCCAAATTAACCACAATGAGAATCCAATATTTCATAAAAACACAAAAATGAATAAGTAATGAATGAAATGAAAATATATTTGATATAATTAAATTGTAGAGTTTTACCCCTGCATCATTGGTATTAAGAAGAGTCTTTCATCCCCAAGTTTTCTTTCAAACGATTTGGCCAGGTTTTCCACTATTTCATCCATTTTTTTGGATTCTATTTTTGTTTGTTCTATAGAGGTGACATGAGGACTAATGAGTCCAAAAAATCATGGGGAAATCCCTTCAATTGGTATTGATATATACACCTGTAAAAAATATGAAATGTATTTATTCATAATTAACATAGTATATCAACTTTTGGAAAATTAAATCATAAAAAAATATGTCATGTATGCATTTAAAACTAAGTCTCTTAGTCATTCATAGTTGAGGATTTCATTTACATTCTCAAAAACAATGTACTCAATACCTTCATCTCCATACATTTTTTCTTTAAAATCAACTATGTGAGTACTACCACTTTATAACTTTGTATCTATATAAACCTTCAATGTTAGTAAATGTTGATATTGAATGGGTGGGGTAAAGGTGCTTTCGGAAGATCTTTTCGATCATTTGGTTTATCCTTTAGATGGTTTTGAGATGACCTTTCATTTCACCCCTTCCCTTTGTTTATCTGTAATAACATTAATCGGTTCAAACCTTTTTTCATTAATTGTTAAAGGTTTACCATGAAAAATAAATTGGAAATTAATTACTCCTTTTCGGCATGTGTTATAACAATATATGATGGTCATGTGATGAATTTTCCAATATCTTGGTCGACCGTATAAATATATTCATCAAGTGGAACAATTTTCTCGACACTCGGCTCATGAGCTACGATAATCATCACTCTCATATGAAATGTTGGAAGTGGTATGTTTTGTATCCTTTCATCTTAGATATTGAACACCATAGTCCTTACTACAAGGATATGGGTGAGTGTTGATAGTTATAAATCACAATCATTTTTATCCTATAGAATATCAGTATAGGAAAGGTATCAATGTCTGTCTGATTCACATTTCAGGAAACAATTATTTGAATATTAATTACCACAACTAATACAACTCTTTGCGGGGAATGGCTCGTCTCAAATCTAGTGGGGGTGGCAGGGATCTTCGCACAATGGTTGTTCTTGATTTTTTTCTTCACATTTCTTCCCCCCAAAACATTTTCTAGAAAATCTGTTTGCCAATGAAATTTCTCTTCAAAGGCAGTTAATCTTGCTTCGATCTCTATCATTTCTTTATCTTTATCCTCCTCTTGTTTTTTTTCAAAATATGTTCGGGGTGTCACCCCAAAACACGCACCTCTAATGCGGACATGCTGTTCGGTCCACTTCAAGTCTGGTAATAGTAGGTTTTCATCTAGTATAGGTGTTGATTATACTTGTGACTATATTGGATAGAAAATATAGAAAAATAAGTAATCATTTTTATGTAATAGTGATTTAAAGAAAAAAAAAATTATTATGTCATACTTACACATTTTTTCCAAACTTTTTGTGTGTTTTATCTATTAGTATCCAATATTTATTTAAACATGCCTCCTTATATAGAGAATGACATGGGATTAAAGTGGATTTGAATTTGGGTTCATTAATCTACATATAAATAGAGGAACATAATTATGTTGTTGTTTCATATCACATAAAAGTATTATAGTATATTTAAAATGCGTACCATTTTTTTCAAGTGAAGCATACCCCGTCCTTGCTTTACAGTAGGGGTACATTGGTTTTGTTTCATGTTACTTATTTTTAATACTTATTTGTTGTTTCATAAATAAAAAATTATCAATCAAAGTGATGAATACACATATTTTCAAACAATTTATTACCAGCCACAATGTACCTAAAAAGGAATCTCCCCACGATGGCTAGTAAATGGATCTCATGCTTCTTGGGTTATCAGGTATGTATACATAAGTGGTGAGTGTGGGTTTATTTTCCCTTCAACATATTTAAGATGATATCTAATTAGAATTGTGTGAAAGCCTCTATAAATCCTTCCAGCAAGCATTAATACATATTTATTGTAATATTCATCTACTATAAATGCACTTTTAAAATGATGATGAAGAGTAAATAAATGTTTCGTTATTTTGTTTTTTAGTAAAATAAATAAATGATATCATAATGTTATCATAATCTCTTACCACATCAGTGTCTTAAGCGTGGGAACAATATGGTGCCACAAATCTACATCAATCTGCACGTGTTTCCGAGTGATGATTCTAATGTAACTATTGAACATGGTATTTTTGGGGTAAACATGTTTTCCCCTCACATTCCATCCAACCTTAAATTTGATGTCTTTGATTTTTTCCTTAATGATTTATGCTAACATCGTCAAACTATGGCGCTTCTATTTTTTATGCATCATCAGCCCTTCACCACCTACCATTTTCTCATATTCAACATTGTTAATATGTTGTTCCTCTAGAGAGGTAGTATCGGCATGTGCATAAGGTCATTATACCTATACACTAGGAGTAGCAACAGGTTGAGAAACCTATTGTTTCTCTAGAGCGGCAACATCGATATGTGGAGAAGGTTGTTGTTCCTATCCACTGGTAGTAAAAGTATTTTGAGAGACCTATTGTTCCTTAGGATTGGGAGAACTAATAGGTGCATAAGTCATTATCTATAGAAGTGGATTAACATTTAATTTAGATTACATAAATGCGACAGAAAACAGATAATAATATGAGGTAACACAATGTATATTACAAAAAATATATAACCTGATTATTGAACTCTATTTATTTTAAACGATTAAGGGATTGAATCCTCTATCGAGTATCCAAATCTCTTCATTATGGTCTCCTATAAAATACAAAACTCTTTTCAACATGGGGACCACTGTGAAATGATTGTGATGTCCCAATGAAAGGTTCATCCTCAGTTGAATTTTCATCTGACCCTTTGGTGGTTTTGGTTGATAACAGAATAATTGATCACTTTCAGTTTGTAGGATTTGGAACATAAAATAATTATATTGCCTATGATTCCATTATAAATGGTTTGTCTTCGTACCCTTCCTTATTGAAATCCACTTTCATAAATCCCAATTCATTTATTTTACCATCACTCCTGTTATCAATCCACTTGCATTGAAAAATTAAAACATAGAATTTTGAATAATACAACTCCCATATTTGTTTGATAATGCCAAAGTTTGACATATTCATGTAAATTGGATTCATGTACTTAGTATAGAAACATGCATAGTTTCAGACACAAGTGTAACTCGACTATTTTTCATGGTACTGTCTTCATCATGTTCATTTGTATAGAACATATAATCATTAATTACATGACCATTATAAGATAATACATACACACTTAGTTTGTTTTCTATCCATCAAAGTCATTATGAAATTGAATCTAAATTTTCATCTGAATCCTTAAAAATATGGTCCCAAAACCATCATATAATTTTTTTATTATGTGTATTTGATATCCATATTTCATCCCTTGATGGATTAAAATGCCTAAGAATTTCTTTATGGGTTTAAACATATAGGGAAACCTCCAATTTTTTATATAAAACATAAATGTGGGTCTTCTCCTGATCTCTAATATTGATTTCAACAAAATCCCTTCTAGAAATTCCTTCACTCACAGGCTGCTCAGTGTGATGAGATTTTGGTATACCAATGATTTCCACACTGGATTGGTTTTCAGTATAGAATTCAAAAGCTTCCTTAAAAATATATCACTCCACAATAAAACCCTCTGGTTGACTTCAATATTTTATATACCCTTTCAAAACGTTCATATACCGTTCAATGAGGTACATCCATCTATAGTGTAAAAGACCAAATAGTCGAATCTCTCTCACCAAGTAAACCATCATATCAAATAATGTTGGTGAGAAGAACATTTCCAATTCACATAATATGACGAAAATTTCTCTTTCTATAGTCATAAATTTCACTGGGTCTATAAATTTGTGGAATATATCTTTGAAGAAAAAACAGAGCTTGGTTAATGTATGATGGACATTCTTGGAAAAAATACAATCTAAAGATACTAGAATTGGATATTACATCAAAACATGACAGTCATGTGATTTCAGACCCTTTAAATTTAAATCGGTCATTGATACAATATTCTTGATATTCGATGAATACCCCTCTAGAACCTTTACATCATTCAAGAAGTTTAAAAATTGATATATGACCTACCTGGAAAGAGTTTAAATATCTGGAGGAAGAAAAGTTCATTTTTTAACCTTCACTGGAACCAAATCTTCTCGTATTCCCATGTTAACCATGTCCAACCTAGCCTTAATTTCATCCTTTGTTTTTTCAGGTGCATTTAACAACGTGATGATGAAACTATCACGTATATTTTTTTAAACTACATAACATGAAAAAAAATATCTAATATATAGACAATTATAGTATGATAATTTTAAAAAATTATCAATTTTTTCAAACAGATTTCGTAAGGTTTTTCAAAAATGATTTACCAAAAATAGTGTTTACATCTTTTAATTTCTCAAACAGTTAATAACCTATTAGTGGAGATGGTGTTGCACATTCTTATGAACTTCCATCGAATGATGTCATCCAAGATCGGTACTTATGTAGACACGGTAGAAATTTGTGATCTCCTAGAAATAGATTCTTTGATGAATGTTTCAATCTAACTAATTGGGTACCTTGTTTGCAAACGGGACACCCTTGAGTTACTTTAATGATATATCCTAAAAAAATTCTATAAGAAGGAAAGTCATTTATCATCCTGTACAACATGTATCTCAATGTGAAATCTTTATTTCTGTAAACATCATACAATGTAATACCAGAATCCCACAACAATTTCAAATCCTCAATCAATAGAGCCAAAAAAACATCAATATCATTACTTGATTGTTTTGGTCCTGATATAAGCATAAATAACATGAATTATTTTCATTTCATGCATAACCACAGTGGAAAGTTATAATTTACCAATATAATCAGCCATGTACTATGAGTACTGCTTTGAAAACTAAAAGGGTTCACTCTATCTATAGATAAACCAAGATGAAGGTTTCCTGTCTCGTTTCCAAATTCATGGTACTCATTATCAATTCTCTTCCACTAAGGAGAGTCTATCAGGTGAAATAGTTCCCCATCTTTGTTTCTTATATCTACATGCCACATCAATTTCCCTGTAGTATCCTCACATCCATATAGGCTCCTAAACCTTGGAATGATTGGAATGTACCATACAACATTCATACGACCAGATTCATCTTTCTTGTATCGAGGAACTCCACATTTTGGGCATTATGTATGTGATTTGTGGTTCTTGTAAAATAGTATATAGTCATTTTGGTAGGCATATATTCTTTCAGAGATCATACCCATCGAGCGTGGTATTTGTTTGGCATCGTATGTTCGGCTAGGGAGCTCTAGGGGTGTAATTTCATCCTGGGTTGGGCCTGCCATGCAAAAAGTTAGGCCACTGACCATTATTTGGGTTGGGTCGGGCTAGCCTGAACAACCCCATGAGGCGGCCTGAGCTCGGCCTCGGGTCAGCCCAAACCATCGGATCGGGCTGGGCTTTTTCGGGTCGGGCTGGGTTTTTTCGAGTTGGGCCATGATGGGCTTTTATTATTTTCAAAATAATTGTTTGTTTTAAAACATTTTTTAAATGTTTTTATTTAAACATTTTTTTAACATTTATTTATAACGTTTCTTTACATTAATTTTTAAATGCAAGTTTTTTGTAAAAACATTTATTTTATTTTTTATTTACATTTTATAGTGGGTAGATATGTTTTTTTGTCTAAATAGATTTATATATTGTGAATATAAATATATATTATTTACAAATTGTAAAAAAAATAATGAGGGGTGCGCAATAGTAGTGGGTGAGTTTAAAGCCTTATTATTTAAATGTTTTTCTAACATTTTTTTAAAACATTTTTTTACATTTTTTTTAAATTATTTATAATTTCTTTAAGTGTTTGTTAATATTTTTATTTAAACATTTTTTTACATTTATTTTTAAATGATTAATGTAAAACATTTTTTAATTTTTTTTAAATGCGTGCTTTTTACCAGTATTTTTTAAAATCATTTAAATTTATTTTCATATTTTAATATAAAAAGTATTTTTTATGTGTTTCTTTAAAAAAATTAATTTAAATGTTTTTTTAAAAACCTTTTTTAATCATTTTTATTTAAACCTTTATTTAAACTATTTTTTAAGACTTGTTTAAAATGTTTTTTTACATTTATTTTTAGACATTTAATTTAAAACGTTTTTTTAACACATATTTTTTACATGTATTTTTTTAAACATTTAACACATTTTATATAAAAATATTTTATAGTGGTTGGATATGTTATTTTTTTTATATAGTTTTATATATGTCTATGAATTTATATATATTATGTATAAATTAAAGAAAAAATAATAATGAGTGATTGGGGGGTGCGCAGTAGTGGGTGGTGAGTTTAAAGCGTTTTTATTTAAACATTTTTTATCATTTATTTAAAAGGTTTTTTACATTTATTTTTTTAACTTATTTATGAAAATTATTTTTAAGCATTTGTTTAATTTAAAACATTTTTTTAAACGTTTTTTAATTTTTTTTGTAGGGTAGGCCTGACCCGGCCCTGTCTGGAGCAAAATTACACCCTTAGGGGGTGTGCAATAGTGGGTGAGTTAATTTTTTTCTAAATAGATTTATATATGTATATATAGTATATATAATATATGCAAGTTTTATCATATTTAAAAAAAATAATGAGGTTGGGGGTGTGCGAACATCATTGGGTGAGTAGTTATTTTTTTGTTGATATATAATAAGTTATTATATATATATATAATATGAGAAAATTGTAAAAAGTAGTTGGGGGGGCGTCGTAGTGGGCGGGTTATTTTTTTTCTAAATATATATATATATATATATATATATAATATATGCAAGTTGCAATATATTTAAAAAAAATTAATGAGGTTGGAGGACGTGCATGAACATCATTAGGTGAGTATGTTGTTTTTTTTTGTTAATATAAAATAAGTTATTATATATATATATAATATGAGAAAATTGTAAAAAGTAGTTGGGGGGTGCGTCGTAGTGGGAGGGTTAATTTTTTTTCTAAATAGATATATATATAATATATGCAAGTTGAAATATATTTAAAAAGAATTAATGAGGTTGGAGGACGTGCACGAACATCATTAGGTGAGTGTGTTGTTTTTTTGTTAATATAAATTAAGTTATTATATATATAATATTAAATCATTGACACACACAGATATATATTATTAATGGATTTTTAAAATTCATACTTAATTGATATATATTATTAATAGCTTTATATGTATATATTATTAATGGATTTGTTTTTTTTTATATATATATATATTATATCATATCATTAATGGCTTTGTAGATTTGTTTTTATATATACATATATATAATATGCAAGTTTCATCGTTTTTAAACAAAATTAGTGAGGTTGGGGGTTTGTGCGAACATCATTGGGTAAGTGTGTTATTTTTTTGTTAATATATAATAAGTTATTGTATATATAATATTAAATCATTGACACACGCACACATATATATTATTAATGGATTTTTAAAAGCCACACTTAATTGATATATATTATTAATAGCTTTATATATATATATTATTAATGGCTTTGTTTATATATATATATATTATATCATATCGGTGATATATATATATATATATATATATTATTAGTAGATTTGTTTTTATATATACATATATATAATATGCAAGTTTCATCGTATTTAAAAAAAATTAGCGTGGTTGGGGGTGTGTGCGAACATCATTGGGTAAGTGTGTTATTTTTTTGTTAATATATAATAATTTATTGTATATATAATATTAAATCATTGACACACACACACACACATATATTATTAATGGATTTTTAAAAGCCACGCTTAATTGATATATATTATTAATAGCTTTATATATATATATTATTAATGGATTTGTTTATATATATATACTATATCATATCATTGATATATATATATATATATATTATTAGTATATTTGTTTTTATATATACATATATATAATATGCAAGTTTTGTCATATTTAAAAAAAATAGTGAGGTTGGGGGTGTGCGTGAACATCATTGGGTAAGTGTGTTATTTTTTTTGTTAATATAATAATAAGTTATTATATATATATATATATAATGTTAAATGATTGGTATATATATATATATATAATATGAGAAAATTATAAAAATAATAATTAGGGGTTGGGGGGTGCGTCGTAGTAGGTGACTTAATTTTTTTAAATAGATTTATATATGTATAGTATATATAATATATGCATATTGCAACATACTTACAAAAAAATTAATGAGGTTGAGGGACTTGCACGAACATCATTAGGTGAGTGTGTTATTTTTTTATTAATATATAACAAATTATTATATATATATATATAATATTAAATCATTGATATATATATATATATTAATAGATTTGTATATATATATACACTATTATATATATATAATTTTATATAGTTGTGTGTGTGTATATATACACATTATAATTATATATAATAATAATTATATGTATATATATAATATTATTTTTTGTTAATATATAATGATATATATATACATATATTATTGATATATATATATATATATAGGATGGTGATAACTTAACAGGCGTAACTCGTAGACTAGTTGGTCCAGGCACAACCTTGGAAGCTTGTGGTAGGTGGATCGAATCCCCCTACTCGCAGTTTACATGTTAATTTTTTTTACAACAAGCAGGGTTTGCACGAGCTAGCGGGTTGGTCTTTGTGCGGGCCAGCAGACCGGGCTTTTTCGGACCGGCCTGCGGGCCTTCTTGGATAGGCCTAGGCCCAGCCTGCTGAACTTACGGTTCGAGCCCGGCCTGGCCCGACACGGGCTTTGCCGGGCCGGGCCGCTCAAGCTTTCGGGTCGGGCATGTCGGGCTTTCGAGTCAGGACTGTCGGGCTTTCGGGCTGCCGGGCCAAAATTACACCCTTAGGGAGCTCATTATCTTTTGGGATCATGTCATTCAAGAGAAAAAATAGTTTGGTAAAACTGACATCACTCCATCTGTTGCCTGGTTTCAAATTATATAGCTTCAGTACGACTAACAATTCTGTATATTTATTGCAACCATCATACAATGACATCTTTTCACAACTCTTTAACTTCTTAAACAGTTTTGGACAATCATGAAGTTCATATTCAACTATCCTTGTCATTTCCTGAATACAATCTTCATCGTCATTCACGTCTATAATCAAATCCTTGATACAGTCTTCTTTATTGTCCACATTTGTAATCATATCAGATGGTCCATAAAACGTAGTGTTTTCTCATCCACTAGTTGCATTTTCTTTTTCCCCATGTTTATTCCAACATTTATAACTTCGATATATTTTGTGACGGATCAATTGTTCTTACAACTCCTCTAGACTAATTATTCTTGAATAAGAACAACATAAACATGGAAAAAGGATTTGAGAAGGGTTATATGTATGATATTTTGCAAAGTTGAAGAACTCTTTCACTCTATCTTCATAACTCTTTTTTCATACGATTGACATCCATCCATTCTTTATTCATGTCCATCCTATTTGATTCAGTAATATTAATATTTAACAAAATAAATAACAAAATATGTTCAATTGAAATCTCTCCCAAAAATGCCTAGTGAGTGTACTATAAAGATACTTGAGGGTTTTTTTATTCAATTACAATGAGTTTAATTTTTTTAAGGTTAATTGATAAAATAAAAATTATTTAGTATTATTTATTTAAGACATTTGTTTTGATTACAGACATGCTTTAATGGTGTTAAAACATTTATAAAAGGCCAATTTTTGGAGCTAATAAAGGTTAATCATTTCTAAGTTCATGAGTAGAGACTTTTATAGAGATACACATCATTAATGATATATATATATATATATATATCAAAATACTTGTATAAAAATAGACTTGTTTGTAGATTATTATATTTATTTTTGTGAGATTTCATTTTCATATAGGCTAATGGAGGATATTGTAGGATAATAAAAATTATTTTTACCAAGAACTCACTATAATGGAAATCACTTAAAAATCCCCAAACCACTCTAAGCTCATCAAGCACACCACCCAAAAATAATAATCACCTCAAACCACTCAGGAGTTTCCAACTACCTAAATTTCTAAAGATGACCAAACTATTCTATAACCTCATGAGGATCTTGGTCACCATGAAAAAGGAAGGATGATGACTCAATAATTTATAAGGTGAAAAAGATCATTCCCCTGCCACTCCTTTCAGAGTTTGGGAAAATCCAATCACTAGTTGAATATAATAAAATAATAATAGGATTTTTCCTAAGTCACATCCTTATAATGGACTTTCTATCCCATATATAGACATTTCATGGAAGTGAAATAAAGTAAAATGAAACATGAATATATCTCCTTCATGTTTTAAAATACACTCAAATCACATAATCCCAATGCACACCAAGGGGTCAGATCCCAAAGAACAATCCATGTGAGAAAAGAACACAACAAAACATTTTCAAAATTTTAATTTCTATTAAAATCACACCCCAGTCCTAAAAGGGTAGAAATCATTTTTAAAATACATGCATAGTTTGAAAGTAATCCAAATTATTAAAAATGATATCCATCTTTTCATGTTAATTAATTTCCACAAATTCTAAAAAAATCTCTAATTTTTCATAATTAAGTTAACCATATCTCAAACATTTAAAATTAAATAAATTCCTTTTTACAAGGAAATCTTCACACATGGTTTCAAAAATTAATGCATTCTCAAAATCCCCTTTTAATTTCAATACAAAAAAATTCATGTAAAAATGAAAAGAGAAGAGAAACCATATTTAAAACATTTCATAGCCATTAAAATAATTTTCATTCCCTCACAATTTTTTTTAAAATCAACTCACTCAATAAAATCTTCTTTTCCATTTAGAAATATTTTTTTCCAAACACAGAATAATATTTTAAGTCCTAAAGCTAAATACAATACATATGGAACCACTAAATTAAAGATCTCTCACATGAAAGTTATTATAAATCACTTCATTTAAATACAAAATCATTATACCATATATGAACTAATATAAGAAATAAAAATAATTTACTAACATCACAAGAAGAAAACATTTCTTAAAAATAGAAGAACAACAAGCATAATCATTCAAGAATAATTGAATTATTATAATAGAAAAAATCTAATTAATAAGAATTAAATAAAAAATAGGCACAAACAAGATAATACCTTATATTTAGAGGTTTGGCGGTAGTAATAGAGTCTCGCGGTGGAAGCGGGCACGACAGCGGGGGCAGCAGAGATGGTGGCAGCGGAGGCTGGGGCAGCGGACGCTGCAACAGGGGCAGCAGAGGCAGCGATGGGGGCAACAGAGGTGGAAACAACATAGAAAATATCAGTGGAGGTGGGGGCAGTGGACATGGCGATGGGGGAAGTGGAGGCGGTGACAGCGGAGGTGACGACAGCAGAGGCGACAACAGCGGATGCAGCAACAGGGGCAGTAGAGGCGGTGACGGGGGTAACAGAGGCGGTGGTAGAGCTCTGGTTCCATGAAATCTTGAGGCAGGAGTGGGTTAGGGTTCTAATAGGGTTCCATGATAAAAAGATGAAATGATTTTATGAGCGCTTTTTAAAAAGATCTGGTAAAGGAGGTTTTTATCAGTGATATAATATACAGCGCTGATAAAAATGGCCTTTATCACTACTTTTTTAGGAATGATAAAAACCTAATACTAATAAATTATTTATAATTATAAAATTATAATAAATATATTTATTATATTTATAATTATAGTTATAAATAATTATTTATTTATTTAAATAAATATAAAATTATAATAAAATTATATACTTAAATTTATAATGTTTTAATTATTTTAATAAATATATATTTATTTATAGTTATAAGTATAAATAAATATATTTATTTATTTAATTAATTATAAATTAATAATAAATATTTATTTATTTATACATATAACTATAAATAAATATATATTTATTTAAAAAATATAAAAATATAATAAATATATGTAATTAAATTTATAAATTTATAATTATATATGATAAATATATTAATTATATATAATTATAAAATTATAAATATAATAAATTTATTTATTATAATTTTATAATTATTTAAATAAATATATATTTATTTATAATTATATATATAATAAATATATTTATAAATTGGAAGGTGATCCAAGACCCGCTAGGAAGTGTCCAAGAAACCTTGTTCAACATTCACATGTTAAGCACCCAAATCTCCGCAAGAAAACAAGTGAGAAGGGCTGTAAATGGTGGAAATAAGGAATAAAGAAGAGAGTTAGTCAAAGTAGAACCTAAAGACAACTTGTCTCTAATAACTCTAGCCACAAGATGCCAAAAAGGATGATCAATCCTTTTATAAGTCAATAATTAATCAAGAACACAAAGGTTGCAAGAAAAACTCACCATAATAACATTACCTTCATTCATGATTTGTAAAGAGTACAAGGGGGTGCCTATTTATAGCCAAAGATTGATACAAAAGTCTAACACTTAGCTTCCTCAAGTCAAAAAACCAAAATGTCACTTTTGACAATTTTTCACATGCTCGTGTCGTTAAGATACAATTATCACACCCTTTTTGGAAAGTAAAGACAACTAGACCACCACTTTTGACTTTTAAGATTCCATGGTGAGGTGGGCTTGAAATTCGTAGTACACCATGGGTTAGGTCTTTAAAAGAATGATTGGGCCTTAATTAATGTAATTATAGTCCCAGATGCTTCCCCCCAAGCAAGGGTGATGGGCCTCCCTTTGGAATTCCATGATTAATTCATTTAAAGCCTCATTTATTCTATTTGTCTCCTCCCTTATTATTGGGCCACCAATTCCTCACAATGGGTCTTGTGAAATCATGTACCCTCCTCCCTCCTTGTCAAATACTCCTTGAACTCCTTAATTCCCATTCGTTTCATGATCTTCATCATCTCCTCCCTTCTTAAAAGGATTCATCCTCAAATCTGAAAATTCAAAGAGAGAAAGATCGGCAACATTAAAGGTGGCACTAACTTTTCCATACCTATTGGGTAACTCAATCTTGTAGGCATTATCATTTATCTTCTCTATGAATTGGAAATGACCATATACTCATGGATGAAGTTTTTATTTTCATTGTTCTAGGAACCAATCCTTCCTCAAGTGTACCCACACCCATTCTCCATGTTAAAACACTATTTTCCGCCGACCTTTGTTGGTGTGTTTCATCACTTGTTCATTCTTCCGCTCAATGTTGGCCTTTAATTTTGCATGAAACTCCTACAAAAACTTTTTCTTTTTTCACCTTCAATATTAAAAAGTTGATTGTAGTAAAAGGTAAAATATCAAGTGGTTTCAACGGGTTAAAACCATACACAACTTCAAACGGTGATGCATTAGTAGTGGATTAAACCACTTGATTATAAGAAAATTCAATGTGAGGCAAGAATATTTCCCAATGTTTCATTTTTTTTATAAATATGGAACCCAATAATGTGTAAAGTGTTCTATTGAACACCTCATTTTGACCATATTTTTTTGGGTGTGTAGTGGCGGAGAACAAAAGTTTGGTTCCAATTTTGTTTCACAATGTTCTCCAGAAGTGACTAAGGAATTTGACATCCCTATCACTCATAATTCACTTGGGTAATCCATGAAACCTATCAATTTCCCTAAAAAAACTAGTGATATGATTTGCATTATTGGTTTTAGAACAACCAATAAAATAATCCATTTTACTAAACTTTTCCACCACTACAAAGATGTTATCCTTTCTTAATTGTGATCTTGGAAAGCTGAGCACAAAATCCATTAAAAATGTCAACCCAAGGATGAGAAGCAATGGGAAAAGGGGTGTATAATCCATGTGTAAGCACTTTTTACTTTTCATTTTTACATGCATTACAATTTACACAAACACTAACTACATCCCCTCGCATGTGAGGCCAATAAAAATTTTTAAACAATAAGGCCAATGTTTTCTCAACCCCAAAATGCCCCATTAATCCACCACCTTGAGTTTCTCTAACAAGGAATTCACACCTAGAACAAGATAGAACATGCAATTTATTTTTCTGAAAAAGAAACCCATCATGTTTGTAAAAATCATTTTTCCCGTGTTTTTAAAACAACTTCCAAATTTCTAAAAAATAATCATCATTCCTCATACATGCCTTTTAACTTTTCAAAACCATGTGTTTTAGCATGCATAGAAGTGATAAGAGAGTATCTCCTAGAAAAATCATCGACAACAAAATTTTATTTTCTTTATTTATGTTTAATGACGTATGGAAATGTTTCAATGAATTCAAATCATCTTGCATGTCGCCTATTAAACTTTTCTTATGACTTTAGAAATTTTAGGCTTTCATGATCAAAATAAATCACAAATTCCCTTGGCCACGAGTAATGTTTCCAATTTTCTAAATTTATTTTGAGTGCATATAATTCCATATCATGGGTAGAGTAGTTCAATGCAAACTCATTAAGATTTTTTCTAAAGTAAGAAATATCATTAGAGTTTTGCATCAAAACAACCCCAATTCTTATTCCAGATGCATCACATTCAACCTCAAATACCTTAGAAAAGTTAGGAAGAATTAATAGGTGGGAATTTTCTAACTTACCTTTTAGTGTAGAAAAGGAATATTCTTGAGGTTTTACCCAATTTAAGCTTACTCCTTTCTTGACCAACTCAATAAATGGTGCTGGAATGGTTGAAAAGTACCTTGTGAACCATCAATAAAATCTCACAAGTCCATGTAATCTCCTCACCTCATTGACGTTCTTTGGTGTTGTGCAGTCCCAAATATCCTTCACCTTCTCTTCATCAACCCTCATACCATCTTATCCTTCCACAAAACTAATGAAAACAACCGAATTTAAACAAAATGTACATTTTTCCATGTTTTCAAATAACCTATTTTCCCTAAGAGTCTCAAAAACATGTTTTAGATGTGCATTATGTTCATCAAGGCTCTGAGAATAAACAAGGATGTCATAAAAATAAACCAAAAATTTCCTAATGAATGGAAAAAAACATGATTCATTAAGGTCATGAAGGTAATCGGGGCATTAGTTAGTTCAAAAGGCATAACTAGTCATTCATACAATCAAAACTTAGTTTTAAATGTGATTTTCCATTCATCTCCCTCTTTCATTCTAATTTGATGGTATCTACTTCTTAAGTCAATTTTAGAAAACAAGAATACACCATGTATTTCATCAAGCGTATCATCTAAACAAGGTATGGGATATAGATACTTTACCATGATTTTTTTGATATCTTAAAAATTAACACACATTCTCCACTTACCATATTTTTTGCGGACAAGAATTACCAGTACCACAAATAGACTTAAGATCTCATGAAAAAATCCCTTCCTTAGAAATTATTACACTTATCATTGGATTTCTCAAGTCTCCTTTGAATTAGATTGATAATATAGTCAATTAGGAAGTGTTTCTCAATGGAGGAATTCAATGTGGTGCTCGATACCCCACAAGGGAGGTAATCCATCAGGAATTTTCTCTAGAAACACATCACCAAATTCTGAAAAAAGATACACAACACTAGAAGGAAATGATGGTTTAAAATATTCAGTGGTAAAACATTATCCCTTTTTATGGAAGCATGATATCCCCCCTAAATATCATTATATTTGTATTTTTCTTGAAAATATTCTCACTTTTCCCCCAACACTCTTTTTTCACTCTTTTTTTCAACTCTTTTTTTCAACTCTTTTCTTTCCCTCATTTTTTTAATGTCACTCATCACTCTTTCTTCACTCTTAATTTTCCTACTCATTTCATTATATCTATTTTTTTCTATCTTCTCACAATATCTCTCAATCCTCACTTGGTATTCATAATCTTGTAAAGGCCTCAATGGTGTAAGAATAGTTTTTCTCCCATTGTACTCAAAAGAATAGTGGTTGGTGTATCCATCATGTGTGACACTCCTATCAAATTTACAAGGAATTCCCAACAAAATGTGACTAGCATGCATGGAAACAACATCACATTTCACCTTGTCTCCATACTTACCAATAGAAAATAGTACTTTTGCTTGCTTAGTCACTTCCGCATCCCCACTATTATTTAACCATTTCAATCTGTAAGGCCTAGGATGTCTAGTTGTAGCTAATCCCAATTTATCAACCATCAAACCACTTGCTATATTTGTAAAACTACCCTCATCAATAATCATACTACATACCTTATCTTTGATTAGGCATCTAGTATAAAAAATGTTCTACATTTAATCTTGATCATGTTCTCCTTCGGTTTGATCACTCAAATCTCACCTTACCACATGCATTTCTCCATATATGGGGATTTCTATTTCTACATCTAAATACTCCTCAAGTTGTGTAATGGCATCTTCACTTGAGCTAGCACTAAGAACATATCCATCATCCAAAATAATCATGGTCCTCTTGTTTGTACATTTTGTGGAAAAATTTCAAAATCCTTGACATTTAAAACTTTTGATATCACGTGATTTAGAAACAACCTTACCCTCCATTTTACCTTTGGATTCTAGAAATAATGGTTTTGGTTTGTTCACCTCATTTGAATCCATTTTTTGTTCCCTTACATGCTCTTATGGTTTATAATCCTTTACCTTAAAAGAATATTTTGAATCCTTACCATAATATGTAGGGAACATCCTTCATACCTTTACTTGCCTCTCTACTTTAGTATCCATGTGAAGTAGATCCTCTATGTCCAAGTAGTGTTGTATGTCCACTGTGTCTCAAATTTCATGGTTGAGGCCATTCACAAACCTTGCCTTGGTGTCCTCTCTATCCTCATCGATATTGGCCTCAATCATGATGATCTCTATCTCTTTGTGATACCCCTCATCAATCATGGCCTATTGTTTAAAACCCTTCAAATTGAGGGAAAAATCATGATAATAGTTTCTATAAATGAACCTCTTATGCATTACCACTTTCATCTCCTCCCAAGTGCGGATGAGTCTTTCTCCAATTCATCATCGACTAATTTTTAGTTGGTCCCACAAAATACTTACATAGTCAGTGAATTCCATGGACACCAACTTCACTTTGTTTTCCTCCAAATAGGTGTGACAACCAAAAACATGTTTGACCTTTCTTTCCCATTCCAAGTATGTTTCAGGATCATTCTTACCTTGGAATGAAGGGATCCTCAAATTTACTCCTCCAAGATCATTATCTTTACTCCATGATGGTTGATTTCTCTGAATTGGTGAATCGTGAAAATCAGAGAACTCCTCCCCTTCTTCAACGACCCACCTCCTTGGTGGTGCTCTAGAATTAGAGGGGGATTGAAATTCATCCATACTCTCACTCAACCTTTTGAATTGTTCTTGTACAGCCCTCATGAACAACTTAATGTTTGTTTCATTATCATTAATCGCCTCCACTATCAAGTAATACTATGAGAAAAATTGAAGAGAAATGAAAATGGACCTCACACTCTCCGTCAATTGTTTACACTAAAAAATAATATGTTCGCTCATGTTTCACTCAAATTGGATTTTTTTTACAAATTGTAATTCTATTTCCTTTTACCACTCAACAAGCCTTTTATAGAGTTCTTACCAAATTTCAAAAAATATAAGGAATCTTTGAAATGTGGAAATCATGAACTAGAATTGAAAGATAAAATTCAAAATGGATTCAAGATGAAAATTATGGGAAGGGGAAGAAAATGGATGAAGAAAAATGATAACAGGATGTAGAATTCAAAATTTTGTAATTTTGTTTGAGTATTTAATTTTTTTTGGGGGGGGGGTTGAATAAATAAAGCAGTAACAAGATGAATATTCAATATTTAAATATAGGAGAAGCAATAATTTGTAACAAAAAATGGAATCAAAGTGATATTTTCATGGTTTTGAAATTGTAGAATTCATCACAAAATTTGAACCCACTATATATCCAGATTTATAGATTTAATTTCGATGAGTCCAAATGGAGAATAAATATGAGATTATAAACTAAAATAATGATATATTATATGTCTGAAATGGAAAAAAATGGTGCTCGTAGGTGAAGAAGAAAATGGACCAGAATTGACGTCAGACCGATTCAAAGAGAAATGAAGATGGAAGAAGGGATAAGAAACAAAGAACCAGATATCTTGTAATAGGGATATGTTACCAAATTATACATGATCCAATACCCTATAGGAAGTGTCCTAAAAACCTTATTCAACATCCATGTGTTAAGTATTTGGATCTTCGTAATAAAATAAGTAAGAAGGGTTATAAATGGTGGAAATAAGGAAGAAAGAAGATAATTGGTCAAGGCAGAACCCAAATTGAACATGTCTCTAAGAACTCTAGCCACAAGATGCCACAAAGGATGACCAATAATTTTATAAGGTAAGAATTAAACAAGAACACAAAGGTTGCAAGCAAAACTCACCATAATAACTTTACCTTCATTTGTGATGAGAAAAGAGTACAAGGGGTGGCTATTTATAGTCAAAGATTGATACAAAAGTCTAACACCTAGTTTCCCCAAGTAAAAAACCTCAATGTCACTTTTTGACAGTATTAGAACATTCCCATGACTTTAAGAGACAAGTAGAACACCCTTTTTGGAAATTAAAGACAACTAACCCACCACTTTTAACTTTGAAGATTCCATGGTGGGGTGGGATTGAAATTCATAGCTTGACATGGGTTGGGTCTTTAAAAGCTTGTTTGGGCCTTAATTAATGGAATTATAGGCCCATATTATTACCCCAAGCAACGGTGATGGGCCTCCTCTTGGAATTCCATAATTAACCCATTTAAGGCCTCCTTCATTCACTTGGTCTGCTCCCTTATCATTGGGCCACCAATTCCTCACAATCGGTCTTGTGCAATCATGCACCTTCTTCCCTCCTCGTCAAGTCCGTCTTCAACCCCTCGATGCTCATTTATTCCATGATCCCCATCATAAATATTTTTATATATTTATATAACTATATATAATTATATAAATATATACAAATATTTACGAATATATTTAATATGATTTTATAATTATAAATAAATATTTATTTATTTATAGTTACAATTATAAAAAAATATTTATTTATTTAAATAATTATAATATTATAATAAATATATATTATATTTATAATTTTATTTTATATATTTAAAAAATTATAAATTTAGTAAATATATTTATTATAATCTTATAATTATTTAAATAATTATATATTTATTAATACGTATAACTATAAATAAATAAATATTTATTTATGATTATATAATCATAATAAATATATTTATTATATTTATAATTTTATAATTATATATAATAAATATATTTATTATAATTTTATAATTATTTACACATATATATGTTATTTATAATTATAATTATAAATATTTTTATTTATTTATAAATATTTAAATATATTTATAAATATATTTATACATATTTATAAATATATTTATATAATTATATATATTTATAAAATTATAAATATTATAAATATATTTATTATAATTTTATCATTATTTAAATATATATATTTATAAAATTTTAATAAATGTATTTATTGTAATTTTATAATTATTTAAATATATATATTTTTAATTGTAATAATAATTATAAATAGATATATTTAAAAAATATTTATATATATAATTATAAAATTATAATAATAAATATATTTATTGTAATTTTATAAGTATTTATGATAACATAATAAGTCCATGGGTATAACATGAATGAATCATACAGGTGTCAATTCATAAATGAACATTCATAATGATGAATATATGCATACGCGTGATATCATAATACAGGTAATCCAAATATTTGGAACATAACTCCCAATCACATCCACAAATATACTTTATTATCATATAACATCAATTATACTCACGAATCAATACATAAACATAAATAAATATATATCGATTATTTATAAACTTATAAATACTTTTTCTAAACATTATATATATATATTTGAATTATTAAAATATATATATTATAATATAACATATTTATATTAATTATAAAGATGCATTTTTCAATTAATATATATAAATAAACATTATTTTTGAATATAAATGTAATAATTATATATATATTAATAATATTTTTATTAAAATATTTTATCAGCACTAATAATAGTGCTGATAAATTTATCTTTTATCAGCGCTAAAAAACTACTGAAAAAGGATACACCTTTATTAGTGTTTTTTTTAGTACTGATAAATGTGACCTTTATCAGTGCTTTTAGCTAACACTGATAAAGGTGGTGCTTTTTTCAGCACTTTCTACTAAGCGGTGATAAAAGCTGGCACATCCCTTGCTCAGATCTGTGGTAGTGGGAGGTTAAACGATCAGAAGATACTCAGTGGAGGTTGTGTGGAAATACTGAAGGAATCATGAGATATTCAAAAGTACACATAATGTGTGTTAGTTCCCTTAGTATGGAAGCAGTGACTAGAGGGGGGTGAAAAGTATTTTTTGATTTATTATTATAAATTCTAAATTTATCAGAGTTATATATCACTGTTAAAAGATTCATAAAAAATAAAATAAATAACAGATGTGATTTTTATATAGGTTCTAATCTCAAGATCCTAGCCCCCACTTTAATCTCCTTTACTCCTCGAGGAGTCTGGTATACACTATATCCCCACTTTTGAACAGGAGTGATAACCCAATTACAAACAATTACATAAGTTCCTTTTTCACACCTGGGGGTATAACCTAACCTACATTTTTCACACTTGGTAGTATAACCCATGAATTTTGTTGGATTCACAACCAACCTTACTTTTTTTCTTGGAGGAATAACCCAACCTTCCTATTATATGGGAGGAATAACCCAATGACATCTTTTGGAAGGGAAACACTTAAACTAGACTATAGAATACAAATAGGTGATTGGAAGAATTACAATAGAGAAAAACGATACAAGAAAATGAAACCGGAACTTAAGAAGATGATGAATAAGTTCAATACAACTCTTATTATTTGATCACATTTTAGGCGGAAGATTAAATGATGAAGATCTTTAGTGATCGCGGCAGAAGAACAGATGTCAAAGATGTTTTTCTCTTTGAATTTCTAAGAGCAGTAGGAAAATGTATGATCATATCTTTGTTAAATAAATTGCCGAATGAATTTATTATTTGATCTAAATGGGTACATTTGTTTTATTCTGGAATCATTATCACGAATAATTAAAATAGAAATATTCAAGAGCGTATCTATATCGAATCTCTACATGAAACTTGTTAGAGAGTAATAAAAAATAATATGATTGTTACGTCATTCTGTTGAAGTCATGTTGGGAATAAAACTAAGTCAGGAAAAAGTTTATTTATGAAATATTAGAATAAAACAATTAATATATTAAGAATATTAATTCTTAAACAAATCAAAATTTAAAAATAATTAAAATAAAAATATAATTTGGAAAAATAAACATGCAGCAAAATGTTATGAAAAACAGAGCATGCTAAAAATAGAATTATGCATGAACAAAAATTCTACAATTATTTTTAAACATTGTTTCAATTTTATTTCAACGTAAAATAATAAAAAATAAACAATGTAAATTATTTTAACAAACTTAACTAAAAATAAGAAAAATAAATTTTAAACTAATGGTGAGTCATGACTCACCATTGATAGCAGATAGTGGTGAGACATTTCTCACCATTGGAAATGTCTAGTGGTGAGATATTTCTCACCATTAGAAATATCCAATGGTGGAAAGACAGATTTTATCTATCGTTTTAAATATATCCAGAACTAAAATGAATTACCCAAAACCAAAAACATATCAATGAATATTAACATTAAATGGTTCAATGAGAATAATAAAAAATTACTCAGCATTTGGTGTCCAATGGTGACTCATGACTCACCATTGGGTTCAAGTGGTGACTCATGTCTCATCACTGAGTTCCAACAGCGACTCAGTACAAACTTTAAGAAAAAATGTAGAAACAAAAGTTTGAAGAATAAGATGATTAAAAAATTAATGTTGTTCAAAGAAACATAATATAATAAAATCAAATGAGTACATATTAAAAACAGAACTACTACCATTTTTTTAAAGAAATAAAATACAACATAAATTTTGTACAAAAATATAATTAAAAACTTATATAGAAAATAAAAACTTAATACTGAAGCAATTAACACAACATAAGAAGCAGACGAAGTAAGAGTACTTGAAGTAAATTGAAGAAAGCCACTTCCAAAGGCATACAATATTAGAGAAAAACATAAATTGGATCTTCACTATGCAACAATACAAAGAAGAAGTTTACAACACCAAGAAAAAATAAACAGAATTAAAATCCTATGAGAAATAGAAGATAAATCTTGCTGCCATGATTCAATATATCTTTAGAAGTAGATACCATTAGGAATCACCATATAAACATAATTAATAATAATTGATAATAAAGTAAAAAATAATACAAGAAGCATCATGATAAAAGGCATGAAGAAAGATATTGTAAAATGAATACAATAAGAAAAGAAAAACAAAAATGAGTAAAAATCAATGCACCATTGACAATCAATGGTGGGTAAATTTTCATACCACTAAGAAGAAATGGTGGGTAAAATTACTCACCATTGATCACCTGGAGGTGATTCGGTGACTCTCCATTAGGTTCTAATGGTGATAAAAATAACTAATTATTGAAGACTTCAATGGCTACAAATACACACCATTGGTTTTTTACCAATGGTGAGTAAAACTTAGAAGAATGAAGATACATTGAAGAACACCAGGTCGAGTAATAGTTTTTCAAAAATACACATAGAATAAATCAAGACCAAAAAGATAAAACTTAAAACTTGAATACATGAAGAACTATAAAATCTACTCGAGATGAAGAGAAACTGGTGCGGACGTCATCGAATTGGAGAAGATAAGGTCGCATGAGAGGAATTATGGTCGGTTGATCTACTGTGGAAGAGGATGAATAGAAGAGTATGGGAGAGAAAACTATGCAGGAATTTAAAACACAAGCCCAAATATTTTAGTAGGATATAATTTATTTTTAAATAAACCCCCAAAAAATACTTATCTAAAAAACTAAGTATATAATGGAATTCAATATGAAATGTATGACCACCTACACACTTGAACTTCTGTGTACAATTCTTCAATCCCTTCACAATTTCTCTTCATATATAAATCTATCTAACCATTTCTTCATCTTTAACCCTTCATGCTATAATTATATGGAATGGTTCTCATGCAACATTAAAATAATGCATGAACTTCAATTCCTCTTCTTCTATACTTTTTGGAATATAAATTCCAAAGAACATCAAATAATCCTTATTCTTTATTATAAATAATTTGTCACTTACACACGACCCTTCATGCCACCTAAGGGATGGCCTGGCTAGCCTCCCTTGGGCATGGTTGACCCAGTGTCCTACAAAAGCCTTCGATTTGAGGTTGGTTGGTCGGCTTAGTAGGATGAACTTTATTTTTAAATAAACCCCCAAAAAATACTTAGTTAAAAAAACAAAGTATATAATGGTATTCAATATGAAATGTATGACCACCTCCAATCTTATAACACCAATATGTAATTCTTCAAGCCCTTTACAATTTCTCTTCAAATATAAAGCCATCTAACCATTTCTTCATCTTTAACCCTTCGTGAACTAATTATATGGCATGGTTCTCATGCAACATTAAGATATTTCATGACCTTAAATTCATCTTCCTCTATACTTTTTAGAATATAAATTTCAAATAACATCAAATCATACTTCTACTTTGTTATAAAGAATGTATCACTTACACACGACCCTTTATGCAGCCTGCGGGCTGGCCTGGCTAGGCTTCCTTGGGCACGGTCGACCCAATGTCCCACATAAGCCTTTAGTTTGAGGTTGGGTGGTCAGCTTAGTAGGTTTCCTTTATTTTTAAATAAACCCCAAAAAATAATTGGTTAAAAAACCAAGTATATAATGGAATTCAATATGAAATGTATGAACACCTGCACACTTAGAACTCCTATAGGAAATTCTTCAATTCCTTTACAATTTATCTTCAAATATAAATCCATCTAACCATTTCTTCATCTTTAAAACTTAATGAACTAATTATATGGCATGGTTCTCATGAAACATTAAAACACTGCATGACCTTCAATTCCTCTTCTTCTATACTTTTTATAATATAAATTCTAATGAACATCAAATCAATCTTCTTCCTTGTTGTAAACAATGTGTCACTTATGACACATGTATTTTGAACTTTGGATGAGTTCATCAATCATCAAAGTCAACAAAAATGAAGAATTTCTCAAGTGTGACATCCAATGCTATGAATCCATAAAAATTATTTAATCCCTTCATATTTTATCTTCAAATTCAACGTCATCTAACCATTTATTCGCCTTTAACCCTTTATGCACTAATGATATGTCATAGTTCTCATGCAACATTAAAATACTGCATGACGTTCAATTCCTATTTTTATATACTTTTTGGAATATAAATTAAAAATAACATCAAATCATCCATTTTCTTTATTGTAAACAATATGTCACTTAAGACACCTGTATTTTGAACTTAGGATCACTTCACCAATCATTAGAGTTAACAATAATTGAGAATTTCTCAAGCGTGACATCCAATTCTATGAATCCATAACAATTCTCCAGGAATAACCATGAAGTGATCCATAACAATTCTCCAGGAATCACCATGAAACTCAAAGTATTCAAATCATTCACATTTTTCTTGGAATTTCAAGACTTGGGGACTTCATCCAAGCTCCATTAACTTTAGAACTTCTTCATCATATTGAAATCAATGTAACCTTTATATTAAATTGATCATAATTGTTCACCAATGACAATCATTTTCCAACAAATACAACCCATACACAATGTGGGCTCTTCACATTACATTGCATCATAATATGATTTCTTGTTATTCACAAGGTACTTATGCACATGTACATATATATCCTTTAGGGATAAATAAAATACAAATTTATATTTAATATTTTGGGGATAATAATGTTCTTCATCAACCTCTCACATATAAAATATGTCTCTAGTGAGAGATTTAATTATTCATTAAGGGTAAAATCATTCCATGATTTAATATTTCATATTCAGGGTGATTAATTCAAAATACAAAGGACATTGCATGTAATTTCATGATAAAATAAGTCATTGATTTTAGAAAACTCCTTGAGAGTTTAGATGTTTTTCAAAATATATTAATAATATAATGATTCATACAAACCATGGGATGATAAATTCAATTTTATATTCTTCCTTATCTTAATACAGATACATGAAATACAACTTATTCAATTCACCCCATAATTTATCAGATTGGGTGAAATTTCATAATTTTGAATATACTTCAGGAATTTAAAACCCTTTGTGGATTCATATATATATATTATAATCAATAAACAATGACAACATCAATTGAAAATAATCCAAACATATATAAATATCCAAATATACAAGTAAGAATATTTCTTATAATAAGATTATCAGTATTAAATAATATTGGTAGTTTGGATAAACTATCCAAAACTTTATATGTTGAATATATCACGAGTTCCTTTAATATTTTTGGCCAATTATTGTGATGTTGACATATGTCAAAATCAAATATTTTTGAGTTTTAAAAGCATTTAAAAATTCAAATATATTATCAACAACATTGAGAGAGATTTCATAATTTTTCTGGTACCAGTGTCACTTTAGGGATAATATCTAAAAATATATAATGATGTTGACATATTCATTTTCCTCACCGAGGGAGAATAAATTTATTACTTTATACTCATGGTGAACATTGATTTTATATAATCAGTTCAAATACACTCGAGGTGCATATAATCGGACTATTTATTTTCAAAACTTTACATCCTTGTAAGTGTTGTGAGCATCTTGTCAATGGTTCTACAAGACCATTTTGCATATAGTATGTGATACTACATATTTATTTTAATCAACATGAATAGAATGTAATGTATACTCACTATTAGTAAATAACACACATGATCATTTAGTGGATTCATCTTTCATATAGTATTTAACTGGATCACATAGGTGGGTGCACCCATAATTTTTTTCTTTATAAATATATGGGAGATTCATTTCCAAAATAGCTGATAATGATATTAATAATTTAACACAATAATAGGTACCTTAATAATCCATAAATCGTGGTAAATTATTTTATATGGGAATTCATAATTCCATGAACCCTCCCTCTAAAGATACCCCTCCTGGGCTGGAAATGAATAAAGGGTGATAATAACCCTCGAGTCCCACCTCCAGTAGGCCCCAGTTCATCATATTAACAAAACCAACCCCAACTCACAACCACATCCAACAACACATTATAGCACAACCAATTATAAATCCCTGATGCATAATCATACCACACCCATCACAACACTATTGTATGACCACATGTCATCCGTCCCCCCCCCCACACACAAACCATAGTAATCCCACACAACACATCACCTCACGTACAAAGGAAAAAACACATTTTTAGATTTAATAAGGCATCCCTTATTTAATTTCACTTGTTAATTTAGGGGATATCATAGAAACTGTATGATCATGGGGCATCCATTTATTAACTGAATATGAATAGTTAACCAATTTCTATAAGCATTCAATAGAAATAAAACAACATGCATTCCACAAACTTTCTGGTGTGAAAAAAAGGTCCCCTAATGGACATGATTTTTTTTGGTTAGTTAGCCCATACAAATCACAATATTTACAATATCAATCACACAACAAGATCATGCGTCACTTTCCCCAACCCCTGTATATTAATTTTTTAAACTAATTTTATTATCTTATTTAATCTAGAATCAACTATCTTCATAAGGGAAAACATCTATATACTCATCCTTCATGATACACAATTAAGAAAGATGAAGGAAATCCTACTTGGAAGAAGGAAAATAGACACTTCCTAGTTGCACCAAAAATAGGGGTGCACGTGCAATAGGTATCCCTCCAGGGAATCACGAACCAATTGTAGCAACCCGGCTACATGAATCCAATAGGGAGAGGGATTTGGTATGTCCTGTATCAAGAGAAAGAAAGAATGAATAAACAAGGGGAAAGATATATTAGCTTTAAGAGGATTGGATATGAGTCACGGGATTAGATACAATTTTGATTTTCCATTAAAGGAGGATCTGACCAATACCATGCATTTTGACCATTAAAAAGCCTCAAAACCCTTAAGGAATTAAAGATATGATTCATGGATTTTGAATCAGTCTCAAACCCTTTTAAATTTGGCCTTAAACCCATTTTACGTTAAAGAAAGACATCAAAGGGTAAAAACTTGAAGAACTAGAAACACTACTCATGAGACACCACTAGCAAGACATTGCCAGATGAGGAACCACCAGACGAGGTACCACCAGTGAGGCACCTCCAGATGAGGCACCACTAAATGAGTGATTGCTAGTGATCCACCACCAGCGAGTGATCTCCAACGTGCCACTACCATGATGACACACCACCAAGTAGCCACCTCCCGGATGAGACACCACCAGGGAGCCACCACAAGGGTGAGACACTACTAGTGAGCCACCGCCAAGGTGAGACACCTCCAGTGAACCACCGCCAGGGTGATACACTACTAGCAAGTCATCGCCCGGGTGAGACACCGCCAACGAGCTACTGCCAGGGTGAGATACTATTAGTGAGGCACCATCAGTGTGAGACACCACTAGGATGATTCACCGTTGGGATTAGGCACCTTTGGAAAACTTAGAAAACTGTAAATTTTGCAAAGTGTTGAAAAGAGTCACCTTGAATTCCTAAGACACCTCAAACACCAGATTTTCTACAAAGTAATGGACTAGAAAGGTCTTGGACATTACATCAGATACCTCTCAAACTATTCTCACCCTCGAGAATTTAAAACCAACCTGAAGGGAAATAGAGTATGGGTCCGAACAACCATCCCTCGAGATACCTCTCAAGGATATCGTCACACTTGAAACCCCACTACCAACTAAACACGTCATAGTTCAACGATATACCACCTTGTGTTATTCAAAAGCTGGAGTTGAAACCTCTACACCCATGAACACCTCCTCCAACATCTACTAACCAGGCCTTATCATCATGGTCGTTGATACATAATCCCAAACACCCACAAAATACATTGAAAATCTACAAAAAATTGCACTGTCTGAACACATGAACCAGAGAATTCCATCCTCCATGTCAATATATTATCTGCTCTAGGTGTCACAAACTCACCCGCATGGGTTTAATAACATCACAGTTAATGCGTCTCAATTAGGAATCGGGTCCTCCCCTTTTCATACGTCGGGACTTTATCACACTTCACACCACACACATCACAAAGCAAAATAGAAAAAGGAAAAAACTCAAAACAACTCTGGGTATTGGGAACACATCTACGTCTCTCACACCCAAGTACCCTCCTCCTAGCCACCATGTCTCCACAATACACGGACCAAAGTAATGGTCCATCCACACAACAGCTTCTATCGATGATCCTGGATCTCTACTAGCTACTCCACAAAGGTTGTGTTATCCTCGATATCTAACTATCCCTAGTCAATGACATGGGATTCATCATGAATATACCGATGAAGCTGAGAGATGTGAAAGACATCGTGAATCATTTTTAACTATGGTGGAAACGCCAACCAATATGACACCTCGCCAACTCGCCTCAACACCTCAAAGGGCCCAACAAACCAAGGAGAAAGATTACTTCCTCTACCAAACCTATGCTACTCACGTCGAGGGGAAACCTTAAAAAACACATGGTTCTCAACCTAAAACTCCAAGGGCCTCCTCCTACGATTAGAATAAGACTTCTGTCGGTCTTGTGTTTCTTTCATCTTCTCGCGAACAAGATGAAATTTCTCTTTTGTGATCTGCACCACATCAGGACCAAGAATGATTATTTACCCAACTGCTGCCCAACACAAAGGATAAAGACACAATCTTTCACATAAATCCTCAAATGGGACCATGCCAATAGAAGAGTGATAGCTATTATTATAAGCAAACTCTACCAAGGGAAGGCGTCATACCTAAGATCTACCAAAGTCTAAGATGCACGCTCACAACATATCCTCCAATGTCTAGATAGTTCACTTTATTTTCCCATATATCTTAGGGTGGAATGTAATGATAAGGTGTAGCTGAGTGCCAAAAGCATATTGCAATACCCTACAGACCCGTGAGGTAAATCGTGTGTCCTGATCCGAGACAACGGGCCTCAAAACTCCATGAAACTGTACCAATTCATCCATGTACTTATTATCCAAAGCATCCAACATGCCCGACTCCTTGATTGTTATGAAGTGAGCTGGTTTCATCAACCGATCCATGATTACCCATATAACATCACAACCTCCCTGATCTCTGAGTAATCCTATGAATAAATCCATTGAGATGTCATCCCATTTCCACTTACGAACATCCAAAGGTTGCAATAAACCACCAGGAACATGGTGCTCATCCTTTACCTGCTGAAAAACCAAGCACTTTTCCATAAACTCCACCACTGCCCATTTCATCCTAGGACACCAAAACTGCATGCTTAAGCCATGGTAAATCTTGGAAACCCCTGGGTGTATTACCAATGGTAATCTATGAAACTCATGAAGGACTTAATCACTCATTGTCACCAGAACAAATAAATTTCCACAAAAAAACATCCAATTCTGACCATCCTCTAACCATCCTTCTAGAGCATCACCATGTCCAACATGATCACACATCACCATTGCCATTTAGTCTCCCCACTGAGACTCTTTCACTTGCTACAGTAGAGAAGATCACACCATCATCTGAAACAAATATTTTTTACCACCATCTACTCTTGCATCTAAGTGCAAGGCTTCCAACTCCTCCATCACTCTCCAAGCATCTAAATATCCCTGAAAAATATCCTTTTGTGAATCTCTACTTAAAGCATTGGCCACGACATTCCCCTTTCCTAAGGTGTAGGATATCTCAAAATTATACTCCTAAAGAAACTTTATCCACCTCTGCTACCTCAAGTTCATATCACACTATAAAAAGATATACCTCAAGCTCTTGTGATCTGTAAAGACCACAAAGTGCTCCATAATGAGGTAATTTCATCAAAACTTCAGTGCAAACACAATTGTTGCTAGCTCTAGATCATGAGTGACATAGTTAAATTCATGAGGTTTTAATTGCCTAACCCCATAGAATATCACTACCTTCTGTTGCATTAGTATACATCCCAATCCCGTACAGGAAGCATCACAAAACACCTCGAACATTACCCCTTACTCAAGCAACCGAAGCACTGGGGAACTAGCCAACGTCCTTTTTAGGTAACTGAACGATGCATGGAACTGATCACTCCATGCAAAAACTTGGTCCATCCGTGTCAAAGATATCAACAAGGCTAAAACTCATGATAAATCGGGTACAAACCTTCAATAATAGCCTACGAGACAAAGGAAATTGTGAACCCCTGCCATGTTCTTGGGTGTTTCCCAAGAAATAACTGCTTCAACCTTCAACAGATCTACTGCCACACCCTGATGAGACACCACATGCCCAAGGAAATTCACCTCTTATGTCCATAACTTACATTTGGACAACTTTCCATAAAGATGGTGGCGTCAAAGAACATGCAAGGTAGTTCTAAGATGCTCAACATTCTCCTCCTATGAATTCGATTAGATTAAGATATCATCAATGAATATGAAAAAAACCGATCCAAGAACTCATGAAACACATACTTCATAATCCCCATGAACGCGAATGGAGATTTTATAACATCAAATGGCATGACTACAAACTCGAAGTTCCCATACCTGCATCTAAAGGTAGTATTCAGGATATTGTCCTCCATCACCCTCAACTGGTGATATCCTGACCACAAATCAATATTATAAAACCAAATCACCCCTCTCAATTGGTTTAAAAGATCGTCTATCCTTGGAAGAGGATAATGGTTTTTGATAATCACCTGATTCAACCTATGGTAGTCTATAAACAACCTCATACTACCATATGCCTTCTTGGAGAACAATAATAGAGCACCCCATGATGATACATTAGACCAGATAAAACCCTTATGCATCAAATCATCTATTTTAATCCTCAACTCCCACAACTCAGAAGGTGATATCTAATAAGGAGTCATCGAAATCGAAGAAGCACTGGGCTGTAAGTCTATCCTGAACTCAACATCACGTTGAGGGGGTAACATTACAACCTACTCAGGAAAACCATCTAGGAACTCCCCAAAGACCCTTGAAACCTCTACCAACTTGGTGTCCACCGATTCCACCAAAAACTCAACCAATAAGGAAAGAAGGGGCTCCAAATGTCAATTGACCACCTCACAACCCTCTCACCAATGAAAACCACACGTTGTCCATCCACATTTGAAAACATGACTCTACTCCAAAAGAAGTTAATAATATCACATACAAAATAAAACCAATTGATGCCAAGAATAACATCGTATGGATGAATCTGTAATAAGAAAATATCCTCATAGGACTGATGTGGTCCCATCATCAGTATACATCCCCGACACACATCAAATAAGCTGGTCTGGTCTTCGAATAGTGTAGTCAACACTAGGGGAATGAGAATACTCTCTACATTTAGTATCAAATCATGGGATAGAGCGGGTGTAGGAAAGAAGTGTGAATATCCTGAATCATATAAGGCACAAACAAGGGTACTAAACAAACTGATCATACCTTTGATGATATTTGACCCCGCTCGAACTACTGCCTCCACTACGTGCAACTAACCACACCCAAATCCTCTACCTCTCTACTAAAGACAACATCCACAATCATGCTTGGGTCACGATCCCTGAACATGATGAGAATTCTGAGTTTGGACTCTACCTGCTCCATATCCCCTCAGCGGAGAAAAAGCCTACTGCCCCTGCTGCTAAAAGGGTCTCACTGGAAACTACTGTTGAGTCTCACATTGAACTTGTCCACCTCCACCAAACTGAGCTTAGGGAACTACTGGGAACTGCCTCTGGAGATGACCATGAACCCAAAAACCAAAACACACTAGCACAAAGATCCCAGGAAAATCACAAAAACCACTAGCACCAGAAGGCCAAAAAGGAAGCTGCTGAGGTCGACTCCCTACCGGTCAAAACATCAAAGTTCCTAGTTCTTGAGATCTGACACTGACAACCATGCCTCTTGAATAACTCTGTTGGCTCCCCTCTCACGGTATACCTCCTCATGAGTGCATTCACTTGATCACCTATACCTTCTTCTGAACCTCCAAATGTGTTGGAAACGTAAAAGGAGTAACAACATACTGGATAAAAGGATAGAGAGCCTCCTCAAGACATCTCGCATGAGACCCCTCATCTAGAAAAAGATCTGGAGGAAAACACAGAATGTCATTGAACTTGATTCTCATCTCCCGCACAGACATAATCCCATGTTGAAGTGATAGTAGATCCTACCTATTCTTATCCTTCATGGTCGATGAAAGGAACTCTGCCCAAAACTACTTTTGGAAGTAAACCTAAAAAATGTCTACCTCCTTTCACTCTCCTAGATATAGTGTCCACCATTGATGTGAAACACCCTAAATCTGACTGACAACCAATGGGACCCAATACCCCGTCAGGGCTCGGATCAAACTGAAAGTGACCTTGAGCTCCTCCATCCATCTCTCTATCTCCATGTCTGAAACAATGCCCTTGTACTTACCCAAAGAATGCCATTGGAAAGCACACAACATCTTCTACAATTGATCCTCCTCAACTGGATCAACCCTATGATGATCAACTGGATCATCCTGTTGAACCTCAACTACCTGATCCACACACAGACGATGACTAGGGGCCATAGCTAAAAGGAAAAAAAGGATTTCCTAAGCCTAAGTATCATGGAATTTTAATTAAGATTTATTTTTATTCATTTTATTTATTTTATCCATTTTAATCTTTCCAAAAAAACTCAATTCAAACAATAAACCAAGTCATTATGATACATGTACCTTTCCTAGGTCTCTACCCTGCAAGCAGGTCTATCTCACTTGATCATTCAATAGGTTTAGAGTTTGTGCATTGGATCACAGGGGGCCCTAAAATCTAGTGTCCAGGATAGTCTCCTTAGCCTATGTCACACACCAATGTCAATTGGAACTATTGCCATACCACCCCATGCATTCCTCGTTGTGGCTAAATTTGAACTCCACTATATCTCTCAACCGTCACCTTTAGTACTACTATGTCACGACCCCCTCCCACCAAAGATACCCTTCCTGGACTGGCAATGAAGAAAGGGAGATAACAACCCCCGAGTCCCGCCTCTAGTAAACCTCGGGTCGGCGAATAACACCAAGTGTGTACAAATATCACAATATGGGAGATATTACCCTTTATAAGAAACAAGATCGGGAGATAGAATGAATCATCCAGAATAACCCCAAGACATAATATAAAAGAGAAACCCAAACCATCCCACATGCATGTATAAAATAAAATTGATACAGATACGATAAAGTCTCCAAAGTAAATACCCAAAAGTAAAGCTAAAGAAGCGACTCAACAACTGTCAAGGATCTGAGCTAGTAAGGTTCAACATGATCCACAAAATTATCCTAGAAACCTAAAAATAGTCTTATATATATAGGGTGAGCATACAAGTATACTCAGTAGGAAAACCAACTTGTGCACATGTGAAAGAAGCATACCAATGCCCCTATGAGAAAATAGTAAAACTAAACAACACCTAAGCAGGTATAATAACCAAACCCAACCTCACCAATTCATGATCACCAAGTAATGAAAGTCAATTAATATAATATATTGCAAAACACATCGATTATAAGGTACCCTACACCACTTTCCCATTGGTATTCCGCTCTTGCCCAACGTCATATGTCCTGACACTACCATCCCTTCTGTATACCACATCACATCCTGCCCGCACACACCTGGGCCTCACAACACATCCCTCTCGCACATAACTTGGCCTCACAACACACCACATCACATCTCATCTCGAAGACGCCTAGGAAAGTGCATCACAACTCATCCTGAAGACACCTAGGAAACAAACCCCCTCATCTGCAAACACCTGGGCTATCACATCTCGCCCGAAGACACATGAGCCACAAACCATCTCACCTGCAAATGTATAGGCTATCACAACCACCATCTAAAGCACAATTGGACCTCTGGACATCATATCTTATGCCATAACTACCTATCCTGAAAGAAAGAGTGGAAAAGAGCTAGTACCCAGTCATTCGTACTCCTCACTGGATGCTGGGAAAACACCCCCTACGTGACAATGCGGGTGTTCAGAACATAGTGTTCAACATGGGTGGAGTGTGTATAGAAATCACAAGGAAATACAAGTATATAAATAAATAATACCAAACACTCAAGCCCAGCCTATGGGTTCTCGGATAAACAACCAACTCACAACACTGTCACCTTTATTGCTACCTCTAAATGTGCAACACCACACAACAAGCCACAAATGTCATTTCACATTTTCAACCAATTCCATTTGACCACTTCCATTTCGTTAATCAAACCAATTAATCCATTCCAAAATTTATTAAACAATTATTTATTAATTTCATCACTACCTAGGAAATTATCATGCATGAAACATAACAAGCAACACAGTAACAATCATTCAGGAGGTGAATAGCCCTGGTAAATTAACGCAATTCACATTTATGACACATCATACCATGAAATATAGATACAGGGTGAAGTTTTCTGCATGTTATCAGTGAAAAGACTCTTAACAATTACCCACACAAACACTATTGTCCTTCGTCAAAATCTTCCACCCATATTATCATATTAATAAAACCAACCCGCAACTCACAACCACATCCAACAACACATTACAACACAACCAGTTTCATAGCCCTGCTACATAATCATACCAAACCCATCACAACTCCACTGTACGACCACATGTTATCCACGTCCTCCACACACACAAACCACAACAATCCCACACATCACATCACCACACATATCAAGGAAAAACACATTTTGAGATTTAATAAGGCATCCCTTATTTAATTCCACTTGTTATTTTAGGGGTTATCACATAAATTGTATGATCCCGGGGTATTCATTTTTTAGCTAAATATACATAATTAACCAATTTATATAAGCATTCAATAGAAATCAAACAATATGCATTCCACAAACGATCTAATGCGCAAACAAGGACCCCTAATGGCCATGATTTTTAGTGTGTAGTTATCCCATACAAATCACAATATTAACAATATAAATCACACAGAAAAATCATGTGTCACTTTCCCTAGGTATATTGATTTTTTAAACCAGTTTGGTTATCTTATTTAATCTGGAATCAACCCTCTTCATAAGGAAAAACATCTACATACCAATCATGTATGATTCACAATTAAGAAAGATGAAGGAAATACTACTAGGAAGAAGGAAGATCGACACTTCTTAGTTGCACAAAAAACAGGGGCACACGTACAATAGGTAACCCTACAGGGAATCATGAACCAACTGTAGCAGCCTAGCCACATGACTCCAATGAGAAGAGGGATTTGGTACATCCCGTATCAAGAGAAAGTAACAAGTAATGAACAAGGGGAAAGATATCTTGACTTTAGGATGACCAGATCTGAGTCACGGGATTAAATGGAGTTTTGATTTCCATTAAAGGCAGATTTGACCAAGACCATGTGTTTTGACCATTAAAAAGTTTATGGACCCTTAGGGAATTAAAGATGAGATTTATGGACTTTGAATCGATCTCAAGGCCTTAAACCATTTTACGTCAAAGAAAGATGTCAAAAGGGAAAAAATGGAAGAACTAGGAACACTGCTCACGAGGCACTGCTAGCGAGACAACGCCAGACGAAGCACCGCTATCAAGGCACCACCAGACGAGGCACCGCTAGACGAGTGAGCGAGCGACTGCTAGCGAGCCCCCTCTAGGATGACACACCGCAAGCGATTCACCGCTAGGGTGAGACACCGCCAACGAGCCACCACCAGGGTGAGACTCCGTCGGCGAGCCACCCCTAGGGTGAGACACCGCCAGTGAGCCACCGCCAGGGTGAGACACCGTCAGGGTGAGCTACCGTCGGTGAGGCACCGCCAGCGTGAGACACCATTGGGATGAGGCACCATTGGGATGAGGCACCGTCGGAAAACTTGGAAAACTGGGAATTTTGCAAAGTGTTGAAAAGAGTCGCCTTGACTTCCCAAGACACATCAAACACCAAATTTCCCACAAAGTAATGGAATGGAAAGGTTCGAGCCATTACACATAATAACCAAATGAGAATGAATTCATTGATAATTTAGTAGACATGCATCCAAAAAATATATTCATCATTCTCTCCCTGATGAATGTCTACTATGTTATCAACAAGTTGATGCTCATGTATACTTGAATCAACATCATTCATTATAGTTGACCTTGGATGGAATAAATCATCACGTCGTATATTTAATGTGCTAGGATCGGTAAACTTCTGGTTTACCATTATTAATTCAATTTTATATAAAAAATTCTTTATAATCACTTTCTATGAATTCTTGTTACATATCAAGGTACCTCTTTTATCCAATGTCTCCATATGATATTCATTTTCAAGAATACTATTGATATATCTCATCGAGACTTCAGATATAAAAAATCATTAAGAATTTGTACTACCATATGGTAATATTTTCTCTTTTGGAGTCATTAAATATTTGTCTCTACCAGTAAATGTACTTACATGAGAATATACTAACTCATATATGAGTTCTTTTGAAGAATTTAATCAAAATAATATTTATAAAGATTTTTCTTTAAGATCGATGTATATAAGATCTCCAAGATCTTTCATTGTGCATGCTCATATTTTTCATTATAATTTCCCCTATGATGGTCGACGAATTCATGATATAATCAATTAAATTAATTTAATCATATCTAATTATCATTTCATATTGATTTTCTAAATTAATTTCCACCGCATCCTCGATTCCACCTCCCCCGATCTTTCCGTCTACACCTCCGCCTCCAATTAGTCGACCTCGCCGAAGATCTCATTTTTCTTCGACGCTCCTCTATTCCCTGTATGAAGTCACCGTACCAGGTTCCTACTTTCCTGGCGGTCCTCCACATCTCACCGGTAGGGGCTCCTCCTTGACTCACCATTTTCCTAGCGCAGCAATCAGGTTGCTGTTGGTCTTGAGTTCCCCTACACAACACACATGCACCCTTAAATTTATCTAACCCTAACTGTATTTCCATCTTCTTCTTGTATGCATCAGGTGACAAATCCTTAAGTCCGTCGCTTGTGGGTTTATACTTCGTGTTTGACGATTCAGGAAGAAACCCCTGAGTCACCTAATTTCATTCTCTCTCAACACCGATTTCCAATAATCTTCACTCTTCATCACTAGTTGCTACAGTTCTAGCCCGACATCTACTCATCCATCCTTTAGAGAGATTTATTTTCAACCAAATCTGCAGTTGCATCAGATGGGCATTGTAAAGGATGGTGCGGTATCCGGTTTCCTTCCGGGCGCAGAGGCTTTTGCAGTTCACTATCCCAGGTATCCTTCATCCATATCACGTGCTATAGATACTCTTGGGGGAACTGAGGGAATCCTAAAGGCTCACAATAACCATTCAAACAATTTAGAGCTTCGTTTTTGGCCTGAAGATCCTTATTCACATCCTGCATTTGGGGAACTTCAGCCCTGTAAAAATTTGATATTGAAAATATCCAGAAAGAAATCTGTTAATATGTGTAGCACTCATACTGAAGTTCCAAATCCAGAGGTTGAGATTGTTTTTCCAGTCAATTCCATGGAAAGAAGTAAACTGTTAGGTAAGCATGAAAATGCACCTATTTCCATTTGTAGAGAAGGTGAGGTATAGGACCCTGAAAAAGTCCATGGAGAGTTTTCAGTTGTTGTTGTTGCATGAGTTTTTGAGGCCTACCATTTCTCCGGAATGGTTGATTATCAGTATGTTCTTCCTACACATTCAGATGCCACATGTAGTTAAAAGAGAAGTTGGATGGAAATGGAACCTCCAATAAGGAAGTGGGATATGCTGAATTTGTATCATGAAGGTCTTTTAATGTTATCACCTCCGCTTTTTTCGCTGAAGGATGTACCCAAAAAAGTAGTGTTAAGACCATCAAATTTGAAAAAGAAGCAGGCGGTAGTTGCAGAGGACTGTTGGGAGATGGATATAGAGCCATGTTTTGATATTGATTTTATGATTGAAAAGATTCCAAGGAAAATAAATTGGGAGGATCGTATACCAAAAGGCTCGTATCATTGGGAGTTGCAAATGGCTCTTTCTAAAATATTTGATGACCGACCCATATGGTCCAAATCTGCTTTGAGGGAGTGTTTGCTTGATCAAGGCATCAATATCGGAGATTATATGCTTAGAAGACTGCTGTTTCAAACCAAGTATTCTTTCTTATATGGAACTTTTAAGACTTTCTATATTAGAAAAGGCTATAATCCATGCAAAGATGATGAATCTCGTATATACCAAGTCATTGAATTTCGGGTACCACTGTCATTGCGGAACTATTGTGAAGTCAATGGAACCAAAGGGTTAACATAGAGAAGAAAAGATCTAAGTGAATTTCGAGTTTTCCCTTTCAAGTGTCAAAAATCTTTGCAACTTTTTGAACTTGTTGATGATTACGTTCAACAGGAGATAAGAAGGCCTATAAAGAAGATGTCCTGCACTCGTGCATCGGGTTGGTTCTCAAAAGCTATGCTCGATCTCCTACTACTCCGTGTTAAAGTCAGGTTCTTGTCCATTTACCCGAGAAGTGGTGCTGAATCACTGCTTAAATCTGCTACTGCGAACTTTGAGAAGTCAAAGAGGATGTTGTTTCACAAAATTGACTTGGAACAAGAAGCACATGAGAATCAACAAGCCAATCAAGGTGATAAAGAGGAAACAAATGATGTTGATAATGTAATAGAAGATGATGTTGTGGTTGATGATGGCGGTGATGACGACGAAGAGGATTTGATTGAAGCACCTGTGTTTGGAGAAGATGATGAACTTTATTTGAAATCCCAGTCAAATGCAGGTAGCATTTCAAGAAATTACTTGCAAGAGCTATTTGGCACAGTTTTTTCAAATGATGCCATTGACAATGGCTTACAACATGGCGATGCTAGTGATGAAGAGTATGAAATATACGGGCGATATGATGATGATAACTACACTGATGGGGAGGACTGATGACATCTGCATATCTATATGCCATTAGTGATGGGGTTTCTGGATTCTTCTTCCTTTATTGTGAGTACTCTTATTCTTATTTGTCAAAGAATATATTAATTTATTATTTTTTATCATATACTGATATTTTTTTTATGAATAGAGTGCGATTGATAATTAAAAAAAATACTTTTAGTGTGGTTAATATTACGACAAGGATTTTCTGGATGTTTTTGAGAAATTACATCAAAATTTTAATGTCTTAATATCATTTCGAGTGAAGATACGATGTCATCAACATATGCTAGATGGGTGATGTAATTGCAGTTTGCAAGATTAGCAAAGGGAGGTGCTTTACCATTTAGGAAATGATTATTGAGACCCCAACTAATAGCCTCAGAAGCAACGATATACAAAATAGGAGATAAAGGATTCCCTTTTCTAATCCATTTTAAGGGTTTAAAAAATCCACCTCTTCTACTTACTCAGGATATTTCTTATAGCACTATGGATTTGGGTGTGAAAAAATTTCACATTTAAAGAAATAAAGGGGTAATTATCCTTCGAACATTCCTCTCTCTTTGCAATCTTCTTTGAAAAAGCGTCATTATCTCATATACTTCTTTTGTGTCATTCTCAAGGGAATAGTCTTCATATACTTCAAATCTAAATCCTTTGTTCTTAATTTGAAATAGTGGGGCCATCTTCGATTCTTATCTCGTAAGCCATTTAAATTCTTTTCAAATCATGAAGAATTATTTTACTAAGTCTCGCTCTCCAATCATAGAGACTTTAGGGTTGAAGTGTGGTAGAAACATGTTAATAATTCCTTTTTGAATGTCCTTGTCTATGATGGTCTCTCCTAGACCCCTTATAGAACCTACTATATTTTCCACCTTGCTAAAAAAAGTGTACACTGTCTTTGTTGGAACCATCTTCAAGTTTTTAAACTCACTCCTAGACACTATCTTGAGCATTTTTTTGATAATACTCCGTCAAAACTCTAATCAAATAAATTGATTATGTGGTTGAATGTCCAGGCATAAAACCAAATTGATTATCTGAAACTTTGATTTCTCTTTGAATCTCCTCCTCAATCACTCTCCCCCAAAGTTTCATGGTACGACTCATAAGCTTAATTAAAACACTTGTTTTACTTTAACTTTTAGTTTGATATTCTCATTCCACCACCACTATTCTTTTTCTTTTTAACAAAACCCTTTTGTTACTCCTAGAATATATATTGAGAACACTTTTAGCCACCTCATCCCTCATGTAGTTGTCAGCTCTTTGAACTCCTCAATCCATTTCTTTCACAAGTTTGATGAAAGAAAATTCTTGGGAGTTCCAGATATCACCCCCTATGTATTGGCTAGCTTGTAAAATTGATTTGGGGTCAAACAGAGTTCCATAAAGGAAACTAAAGCTAATTTCTCATATCTATGCAAATCTGTCCACTATTCCACCACAACAGGTTTGATTGGGGTGCTAGTTACCTGAACATTGGAACTATGTGTTTATCAAATGGAATTGGTTTTGAGTCAAACAAGTCTCGGAGGACAAAGTCATGATTGATTGTGCACCTCCGCACAAAACTGTCTGCGCAACAGTTTTTGAGCTTTCCGCATTGAAACTTGACTGGATGGTTGATCTTTGAAACTGAAAGTATGGACACATTTGGGAACAAGTCTTATACATTGGATTTCAAACAAAATTAGCTTCATTTTAATTATATCCCTAAAGATATGTCAAAAGGGGCATGAGTGGTTTAATTAACAGATTTGGCTTTTCCCTCTCCTTTCAGTTATATGGGCATTCAATGTGCATCAAGACACCACTTCGCGAACAAGTAGACCTCATACTCATATTCTAATGTAATTTAAAACATATATCCATCCGTCCTCATACACAAGAGAGATCATATCCAAAGAAAGCTCACACAAAACATAATACAATTTTGACACCATTAATTTATATTTCCCATAATTGGGTTAACCTAAGGGCAAGCCTCCACATGGCCATTATTCAACCATCAGCCTCTTCATGATAAATAATGTTAATGAAATGATTCATTCAGGCTTCCACTTACCTTTCACCAACTCATTCATTCCTCGTTAATCATCGCACAACATCTTACCCACAAGTTTATTCGTAATGTCACATGACATGACATACAAGGCTAACCAAGTTATGTTTCCACAAAAGTTCATTCAAGCGTTTTATTGACCCCTTTGAAGGTGCTGGTTTTATGGTTTATTATTTATCAATGGTGGACCCCTCATCCCATTTTGTCAATTAATTCTTGACGATTGACTATTATAAATAATAGTTTAACCATTAGTCATCACAAATTACAATTTAATCATAAATAAATGCTTAATACCTTTTCCATTTATTAACTCACCAATCTCAACATGAGATTTGATCATTTTAATCCCATCACTGCTCCATGATTAACCGGATTTGATAACATCAACTAACCCTCTGTAACATGTCAAAATCATTTTAGTAAATTTCTAAAAATGGTCTGACTTAGGATTTTTGTTGTGCACGTCAAGGGAATGTCTTCAATGATTAGAATTGATAACCTATCACACAATCTAAGCGTATGACACACCAAACAAATCCATCGAAGAGTATACATGAAAATAACAATTTTATAGCACAATGATTATGACATAAATTCAAGGCATACCTTTTACCAAAAATTAAACATCATAGGGCCTTCAAACAATTTCATAGAGAATTCGAATATTCGATAACCACTTTTTAATGTCTCTAAGAATCCATTGAATCCATCAAATGCTATGGAGGATTACGACCACCTACTTTAAACCAACCTTGCGAATTGCATATGTCGCATGCCGACCAAAGAAATCACTCAGTGCAAGTGAAATAACAAGACAACCCTTATTAACCCCCAAATCCTTGAAATCAGGCCTAAAATTCATGGAAAAGGATGTGGACATGGAGAAGGGAACCTAACCCTAATAGAAGGGAAATAAGAGGAATGATACCTTATACCCATGGGAGGTGGTAGGGAGAAAGAATGCACAGGAGAGAGAGAGATGACTGTACAAATCAAAGAGAGGGGGAAAGGGGGATCAAATGAGTGAGAAGGATAGAGGAAGAAACAAAAATAAACCCCCTTTAATCTCTTTTTTCAACCAAGTATCATCCTTTTCACAATTTTTTAAAATAATTTCATTTTTAAAGGCCCAAACTTGTATGATATCCTCTTAACCACACATGCCTATCCAATGTAGTTTACCCAATCCTGTTGTCCCACACAGATTAGTCCACATCCCTATTTTATAAAAAATTTCTTGGGCCCCTTTTAATCCCCAAGGATTTTTTATGTTTTCAATTCCTTACGGACCACCTCATTTAACTCGTCCAATGACATTTTGTAGAGTTGAAAGTTGGATAAACTCTTCCAAAGAGCTAGTCTTTTTATACTGGTGCACTTGACATACACAATGGTCCAGAAAACGTTAATATTGGAAGAGGTGATGTTGGCTTGGAGGTGAAGGAATTGTTTGTTGTTTCAAATGAGACTAATATAGACGGAGGAGTCCTAAAAGATCAAAATTTTATTGTTCAAATTTGCTTGAAATTTTTGGAATCCTAATTTTAGGGTGATGTTACGGAGCTTGTTAAGAGTGACCATAGGTTGTGAGATAACATCCAAGGGAATCATATCTTTTTGGATGATGATGCGAAGTCTCCTTATATAAGATGGAGATAAATATCACATTCCAGGAGAGACAACTCAACATTAGAAGGATAGGAGGGTGTTAGGTTCTTGCCTGGTGTGTAGAACAGTAGAAGAAAAACAGGGCAAACACCTATGGCTCTTGTATATTTCTAAGAAGAGAAAATAAACTCTTGTATATTTTCTGAAGAAGAGAAATGAAATGGAATTACAGTAGGATGGGGAGAAGGAAGAAGAATAATGAGGTAGAATAAACCCAAGGAAGAAGATGACTCCTTCGAGAGCCAAGGACAAATTATCCTAAGGACTGCCTCCTAGCATAACTTCTAAAAAATGATTTGTACCCCTTCCCTTTTAACCCCTCCCTTATTCAATACCCTAAAAAAATACTAACAACCCAACCTCCAACTCCCTAACTGCTACAGCTGGTCAAAACAAACTAACAAAGAGAAAGGCAACACTCTCCTTGCTACAACTCTCACTCCACACAAACAACCCCTACTTCCTAACACTACCTCATCCCCCTTAAAAACCACCTTGTCCCCAAGGTGAACCTCTAAAACTCAACCCACCCCTTTTTCCATGATCAAGTGCCTTCTGATGCGTTGGTTCTTGAACCTCTATGGCCCCCTTACGCTCTCCAACATCCCACGCTTCATCAAGGCTTCAGCCTAAGAACAACTTTGATTGTAATCTGCCTCCTCCTAAGTTTACAACCTCGAACAAGGAAATACAACTGCAATTGCAGCAACATCCCACCCACTCTTACTCAAATTTGAACTGGTCTCGGGAAGAGCCAAAAACTCTAGCAGCATTCCAGAAAAACTATGGGCTTCCAATGACCATTGGCGCCTCACTGCATACTTCACTTTATTGATTGGATCCTTTCAATAAATCTTCATCCCTTTCTTCAAAAACTTATGATGCAGCTCTGTTAGCTCCCTCAACAATTGGCAGCCCAAAATTAGTCTGCGCGTCTTCTCCTCGAATACAATCTCTGATAAATCCCTCTTACGAGGCTCGTGCAGTTTTTTTTGCATTGCCTTATCACCGAACATATAGCAACGATGTCGGTTTAGGTCCAAATCTCTCTGATCATCGTTTCTTATGTGCGGCTGGAACCATTTGTTCCATACCATTCCCATAATTCTCTAATCGAGCCAGCTTCAACCATTCCCATAACGGTTTGTTCCTTCCTGACCTGTTACTTTGCTGGTTTTGCAGTTGGAGAGCGCTCAGAGGAGGCTAGAGGAGGTTTGGTGGAGTTAGAGTTGCAGCAAAACTACAACAAACCTTTTAGGCTGTAAAAGAGGAGTTTACATCATAAGTCTGTGGTTTACAGCTTGTCAAGCTAGCAGTTTACGACTTGTGTGTGGTGAGGGGATACCGTGTGAGATGAGTTTATGCTGTAAAAGTGAAATTTACGGTGTAAGTTTAATTCAGCCCTAGGTGCCATGTTTTTCGGTGAAAAGGAGTTTATGATCTAAAGGTTGGTTTTACGACGTTTCTTTTGCAGGTTCGTGGAATTTACAGTGTAAAATTTTAATTTATGTCGTAAAAGAGGCGATTTTCAAGTTGTTTATAAGTTTTGTTCAGCCAAATTTCCTTTCATTTTGCCTCTTGTTTTCTCTCTCGGTTGTGTGAAAAACATTAGGCGATTTTGGGTGATCTTCCGGCCCATATTCCCTTTCCTTGATCCTTGGGTTCCAGTGGCTGCTCGTTGATGATCCGCAGTGAGTTGTTCTCTCTTTCCCATGGTTTTCTTTCTGTTCTTCTCTATGAGTTTCACCATGGTGGTGCTATTGTGATATGGGTATGTGTTGGGTTGCGTTTTGGTGATCCCTTGATGCAGTGCAGGTTGATCTGTGTTTTCCCTTGTGTGGTTGTGAGTTGCGAGCGTTTCTTCTTTTGCTCTGCCGTGTGCAACGATATTGGAAAATTTCTTTGAGGTAAGAGATCCTTGTTCTCTCCTTTTTACATCTTATGTGTTGGGATTGCGTGATTTTTCATTCCATTGGATGGATAGTAAGAGTTGACATAATAAGATAATAAATTGGCATGTTTGAAATTGATTGGTATGAGGAGATATTGCATGCTCGACTACTTTGATATATGTTGTCGCTGATGATATTATGTCATGTTGTTGCCTCGTTGAAAATGACGGCTGGTGGGAGCCTTGTTGGCACTGTATATGATAAGATGTGATGACCCTTGGTGTGTTGTTGCGTGATCGCACCCTGAATAAAAGGATAAAGAATGTTTATTTGGCTCATAAACTGGATGCCTTTGAATTTTGGTTTGTGAGACAATACCCATGCTAAGGAAAGAAGTAATGTGATGAAAGCCCTTGAATAAATTGTGGAATTCGGGATGTGTGATGTTCTGTGCGATTGCTTTGTTGTGTTTCCTTGTGTTTTATAAGCTGTGATATGCTGGAGTGGAAAAAAACACTCGTCGATTTGGTAATATCGCAACAACTTAAAGGAAACACACGACTGGTGCCAACTCAAGTCATGGGTGACATAGTTACACTCATGGAGACGTAAATGTCGAGACCCATAAGAAACAACCAATCTCTACTACAGCAAGACACTGCCCAAGTCAAGACGCGAAGCGTCATAAAAAATCTCAAACTGAACTCACTCTTCTGGAAAACGAAGAACAAGATAGCTAACCAACTTCTCCTTTAAATACTCGAAAGTTGCTTGAAACTGGTTAGTCCATAAGAATGCCCGATCCTTTCTGGTCAAGACTGTCAGAGGACTCGCAATCTGAGAGAAGTCAGATACAAACCTCCTATAATAGCCTGCAAGACAAAGGAAACTTCGTACCTATGCAACGGTCTTGGGGGCTACCCAAGAAATGATTCTCGTGATCTTCAAAAGATTCACAGCTACACCACTCTGGGACATGACATACCCCAAGAAACAAACTTCATGATCCTAGATTTCACACTTCAACAGCTTCCTGAATAGCCGTTGTCAACGAAGAATTCCCAAAACGGTGCGTATATGCATTATGTGCTCCTTCTCAGATGCAAAGTACGCAAGAACGTTTTTGATAAATACCACTACAAACTGATCTAGGAACTCTATGAACACTGCGTTCATAAAACCCATGAACATGGATGGAGTGTTCGTTACATCGAATGACGTTACCATGAATTCGTAATCCCTATACCGTCATTGAAAAGTAGTTTTCAGATTATTGACATCTTTAACCAACTTCTGATGGTATCCTGACCGCAAATCGATCTTTGAGAACCAACTAGCTCCTTTCAGCTGATCGAATAAATCATCAATCCATGGAAAATTATAGCAGTTATTTAGTGTCACCTGGTTCAAGAGATAATAATCGATAGAGGGATGAAAACTGCCATCAACCTTCTTCACAAATATAATTGGAGCACCCCAAGGTGACACACTTGACCGAACAAAACCTCGCTGCAAAAGATCACCGATCTGTACCCACAACTCTCATAACTCATAAGGTGTTATCCTATACAATGACATTGAGATCAGAGAAGTTCCAGACTGTAGATCTATCCCAAACTTGATCTTTCATTGAGGGGGTAATGCCATAACCTCCCCAGGAAAGACATCAGAGTACACTTTTACAACCCTGGGAAACACCATCTGCTGAGGCTCTGACGAACTCATCATCAGCTCAACCATCAAGGAAGACAGGATGTAACACGCCTTCGACCTATCTGAGGGTCTCGCTTGCCAACAAACACTACAGGCTCTCTATCAACATCAAAGAAAACAATTTGACTGACTCTTGAAAGTAATCCATGATAGCCTGCACCGAATACAACCAGTTCATACCGAGCATGATTTTATATGACTATTCGTAAACATAGGAAGTCTCCTTAAGAGTGGTGGTACCCTATCATTAGCTCACAATCTCTTCATACTTCATATAGATAAACTCAACCTTCGACTGACGTAGTCAATGACAAGGGCACTAAAAGCCTCTCCACCTCATCCCAAAGTACAAATTAGGGTGGATGATAGGAAGGAGTGCATATTTCTTGAATCAAAAAAAACATTCACCCAAGTATAAAACAAGCAAAGAGTACCCCGAACGACATCTAATTCTCCCAATGGTGACAACTCTAGATCATGCAACTGACCACGTCCTTCTCTACGAACTCTCAGACCCTGATGGAAACTACCTCCAGGATCGCACTCTGCTCTTTGGGGATGAGGAGCATTATGGGGATTTCCTCTGCCTTCCCCATATCTCCTCTGTTAGTCCAAAGTTGGAGCGCCCTACTGGTGCTCTCTCAGCTGAAACTGCCTCAATGGAGGAACTTGAAGCGGAACACTTGCTGTACGCTGTCTTCTTAGAAAGGTTTAGCACTCTCGCTATTGATGACCTTAACCTCCACACGAAAAACATGCGTTTGATCCCTTGGCAGGGGCCTGATATTCGTCACCCCCGAAGAAACGAGATAATGAGGTCTGAAATCTACCCCTGGCTATCCTAAAGCTCTTCTGTCGAGGCTATTGGGAACCTTTGTTGGAGTTGGTGTCTGAGGACCAACTATTTGTACTTTTATTACATGTGCATTCGATGTATTTAATATTAATAAAACTTCTTATTACATATTGTTTGTCGTTCTGTATGACTCTAATGTAATAATGTCTTAAAGTATATGTCGCATTGATAAGTTTATAGCAGTTCCCTGCTATGATGAAAACCTTGATGTGCTATGACGATTCTCAAATAACATTCTACGGTTGGATAATGTACTATGATGGGACACATAGTACATAAACTGTCAGGTGCGAGTACTCGTAAGCAAATGATCCTTCTTCTTATGAAGTTCACACATGGTAATCTCCATGATGGGAGATTATGAGAACAAACCCGCCAGTGGGAATTCCGCATGTTTTGGTGTCATCAGATATTCCTATCTACGAGCGTGTGTGATGATCCTTAGACTTTAAGATTATTATTAATGCATGTTACAACTTTCTTACTAGAATTATTTCGTAAACCAGGACGATAACAGTTCATGGCAGAGTTGGATACATGGGGTGTGTCACGAGTGACATGTCATTAATGAACAATCCATGGAAGGATTTGTCCCTTCTATCTTTATTTAAGATGATATCTCGACTCTTTTATTGGAATATAATCGCCGCATTAAATCCCATGACCATGGTTTAATGACGTGTTTATTTCAGATAGGCAAAGAAAGATATATTGAGCATGTAGGTTGGTGATACAGATATGCAACTTGCTTGATGAGATATTGTGGAAAATAGATTATATTACACAGTGAGCATTCGTATGTGGTTGTTGATGTTGCGACATTAATTTTTCTTTCTCTTGGGTGTCTTGACCCATTACTAGACAATAATCTTGGACTTCAGGCAATCCCGCCTCATGCCAACGAGAAAAAATCCTAGAGGGACACAAACGAGGTGTTTCCGTTGATCTCCATTAAATTATATTTGAGTTTTATTAATGGAATGAATATTATTCTCAAGTATGAGGAATACTTTTATTCAAGTCACATTGATCGAAAAAATATTAAATAAATATTTGTTCGATGACTTGTGAATGAAATATTTATTTTATTTATTGAATATTTAAATAAATATTTATTCACTAGACTATGAATAAAATATTTATTTATGAATAAGATATTTATTTGATTTCTCAATAAATGTTAGAGGAGGTCGAATAGACCAAGACTGAGCCTGATGATGAATATTAATTAACAAGACCATTACATAATATTTATTATTGTGCAAGTTAGCGTGCGCCACAAAATAATAATTATATAACTATTATTATGTGACATGAGGTTTATTAAAGGTAATAAATGTTATTTAATGGTCGATATGTGATTAAATAATATTTTAAACTTAAATCCCAACTGTATAAATAAACGACTATGTTTATTGTGTAGAGTATCCAAAAATTTAGAATAGAGAATTGTTACGCACAATGAATTCTCTCTCAACTCCTCTCTTCCTCCCAAGAACAAGAACTACAAAAGAGATTTCTTCAAGATCGAAGAACAGACAATCAAGAGTGAACAACGCGAGATATTCGACTGATCGCTCTATCACCTAGAGATCCAGTGGCGCTGCTTGGAGATCATAGGAGCACATGTGGATCACCGCTAGAGGGATTATATCCTTGGATCCTCACAGCGCAACAGAGGTAATTCGAAAGGGTTTTTTCGGACGATCAACATTCACTAATGAAGAAAGTACCTAAGCCCAGATATTTATTTCTTCAAATATTAAATAAATTAATTATTAATTTGACATACAAGATTCTCACTATTGGTTTCGAACCACGATTATTAAAATAAATTTTAATATATCTTCTATCTCCGAACACTTCTGTTGCACCTGGAACCAACACCTTGGACCATAACTCTGCTACATGGAGAATCATGATGACTCCTCTCTTGTGACAATACGGTTCTAGCCAATGTTCTCTCAAAAACCTCTGCTCTTTCCAACACAATGAGATATGTCGAAAACATAAATAGGGAGACCCGATGCTTGATCTCTAAACACAAAGCCTCCTCGAAGTGCCTTTCCTGGACCTCCTCATCCGGCACAGGTCCAAAACACAACAGAGAAGGGTCAGGAAACAGATCCTGAACTCCTGCACATAGGAACTCCCCTGTTGAAGGGTAAGCATCTCTTGGCGATTAACCACCTTCACAGTCGAAGAAAGACACTCGAATCGAAATTGGTCTCAGAACTTCTCCCACAAGGCTACTGACTCCTCACGATCCCTGAGGAATAAGAACTACCACTGCCTTGCTGCTCCATGAAACATCGTCATTGCCAACGAAACCCAATGCTCCTTCTGAGAACAGATCGAACTGAAGACTATCTCTACCTCCTCTAACCAGTCCTATGTCACTGAGTTTGAAACGGAGCTCTCATACTTCTACATAATCTAGTGTTGAAACTCTCGGAGTGTTCCCCTCCAAGTGTCATCATCGTCGACCTCTACTCTGTGGTGATCTTCTGGCACATGTCATCGAACACCTTCGGTGTGAATCTGGTGAGGACGTTAACCTGGAGCCATACCTGCAAAAGAACAAACTTTTAGGGACTCCCAAACCTGAAATACATAACATTTAAGATTAATTAATTATTTATTTTTTTAAGGTTCAACATAATCCAAAGGTCTACCCATTTCAAACACATGCGCAAAGAGAATGATGGATGATCATTTTCTAGGTCTCTTCCCCACAATCGGTATTACTTTTTTAATAGGCTTAGTAAACTTAGAGGTCTGTGCATCAGATCACAAGGGGCCCTAAATACCCATGTCTTAACTAGTTTCCCTTGTTTACATTGATTAATAAACTTTGCTGACATCGTTTCTTTACCAACTCATGTGGTTCTCATCGGTGCCTACCTCTGAACTCCATCCTATCACTCAACCTAAACCTTTGATACCACTCTATCATGACCCTCCTAAGGTACCCCTCTTGGGCTGACAATGAGAGAAGAGAGATAATGACACCCAAATCCCACCTCCAATAGGCCAAAAGTTGACGAAAAACACCGAAGGTATATGATACATATAGATGGGGGACATTACCCTCTAAGATATGAGAAACAAGAAATAGAATACGCTCAAGATAAAAGTAAAAGATCTCAAAACATGCATGTAATGTCATAAAATAGAACAACCATAAAGGAAACTACAAGTACCAAAAGATAAACTCGGCACTGACCATGAAGCACAAAGAGCTCCCCAATAACCACAATCTAGTAAAGTCCACCCCGATCACCAATCTACTCCTGATCTGAAAAACAGTTTATATATACGTATTGTGCGCATAACATGTATACTCAGTAGGATCCTCCCTAGGGCCTCTCATGCTAAAGATAAAGAAAGCATGCTAAATCTCAATGAACAACAAGTGAAGCTAACTTGTCATCTAAACAAATATTCTAAGTTCCCAGCCTCATCATGACTATCTCTAATCATGTATCGCATACAAGTGAACATATAATATAAAATAAAAAAGAAGGTACCTTGCTACCACTTCCTCACAGGTTTTCCGCTCTTCCTCAACATCGTACATCTTGAGCCATCTCTTTCCAAAAGTGAGTCAGTCTGAAGAAACTTGGGTTAATGTATCATAACATGCTTCACGTGCATCACATCATCTCATCATCACATACCATACACCCCGTGCTTCACATTATCTCATCACATCTCCAGATAGTAACTGAGTAGTTTTCAGGAGCTAGCGCAACATGTATGTCATGTATTATTCCTTAATCCATCACAACTCATACAATTTATACCTATAATAATCCATAAGATACTATATCCAGAGATACGTGTGTAAAATAATCATAAGCCATTACAGTCCATTACACACATATGTGAGGAATGATAACCACCGTGCAAGCATCACATAATACCACCATGAGAAGAGAGTGGTGCCAGAGGGGGTAGTCAGCCATCCGTTCCTCGAAAACCTGGATATTGGGGAAAACACATTCCCAGAGTACACTGGGTGTCAGTGGACCTACTGACATGGTTGTGGTGTAGCGTATGAAATAAAAAAAACATACAAGGTATAATATAGCTCACAACCATACTATGAACATTAACCAAGTCATAGACTCAACTGCAACTATCATCACTCAGACACCCGACTGCCACTACTAAGGACTAGATATCCTATAAGCACACTAGCATTCAAGAAGAATTTTATTTATCTCTTTTTTTCCATTAAACATTCACATTAGGTTAATTCTTCCAATTAACCATTACCATTGCTTTAACATTACTTTAACATGATCATCAACTGATTCCTATGCCCTCTAGACATAAACCAACTGACTCCACGATTTCTCAAGATCACCAACTTTTGCATTCCATCGAGCACAAATGTTAGGAACTTAGCTCGTAGGGTGCACTTCAATGTATTAAAGGGAGTAATGGAGGGGGATACAGTGAGTAAAACATAAAACTTACAGCAGCAGAATCCCACAGGAGAGCCAGAGCTTAACCTGTTCAAGCCCCCAGGCCGAAGTACATGGTATCCCCCCTACTACTACACCTATACTATATAAGAGGATATCCAAGGAATCTGTTACAACTATCTAACAGACTCAATCAACTCCTAACAGACTACTGGGACCTCCACCACTCTAAAAAAACTCCACTCAAATAGAATATTGGGACCACAGGCTGGGTTTCCTTAGGTAACAGCCTATGGGAACCCACTAGATCCTCGGCTAACTACCTGAGCTCACTGCTAGTGGGGACCCCTTGCCCCTCATGGTATAGACTCTCCACAGGCCTGAATCTATCCTCACTGTAACAGTCTCCCCTTATGAAAGAACAACCTTGCCCTCAATGTTGGAGGAGGGATATTGATTTTGAATGATATAATTATCTTCTAAGGTGGCGTACTCCATGGATCTACCCTTCCACTTGATTAAACTTTCGGGTGTAGCTGCTCCTGTTGAAGAGTTGGGGCGTCTGGCTAGAACGGATTTCGGCTCAAGTGCGAGCGGGGAGTCAACGTCCAGGCCTGAAGGCAACATTGGCTGAAGGGCATGATTGATGAGGGCCTGCTTTAATTGGGAAACGTGAAACAACAGATGGATCTGGGATGCTGCAGGTAAGTTTAGGAGATAAGACATGCTTCCCACCCAATGGAGAATCTAAAAAGGGATATAAAACGAGGGGAAAGATTTTGGTGGATGCGGTGGGCAACCGAATGTTGGCGGTGGGGGCAGATTTTGAGGTAAACGGGGTCACCAGGGTGGAAATAAATGTTGCAATGGTGCTGGTCATCTTGGTGTTTCATGTAATTCTGGGCGAGGGAGAGATGATGTCGGAGCTGGTGGAGATCCTCTTGGTGGTCAAGTAGCTCAGAAGCTACAACTTCTACTTGAATTTTGTTGGGCAACCTAGTCAGTAGGGTGGGTGGGCATCATCCGTAAATGACTTCAAAATGGGAGGATTTAATGGAGGAATGCCATGTGGTATTGTACCAAAGTTCTTCCCATGTTATCCAAAAGAACCAGGTATTCGGTTGCTCGTCGACAAAGCATAGAATGTAGGTTTCCAAACAATGGTTGACAAATTTCTTTTGAAATTTGAATCGGGGTGATAAGTGGAACTCATTTGTAATTTAGTTCTCTGCAAACAAAATAGTTCTGTCCAGAAATGACTCACAAATAGAGGGTCCCAGTTAAAGACAATAGGCTTTAGAATACTGTGAAGGCATATGATCTCTTTGAAAAATATGTTGGTGACCCCCTTATCTATGAACATATGCTTTAAAGGGATAAAGTGAACATACTTGGAAAGTTTTTCCCCAACGACCATGATGACATCATATCCTTTTGACTAGGGTAACCTGGAAATGAAATCAGTGAAAAGGTCCTCCCATATGGTTGTCAGAATGGGGATGGCTGGAGTCTCGCTGGAGAGAGAGTGGAATATTTGTAGTGCTAACAAGTATCACACTGTTGAACGTATGACAATACCTGGTGACACATGACCACCAATACTTCGAATTGGTGTTTCATGTGAGTGGAAGGACAAGCCTACCGTGGTAAAATAAGGTACCGTGTGAAAATACCACAAAGGGATGAACCAAATGGCAGGGGTGCCAATGTTGGATGGAAAGGACTTAATCCATGATTTCCTTCTCATAGGTTGATTTGGAGAGGTTGTGATCAGTGAGTGCCTTACTGAAATAAGCAATGGGGCATTGATTTTGAATGAGCACCGCACCAATGCTGCGACTGGAGGCATCACACTCTACTTCAAAAGGCTCATAAAAATCGAACATTGCCAAAATTGGGGCTGTTTTCATGGTTTGTTTGAGCGTGTCAAATGCCTTCTGTGCCTCCGAAGACTAGTGAAATCATTCTTTCCAGGTTATTCGAGTAAGGGGTTGAGCTATCTTTCCGTAATCTTGAACAAATTTTCAGCAGTATCTTGTCAAGCCAAGAAGTATGTGGACTCCACGAGCGTCTGAAGCCAGGCAATGTCAAGAGAGGATGTGGAGTTTCTGATATTTGTGCATGAGGTTAAATGGCTTGCCACATTTGAAACAGATATCCTTATTTTGGAGGTCCTCCCATTCGAGAGGAGGTAAATGTCGAACTCCTATACCAGGCGAGGAAAGGGGCTGGGGCAGGGAAACCCTTCTCAGTGGGGGTGCGACTCTCAAAACGTGGAGGCTACCAGGTGGGGGAGGGCGAGTAGGATTTTTGTGGGGAAGACCACCCCAAACCCCTCCCAAGTAGACTGGGGGCACCAGTGTGAACCACGAACATGGTGACCGACTCCACGTTTCATGGTGATTTCGACGTGACGGGCAAGATGCATAGCATGAAGACAGGTTTTGAGGTTATGGATTCTAACCCTATCATGGATTTTTTCCTAGTGGCCATGCATAAAGTAGACCATGTGTTGTTGCTCAGGTTGGCGGGGAATTAAAGAGGCCAAGTACTCAAACTCATCCACATACTCTTGCACTGATGTGTGCTTGCGAAGGGCGGCTAATTCTTCATACGAATTTTGTATTTCCAAGCTACTAAAACAAAGCTCAGCCTTCAGAATTGACCAGGTCATTGAAGGATGGATCTCTTGGAAAATGGTATACTAGTAAATTGCGGTGCCACCCATACTGATGTTGGCGAGGGGAACCTTGGAGTCATTTGGGGTGTTGTTGAGATGAAAAAAATGTTCTACGCGGGCGATCCACCCTTGAGGATGGCACACTAGAGCAAGGTTCTGGAAAACTGTAATGGGGTGGGCAGGTAGGCTCCCAAGTGGATTTTCCTGCAGCATCGGATGGGATAGTGTGGGAGGTAGAAATATTGGAGGTAGAGGACGGGTGGTCCTCGGCAAGAAATAGTGTTTTCTCCGGGCGGCGAGCCATGGAGGTGATGAGGTGGCAGAGGTTTTCCAATTTAGATGCCATAGATTTTCAGAACTCGGCTTGCTTTGTGTGGGTTGCTGTCAATGTTGATTTAACATTTGTGAGAGAGGTTTCCAAGTCCCCACCTGTTGGTCGAGGCTATCCTCACGAGCTTGTTGGTGGGTTTCTATGACAAGGGGGGTGGGGATAAGTGGCAGACTGAACCAAATTGTTAGGAACATAGCTCGTAAGCTGCACTTCAATGTATTTAAGTGAGTATTGGAGGGGGATACAATGAGTAAAACAAGAAACTTACAACAGTAGAATCCCACAGGAGAGCCATACCTCAACCTGTTCCAAGCCCCGAGGCTGAAGTACACAGACCCCCCCAACTGCTACACCGGTACTATAGAAGAAAATATCCATGGAATCTATTACAACTGTCTGACAGACTGCTCAGACCACCACCACTCTAACAGAACTCCACTCAAACAAAATGGTGGGATCACAGGCTGGGTTTCCTCAGCCAACTGCTTGTAGGGACCCACCATCTCCTCAGCTAACTGCCTAATCTAATTGCCTGTGGGGACCCCTTGCTCCTCCTAGTATAGACCCTCTATGGGCCCAAATCCCCCCTCGCTGTAACAACAAACCCCACGAGTTAGAACATTTATTAATCATCATCATTCCATAATTCTAGGTATTCTAGGAAACATCCTAAGCTACTATAAAAGAGACGCATAAACCAGGCACAACATGCTGACTCGAGCAGTGGGGAAAGGAATGCAGAAACAACATGACCATCTGACTTTTAAGTATATTTTTTAAAAAGAAAGCTTCTCAGGTTTGTTAACAATGAACAAGCTCAACTTCAACCCATTCCATCAATCATGGTGTCATCCCTAACACCACTATGCATATTACTATGCATCCCAGTGTCATAAGCATCAACTGCTGTTACAAACCTAGGCTTCCCCACTCACGTATCGTCAACCATCAACCATCCCAAGCTCATATCATGTTGCATAGAAAATCTCACATCCAAAACATACATAGATGGCATAAAAAAACAGAGTCAACTTAACATCTAGGCCTTAAAAACAAGGCATCCAACGTTCACATGCAAACATGCTTGCTCGGCCCCAAACATTTATCTTTATCAAACAACTACTTTTATTACCATCTTGGATTAACCAATTCATTTATCACTGGTTACAACCATAAGCAACCCAGACATCAAATTTTAAAAGCTATAAATTTTTTAAACATGCTTTAAAGCATAACTTCCTGTTTCAACAAACTTCAACAAATTTTAAGGAAGAATAATTCCATTAACATGCCTCTATTATTATCAATAACAATCATTTACATCTTTTCATGTTCTTGAGCCAATTCCATTAACACGTGGAAGAACATTTCAATTAAACATGCATTAAGCATTAATTTTTATTTCCCATCAAACATAAGAAGAGGAGTTTAAAAAAACAACCCTCTTTAATTCTTTATCCAACCAACATTATCGGATTTACATTCTTTAACCATTTTCATCAAATTAAACACGCTAAACCATAACATAACAAACATGATAACTAAAGCATAAACATAGATAACACACTATCTATCAAATCAAGAACCAAATCATTATCATGATGGAAAAACATGCGATCACTACTACCATAAACCATTCCTTTCATTAATATGGTTATTCTTTATTAAGTTTAATTCTATCATCATTCAAAGGAATAAGGCATGATAACTTTATGACTGCACATAAAATAATAGGAGAAGCAATGAATTCCCTACCTCAAGGCTTTCAACGCTGTTTGAAGCACAGAACTTTGATCACCCATCTCGCAAGGAAACTACAACCCTCTAATAATGCTGCGCCAAAACCGCGCCAACAAACATCAAAATAACTCTATAAGATCAAAGGAGATCAACCGCCATAACATGGAAATAAAGAACAGGAGGAAACAAGAACGATCGAAGAACTCACTTCACATCACTATAGATTGAACACGGGAAGCCAATGATCAATCCCCATTGAAAGGGATTCAAAACACCCTAAAGAAGCACCCATGGCTACCTGGAGTTGGGAGACAATTGAAGGGTTTTGAGAAAATTCGATGGTTCAAGAGGCTTTATAAACATTCTTCTGGACAAACTTTCACGGTGTGAAGGGGACATTCTTCCTCTAAGCACCACAAACCTCAAAAAAGCGTAAAGGAATGGGATAAAAGGATATGAGCCCTTACAGTATGCTAGGATGGAGGCATCACATGCCATATAGGATACTAAGATATCATAATATGTGATATGCATCACATGCATATCACAGGCTACGACTCAAGGGATATTGTACAATACCATATTTATATTAACAATGAAGAATGAAAAAATTGATGCCACAATATTATCATCACTAACCATATTCCATATACAGATTATGATTTTATGGAAGGCGATCACACCACAAAAATAATGCAATTACACCAATATGATTTTAACCAAGACCCCACTACTAGGGTTTAAAATGTTACACTTATTGTACTGTGACAATTTTGTTGTGAGTGCACTAGGAAAATATAAGCACCATTGAAGAGAGAATTTGGTCGTTAAGCGTCGAAAATGCTGCCTTATGGTCTTGAACCATGATTTCAGCGCTTACAACTGTAATCATATTATTCCAAATAAACTCAATAGTACTGAAAACTATTAGATTTTTGAACAAAAAATAATGAAATTTTATTCTGGAATTGAAAATATCCAGCTAACAAAATTATTTAGGAAAAATATTACATAGAACCCTGCCTTTTAAAACCCAAAATTAGTATTTATATAGCTCGAGGAAACTCCAGGCCCCAGATAGGTGATTTTATGCTCTAGAAACCTGACCAACTACCTACCCAGCTAACAAACTTATTTAGGTAAAAATAGAATAATGCCCTTGAAATTTATTAAGCAGTCCCCTTTCCCTTTGATAAGTAATAAAAGTAGCAATCCTGGTCGGTTCTGGAGAATACCAAAAACTTTAATGTCTCGTGCTAGCCTTACTATCCCTTTTGTACCAAACCTCATTGTCCAGTGAAGATATAAACATGGCCCGCTTTCTTATCATTCTCACCCATATGAAAAGCGACCTTTTCCTCAAGGAGGATATAAGAAAATTGTGCCTTCATCACCTTTGACACCTCCCAAGCCACATCATCTGTTGACTTATGGTAATTTGAGCTTTGTAACCAACAAATCTCATCCTTTTGTTTTCAATAGCGATTTATCTATGATACTTTATTACTAATTTTTGATGAACTTTAGTTGTAACCGTCAATTTATTAAGCCTCAACCTCATCATTCTATCTCTCGTTCTTAGTTCACTTATCTTTTATGTTGATTAGAATACTTATTCCTTAACTACTGATCCCTCTATAGATTATATTTAAGTTGTCATAATGCTTCATCTCTATTCACCAAATCATTAACCAAAGCATTCACCATTGTTTCTGTTTTAGTATAATGCACAACGTGTGGTGGTTTTCATGCATAGACAATATCAAATGCTTTTTTTCGGTAGAATCATGGTAAGAAGTGTTATAACTAAATTCATCCTAGGACAACCACATCATCCATTTTTTTGGGCCATCTAATGAGAAACACCTCAATTATGTCTCTAAACATGTCTATCACTTGCATCATTTGAAAAAACTATTCCAAATAGATCTTGCAAGTAGTTTCATGAAATGATTCCTGCATTTGATTGAGATTACAGATAAAGTTCATCATCTTCTCCAAACATAGGTGCCTCACTCAAATCCTCTTCGTCGTTGTTTTTGTCACCATCATCAGCCACACATCATCTTTTGTTACATTATCATCATCATCTGTTTTCTATATCACATTGATCGGCGTGTTGGTTCTCATGAGCTTCTTGTTCCAGGTCAATTTTTTAAAACAATGTCCTCTTTGACTTCTCAAAGTTAGCAGCAACATATTTCAGTAGTGCTTCAGTGCCACTTCTCAGATAAATTGAGGAACTCAACTTTAATATGTGTTAATAGGAGATCAAACATAGTTTTTGAGAACTAACTTATTATACGAGTGTAGGTCATATGCTTAATAGGTTTTTTTATCTCCTGTTGAATGTAACCATCAAAAAGTTCATAAAGTTGTATAGATGTTTGACACTTAAAAGGAAAAACTTGAAATTCACTTAGATATTTTCTTCTCTGCATTAACCCTTTGGCTGCATTAACTTCACAATAATTTTGTAATGATAGTGGTACCCGAAAGTCAATGACTTGAAATATGTGAGATTCAACATCTTTTCATGGATCGTAGCCTTTTTTGATATAGAAAGTTTTACAAGGTCCATATAATAAAGAATACGTTGTTCAAAATAGCATCTTTTTAAGCATATAATCTCTGATATTAATGCCTTGATCAAGACAACACTCTCATAGTAGATTTGACCAATATGGGTCAATCATCAAATATTATAAAAATCCATTTGCAACTCTCTATGATACGAGTCTTGTGGTATAAAATCCTCCCAATTTATTTTCCTTCAAATCTTTTCGGTCATAAAATCAATATTAAAACATGGATCTATATCCATCTCCCAAAAGTCATTTGAAACTACCACTTGCTTCCTTTTCAAATTTGATGGTCTTCACACTTTTTGGGTACCTCCTTTAGTGAGAAAAGTAGGGACGATAACATTAAAAGAGCTTCATGATGAAAATTCAACATATCGCACTTCTTTATTAGAGGTTCCATTTCCATCCAGCTTCACTTTTTACTATGTGTGACATCTGAATGTGTAGGAAGAACATACTGGTAATCAACCATTCCAGAGAAATGATAGGTCTCAAAAAATCGTGTAACAACAACAGCAAAAAGCTCTCCATGGACTTTTTTAGGGGCTACTACATCAGCTTATTTACAAATAGAAATAGGTTCATTTTCATGCTTACCTATATGTTTACTTATTTACATGGAATTAACTAGAAAATCATTCTCAACCTCTGAATTTGGAACTTTAGTATTAGTGCAACACATATTTACATATTTCTTTCTGGATATTTTCAATATCAAATTTTTACAAGGCCGAAGTTCCCCAAATACAGGATGTGAATGGGATCTTTAGGTCGACAACGAAGCTATAACTTGTTTAAGTGATTGGTGTGAGACTTCAGTATTCCCTCAGTTCCCCCAAGAGTATCTACATCAAGTGATATGGATGAAGGATGCTTGGGGTAGTGAACTGCAAAAGCCTCCGCGCCCAGAAGGAAACCCGACACTGCACCATCATTTACAACGTCCCTCTTATATAATTGCATATTTGGTTGAAAATAAATCAAATGAGGGGATGGATGAGGAAAGTGGAGCCCCTACTCGATTCCATATTCCCATCCTTCTGCCTCCACTCTACTCCGCCTCTACTCAGTTGGACTCACGCCAAATATCTCATTTTTCAGAAGAGGCGCTCCTCGATTCTTTGTATGAAGTCATCATGCTAGCTTCCCACTTTCAATGCACTCCTCCACATTTCACCAGTAGGGGCTTCTACATGACTCACCATTTTCGTAGAGCAACAATCAGTTGAGTTCCCCTACACAACAGACGGGAACCCCTAAATTTCTTAACCTTAACTGTATTTCTATGTATTTAGCGTACAAATAATACCAAAAGTTAGCATATGAAAAGCAGGACACATGAATCTCTACATTGGGTAATGAGGAGTCATGACCATTATTATCATAATTATGAAATCCATTAAATAATTATTCATAACAAAAACAAGTTTTTTGTCAACTTTTTCCATATTTTAAAATAACAATATCAACACTGTTAATGGTATTAATTAATGGAATTAATGGTAGTGATGGTATTAACATCATTAATGGTATTAATGATATTAATGGTATCACATAAGAATAAAATTTTAATTAATGTAATTAGTTTACTCATATATAATTATCATTTCATATTCATTTTCTAAAATTTTAAATTTCAATAGTTATCAAAACATTTTCATACAATCAAATTATTATTAACTTAAATATATATATATATATAATCATCATCTCTAGTGTCTGGATCGCCCTCTCCTCTCCACCGCATCCTCGATTCTACCTCCCCGTCTTTCCGCCTCCACTCTCATGCTAAAGATATCCTTTTTCAGAACCGACACTCCTCGATTCTTTGTATGAAGTCCTTGTGCCAACTTCCCACTTTTTAGGCATTCCTCCACATCTCATCAGTAGGGGATCCTTCGTGACTCACCATTTTCGTAGCTCAACATTCATCTTGTTGTTGTGCTTGAGTTCCCCTACACAACACGTGGGAACCCCTAAATTTCTTTAACCCGAATTGTATTTCCATCTTCTTGTAACATTAGGTGACACAACCTTCAGTCTATCATTTATGGGTTTCTACCTCATGTTTGACGATTCAGGAAGGAACCCATTAGTCTGAAACCCTAATTTCATTTTCTCTCTCAACATGTATTTCCATGAATCTTCACTCTTCATAATTGGTTTCTATAGTTCTAGCGCGACATCTACTCATCCATCCCCTCGTGTGATTTATTTTCAACTAAAAATGGATGTCCAAAGATCATATTAGTTTAGTGCCTTTAGAAATTTGGGACCATAAACACTAGTACATGAGTGAGCTACATTATCTCCCAATATGTTCTTCTTGACTAGAACCCTTCTTAGACACATCAAACATAAAACAGATCTTCATAACATGGGAAAAGAAACATAAAAAGGGATGGGATCAGATGCTCAATAAGGGTAAATAAGGGAGAAATGTAAGAATAATCATGAGAATAAGGGTTTGAGAATATGATCAAGAAAATAAAAGATCATACCATGCATATCAAAGATCATAAATATGAATCATGACATAAAGATTGACAATTCATAAGACATGAATCATACGGAAATAAATAATATAAGCCATGAAAGAATATAATAGGAATAAAACATGAAATTATGGAAAACATGTAAGCATATAATATGATTTCCATAGTAGTCAAGGAACCTCTGCCAATGCCATCTTAGTGTACAAAGTTCTTTACTGAACCGGGTTTACTCCCCGCTTTAGCCTAGTATTACTGAACCGAGTTCACTCCTCGTTTCAGCCCTATAATACTGAACTGAGTTCATCTATCGTTCCAACTATGTCTATATAATGAGATATAAATCTTTTTCCAATGTATTGGAGGGAGATATAGGTCGCACTCATATCATAATAAAATCATACAAACATGTACCACAAAATCATAAACAATTATATCATAACCCATGAAATGAAATGGGTATTTTCACGACCCGTCTCCCAGGGCTCGTGTTGTGACTACCCCAAACCTTCATTTTATAGGCTAGGGGCTAGTTACTATCACAAAATAGGCATATCCCCAAAAGGGAAGGCATTTTCCTTTAAACCAGTACACACGCACAAAGCTCAAACTGCGAAAAGCAAACACAAAGTAAACCACAACTGTCACTGAGACAACTACTGAGAGTACAATACAAACTAAAAATACAAAGGGGCCAGAATACAAGCCTGAAACCACAAAGAAATGTACAATTGTCATGGTTCGTCCACTTGAGACCCCACCTAAAGGGTAGCTGTAGAAGTATGCTCATCCGTCCCATCTCACTAGGCACCACCTGGTCTCGGATCACCAAGGTCTCTGTCGAAGTGTCCTTCCATCTCGTCTCACTGAGAACCACCTGGTCCCATACCACCAATGTATCTATCGAAGCGTATGTCTATCCCCTCTCACTGAGCACCACCTAATCCCGAACCACCAAGGTCTCTGTCGAAACGTCAATCACCTGCTCGGGACACGACACGTGCAGGCGAAGCCCGTGTAGGGGTGAGTAACACAATACTCGGTAGGGACTATAAAACAAAAGGGAAAGACCACAAGAGAAGACCACACAACAAGATCACAAAGCAAATACATCTCACACCAGGTATAATTCAAAGTATGAAAAACAAGACTATTAGTTGTAAAACTGAACACCTTGGACTGTTGAGGTTCTCATCCCTAATGAGTTTTGTGGGTCTACTGGGTCACATAGAGCCACTCCCCACTATGGGCCTGTCAGGTCACACAAAGCTGATTCTCACTTAGGCTATCATAGTTGGTCCATACAGGGTCACTTGTAGCTGATCCACACAAGGTCGCTTATAGTTGATCCACACATGGTCGCTTGTAGCTGATTCACACATTGTCACTTGTATCTGGTCCCCACAGGGCTGTTTATCATCTCGACCTGCAGGGTTATTCAGACCCACTCATCAGTAGTCTTCAAGTCTTAGCCAGCCATAGGATTACCGCATGTAGTGCACTTAATTCTGAGAGAATCAACTCCTCAATCCATTCATCATATTTCAACTTCCATTAAAGTATCCTTAGATAATTCCAAAAGAACCTTCTTGTCATGAGGGTTGCAACGCCGCAAATGGCTCCTCAATCGGACACCCAGTCTGAACGATATTGATGTTTTAGTAAACAGGGGCCCCGTTGTGTCTAGGCCCAAGGCTCCTGCATGACCTTACCCGGTTCGACCAACCCGACTCGACCCGATGGGGTATGGGCCATCTTGGTCTGACCTGTCCACTGGTCCAGACCCATTGGGTCTTGCAATACCTGGCCTAGTTCGACCATGGGTCCAGTGTAAAGACGTGTAAATTTCAAGGAAATTTTTTTTCTTTATTTTCTTTGGAATTTTACAAGAGCGTAGTTTCTGACGGCACCTGATTCTGAGGCCCGATGTGCCCGGAATCATTTTCCGAAGTTTGGCTTGGGTACGTTCAGTGAACGGACGAGCGGGTTTTTCTAACTTTTGAACTGGTGCTCGGAATTGAATTCTGAGGGCACCGATGGAATCACAGCGCCGGTACTTTCTTAGAAACTCATCTTCCAGAGTTGCGTTTGCTCAGGTGTGGTTTTTAATTTTCGGGCTTAAAGTTAAGAAATAAAATAATTGTACGACAAACTTTATTTTATTTCACTTAAGCCACTTGGAAGCCACTTGAAGCCACTTAAACCAGCTTAAGCTGAGTTGATCCGGATAGGATGCTATCCAAAAATATCCTACCCTCTTGGTAGGATATTTGTGAGGTGGGGCTCGCACGAGCCCCACCGTTTCTTTTCCGCTAAGTAACGCACCCGCGAAAACCCATCATTATGAAAGTCAACTGACGCATTTTCTTAATTTCTTAACGCACCATTTAATTGGGCGGTTTATTTCATTGAATTAATTGGACGGTTTATTTCATTGAATTAATTCTACGATTTAATTGGTCGTTACTTATCTCTTTTTTGTTTGTTGGCGTAATAATAAAATAAGACCAACACACGACATTTGGAGGATTACATGTTGAGAGGCTTTGACAGAATTCTTGTGCCTTCATCCTCCTTCATGAAGAACGCGAAGAACGCAAAGAATGCGAAGAATGCCGTCACCCTCGGAGTTTGACGACGCTTCATCTGAGACGTTCTTCCCCGCCCCGATCTCCAATCACCAACTGCTTGAGGTAAGAGATCTCGGGTTTCTTTTTAAACTTCCTTGTGGTTTATAACAACACACGGATTTAATTATTTACAATGAAATCTGTTGTCTCTTGGTCCGTTGAGTTCGTCGACGCGACGCCCTTCCGCGACGACGCGACGCCTTCCGCGACACGACGATCGCCTCCTTCCACGGCGATCAATTTCCGCGAAGAACCCGCGTGTAACGACTTGACGAGGTAGGGGTTGTTGTGAGTAATTCTTTTATTCCCATGATTGTTTCTTTTTTAAAAGTGAAGAACCTGGACAATAAGAACAATTTTAATTCATTAAAATTGTTGTTTCATGTGTTGAATATTTTTTCTCCCGTTGTTTCTATCTAACGCGGAGGGTGCGGGCCAAACGAACACGGCCCGACAACCCTCTGCCGTTCTTCGTGGTTGTGCGGATTTGGCGGGCGACGGAAAAACGTGACGCAAGGGCGATTTGATGATCTCGCAGTGAATAACGGAACCAGGGAGGAACAACGGCACAGACGGGAAGGAAAACGGACCACCGGAGCGACGCCGGTGGCCCGCAGAAGCTGCCGGCGGCGGCCAGCGGACCCACGGTTGCGCGGGTCCAGCTCGCCCGCACGGGACGCGGCAGAAGCTGCGTCCGCTTGTCCAGCGCAACCCCACGCGGGGCCGCGACACCTCTAAACCGCGGGGGTGGCGCCCCGCGGCAGTCGGCCGCTCGGCCGAGCCGAGCCAGGCCGGTCCGACCGGCCGGGCCGCGCCCAGGCCGGACCGGACCGGGTTCGGACCGGGTCGGGTCGACCCGGTTCGGCCGACCCAGGGGGGTGGGGCCGGGTCGGTCCGGGTCGGCCCGGGCCCGGACCCCCCGTCTTCGGACCATTTTCGGTCTTTTGCCCGTAACTTGAGCTACGGGCCTCCGAAAGACGCGCCGTCAGTGGCAACGCGATCCTTGGATCGAGATGGTCGTTTCGGTATATCACACTCAAGGTTTCAGAATACTTGGGGTTCGACCGGGTTGGTTCGTACACGAAACCAACCGGGCCCTCGGAGCGGAAACGCTCATATCTTGAGCTACTGACGTTCGATTGACGTGTCGTCAGCTTTGGTGGATTCCTCTAAGAGAGAAAGATCTTTTGGCTCACTCCGCCCAAGGTCTGGACACAGGTGGAGTACGGTCGGGTTGGTTTTTCCTTAAAAACCAACCGGGCCCCTGGGATGAAAAAGCCAATAACTCTCAGACCGGGCGTCCGATTGACGCGCCGTCTGCGACGTTGAGTTCCTATTGACGATACAGAACTTTTGGATACATCAACTTAGGAATTTGTGTCAGTTGATGTATCATCCTCTCGGCTCGTGGAGCGGACCCTCTCGAACGAGCTTGCTGTGTGCGGAAACCCTAGTGCTGGCTGCGACTGCTACTTCAACAGCGACGACTGTGCAGAGATCCTCAGTGGATTGCGACGACAACTGTGCAGAGATCCTCAGTGGACTGCGATGACTACAGCACTCAGCGATTCTTTGAGGATCAGTGCTGCAGGTCCTGTGTGGGCCTGATCCTGTGTGGGTCCGATCCTATGTGGGTCAGCGCTCAACGGTTCTGTGTGAGTCAGCGCCTACAGGTCCTGTGTGGGCCCGATCCTGTGTGGGTCTTTGCGGGGGTTAGTACATTTCGATCCTTTGTGGGTCCGACGACTTAGATAGATCAGTGATCATCTTTATCGTCATCCGAAGAAGTATACCTGTGTGAGATGAATCTTGTGTTACTCTCCTTTGTGGATTGTGTTGAACCATCCTGTGTGGATTTACTATTACTCTCCTTTGTGGATTGTGTTGAACTATCCTGTGTGGATTTACTGTTTACTCTCCTTTGTGGATTGTGTTGAGCTATCCTATGTGGATTTACTTTACTCTCCTTTGTGGATTGTGTTGTGCTATCCTGTGTGGGTATACGTTTTGCTTTCCTGTGTGGACTGGGTTGTGCTTGGGCTCGGACGTTGGAGCCGATCGGGAATTGATGACTTAGGTATATGTATGGGCATATACCTAAGCAGTGTCGGATGTTACTTCATGATTGCATCTTTCCTTTTTGGTTTATCCTTTGTGGATTTCGGGAGACCTTCGGCGGTCTCGGGGTCCCTACTGAGTAGCTTATACTCACACCTACATGGGCTATGCCCGCACTACGTTGTGTTGGTTGCAGACGACGGACAACGCTGATCGTGGTGGAGGCGTGCGGAGCAGGACGATACCTGGAGGTGGACCACTGGGCGGACGGATGGACCCGAGGAGCAGTGGAGCTATCTGTACCCACCCTTCAGGTGGGATTTCCAGTGGACAGCTTGGTGTAGCAGCTTTTACTTTTCAGTTGCTGTTTTTCCCTTTCAGTTGTACTTTACAGTTGGGATTGTATTTCCGGCCCCTTTTACTTTCAGCACACCTTGTTACAGTTTTTACTTAGTGTTTACTTTTCCGCTTGCTTACTCTAGGGTGCTTGTTTAATTTTCAAAGGCAATGCCTTCCCTTTTTTGTTGGGATTTACGCCTTGGTGCTAGTCGCCAGCCCCTGGCCTATGGAAGGCGGGCTTGGGGTAGTCACAGCACGGGCCCCGAGGACGGGTCGTGACAAATTGGTAACAGAGGTGGTCAGTTCTACCGCAGACTCTGATCTTTCTTCTGTGTGAAGCAATAGTGTTTAGAGTATTGAGGGTGGTTATCAGTCCAGGGAGTCCAGTGTTGGTGCGGCGGCTGACGTATCCGTACACCAAGACCTTGACTTCTGATTTCCGACTTAATGCACGAAAACATTGATTGCATGTGTGTTTCATGTTTTCTTTGTGATTACTTGTGTCAGCTCACCAGGTATACTATTCTGACCGTGGTTCACTTGTTTCCTTTTCAGGATGGCCCCACGACGGCAGATAGCTAGGGTTCCGAGAGTAGAGCGCGACGACAGACCGCCGAGCGACGAGGCCTCGGTACAGGGCCCGTTGACAGTAGAGGCACCAGCGATACCTTTACCCGTTGAGCCCCTGATGCTTCCAGCACCGACCACTGACGATGCACGACGCCTCGGAGCTCTGCACGAGTTCCAGCGCCAGCGACCACCCAGGTTTCGTGGGGAGACGGACCCCCAGGCAGCTGAGGACTGGCTGGAGGCGGTCATTCGAGTTTTCAGGCTAGTGAGGACACCAGCAGACCTCATGGTGATCCTCGCGGCGAGCCTACTGCACGCAGCAGCAGGACGATGGTGGAGCTTGATGCTCTAGGTTCACGATGAGGCCTCTCTCATCTGGATGGACTTCGAGAGCCTCTTCCGCTCAGAGTTCATCCCGTCCACCCTCCGTGTGGTGCACATTCAGGAGCTTCTTCAGCTGCAGCAGGGCAGCTTGACGGTCACCCAGTACGCGGTGAGGTTCACCGATCTTTCTCGCTACTCGACTGACATGGTACGAGACCCCTTCTTCCGGGCCCGGACCTTCGAGCAGGGATTGAGAAACGAGATCAGGGCATCGCTGATCTCCCTCAGCATCCCGACCCAGGCAGGAGTACTGGAGCGAGCCCTTCTGATCGAAAGCTTTCTGGCTGAGTCCACAGCGAGACCTACCGCATGGCGGCAGGTAGCGGAGTCTTTGGCAACAGGTAGTCGATAGATGACTCAGGGTTCCAGGCAGACCAGACCCTCTCATAGACGACCTCAGGACACTGGCTCAGCAGTGCGGGGCACTCAGCATGGATCCAGTCTTCCGAGAGGTAGGCAGTGCTATGCCTGCGGTGGGCAGGGCCACCTGGCTCGTGACTGCCCGACCCGCCGTACCGAGGAGCAGCAGACGGTGGAGGGGCCACCCAAGCAGAGGCAGAGGGTTGACCATGGCGGTCCGCAGGGAGGAGGCGAACGAGGCAGAGGAGCTGGCTGAGCAGCAGGTGGTGGGCGACGCTTTGAGGCTCTGCCACCACCACCACCAGGAGGTCCTCCCCGACCACAGGGAGCTGGCGGGCAGAGACAGGCACAACTCCAGGCAGCGGAGGCCTACGACCACGGCGCACCAGAGATGATTCGAGGTACGATCTGTGTCTATTCCACCCTTACTAAAGTTCTTATAGACACAGGAGTGAGTCACTCTTTCATAGCCGCTGCCCTTATTCGGAGCTCAGAGATTCCGACAGAGCCGTTGGCTCGATCCTTACAACTAGAGACCCCTACGGGAGCAGACTCGGCGATTACGCACTGGTGCCGGCAGTGTGAGCTTACTCTAGGATGCGAGAGCTTCGGCTGAGATCTTCTTGTAGCGGCATTAAGGTCTTACGACGTCATCTTGGGCATGAATTGGTTATCTACAGTCCATGCTCAGATTGACTGTTTTAGGCGCAAGGTGCGATGTGTGCGCACCGACGGGAGCAGGTTCACCTTCACCAGCGAGAAGGGAGCCTTAGCAGCACAGGATGGACTCACGCAGAGGAGAGGACAACCCATCACTCCTCAGTTGACTAGCCTCATCCTAGGAGCAGTGGACGTGCGAAGTCCTAGTTTTCCTGTAGTGGTGGATCAGTACGCGGATGTCTTTCTCGATGACGTTCCAGGGATACCTCCTCGCAGAGAGGTAGAATTTTATATTGACCTATACCTCGGGTCAGCCCCGATATCCACTCCAGCATATCGGATGGCCCCCGCTGAGCTTCGAGAGCTGCGAGTACAGTTGGAGGACTTGCAGGGCAAGGGGTTCATCCGACCCAGTGTTTCACCCTGGGCTTCCCCGATATTGTTTGCCAAGAAGGAAGACGGGAGCTTGCGACTGTGTGTCGACTATCGTCGCCTGAACCATGTGATAGTGAGGAACAAGTATCCACTACCGAGGATTGATGACCTCTTCGATCAGCTCAAGGGAGCATGGTGGTTCTAGAAGATAGACCTCAGTTCAGGCTATCATCAACTCAGAGTTCGAGACAAGGACGTGCAGAAGACGGCCTTCAGGTGTCGGTATGGCCACTATGAGTTCTTGGTTATGCCTTTCGGCGTAACCAACGCTCCAACAGTGTTCATGAGCCTCATGAACAGGATATTCCAGCCATACCTCGATCTATTTTTCAGGGTTTTCATCGACGACATTTTGGTGTACTCAACCACGGAGGAGGAGCACGCCTACCACTTGCGGGTTGTACTAGACACACTCCAAGAGAACCAGCTTTATGGAAAGCTCTCGAAGTGCCAGTTCTGGTTACGTGAGGTCCACTTCTTGGGTCACGTCATTTCTGAGGCGGGATTTGCTGTGGATCCCGCGAAGATCGAGGCAGTGCTAGCTTGGGAGCCACCCAGGAGCGTGACGGAGGTGCGGAGTTTCTTGGGTCTAGCCGGATACTATCGGAGATTTGTGTCAGACTTCTCCAGAGTTGCGGCGCCACTCTCAGCTTTGACGAAGAAGGGGAAACCCTTTGTGTGGTCAGACAGGTGTCAGCAGAGCTTTTAGGAGCTGAGGCAGAGATTGAACAGCGCACCTATCTTGAGGTTGCCTGAGGAGGGAGTTGGATACGTAGTCTAGTGCGATGCATCAGGGACCAGACTCAGATGTGTCCTGATGCAGGAGCGGGCCGTGATTGCCTATGGATCACGTCAGTTGAGGCCGCATGAGAAAAACTACGCTACCCATGACCTGGAGTTAGCAGTAGTGGTCTTCGCTCTGAAGACTTGGCGACACTATCAGATGGGTGAGTGCTTTACAGTCTTTTCTGACCACCAGAGTCTCAGGTACATCTTCTCTCAGAAGGACCTGAACTTGAGACAGTGGCGATGGCTCGAGTTCCTCCAGGACTATGAATTTGAGATAGTCTATACTCTTGGGAAGGGGAACATAGTAGCTGATGCCCTCAGTAGGAGGACGAGCATTCAGCTACTTGAGGAGGCGACAGAGAAGCTAGCCGCCTTGCAGATATCCTTCGTGGATAGGGACAAAGCATCCTTCCTTTAGTCTCTCACAGTCTCTCCTCCACTTCTACAGCGGGTCAGAGAGGCATAGCGTGAGGACGCTAACTGGGAGACGCGGCGTGCACAGATATCCTCGGGACAGGCACCTGATGGTTTCTCCCTTGGAGCAGAGCATGACGTCCTTTTCAGAGGACATACCTTGGTACCAGTCGCTTTACGAGAGGAGGTGCTGAGAGAGTTTCACACTTCTCCTTTGGAGGTACATCCTGGAGTGGCGAAGATGTACCAGGATCTCAGGCGACAACACTGGTGTCCGGGTATGAAGAAGGTTGTGGCAGAGTTCGTTTCTCAATGCCTCACCTGCCAGCAGGTGAAGGCTGAGCACCAGGTACCAGCAGGCTTGGTACAGCCCTTGGAGGTCCCGGAGTGGAAGTGGGATGGCATATCTATGGACTTCGTGACTGGACTTCCACGCACTTCTAGAGGTCACGACTCCATTTGGGTGATTGTCGACCGACTCACCAAGTCGTCTCACTTCTTGCCCATCAGAGAGCAGGGCTCAGTGGAGAGCTTGGGGCGTCTCTACGTTCAGGAGATTGTATGGCTTCACGGTGTGCCATCGTCTATCATCTCCGATCGGGACACTCGTTTTACTTCCCGGCTTTGGAAGGGGTTGCAGGAGGCGTTCAGGACGCGACTACGTCTGAGCATCGCCTTTCACCCTCAGACGGATGGTCAGATGGAGAGGACCATTCAGACTCTCGAGAACATGCTCTGTGCATGTGTCCTCGACTTTGGTCGCAGCTGGGAGGACCACCTACCCTTGGTGGAGTTCACGTACAAAAAAAGCTACCAATCCACCATCGGGATGACACCATACGAGGCATTGTACGGCAGACCTTGCAGATCTCCTTTGTGCTGGACAGACCTTGGTGAGTCAGCACTTGTGGGACCCGAGATGGTCCGGGCCACGACAGAGAAGGTCCAGGTCATCTAGGAGTGGATGAGGACAGCTCAGAGCCGGCAAAAGTCTTATGCTGACAGGAGGAGGAGGCCACTAGAGTTCGAGGATGGCGACCACGTCTTCTTGCGTGTCTCACCTCGGCGTGGATTATGGAGATTTGGCCGAGGCGGCAAGTTATCTCCATGCTTCATCAGACCTTTCCGGGTCCTCAGCAGGATTGGCGAGGTGGCTTATCACCTGGCTATACCACCTCAGTTGCATCGGGTGCACGACGTTTTCCACGTATCTCAGCTGAGGAGATACGTGCACGACCCGACGCATATTATTGACTATGGAGAGATAGACGTGGATGATGGGGCGACTTTTGCGGAGGTCCCAGTGGGGATCGAGGATCGACAGGAGCGGGTCCTACGCGGGCTATCGATTCCTCTTGTACGCATCAGATGGCAGCACGGGAACCTCTAGGAGAGAACATGGGATCGGGAGGCTCAGATGCGTGCTCAGTACCCACATTTGTTCCCTAGTTTATGATGTATATTTACGGGGACGTAAAGCCCTGAGGTGGGAGTAATTTAAAGACCCATAAATTTCAAGGAAATTTTTTTCTTAATTTTCTTTGGAATTTTACAAGAGCGCAGTTTCTGACGGCACCTGATTCCGAGGCCCGGTGTGCCCGGAATCATTTTCTGAAGTTTTGCTCGGGTACGTTCAGTGAACGGACAAGCGGGTTTTTCTAACTTTTGAACCGGTGCTCGGAATCAAATTCTGAGGGCACCGATGGAATCGCATCGCCGATACTTTCTTAGAAACGCCTCTTCAGGAGTTGCGTTTGCTCAGGTGTGGTTTTTAATTTTCGGGCTTAAAGTTAAGAAATAAAATAATTGTACGAAAAACTTTATTTTATTTCACTTAAGCCACTTGGAAGCCACTTGAAGCCACTTAAAGCGGCTTAAGATGAGTTGATCCGGATAGGATGCTATCCAAAAATATTCTACCCTCTTGGTAGGATATTTGTGAGGTGGGGCCCGCACGAGCCCCACCGTTTCTTTTCCGCTAAGTAACGCACCCGCGAAAACCCGTCATTATGAAAGTCAACTGACGCGTTTTCTTAATTTCTTAACACACCATTTAATTGGGCGGTTTATTTAATTGAATTAATTGGATGGTTTATTTCGTTGAATTAATTCTACAATTTAATGGGTCGTTACTTATCTCTTTTTCGTTTGTTGGCGTAATAATAAAATAAGACCAACGCACGACATTTGGAGGATTGCACGTTGAGAGGCTTTGACAGAATTCTTGTGCCTTCATCCTCCTTCGCGAAGAACGCGAAGAACACGAAGAACGCGAAGAACGTCGTCACCCTCGGAGTTTGACGACGCTTCATCCGAGACGTTCTTCCCCGCCCCGATCTCCAATCACCAACTGCTTGAGGTAAGAGATCTCGGGTTTCTTTTTAAACTTCCTTGTGGTTTATAACAACACACGGATTTAATTATTTACAATTAAATCTGTTGTCTCTTGGTCCGTTGAGTTCGTCGACGCGACGCCCTTCCGCGACGCGACGACTTCCGCGACACGACGATCGCCTCCTTCCGCGGCGATCAATTTCCGCGAAGAACCCGCGTGAAATGACTTGACGAGGTAGGGGTTGTTGTGAATAATTATTTTATTCCCGTGATCGTTTCTTTTTTAAAAGTGAAGAACCCGGACAATAAAAACAATTTTAATTCATTAAAATTGTTGTTTCATGTGTTGAATATTTTTTCTCCCATTGTTTCTATCTAACGCGAAGGGTGCGGGCCAAACGAACACGGCCCGACAACCCTCCGCCATTCTTCATGGTTGTGCGGATTTGGCGGGCGACAGAAAAACGTGACACAAGGGCGATTTGATGATCTCGCAGTGAAGAACGGAACCCGGGAGGAACAACGGCGCAGATGGGAAGGAAAACGGACCACCGGAGTGACGCCGGTGGCCCGCGGAAGCTGCCGGCGGTGGCCAGCGGACCCGCGGCTGCGCGGGTCCAGCTCGTCCGCACAGGACGCGACAGAAGCCGCGTTCGCTTGTCCAGCGCGGCCCCACGCCGGGCCGCGGCACCTCCAAACCGCTGGGGCGGCGCCCCGCGGCAGTCAGCCGCTCGGCCGAGCCGAGCCAGGCCGGTCCGACCGGCCGGGCCACGCCCAGGCTGGACCGGACCGGGTTTGGACCGGGTCGACCCGGTTCGGCCGACCCAGGGGGGGTCGGGCTGGGTCGGCCCGGGCCCGAACCCCCCCGTCTTCGGACCATTTTCGGTCTTTTGCCCGTAACATGAGCTACAGGCCTCCGAAAGACGTTCCGTCAGCGGCAACGTGATCCTTGGATCGAGACGGTCGTTTTGGTATGTGTCAATCAAGGTTTTGGAATACTTGGGGTTCGGCCGGGTTGGTTCGTACACGAAACCAACCGGGCCCTCGGAGCGGAAACGCTCATATCTTGAGCTACAGACGTCCGATTGACGTGCCGTCAGCTTTGGTGGATTCCTATAAGCGAGACAGATCTTTTGGCTCACTCCGCCTAAGGTTTGGACGTATGTGGAGTACGGTCGGGTTGGTTTTGCCTTAAAAACCAACCGGGCCCCTAGGACGAAAAAGCCAATAACTCTCAGACCGGGCGTCCGATTGACGTGCCGTCTGCGACGTTGAGTTCCTGTTGATGATACGGAACTTTTGGATACATAAACTTCAGAATTTGTTTCAGTTGATATATCATCCTCTCGGCTCGTGGAGCGGACCCTCCCGAACGAGCTTTCTGTGTGCGGAAACCCTAGTGCTGGCTGCGACTGCTACTTCGACAGCGACGACTGTGCAGAGATCCTCAGTGGACTGCGACGACGACTGTGCAGAGATCCTCAGTGGACTGCGACGACTACAGAACTCAGTGATCCTTTGCGGATCAGTGCTACAGGTCCTGTGTGGGCCCGATCCTGTGTGGGTCTGATCCTATGTGGGTCAGCGCTCAGCGATTCTGTGTGAGCCAGCGCCTACAGGTCCTGTGTGGGCCCGATCCTGTGTGGGTCTTTGTGGCGGTTAGTACCTTTCGATCCTTTGTGGTTCCGACGACTTAGATGGATCAGTGATCATCTTTATCGTCATCCGAAGAAGTATACCTGTGTGAGATGAATCTTGTGTTACTCTCCTTTGTGGATTGTGTTGAACCATCCTGTGTGGATTTACTGTTACTCTCTTTGTGGATTGTGTTGAACTATCCTGTGTGGATTTACTGTTTACTCTCCTTTGTGGATTGTGTTGAGATATCCTGTGTGGATTTACTTTACTCTCCTTTGTGGATTGTGTTGTGCTATCCTGTGTGGGTATACGTTTTGCTTTCCTGTGTGGACTGGGTTGTGCTTGGGCTCGGACGTTGGAGCCGATCAGGAATTGACGACTTAGGTATATGTATGGGCATATACCTAAGCAGTGTCAGATGTTACTTCGTGATTGCATCTTTCCTTTGTGGTTTATCCTTTGTGGATTTCGGGAGACCTTCAGGGGTCTCGGGGTCCCTACTGAGTAGCTTATACTCACCTCTGCACGGGCTATGCCCGCACTACGTTGTGTTGGTTGCAGACGATGGACAACGCTGATCGTGGTAGAGGCGTGCAGAGCAGGACGGTACCTGGAGGTGGACCACTGGGCGGACATGCTCGGAGTGGACGACGGGACTCGAGGAGTAGTGGAGCTATCTGTACCCACCCTTTAGGTGGGATTTCCAGTGGACAACTCGGTGTAGCAGCTTTTAATTTTCAGTTGTTTTTTTTCCCTTTTAGTTGTACTTTACAGTTGGGCTTGTATTTCCTACCCCTTTTACTTTCAGCACAGCTTGTTACAGTTTTTACTTAGTGTTTACTTTTCTGCTTGCTTACTCTGGGGTGATTATTTACTTTTCAAAGGCAATGCCTTCCCTTTTTTGTTGGGATTTACACCTTGGTGCTAGTCGCCAGCCCCTGGCCTATGGAAGGCAGGCTTGGGGTAGTCACGGCACGGGCCCTGAGGACGGGTCGTGACATCCAGCCCACTGGGTCACCCAGTGACCCGGTTTCATCTGGCCTGACCCGTAACTGGCATGCTAGTTCTTTCCCATCTTGAGCAACCCAGCGGCCCAGTTTGTCCCATCGGCCCAGACTGGCCTGCAACTGGTGGGCTGATTCTTTCCCAGCTCCGGCTACCCAGTGGCATGGGTTGTCCAATCGGCCCGACCTGCAACTGGTGGGCCAGTTCTCCTCCTTCCCGGATGCCCGTTAGGTGTTCGGTTCATGCCTCATGTGGCCGGCTGAGGCCAACCACCTACTCTCTGCACACAATCCCACGGACCGTGTGCTCACATCAACTCGCGACCCAGTCGCGGGTCTCCCGAACTGACACGTCGCCCTACTGGAACTGCGGTCCTCCACCGCTATGGCCTCCCGGCCTGACTTGATGCCCTACTGGCACCACAATTCCGCACTGATGGCTGCCTCTTCTACCTGACACGGTGCCCGATCGGTGCTGCCGCCCTGCACCTGCCACGACCCTTGCTGGCTGTGGTCTCTGCCACCATGGGGCACCGAGGGGATGTGTCGCCTCCATACTGCCTCAACCCGCTGGCCGCGGCCTCCTCCGCTGCGGCGTGCCGCCGGCGCGCGTCGCCTTCCACATGCGGTTGTTGCTGTGATCCACCACCATCTTCGTCGCGCCTCCACTGGGTCATCATGATGGCGGGTCCACATTTTGATATCATTGCACTAAGGAATGGGCACAAAACAATCCGTTGTTCGTAACTCCACGGAGAACGTGAAGAACAGGGGGGGTAAAAAGGGGGGATAAATTCACACAACAAATTTGAGGAACGAACCTCCGCCTTCGTTTGTCATGACATTGATCTGCTTATGTTAGAAGGATTGAACGTATCAAATCAAATTAATTCAATTTAAACATGGATCAGTTCTCCAAGAATTCACCACATGAACGATCGATCTTCAAGTTAACTGGTTCATGAGTTAACCCGTGTTTGTCATTTAGACAAAAGAACTGGGGGGAAACAATTCACATAGAAAAGTAATCAAACCTCTAACTGGGAAAGAAGATTGCTCAAGGATGATCGTTCATCATTTTCTGTTGATCTCTGATCCCGAATCCGCTCTCCAAGGGTGTCTTCACCGTCGTCTGATTCACTAACATTCGTCATTGGAGAGGTTTTCCTTCATCATTTGTCATCGCCACCCACCAAAACCTTAGACTAATTTCAGGATTGTGCCAACAATCCTACATTGCCTGTTAGACTATTAATTGATGAAATGTGAATTAGCATTTCTATTATGATGCGTTGTAGTGTCGTTACGCTGACTCGTTAATGAGTTTCATTAATGAGATTTATCATCACCTCGACACTGCACCACAACGAACAATTTCAAATAAAATAAACTTTTTAAGTTTATTTTATTTTCCCTTAAAATGTTTGAAAAATAAGTTTTTTCCCTCGATCCATGCTGGTCGAGGTTAAGTTCTTCTTAAGGATAATATCTCATTACAAACTCAATAGTGGTCTTAGATTTTTATTCCGAGTTACCATTTATGAATTATGATGATTCAAAAATAAAATAAATTTTATTTAAATTATTTTATTTACGGTCACGTCCCAAAAACCAATTTTCATAGTCGGCCCATGTCGGCCGATGTTAGGCTCTATCTAAGGGAAGCATACCCTCACGAACTTAACGGTACACTCAGATTTCCAATCTGAGTTACCGTTTATGAGTTATAAGGATTTAAAAGTAAAATAATTTTATTCAATAATTTTATTTACAGACAAAAACTATTTTCCAGTGTTGATCCACGCTGGTCAATGTGAATGCCAAATAAAATCTAATTCCAACATGCTGAAAAAATGTCAGTTTAATTATAATTGGTAATTGATTCCATTTTTTCTCAGCCCTCCCCTACTCTACCACATTCTACAGCCAATAGACCATGTCCTCCTCCCTCTCCCCACCTGACCTACTAGAATCAAGGGTAAAAAGTCAGCTAGTCATCATTTATTGAGTGATATATTCTTATTTAGGTGATGAAGGGGTGAAAGTCATCTGATAGGCCAAGCCCTACTCCCTCTCTCCGCTTGACTTGCTATCTCAAACTTCCCCTCCTTCTTTGAGTGTTTGGTGATTTATTAGTAAAATAAAATAAATGATTTCCTAATTCATAAAATAAAATAAAAGGTTTTGTTTCATCTTCATTTTGATTGAATGTAAAATTTTTTAAAATAAAAAAAAATTTCATTTCTCACCATCTTTTTTGGTGAAAAATTTTAAATGTTAAGAAAAGAAACTACTTTTTTGTAAATAAAACAAATATTTTTTATTAAAAAATAAAATTTTATTACTTTTTCCTCAAATTTTATTAATACAATATTCATGGTGTTAATGGCATTAATGGTAGTAGTGGTATTAATTCCATTGATGGTATTAATGGTATTAAGAGTAAACTAATACAATTAATTAATAGTATAAATGGTAATAATTAATGGTATAAATGGTAATAATTAATGGTATTATATAAGAAATTTTTTTTAATTAATGGTATTAATTTAATCTTCTATAATTATCATTAGAGATTCATTTTCTAAATCATTAAATGTCAATAGTTATCAAAAATATTTACATGAAAACATGAAAATTTTAAAAAATTATTATTAACATAAAAATATAAATAATTATCATCATAATTATAAATATTTACAAACATAAACAAATATATCAATTAATTATTTATTTAAAAAATAAAATATAATAACACTAGTGTAGAAATAAATATGGTTATATTGACATATAAAAAATAATAAAAATATATTTATAAATTACATGAGAAAAATGAATATGGAAAATTTGAAATATATCTAACAATGATGAATAAAAAATTTTATATTAGAAATTAGTGTGAAAATATAGATATATATATTTTAGGGTTAAACAGAAAGATAAAGATAAAATTGAAAGTTTTGAAAAATAAAAAATTCAAACTAAACATAATTTCAGTATTTTTGGGAAGATTCAAACCATCTTGAAGAGAAATTTATTAATTATTTATATCCAAATGATTTTTATCAGTGGAATTTGACCATGTCAAAGAGAATAATTTTGTGTCTTTTTCTCATTTATCTTCCTTCAAAATACCCTTTTCAAAATGAAGCATCAATGTCTTCCCTTAGAAAGACACTCCACTCTTTCATATCAGGTATCACCCCATTAAATTTACATCATGTGATAAGATATTAAAATTCATGTTTTTAAATATTCAAGTAATCTAAAGTACAATTAGTTGGACCTAGGGCACAAACTACAATTGAAATAACATCATCAGTAGATTTATATTTTCTCTATTGAGTGTATATAGATATGAGGTCCTAATAAATCAACACTAAACCTACGTTATTTGCAAAATTATCCCAAATTTTATGAGAAAACTCACATTGTATGAATATGTGATTAATAGTATCCTCACTATGACAATAAAAAATACATTTAGAAGGCATAAATATGGAATGTTTACAAAAGGTAATATCCAAAGGAAGAGTGTTATTTCTTTCCCACCAAACCATGATAAAACTTTTAGCTGAAAATTTTGTTCAAAATTACTTTGTAAACATTACATGTAATATTTTTTAAGAGAAAAAAATCATGAGTAATCAAAATTTTTACACAAAGTCATGATATGAAAAATAATCTAGTTTAAGTGAACATTATCATAAGAGATAAAAATAGGTTTCCAAATATTAATAGTGGATACATTACAAATAATTATTTTAGGAAGTGGATTTATGAAAATTTAATAAAGATAATAGGTAGAAGGAACACATGATTAATATGTTGGAGTTTCACTCAAATAGATTGAAACTTTCATTTGAAATTCCTAATTTTTTTAAACCTATCAAGAAGTATTTGAAGATTTATGTTTGGTTTTTTGAATATAAATGGATATTCAAGGTAAGTAAAGAGTATATTTAGTCACTCATATTGTTGGTTTTGTAATATTAATTCTTATGATGGGATAATTTTTTTCATCAATGAATTTACTTTCAAATGCAAGGAATGATGTTTTAGTGTAGAGTTGGGTTTAGTTGAATTACACGGAGAACTCTTCAAAAGGAAAAAACTTACATAGATAAGATATGGGGTGATATAATCCCTCTATAAAGGAACATGAACCTTCTTGACACCCCCATTTATCCATTGATAACTATCATTGTGGATTGAGTAAACCACATTAAATTGTGAAATGGACCTGCTTGTAGATGATGGATTTCATGACGTGATGTCTCCCTTTAGTGTGAAGAGAGTTTCATGGTGGATAACCTACCCATTTTTTATTTTTCATGGCGATTCATAGGTGATTAATATTGGTTTCCAATATTTTATTTGTCTTTTGGATCATGTGAACACTCTAGTATGTCTCCTCATATTGGTTGATGTTTACTGGAGGGGTATTTGAAAATATAGAATTTTCTCTTTAGGAGGGATCTAGCGACACCTCCAGGTTAATGGGATAGTGTTGCATGCATGGGGGGGGGGGGTTGTCTAACTAGTGTGATATGATGATTTTGGATGAAAAAATGGATAGATATAGGAAATTGGGTTGGATACCCATCAAGTTCGGGGTTTGAATCCCTTTTATCATTACTCATTCTGTTAGCATGCCTCTCATAAAGGGTTTCTTTGAGGCACACATTTTGAAGCATGGGATGAAACCCTTACATATGTGGAAAGGTGATATAGTTTACAACTATCTCTAAAAGGCTTCCTTGATGATGTCTTGATGGATGCGATGATAACTAAGATGTTTAACCCTGATAGTAGTTGTTTACTTGTCAATAAAATGAGCCTATTTATGTTTTTCTTTAAAAATATAGACTAGATGGGATGGATGTAGCTATAAATGCATTTTTTATCCATAGTGATTTGAATCCCTGACATATACAAGTATATTCCAGGAATGATGTTTTGTTGTGGAGTTGGGATTAGTTGCATTAACATGGAGATCCCATCAAAAGAAAATGACATCCATGGAGGAGATGTAAGAGACTTTCATCCCCCAGGTGAGTAATATAAACCTCCTCTACACCTTAATTCATCCCTCAATGACTATCCCTGGGTATGGAATAAATTATGATAACTTGTGTTCTAGACCTTCTTTGGGGGGATTATTATCATGAATCGATGACTCAATTTACTGTGAAGAGAATTTTTTGGTGTCCATCCTACTCATTATTAATTTTTCATATATATTCTTTGGAAATTCATGTTAGAATTTATGCTATACTTTGGAATTTGGTTCATGTGCACCCTATAATATGCCTCCTTGTATAGGTTGGTGTTTTTTTATGGGATGGTTGAAAATATAGAAAAGGATCTTGGGGAGGATTCAGTTACACCTCCAAGTTGTGGGGATGGTTTTGTGTGTTTGGATGGTTATATAACTAGAGGGATCAGATATTATTGGATGGATAAATCGATATATATGAGCAATTAGTCTAGATACCCTTCAAGTTGGGGGGGTCTAAATCCCCCCTCTAATTCCCATTTTCAATGAAATGCCTCTTGAAAAGGGTTTCTTCAAGTCATGTATTGGGAGGTGTGGTTCAAAACCCATCCTTATATTGAAAGGTGGTCTAGAGTACCACTAGTTTTGAAAGTATTCCTTAGGGATTTCTTGACAGATGTGATGACAAATGTGATGTTCAAACCTAATGGTAGTGATATTCTTATCAATTACATGTTCCCATTAATGTTTGTATTTGAAAATTAAGACTAATTATGATGGATTTAGGTGATTTTAATCCTCAACGTAGAAAAGAACATATAAGGAAAGATGTTTTAGTGTGTATTCGGGGTTAGCCACAATGCATGGAGATCACATAAAATGGTAATGAAAACTATAGAGGGTATGTTGGATACTCTTATCAACCGAGTATGGAACATAGACTTCCTCGATACCCACATTCATCCCTTGATTATTATGCCATGGGATAGAGGTAATCGCGGTGAATTTTCCATTATCCCTACCTATGGGGAATAGTTTTCATGACGTGTTGGTTCCCTTTAGAGTGAGTAGAATATCATGGTGTCCAACTTACTCATTCCTAAGTTTTCATGGGGATTCCTTCGAAATTCATGGTGGATTCCTTCCTTTTCTTTGTACTTTGGGTCGTGTGCTCCCTATAGTATGTATCCTTATAAAAGATGATGTTTCCTGATGGGATAGTTGAAAATGTAGAAATTTATTTTTAGGGGAGAGGATTTGGGGACACGTTCAGGTCATGGGGATAGTGTTTCCTATTAGGAGGATTTTCTAACTAGTTGTAGAAGATTATGCTGGATGTAAAATTGATAGATATGGGCAATCAGGTCGAATGCACTTAAATTAGAGGGTTTAAATCCCCATTCTCATTCCCCTTTCCTACAGTATACTTCTCAGAATGGGTTTCTTGGAGGCATATGTTGGGCGATGTGGGATGATTCCCCCTAAACATATAGATAAGGTGATCTAATTAACCATTGGATTTTAAAATCTTTACTTGAGGATGTCTTGAGGGATGCGATGAAAAACAATATGTATTCCCCTAATGGTAGCCATATGTGTGTCAACGATATAAGTCGATTGATGTTTTTCTTTGAAAAGATTGGATAACTAGGATGGATGTTTCTCTGAATGTATTGTTGATTCATAGAGATTTCAATCCCTTACATGGACAAGGACATACAGAGAACGATGTTTCTATGTGGAGTCAGTGTTAGTTTCATTATATAAAGATCCCTTCAAAAGGTAATGACATCCACAGAGGAGATGTGGGGGACATTAATCCCTTGAGTGGGAAATTCAGACCTACTCAAAACCCTCATTAATACCTTTGTTAATTTCATTAGGATAGATGAAATCATAGTAAATTATGCACTGGACCTACATGTAGGTGATGGTTGTCATGATGTGATGCCTCCCTTTAGTGTGAAGAGACTGTTATGGTGGAAAACCTACTCATTATTAAGTTTTTAAAGGGATTATTGGAAAATTCATGTCGGTATCCATGCTTTGCTTCAGTCTTTGGGTCATGTGAACACTCTAGTATATCTCATCATATAAGTTGATGTTTCCTCATGTAATTGTTGAAAATGTATAAATGTCACTTTGGGGAGGTTATATATTCCCTCGGATTATGGGGCTAGTGTTGTGTGCATGTGGGTTGTATAACTAGTGGATAATATAGTATTGAATGGAAAAAATGATGGATATGGGAAATTAGATCATATACCCTTCAAGTTGGGGGGGGGGGGGGTTAATCCCCCTTTTTATTCCCTTTTCCAGTGACATGCCTCTAATAATGGCTTGTTTCGAGGCATTTTTTCGGATGTGTGGGCTAGGACCCTTCCATATGTATAAAGGTGATCTATTTACTTGGGTATGTCTTGATGGATACAATGAGAACTAAGATATTTGACTGAAATGGTATCCATATGATTGTAAATGAAATTAGTCCATTGATGCCTGTACTTGAAAAAATATGGGTTGGATGGGATGGGTTAAGCTCAGAATGGATTATTAAGGCATGGGAAGTTTACTCCATAGCATAGAAAAGAATATTCAAGTAAATATGTTTCGGTATGGAGGCATGGTTGGTTGCATTACATGGATATCTCATCAAAAGGAATTCCAGCCTTTGAGGAGATGAGGGGGACTCTCATCCACCGAGTGGATAACACAGACCTCCTTGACACCCTTATTCATGCCTTGATGAATATAAAATGTTTACTAAAGGATATCAAAAGAATATAAGAAGTTATAATGTTATTTTTTTGATTCACAAAGTGTAATCAACTTGGAAGGAAACATGATTTTTCATTCTCGGATAAATCACATCAATCTAAAGTATCACTTCATTCAGAAGTTGTTGGAAAATGGAGTGTGGGGACTATAAAAGGTTGAAGGAACACAAAATTCAATGGACGTGTTGATAAAGGTGGTTACCTAAGATGTATTGAGGTGGTTTTGTTCCTCAATAGGTGGTTGTGCCTAAATTTATCCTACAGGTATATGCAGTTGTTGTAGTATAGGTAGGGATCAAATCCATAGGGTCCGAAGAAAAAACCTTGATACACTCATATATGATGGACGGTTTGGGCTATGAAGTGGCCAACTTGGGGGGGGGATTTATTTGTATTGAAGAAATAATTATTTAATTTATAGAATAATAAAAAACACAAATTTAATTTATCTAAAACTATTAAATAATATGAGTCGATCCTAGGTTGTCGCTTGAGTTAGATTGGAAGTATTTATTTTCTTAGAAATTTTCGTGGTACTAATTCAATATATATCCACGAAATGATATAATTACTCAATATCATTCACCAATTTAATCTCTAAACTATTCTAAGGCTAATAAAAAATTCACTTAGAGGATCACTTAAATGATCACACCAAGTAATTGGATCATAATAGCACTCAAAATGTGTCATCGTTAAAGTTGGTGAAGATGAAAAAGAAAATAAATCAACGAATGGAAATCTTAAAATAATGATCGGAATTTAAAGCACATGAAATAGAATTCAATACAACCCCATGAAACTCCATATGATTAACCCATAAAATTTTATCCCTCCATTGATGTTATTCTATCAACAGAAGTGATAAATTGACTTAAAGAAGCGGGATTAAAGAAGAAAAACATTGAAATAATGACCACTCCACCGTTGTGTGAGGAATTTCACAAAAGATGATGTGAATAAACTCACTCCCTAAGGCAACCGTATCAATTTGATATTAAAAATAATAAAAAAATATAATAATAAGTACTTTTATTAATAAATGAACATGAATGAAAAACTTACATGAGAAAAACTGATGTTGCAATTACAAAATGAAAATGGGAAATTACAATTGAAAGAAAAACATGCACACCAAAACAACTTCACCAAAATATCCTTATATAGTCATATTAGGAGCCTTAGGTTGACCCTAAACAATAAATTCCCCTTCCCATTAATCAGGAGAGTCAAAATATGGGTGAAAATAAAAGAAATTGAATGTTACAATGTTGACCACAAAAATAGGACCAGATTCATCCCCCTTATTGACATGTGAATTTTTAACTGGATATGGCCGAATCAGAAGGGGTAGTAGAAGGAAAATATTGTTTTCCATGTGTTCTATAGCATATTTAAAAAATTTAGGACAATTGGATCATCCTTTTAGAAGTTATTCTTGATATAGTGGGATGACTTTATGGGTGTTCTGATCTGGCCCACCATTTAAATGTCAATTGGGGTTCCTTTTATCTTCATGAAAACTATAGAATTATATCTTCCATAGTTGACTAAAATTATCCCCATATTTTTTTATTTCTACAGTTAAAATTTTATCATAATTGGGCTTGGATTGTGGGACCCACTTTTTTTTATGGGCCCTAGGCCCATTATGCTTCGTTTAGAAAATTTCTTCATTCATGCCCAAAAATCTTCATCTTACCTTGGGATTAATCCATCAATCATAAAAGACAAAATATTCCAAATAAAGTGATAAATCATTTCCCAAAATATCAAATTCAAAAAATTAAATAAATGAATTCCACAAATAGATGACTGATTAGGCCCAAATTTTCATTTTAAACATGAATTCCGCTTTAGATGAGAAATGAAGTTAAATTTCTATAATGTAATAAAAATGATGTTTATGGAATTTGAAACACATGAATATTAAAATATTAATAATGAATATTATCATATTTTAGTGGCTAATCACACCCTCAACTTGAGTTTTGCTAGTCCTAAGAAAAAAGTATCTCAAAAATATGAAATTGAATTCCATTTTTAAAAAACATTTTAACATAAATAGATCACCAAAAGACATCATGCCAAACAATAAGAAAACCTATCAAAATAATTTCATAAAAGCTAGGTTCATAAGCATATCCCTAGCCCAATCTCATTCCTTTATTAAAATTCATTTCCACATTTCATCCAATTTCAATTATGCATGATGATGTGTTGTGTATATCAAAAGTCATGGGGCCTATTTTCTTGTTCAAGGGGAAAAAATTGGAAGTGCTAGGTGGGAATCATATTAAACCTTAATTTGAGTATCTAGTTTTTTTATCCATAATAGATATGAAAAGACTAACTATGAGAAAGAAAATTATGGAGTCATGATCCCCAAGTGTCAGACTCCACACATATTGTCAATTTTATGCTCTACAATAGAGATATAAAGCCTAATTGAGGGAAAGAAAACTATGGATTCACAATACCCAAGTGTTAGACACCACACATTTGGAAAAAATATTGCTTTATGTGGTCATTTTTTAATTATTTTTATACTCAAATTAAAATAAAAGTGTCCCCAAACCCTATTCTATGATGATAGGGACCCAATAACTCAAATTTACACCCAATATCCAATGGACGTGCATTGTGTAATTTTGATTAAGATGATGAAAATGTAAAATTTGAAAAATCACATCGAACAACAACACTTTCCAAAAACTATGCTCATGAACTTAAACATGCATTCAAATCATAATCAAAGAATTAAAAATCATTTGAAAATGTGTTTTAATGTTTCATAATTTACATTAATTCCTTCAAGGATAATTAATTGAATTTTTTTTAATTGAATTTTTTATCATAAAATCCCAATTTTTTCAAAATCCTATGTTTTCACTCCCACCAACTTAGAGTAAAACTACCCTTAGTTTTGAAAGAGAATAGAAAAAAGAGAGAGTTCAAAATTGGGAAGAAAGAGGGGTAAAGTGATTTTAAATGAAATTATGGAATAAAATAACCAAGTTTGGTGTTGATGACAATTAAATAAGCAATTGATCACTTTGGATTCATGTCACATGTAGAATCCTCAGGGATTTGAAATTTAAAAGGAAAGGGTTTTATTTTGAAATACTAAAATGCATCAACACCTAAATCTCACACACAAGAAACAGTAGTCACATTGGAAATCCCAAGGGGTTCCCTTGATAAAAAAACACAAAAACACAAAAAATAAAATAAAAAATGCATAAGTCAGGTTGCCTCTCAGAAAGCGCTTAATTTAAAGTCCTTATCTCAACTTTGACCCCCATCTTAACCAATACCAACTTTAAAAAATTTAACAACCCCATCTTTATCCACTTAAATTAAATTGATATTGAGTCTCCCTTGGGTTTGGATGTAAGGTTTTAAAATTTATTCATGAAAAATCATATGGGTCCAAGTAAAAGGGCTAATCCTGTGAATATTGAAATGGGTCCATCCAATTGATTTCCTAATCTTTCATAAGACATCAAGGTTATTTTTCTTTTTGTTAGATTCAAGAGTGGAGAAAATGATGAAAAAATTGTTTTTTATTATCCCTTATGATGGAAGAATTGAGAGAGGATGTGACTTTGAATTTGATCTTGGGTTGGATAACACATTCAGAAACAGGTGGGGAATTTGAATCAAAATCAGTTTCATTTTCAATATTTATTAACATAATTGGTTACTTTTGAATTGATATTTAAACCACCAAATTGGATAGATTAGTGTTAGGAATGGGTATGTCTCAAATTTTGTGATTTCTCCCAACAGTTCATATTTGTTGATGAATTGGATAGGAAGTGGCCAACTTGGGTGTTGATTTTAATTGAATAACTAATGATTTAATTTAAAGAACAAAAAACACACAAAATTACTTGGTATAAATAAATTAATTAAAATGAGTCGAACCTAGGTTGTCCCTTGGGGTAGATTGGATGTATTTATTTTCTTATAAAGTTACAGGTTACTAATTCAATATGTATCCACAAAATGATATAATTCAACAACATAATTCAACAATTTAATCCCAAAACTATTATAAGTATAATCACTGATTTACTTAGAGGATCACTTAAATGATCACTCTAGTGAATTGGATCATACTAGCACTCAAAATGTGTCATCCTTAAAGTTGGAAAAGACGAAGAAGAAAATAAATCATCAAATGGAAATATTAAAATACTTAACTAAATTTAAAGAACATGAAATAGAATTCAATATAACCCCATAAAACTCCGTAGGATTAACCCATAAAATTTTATCCCTCCATTGATTTTATTCTATCAATAGAAGCGGGAAATCAACTTAAAGAAGTGGGATTGAAGAATAAAAACATTGAAATAACGATCACTCCACCGTTGTGTGAGGAATTTCACAAAATATGACATCAATAAACCCACTCTTTAAAGAAACGATATCAATGTGATTTTGAAAAGAATAAAACAAGAGAATAATAAGAAGAAATTTTATTTAGAAATTAATGTGAATGAAAAACTTACATGTAAAAAATTGACGTTGTGATTACAAAATGAAAGTGGGAAATTACAATTGAAAGAAAAACTTGCACACCCAAATACCTTCACAACCAGATCCTTATATAGTCATATTAGGAGCCTTAGGTTTACCCCCCAAAAATAAATTCCCCTTCCCATTAATTATGAGAGTCAAAAGGTGGGTGAAAATAAAATAAATTGGATGTTTACAATGTTGACCACAAAAATAAGACCAGATTAAACCATCTTGTTTATGTGTGAATTTGTAACTTATTATGGCCAAATACGAAGGGGTCATAGAATAAAAATATCTTCTTCCATGTGTCCTATAAAATATGTAAAACTTTCAGGCTAATTGGATCATCCAATTGGAAGTTATGATTGATATGGTGGGATGACTTCATGGGCATTCAAATCTTACCCACCATTTAAATATCAACTCGGATTCCCATTATCTTCATGAAAATGTCAGAATTACCTCTGTCCAAAGATTAATGAAATGATCTACATAATTTTATATTTCTATATTTAGAATTTGAGCTTCACTGGGCTTGATTGTGGGCCCCAATTTTGTTTGATGGGCCTTAGGCCCATTTTTCTTTGTCCAAAAAAATTCTTCATTCATGCCCAAAAATCATCATATTTCCTTAGGATTCATCCATCAATCATAAAAGATAAAATGTTCCAAATAAAGTGAAAAATAATATTCCAAAATATCAAATTCAAAAAATTAATGGAATTAATTCCACAAATAGATGATTGATTGGGCCCAAATTTTCATTTCAAACATGAATTGTACTTGAGATGAGAAATGAAGTTCAATTTCAATAATTAACTAAAAATGATGTTTATGGAATTTGAAACACATGAACATTAAAATATTAACAATAAATATTAGCCTCTTTCAGCAGCTAATCAATAGGTATAGGTTGATCATAAGGAAATAGTGGGGGAACCCTGTAGATCTAACAGAAATTCATAGAGAGAAAGGAGGATTACTAACTTTAAAGGGGGGGGGGGCTTTGTTGAGGAGTCTGAAAAATGATTCTAAAGTGGTAGATTTTTGGACTGAAGTCATGTGAAAAAAAATTTTAAGGATGAAGGATTTAATACAAATAAAAGGAGAAAATTTATAGGCTGGATTTTTGATAGAATCAAGGTAGTGGTGAGCGACAACAGCAAGTCTAGATGACTAGAAGCCAACTAAATTGGATGATGAAGTTAAGTAATGTCACGTGAAACTAATATATATATATATTACCTTTAATAGTGTGCAAAATAGACTTTTAATAGTGTGAAAAAAGCATTGTTAACCTCAACATTATTAAAGGTTGGTTCCCTTCATCAGTTCTAAAAAAAGCATTGATAAAGGGCCCCTTTATTAGTGCTAGTTTAGCATTGATAAATGCCACCCCTTATCAGTGATATTTATAGCACTCATAAAGGCCCAAATTTATCATTAATTTCAATATCTCTAATAAATGGGGGCCTTTATCAGTGATATAAATAGCACTGATAAAGTCCCCATATATTATAGTGTGTTGCTTTTATAAGAACACACTACAACAGTCTCCTGTAACTTGTATATAAAATATATAATTTAATTGAAATAAATTTTACATCACAAATATAAAAAAACACTACTATATAAATTTCATTTTTTTTTGTATAATTACATTTACAATTACAATCCACAAAAAAATTAAAAAATTAATGTTTCATTATCTTTAGCACCCGTGATCCCCTCTCAAAGAGGTCCTCCCATGGTATCCATTGTTGAACAAATCACCTCAACCCAAGAAAAAGAATCCACCTATATTAGAATACAAATCATATGTTAGTAATATTATAAATAAATAAATTAAACATTAATATGAATGAATACATTAAAAAGATGTCAACTTTAAATAAAAATACACACTTGGAGTCATATCGATCGCATCATGCATTGTATTGAGGTGTGGTTGATTCCAAAATGTCACAAATGATGTATGGATCATTATCCTAACGTATCAAAATAATTTGAATGTGTTTTTTTGGTTTTGAGTATTTCACTTGTTCTTTTTAATGAAATTAGTTTCAATTTTAAATAAAGACACATTTGGAGTTATACTGATCACATCGTGCATGGGATTGAGGTGTGACAGATTCCTATATGTCAAAAATTATTTATGGATCATTTTCCTAAATTATCTAAATAATAGTAATGTGTTTTCTTGGTTTCCATTATCTCACTTGTGATTTTTACTAAAATGTCATTTCAAACTAGAAACATGCACTTTGAGTCATACGAGTCACATAGTATATCAGTTTGACGTGATACTACTTCCTACATGTCAAAAATGAATTATGAATTGTCTTCCTAAATTATCAAGGAAATAAGAGTTCATTTTATTGTTTTTCAGTGAGTGACGCAAGTTTTGAACTAAAATGTCAATTCTAAACTGATAACGGGTACTTTGAGTCCTGCCAGTCACACCGTGCATCAGATTGAGGTGCAGGTGAAACCTAGACATCAAAATTGACTTATGGGATGTTTTCATAAAGTATCAAAATAATTAAAATGTGTTTTCTTAGTTTTCAGTATGTCACTTGTTCCTTTTTCTAAAATTAATGTCAATTTAAAATAAAAAGACACAGTTTGAGTCATACCGATCACACCATGCATCAGATTGAGGTTTGGTTGATTCCTACATGTAAAAAATGACTTTTGGGTAATTTTCCTAAAGTATGAAAATAATATGAATGCATTTTCTCAGTTTTGAGTAGGTCAGTTGTCCTTTTTACTAAAATTGATGTCAATTTTAAATAAAAAGATGCACTTTGAGTCATACTGGTCACACCATGCATCAAATTGAGGTGAATCTAATTCCTAAATCTCTAAAATTACTGATGGATCATTTTTATAAAGTATAAAAATAATACAAATGTGTTTGATTGGTTTTGAGTAGGTTAGATATCCTTTTTACTAAAATTGATGTCAATTTTAAACAAAAAGATGCACTTGGAGTCATATCAGTCACATCGTGAATCGGATTGAGGTGAGGCTAATTCCTATGCATCCCAAATGACTCATGGATAATTTTATTAATGTGTCAAAATAATCTCAATGTTTTTCTCAGTTTTTAGTATTGCACTTGTTCCATTTGGTAAAATTAATGTCAAATTGAAATAAAAAGACACACTTCGAGTCATATTGGTCATACCGTGAATCGTATTAATTTTTTTTTATTACTAAACATCAAAAAATGAATTATGTATCATTATAATAAAGTATCAAAATAATACAAATTCATTTTCTCAGTTTTGAGTAGGTTAGTTGTCCTTTTTACTAAAATTAATGTTGGTTTAAAAAAAACGCACTTGGAGTTATACCGGTCACACCGTGCGTCAAATTGAGGTTTATTTGATTCCTACACATCAAAAATGACTTATGGATTATTTTAATAAATTTTAAAAACAATCCAAATGTTTTTTATTAACTTGGAGTAGGTCAGTTGTCTTTTTTACTAAAATTGATGTCAATTTTAAATAAAAAGACTTACTAGGAGTCATACCAATCACACTGTGCGTCATATTGTAGTTAATTTGGTTCCTACACATCCCAAATAACTCATGTATTGTTTTTCTAAAGTATCAAATCAATTGGAATTTGTTTTCTTAGTTTTTAGTACATCACTTGTTCATTTTACTAAAATTAATGACAATTTAAAATAAAAAGACACACTTGGATTCATATCGGTCACACCTTGTGTAGGATTGAGGTGTGGTTGATTCCTACACATCAAAAATAACATATGGATTGTTTTAATAGATTGTAAAAACAATTTGAATGTGTTTTATTAGTTTTTAATAGGTCAATTTTCCTTTTTACTAAAACTGATGTCAATTTTAAATAAAAAATGCACTTAGAGTCATATCGGTCACACCGTGCCTCAGATTGGGGTTTGGCTAATTCCTACACATCCCAAATGAGTAATATATAATTCACCTAAAGTATTTAAATAATACGAATGTGTTTTATTGTTTTTTTAGTACATCACATGTTCCTTTTTCTAAAATTGATGTCAATTTTAAATAAAAACAGGCACTTGGAGTCATATCGGTCACACCGTACATCAGATTGAGGTGAGGTTGATTACTACATGCCACAAATGACTTATGAATAGTTTTTATAAATTATAAAAACAATATGAATGAATTTTTTCAGTTTTTAGTAAGTCAATTGTAATTTTTAATGAAACTGATGTCAATTTTAAATAAAAAAGAGGCACTTTGAGTCATACCAATCACATCATGCCTCAGATTGAGGAGTGATTGATTACTACACATCATAAATGACTTTTGAATCATTTAACTAAAGTATAAAAGTAATAAAAATTCATATTATAAATTTTTAGTAAGTCACTTGTCCCTTTTTACTAAAATTGATGTCAATTTTAAATAAAAAGATGCACATGGAGTCATGCTAGTCACACCGTACATCAGATTGAAGTTCAGCTGATTCTTATACATTCCAAATGACTCATGGATCATTTTAATAAATTATAAAAACAATAAAAATGTTTTTTCTCAATTTTGAGTAGTTCAGTTGTCCTTTTTACTAAAGTGGATGTAAATTTTAAATAAAAAAGAAAAGAAACACTTTGAGTCATACCAGTCACATTGTGCCTCATATTGAGGTTCAGTTGATTCTTACATGTCTCAAATGACTCATGTATTGTTTTTGTAAAGTATAAAAACAATATTAATGCATTTGATCAATTTTTAGTACATCACTTGTTCCTTTTTACTAAAATTGATGTCAATTTTAAATAAAAAATTCACTTGGAGTCATATCGGTCACACCGTGCATTGGATTGAGGTGATAATGATTCCTACACATCCCAAATTAATCATAGATTATTGTAATAAAGTATAAAAATATTCTGAATTTTTTTCTTGGTTTTCAATATGTCAGTTGTATTTTTTATTAAAATGTCATTTTAAACTAGAAACGCACACTTTTACTCATACTGGGAACATCATGTATCAATTTGACATGAGACTAATTCCTACATGTCACAAATACTTTATGAATCAATTTCCTAAATTATTAAGACAAACTGAGGGAATTTTCTTGGTTTTCAGTGAGTGTAACATTTTGAACTAAAATATTGAGTTTAATCTGATAATGGACACTTTGAGTCATACTGGTCAAACCATGCATCGGATTGAGGTACGACTAATTCCAACACACCCTAAATGAATTATGGATTGTTTCACAGAAGTATCAAAATAATATGAATGTGTTTGTTCGGTTTTGAGTATGTCAGTTGTCTATTTTACTAAAATTAATGACAATTTTAAATAAAAAGATACACCAAAAGTCATACCAATCACACCAAGTGTCGGATTGAGGTACTTCTGATTCCTACACGTCCCAAAATCTCAAAACAATCCTAACTTCAAATGTTAACATGATTACCATTTCATTTCTTTGCTGAACCCCCAACACTTCATATTGGTTCAAGAAAGGTTTTTCAGCTAAGAACAAAGAATCAATATGCAGTGTGGGCAGGTCTACAAAAGAAAAGTAATGGAAAGAATGGTAACATTGGCAGAAAGAAACAAGTTATGTCTTATATGGATTGTTGTAGATAGTTTAAAGAAAAATATGACTTCCCAAAAATATTTGTGAAAACAAATAAATATGTATTATATAAAGATGATATGAAAAATAACTTACAAATAGTAGATAAAATGATGACAAAAGTAATTAAATAAATATTACGAATTCACCTTTTCAGGAATGTTATATACATTATTGATTCATAAATATGAAATAAATCCTCCTGTATAACAAAAAAATTCTTACATGACTAATACTAAAAATAAATAAATTAAACATAAATATGAAAAAATTCATTACTTTTATAGAAGTCACATATTGATGTTATTTGTGTACATTTTTTGATCATGTATATTGCCCATTCTTTTCTTAGAAAATTTATATTGTCTTGTGAATAAAATTTTCTTCGACACTAATAATAGTAATAGAAAAATATAAATACACAAAGGATTAATAAATATTTTAAATAAAATAGAAATTATCTTCGAAAATACCTCTTCAGGGATGCGTGTTTTGTTGATGGAATATGATCTCTCTCATAAATTTACTAACATAATAACCTTAATATTTTCCATTTGTTTGTTTTGGACACTGTAAAATAATTGAGTAAAATAAGTAATTTGTTTTAATATGTGTTTTTATAGTGAAATATTATTATCTATACCCTAATACTTATCCAGTTGCATAACATTTTAGGTTCTTTATATGGAATTATTGTCTTCATGCCATGATTTTAATGATATTTATACACCACCCAATCATAATAGAATCTTCATTAAAACATAATATAAATTATATAATATTAAGTTTAGTTCTAAAATTTTGTATATAGCATATTAAAAATTGACAAACACCATCATGTGTCATCAGTTTGTTGGGAATCCATGTAGTGAATCCAGAAAATAAATCTTAGGAGTATCCAAATTAACCACAACGAGAATCCAATATTTCTTAAAAACAAAAAAAGGAATAAATAATGAAATAAATGAAAATATATTTGATATGATTAAATTGTATAGTTTCACCCTTGCATCATTGGTATTAAGAAGTATTTCATCCCCAAGTTTTCTTTCAAACTATTTGGCCAGGTTTTCCACTATTTCATCCATTTTTTTGGATTCTATTTTTGATTGTTTTATAGAGGCGGAATGAGGAATAATGGATCCAAAAAATCATGGGGAAATCCCTTCAATTGGTATTGATATATACACCTGTAAAAAATATGAAATGTATTTATTCATAATTAACATAGTATATCAGCTTTTTAAAATTAAATCATAAAAACATACATCCTGTATGCATTTACAACTGAGGCTCTTAGTCATTCATAGTTGAGGATTTCATTTACATTCTCAAAAACAATGTACTCAATACCTTCCTCTCCATGCATTTTTTCTTTAAAATCAACTATGTTACTAATACCACTTTATAACTTTGTATCTATATAAACCTTCAATGTTAGTAAATGTAGATATTGAATGGGTGGGGTAAAGGTGCTTTTAGAAGATATTTTCAATCATTTGGTTTATCCTTTAGATGGTTTTGAGATGACCTTTCATTTCACCCCTTCCATTTTTTTTATCTGTAATAACATTAATTGGTTCAAACCTTTTTTCATTAATTGTTAAAGGTTTACCATGAAAAATAAACTGGAAATTAATTACTCCTTGTTGGCATGTGTTATAACAATATCTGATGGCCATGTGATGAATTTTCCAACATCTTGGTCGAACGTATGAATATATTCATCATGTGGAACAAGTTGCTCGACACTCGGCTCATGATCTACGATAATCGCCACTCTCATATGACCTATTTGAAGTGGTATGTTTTGTACCCTGTCATCTTAGATATTGAACACCATAGTCCTTACTACAAGGATATGGGTGAGTGTTGATAGATATAAATCACAATCATTTTTATCCTATAGAATATCAGTATAGGAAAGATATCAGTGTCTTCCTGATTCACATTTCGGGAAACAATTATTTGAATATTGATTACCACAACTAATACAACTCTTTGAGGGGAATGGCTCATCTCAAAGCTAGTGGGGGTGGAGGGGATCTTCACACAATGGTTGTTCTTGATTATTTTCTTCACATTGCTTCCCCCCATAACATTTTCTAGAAAATTTGTCTGCCAATGAAATTTCTCTTCAAAGGAAGTTAATCTTGATTTGATCTCTATCATTTCTTTATCTTTATCCTCCTCTTGTTTTTTTTTCAAAATATGTTCGTGGTGTCACCCCAAAACATGCACCTCTAATACGGACAAGCTGTTTGGTCCACTTTAAGTCCACTAATAGTAGGTTTTCATCTAGTATAGGTGTTGATGATACTTGTGACTATATTGGATAGAAAATATAGAAAAATAAGTAATCATTTTTATGTAATAGTGATTTAAAGCAAAAAAAAATATTATGTCATACTTACACATTTTTCCCAAACTTTTTGTGTGTTTTTATCTATTAGTATCCCATATTTATTTACACGTGCCTCCTTCCATAGAGCATGACATGGGATTAAAGTGAATTTAAATTTGGATTCATCAATCTACATATAAATATAGGAACATAATTATATTGTTGTTTCATATCACATAAAAGTATTATAGTAGATTTAAAATGCATACCATTTTTTTCAAGTGAAGCCTACCCCGTCCTTGCTTTACAGTAGGGGTACGTTGGTTTTGTTGCATGTTCCTTATTTTTAACACTCAGTTTTTGTTTTATAAATAAAAAAATTCTCAATCAAAGTGATGAATACACATATTTTTAAACAATGTATTACCAGCCACAATGTACTTGAAAAGGCAGCTCCCCATGATGGCTAGTAAATGGATCTCATGCTTCTTGGGTTATCAGGTGTGTATACATAAGCGGTGTGTGTGGGTTTATTTTCCCTTCAACATCTTTAAGATGATATCTCATTAGAATTGTGTGAAATCCTATATAAATCCTTCCAGAAAGCATTAATACATATTTATTGTAATATTTATCTACTATAAATGCACTTTTAAAAGGCTGATGAAGAGTAAATAAATGTTTCATTATTTTTTTTAGTAAAATAAATAAATTATATCATAATGTTATCATAATATCTTACCACTTCAGTGTCTTAAGTGTGAGAAAAACATGGTGTCACAAATCTACATCAATCTACACACGTTGCCGAGTGATGATTCTAATGTAACTATTGAACATGGTATTTTTGGGGTTAACATGTTTTCCCCTCACATTCCATCCAACCTTAAATTTGATGTCTTTGCTTTTTTCCTTAATGATTTATGCTAACATCGTCAAACTATAGCGCTTCTATTTTTTATGCATCATCATCCCTTCACCACCTACCATTTCCTCATATTCAATATTGTTAATATGTTGTTCCTCTGGAGAGGTAGTATCGGCATGTGCATAAGGTCATTATACCTATACAATGGGAGTAGAAATAGGTTGAGAAACCTATTTTTTCTCTAGAGCGGTATCATCTACATGTGGAGAAGGTCGTTGTTTCTATCCACTGGGAGTAGAAGTAGTTTGAGAGACCTATTGTTCCTTAGGATTGGGAGAACCAACTGGTGCATAAGTCATTATCTATAGAAGTGGATTAACATTTAATTTAGATTACATAAATGCGATAGAAAATAGATAATAACATGAGGTAACACAATGTATATTACAAAAAATATATAACCTGATTATTGAACTCTATTTCTTTTAAAGTCTTAAGGGATTGACTCCTATATCAAGTATCCAAATCTTTTCATTACGGTCTATTATAAAATAAAAAACCCTTGTCAGCATTGGGACCACTGTGAAATGATTGTGATGTCCCAATGAAAGGTTCATCCCCAGTTGAATTTTCATCTGACCCTTCGGTGGTTTTGGTTGATAACAGAATAATTGATCACTTTCATTTTGTAGGATTTGGAACATAAAATACTTATATTTCCTATGATTCCATTATAAATGGTTTGTCTTTGTACCCTTCCTTATTGAAATCTACTTTCATGAATCTCAATTCATTTATTTTACCATCACTCCTATTATCAATACACTTGCATTGAAAAATTAAAACTTGGAATTTTGTATAATACAACTCCCATATTTGTTTGATAATGCCAAAGTTTGACATATTCATGTAAATTGGATTCATGTCCTTAGTACAGAAACATGCATAGTTTCAGACACAAGTGAAACTCGACTATTTTTCATGGTACTGTCTTCATCATGTTCATTTGTATAGAACATATAATCATTAATTACATGACCATTATAAGATAATACATACACACTTATTCCGTTTTCTATCCATCAAAGTCATTATGAAATTGAATCTGGATTTTCATCTGAATCCTTAAAAATATGGTCCCAAAACCATCATATAAATTTTTGATTATGTGTATTTGATATCCATATTTAATCCCTTGATGGATTAAAATGCCTAATAAATTCTTTATGGGTTTAAACATATGGGGAAACCTCCAATTTTTTATGTAAAACATAAAGGTGGGTCTTCTCCCGATCTCTAATATTGATTGCAACAACATCCCTTCTAGAAATTCCTTCACTCACAGGCTGCTCAGTGTGATGAGATTTTGGTAGACCAATGATTTCCACACTGGATAGGTATTCGGTATAGAATTCAAAAGATTCCTTAAAAATATATCACTCCACAACACAACCCTCTGGCTGACTTCAATTTTTGACATACCCTTTCAAAATGTTTATATACCGTTCAAGGGGGTACATCCATCTATAGTGTAAAAGACCAAATAGTCTAATCTATCTCACTAAGTGAACCATCATATCAAAGAATGTTGGTGAGAAGAACATTTCAAATTCACATAATATGACGAAAATTTCTCTTTCTATAGTTAAAAATTTCACTGGGTCTATAAATTTTTGGCATATAGCTTTGAAGAAGAAATAGAGCTTGGTTAATGTATGATGGAAATTCTTGAAAAAAATACAATGTAAAGATACTAGAATTGGATATTGCATCAAAACATGACAGTAATGTGATTTCAGACCCTTTAACTTTAAATCGGTCATTGATATAATATTCTTGATATTTGATGAATACCCCTCTAGAACCTTTACATCATTCAAGAAGTTTCAAAATTGATATATGACCTACCTGAAAAGAGTGTAACTATATGGAGGAAGAAAAGTTCATTTTTTAACCTTCACTGAAACCAAATCTTCTCGTATTCCCATGTCAACCATGTCTAACCTAGTTTTAATTGCATCATTTGTTTTTTCAGGTGCATTTAGCAACGTGCCGATGACACTATCACATATATTTTTTTCAACTACATAACATGAAAAAAATATCTAATGTACAGACAATTATAGTATGATAATTTAAAAAAATTATCTATTTTTTCAACCAGTTTTTGTAAGGTTTTTCAAAAATGATTTACCAAAAATAGTGTCTGCATCTTTTAATTTCTCAAACAGTTAATAACCTATTAGTGGAGATGGTGTTGCACATTCTTCTAAACTTCCATCGAATGATGTCATCCAAGATCAGTACTTATTTAGTCAGGGTAGAAATTTGTGATCTCCTAGAAATAGATTCTTTGATGAATGTTTCAATCTAATTGTCTGTGTACCTTGTTTGCAAACGGGACACCCTTGAGTTACTTTAATTATATATCCTAAAAAATTCTATAAGAAGGAAAGTCATTTATTATCTCGTACAACATGTCTCTCAATGTAAAATATTAATTTCTATAAACATCATACATTGTAATACCAGAATCCCACAATAATTTCAAATCCTCAATCAATGGAGCCAAAAAACAACAATATCATTACTTGATTGTTTTGGTCCTGATATAAGCATAGATAGAATGAAGTATTTTAATTTCATGCATAACCACAGGGGAAAGTTATAATTTACCAATATAATCAGCCATGTACTATGAGTACTGCTTTAAAAACTAAAAGGGTTCACTCCATCTATAGATAAACCAAGATGAAGGTTTCCCGTCTCATTTACAAATTCATGGTACTCATTATCAATTCTCTTCCACTAAGGAGTGTCTGTCAGGTGACATAGTTCCCCATCTTTGTTTCTTATATCTGCATGCCACATCAATTGCCCTGCAGTATCCTCACATCCATATAGGCTCCTAAACCTTGGAATGATTAGAATGTACCATACAACATTCATAGGACCATATTCATCTTTCTTGTATCGAGGAACTCCACATTTTGGGCATTATGTATGTGATTTGTAGTCCTTGTAAAATAGTATACAGTCATTTTGGTAGGCATGTATTCTTTCAGAGATCATACCCATCGAGTGTGGTATTTGTTTGGCATCGTATGTTCAGCTAGGGAGCTCTAGGGGTGTAATTTCAGCCTAGGCTGGGCCTTCCATGCAAAAAGTCAGGCCGATGACCATTATTTGGTTCGGGTCGGGCTGACCTGAACAACCCCATGAGGCGGCCTGAGCCCGGCCTCGGGTCAGCCCAAACCATCAGATCGGGCCAGGCTTTTTCGGGTCGGGCTGGGTTTTTTCGAGTTGGGCCATGATGGGATTTTATTATTTTCAAAATAATTGCTTGTTTTAAAACTTTTTTTAAATGTTTTTATTTAAATTTTTTTTAACATTTATTTAAAACGTTTCTTTACATTTATTTTTAAATGAAAGTTTTTTGTAAAAAAAATTATTTTATTTTTTATTAACATTTTACAGTGGGTAGATATGTTTTTTTGTCTAAATAGATTTATATATTGTGAATATATATATATTATTTACAAATTGTAAAAAAAAAATAATGAGGGGTACGCAGTAGTAGTGGGTGAGTTTAAAGCCTTATTATTTAAACGTTTTTCTAACATTTTTTAAAAACATTTTTTTACATTTATTTTTTTAAAATATTTATAATTTCTTTAAGCGTTTGTTAATATTTTTTATTTAAACATTTTTTTTACATTTATTTTTAAATGATTAATTTAAAAAAAAATTTAATTTTTTTAAATGCGTGCTTTTTACAAGTATTTTTTAAAATCATTTAACTTTATTTTCATATTTTAATGTAAAAGGTATTTTTTATGTGTTTCTTTAAAAAAATTAATTTAAATGTTTTTTTAAAAACTTTTTTTAATCATTTTTATTTAAACATTTATTTAAACCATTGTTTAACACTTGTTTAAAATGTTTTTTTACATTTATTTTTAGACGTTTAATTTAAAACGTTTTTTTAACGCATATTTTTTACATGTATTTTTTAAAACATTTAACACATTTTATATAAAAATATTTTACAGTGGCTGGATATGTTATTTTTTTAAAATAGATTTATATATGTCTCTGAATTTATATATATTATGTACAAATTGAAAAAAAATGAGTGATTTGGGGGGTGCACAGTAGTGGGTGGTGGGTTTAAAGCGTTGTTATTTAAATGTTTTTATCATTTATTTAAAATGTTTTTTACATTTATTTTTTTTAACTTATTTATGAAAAGTATTTTTAATCATTTGTTTTATTTAAAACATTTTTTTAAACGATTTTTAATTTTTCTGTAGGGTAGGCCTGACCCGCCCTTGTCTGGACCAAAATTACACCCTTAGGGGTGTGCAGTAGTGGGTGAGCTAATTTTTTTCTAAATAGGTTTATATATGTATATATAGTATATATAATATATGCAAGTTTTATCATATTTAAAAAAAATAATGAGGTTGGGGGTGTGCGAACATCATTGGGTGAGTAGTTATTTTTTTGTTGATATATAATAAGTTATTATATATATATATATATATAATATGAGAAAATTGTAAAAAGTAGTTGGGGGTGCGTCGTAGTGGGCGGGTTAATTTTTTTTCTAAATAGATATATATATAATATATGAAAGTTGCAATATATTTAAAAAAAATTAATGAGGTTGGAGGACGTGCATGAACATCATTAGGTGATTGTGTTGTTTTTTTGTTAATATAAAATAAGTTATTATATATATAATATTAAATCAATGACACACACACAGATATATATTATTAATGGATTTTTAAAAGCCATACTTAATTGATATATATTATTAATAACTTTATATGTATATATTATTAATGGATTTGTTTATATATATATATATATATTATCATATCATTGATATATATATATATTATTAGTAGATTTGTTTTTATATATACATATATATAATATGTAAGTTTCATCATATTTAAAAAAAATAGTGAGGTTGGGGGTGTGCGCGAACATCATTGTGTAAGTGTGTTATTTTTTTTGTTAATATATAATAAGTTATTGTATATATAATATTAAATCATTGACACACACACATATATATTATTAATGGATTTTTAAAAGCCACACTTAATTGATATATATTATTAATAGCTTTATATATATATATATTATTAATGGCTTTGTTTATATATATATATATATTATATCATATCAGTGATATATATATATATATATTATTAGTAGATTTGTTTTTACATATACATATATATAATATGCAAGTTTCATCATATTTAAAAAAAATTAGCGAGGTTGGGGGTGTGTGCGAACATCATTGGGTAAGTGTGTTATTTTTTTGTTAATATATAATAAGTTATTGTATATATAATATTAAATCATTGACACACACACACACATATATTATTAATGGATTTTTAAAAGCCACACTTAATTGATATATATTATTAATAGATTTATATATATATATTATTAGTGGATTTGTTTATATATATATATACTATATCATATCATTGATATATATATATATATTATTAGTAGATTTGTTTTTTATATATACATATATATATAATATGTAAGTTTTGTCATATTTAAAAAAAAGTGAGGTTGGGGGTGTGCGCGAACATCATTGGGTAAGTGTGTTATTTTTTTGTTAATATATAATAAGTTATTATATATATATATTTAATGTTAAATGATTGGTATATATAAATATATATATATATATATATAATATGAGAAAATTGTAAAAATAATAATTAGGGGTTGGGGGGTGCGTCGTAGTAGGTGAGTTAATTTTTTTAAATAGATTTATATATGTATAGTACATATAATATATGCATGTTGCAATATACTTACAAAAAAATTAATGAGGTTGAGGGACTTGCACGAACATCATTAGGTGAGTGTGTTATTTTTTTATTAATATATAACAAATTATTATATATATATATAATATTAAATCATTGATATATATATATATATATTAATTGCTTTGTATATATATATACACTATTATATATATATATAATTATATATAGTTGTGTGTCTGTGTATATACACATTATAATTATATATAATAATAATTATATGTATATATATAATATTATTTTTTGTTAATATATAATGATATATATATACATATATTATTGATATATATATATATATATATATATATATAGGATGGTGATAACTTAACAGGTGTAGCTCGTAGACCAGTTGGTCCAGGGGCAGCCTTGGAAGCTTGTGGTAGGGGGATCGAATTCCCCTACTCACAGTTTACTTGTTAATTTTTTTTAGAACAGACAGGGTTTGCATGAGCTAGCGGGCTGGGCTTTGCACGGGCCAGCGGACCGGGCTTTTTCGGGCCGGCCCACGGGCCTTCTTGGATAGGCCTAGGCCCGACCCGCTGAACTTACGACCCGAGCCCGGCCTGGCCCGACGTGGGCTTTGTCGGGCCGGGCCGCTCGGGCTTTCGGGTCGAGCATGTTGGGCTTCCGGGTCGGGTCTGTCGGGCTTTCGGGCCGCCGGGCCAAAATTACACCCTCAGGGAGCTCATTATCTTCTGGGATCATGTCATTCAAGAGAACAAATAGTTTGTTAAAACTGACATCACTCCATTTTTTTGCCTGGTTTCAAATTATATAGCTTCAGTATGGCTAACAATTCTGTATATTTAGTGCAACCATCATACAATGGAATCTTTGCACAACTCTTTAACTTCTTAAACAGTTTTGGACAATCATGAAGTTCATATTCAACTATCCTTGTCATTTCCTCAATACAATCTTCATCGTCATTCACGTCTATAATCAAATCCTTGATACTGTCTTCTTCATTGTCCACACTTGTAATCATATCAGATGATCCATAAAACGTAGTGTTATCTCATCCACTAGTTGCATTCGCTTTTTCCCCATGTTTATTCCAACACTTATAAATTTGATATATTTTGTGATAGATCAATTGTTCTTCTAACTCCTCTAGACTAATTATTCTTGAATAAGAACAATGTAAACATGGACAAAGGATTTGAGAAGGGTCATATGCATGATATTTTGTAAAGTTGATGAACTCTTTCACTCTATCTTCATACTCTTTTGTCATACGATTGGCATCCATCCATTCTTTATTCATGTCCATCCTATTTGATTCAGTAATATTAATATTTAACAAAATAAATACACAAAAGATGTTCAATTTAATTCTCTCCCAAAAATGCTTAGTGAGTGTACTAGAAAGATACTTGAGGGTTTTTTTATTCAATTACAATGAGTTTAAATTTTTTTAAGGTTAATTAATAAAATAAACATTATTTAGTATTATTTATTTAAGACATTTTTTTTTGATTACAGACATGCTTTAATGGTGTTAAAACATTTATAAAAGGCCAATTTTTGGAGCTAATAAAGGTTAATCATTTGTAAGTGCATGAGTAGAGACTTTTATAGAGATACACATCATTCATGATATATATATATATATATATCAAAATAATTGTATAAAAAATAGACTTGCTTATAGATTATTATATTTATTGTTGTGAGATTTCATTTTCATATAGGCTAATGGAGGATATCGTAGGATAATAAAAATTATTTTTACCAAGAAATCACTATAATGGAAATCACTTAAAAAGCCCCAAACCACTCTAAGCTCATCAAGCACACCACCCAAAAATAATAATCACCTCAAACCACTCAGGAGTTTCCAACTACCTAAATTTCTAAAGTTGACCAAACTATTCCATAACCTCATAAGGATCTTGGACACCATGAAAAAGGAAGGATGATGACTCAATAATTCATAAGGTGAAAAAGATCATTCCCCTGCCACTCCTTTCATAGTTTGAGAAAATCCAATCACTAGATAAATATAATAAAATAATAATAGGATTTTCCCTAAGTCGTATCCTTAGAATGGACTTTCTACCCCATATATAGACATTTCAGGGAAGTGAAGTAAAGAAAAATGAAACATGAATCTATCTCCTTCATGTTTTAAAATACACTCAAATCACATAGTCCCAATGCACACCGAGGGGTCAGATCCCAAAGAACAATCCATGTGAGAAAAAAACACAACAAAACATTTTCAAAATTTTAATTTCTATCAAAATCACACCCCAGTCCTGAAAGGGTAGAAATTGTTTTTCAAATACATGCACAGTTTGAAAGTAATCCAAATTATTAAAAATTATATCCATCTTTTCATGTTAAATAATTTCCACAAATTCTAAAAAAATCTATAATTTTTCATAATTAATTCAACCATATCTCAAACATTTAAAATTAAATAAATCCCTTTTTACAAGGAAATCTTCACACATAGTTTCAAAAATTAATGCATTCTCAAAATCCTCTTTTAATTTCAATACAAAAAATTTCATGTAAAAATGAAAAGAGAAGAGAAACAATATTTAAAACATTTCATAGCCATTAAAATACTTTTCATTCCCTCACAATTTTTATTTTAAAATCAACTCACTCAATAAAATCTTCTTTTCCATTTAGAAATATTTTTTCCAAACACAGAATAAGATTTTAAGTCCTAAAGCTAAATACAATACATATGGAACCACTAAATTCAAGATATCTCACATGAAATTTATTATAAATCACTTCATTTAAATACAAAATCATTATACCATATATGAACTAATATAAGAAATAAAAATAATTGACTAACATCACAAGAAGAAAACATTTCTTAATAATAGAAGAACAACAAGCATAATTATTCAAGAATAATTGAATTATTATAATAGAAAAAATATAATTAATAAGAATTAAAATAAAAAATATGCACAAACAAGATAATACCTTAGATTTATAGGTTTGGCAGAGTAGTAGAGTCTCACGGTGGAAGCGGGCACGACGGCGGGGGCAGCAGAGATGGTGGGAGCGGAGGCTGGGGCAGCGGACGCTGCAACAGGGGTAGTAGAGGCAGTGGTGGGGGAAACGAAGGTGTAAACAACATAGAAAATGTCAGTGGAGGTGGGGGCAGTGGACATGGAGATGGGGGAAGTGGAGGCGGTGACACCGGAGGTGACGACAGCAGAGGCGGCAACAGCGGATGCGGCAACAGGGGCTGTAGTGGCAGCGATGGGGGTAACAGAGGCAGCGGAAGAGCTCTGTTTCCATGAAAGCATGAGGCAGGAGTGGGTAAGGGTTCTAATAGGGTTCCATGATAAAAATATAAAATGATTTTATCAATGCTTTTTAAAAAGAGCTGGTAAAGGAGGTTTTTATTAGCGATATAATATAAAACACTGATAAAAATGACCTTTATCAACGCTTTTTTAGGACTTTTTTAGGAATGATAAAAACCTAATACTAATAAATTATTTATAATTATAAAATTATAATAAATATATTTATTATATTTATAATTATAATTATAAATAAATATTTATTTATTTTAATAATTATAAAATTATAATAAAATTATATAATAAAATTTATAATTTTTTAATTATTTAAATAAATATATATTTATTTATAGTTATAAGTATAAATAAATATATTTATTTATTTAATTAATTATAAATTTATAATAAATATATATTTATTTATATATATAGCTATAAATATATATATATATTTATTTAAAAAAACATAAAATTATAATAAATGTATGTAATTAAATTTATAATTTTATAATTATATATGATAAATATATTAATTATATATAATTATAAAATTATAAATATAATAAAATTATTTATTATAATTTTATAATTATTTAAATAAATATATATTTATTTATAATTATATATATAATAAATATATTTATAAATTGGAAGGTGATCCAAGACCCACTAGGAAGTGTCCAAGGAACCTTGTTCAACATTCACATGTTAAGCACCCAAATCTCCACAAGAAAACAAGTGAGAAGGGCTGTAAATGGTGGAAATAAGGAATAAAGAAGAGAGTTAGTCAAAGTAGAACCTAGAGACAACTTGTCTCTAATAACTCTATCCATAAGATGCCAAAAAGGATGATCAATCCTTTTATAAGTCAATAATTAATCAAAAACACAAAGGTTGCAAGAAAAACTCACCATAATAACATTACCTTCATTCATGATGTGTAAAGAGTACAAGGGGGTGCCTATTTATATCCAAAGATTGATAAAAAAGTCTAACACTTAGCTTCCTCAAGTCAAAAAACCTAAATGTCACTTTTGACAATTTTTCACATGCTCGTGTCGTTAAGATACAAGTATCACACCCTTTTTGGAAAGTAAAGACAACTAGCCCACCACTTTTGACTTTTAAGATTCCATGGTGAGGTGGGCTTGAAATTTGTAGTACACCATGGGTTAGGTCTTTACAAGAATTTTTGGGCCTTAATTAATGTACTTATAGTCCCATATGCTTCCCCCCAAGCAAGGGTTATGGGACTCCCTTTGGAATTCCATGATTAATTCATTTAAATACTCATTTATTCTCTTTGTCTCCTCCCTTATCATTGGGCCACCAATTCCTCACAATGGGTCTTGTACAATCATGTACCATCCTCCCTCCCTGTCAAGTCCTCCTTGAACCCCTTAATTCCCATTCGTTCCATGATCTTCATCATCTCCTCCCTTCTCAAAAGGATTCATCCTCAAATCTGAAAATTCAAAGAGAGAAAGATTGGCAACATTAAAGGTGGCACTAACTTTTCCATACCTATTGGGTAACTCAATCTTGTAGTCATTATCATTTATCTTCTCTATGACTTGGAAAGGACCATATAATCATGGGTGAAGTTTTTATTTTCATTGTTCTAGGAACCAAACCTTCCTCAAGTGTACCCACACCCATTCTCCATGTTTAAACACCATTTTCCGCCGATCTTTGTTGGCATGTTTCGTCACTTGTTCATTCTTCCACTCAATGTTGGCCTTTAATTTTGCATGAAACTCCTACAAAAACTTTTCTTTTTTTCACCTTCAAGATTAGAAAGTTTATTGTAGGAAAAGGTAAAATATCAAGTGGTTTCAATGGGTTAAAACCATACACAACTTCAAACGGTGAAGCATTAGTAGTGGATTAAACCACTTGATTATAAGAAAATTCAATGTGAGGCAAGAATATTTCCCAATGTTTCAATTTTTTTCTAAATATGGCACCCAATAATGTGTAAAGTGTCCTATTTAACAGCTCATTTTGACCATATTTTTTTGGGTGTGTAGTGGCGGAGAACAAAAGTTTGGTTCCAATTTTGTTCCACAATGTTCTCCAGAAGTGAATTTGACATCCCTATCACTCATAATTCACTTGGGTAATCCATGAAACCTATCAATTTCCCTAAAAAAATTGGTGATATGATTTGCATTATTGGTTTTAGAACAACCAATAAAATGAGCCATTTTACTAAACTTTTCCACCACTACAAAGATGTTATCCTTTCCTAATTGTGATCTTGTAAAGCCGAGCACAAAATCCATTAAAAATGTCAACCCAAGGATGAGAAGAAATGGGAAAAGGGGTGTATAATCCATGTGTAAGAACTTTTTACTTTTCATTTTTACATGCATTACAATTTCCACAAACACTAACTACATCCCCACGCATGTGAGGCCAATAAATATTTTCACACAATAAGGCCAATGTTTTCTCAAACCCAAAATGCCCCATTAATCCACCACCTTGAGTTTCTCTAATAAGAAATTCACACATGGAACAAGATAGAACATGCAATTTATTTTTCTGAAAAAGAAACCCATCATGTTTGTAAAAATCATTTTTCCCATGTTTTTAAAACAACTTCAAAATTTCTAAAAAATCATCATCATTCTCATACATGCCTTTTAACTTTTCGAAACCAAGTGTTTTAGCATGCATAGAAGTGATAAGAGAGTATCTCCTAGAAAAAGCATCGACAACAAAATTTTATTTTATTTATTTATGCTTAATGACATATGGAAATGTTTTAATGAATTCAAATCATCTTGAATGTAACCTTTTAAACTTTTCTTATGACTTTAGGAATTTTTGGCTTTCACGATCTGAATAAATCACAAATTCCCTTGGCCATGAATAATGTTTCCAATTTTCTAAATTTATTTTGAGGGCATGTAATTCCATATCATGGGTATAGTAGTTCAATGAAAACTCATTAAGTTTTTTTCTAAATTAATAAATATCATTAGAGTCTTGCATCAAAACAACCCCAATTCTTATTCCAGATGCATCACATTCAACCTCAAATAACTTAGAAAAGTTAGGAAGAATTAATAGGTGGGAATTTTCCAACTTACCTTTGAGTGTAGAAAAGGAATCTTCTTGAGGTTTTTCCCACTTTAAGCTCACTCCTTTCTTGACCAACTCAATCAATGGTGCTGGAATGGTTGAAAAGTACCTTGTGAACCATCATTAAAATCTCGCAAGTCCATGGAATCTCCTCACCTAATTGAAGTTCTTTGGTGTTGTGTAGTACCAAATATCCTTCAACTTCTCTTCATCAACCCTCATACCATCATCTCCTACCACAAAACCATGGAAAACAACTGAATTTAAACAAAATGTACATTTTTTCATGTTTTCAAATAACCTATTTTTGCTAAGAGTCTCAAAAACATGTTTTAGATGTGCATTATGTTCATCAAGGCTCTGAGAATAAACAAGGATGTCATAAAAATAAACCACAAATTTCTTAATGAATGGAAAAAAAAGATGATTCATTAAAGTCATGAATGAACTCAGGGAATTAGTTATTCCAAAAGACATAAATAGTCATTCATACAATCCAAACTTAGTTTTAAATGTTATTTTTCATTCATCTCCCTCTTTCATTCTAATTTGATGGTGTAACGACCTGAATCTGGAGCCCCTCCACTGGTGCCTCGTACCCGGTTCGCCACATGACCTCAAGCGTGTTTCCCCAAACGCTAGAGGCTACCGACTAGCAGCGAGTGCCTTGGTCAGTCTGTGGGGAAACTATTCCCTCATTCGGTAAAGTATACAGCGGAAAAACAACCAGACACAATAGCAGAAACAACCAACAACATACAACAATTTAAGTGAACAACGGAAGCAATGGATACATAATAATGATGCAACATGGTACATATGTATATGGAAAGCAGTAAACAAACCAACGTGTTGAAGTGAAACTGAAAACAAAGTGAAAAAGAAAAAAAAGTAAACTTCTCAGCATCACAAGACTCGACTCGGTCCCATGCTCTCCAGCTCCAGTGAATCAAGAACCCGAAGTAGAAGGGCGCTCACCCTTATCTATATTTGCAGCAGCATAGTCTTCTTGGGCCCAAAATCATGGCCCAAACAGAGTGTGAGATACAATCCTAGTAGGCAATCACCCAAAGATCTGTGCCTAATAGTCAATGAATACATGGCAGTAATAAAACAAGAAGCAGTAAACAGGAACACAAGCAGCTACAATCTACAGTTCTAACAAAAGAAGTACACAAGCAAACAGCCAGCAACAAGAAGGAAAAAGGTAACCCTCTGGGTAGCTCTCATAGCCTAACCCCTATGGTTCAACCTATAAGTATTATAAACCCTTTAGGAGGCACACACAGTCTCACCCCTCTGGTTCAGCTACAAAAATTAATAGACACTCTAAGGAAGCACTCACCATCAATTCCCCCTATAGTCTTGTATCGTACTAAAGGATCTCTGGGGAAGCACTCAACGTCTAATTCCCCCTGTGGCCTATGTTGAGGATCTATAGACTCTCTGAGGAAGCACTCATTGTCAATTCCCCCTGTGGTCTCGCATCGTATTTAAAGACACTCTGGAGAAGCCCTTATGTAAATTCTTCCTTTGGTCTACTACTCTAGGTTCTCACAGTCTTGAGTGAAAAATAAACATGCTTAGCATGCGTGTATCATCCAAGTGAACCTCAAGAACTACTTGGCTACCATTCTAAGGCTCAACGGTAATAAAGTAGCAGTTCCACTATCCTACAGCTAGGCATGGAAACTGGAAAAGCGCCTAACATGAAGAACAATCATGGAAAAGCATCCTAAGCACAAAATAAATTACTTTAATTACAATCATAAACCTCTAATACAACAATCAAGCAAAGCAGGCAAACAACAGGGGAAAAACAGAAAACCCACAATTCCCCGACCAAGGGAATTTGTGGAATTTGCACAAAATACTCATCGAATTTTAACAGAAAGGAACAAACCACCTACCTCGATCCTAAGAGATTGATATATGTGAATCAAGATGATTAATTCCCCTTAGAACATTGTAAATCTGAGAAAACACACAAAATGATCAACCCACGATAACTCAGAAATGAAGAGGAATCAGAAAACAAAGCTCAAGTAGAAAGAAGATCTTACCGATGTGATTCCAACGCAGTCGACCATGCTCGAATCGGAGGACGGATGAAGGGGTGGGAGATCATCGAATATTTGGCCGTATGGGTTGCTCTCGGATGAAAAAGACCTAGAAGGAGGTGTTTCTATGTGTCAGGTGCGACTCCCGTCCGTTTAGTGAAAAAAAAGTACACGGTGTGTACTTTTAGAGTACATGGCGTGTACTGGGTCTTTTATGAACTCTGCCAAAATCGGCCTCCACGTCACCCCTACACACCGTGTGTGTGGCCTGGGCATGGCCAGCACACGGCTTCGAGTTGGGGAAGAGTACACGGTGTGTACTCAGAAAGTACATGACGTATACTTTAAAAATTTCCAGAAAGTTCATTTTTCTTAAAAACTCCAGAAAAGGAAAAAAATACCTGAAAAGAAGATCCGGGTTCTTACAAACTTCCCCCATTAAAGAAATTCTTCCCCTAATTTCCCTAACACGACATATAAGAAGGATCCCCAAATAGCTTCGGCCACTGTGAGCGTACGTCAGTCTCCCTTTCCCCGGTCTCATCCTGTACTCACCCGTGCTGCCATAGCACCCATACCAGAGGAACAGATCATCCACGAAGAACCTTCATACTACGATCAACAATTTGGATAGGATTCTCCTTGAATGAAACATCCACTTCATGTTAAACCTCCTCAGGCTGAAAGACATGAGACAGGTCTGAAAAGTAAGGTCGGAGCTGAGAGACGTGGAAGGCGTCGTGCATGGCCCGGTACCTCTGAGGTAGCTGCAACCAATAGGTGACCGACCCTACTCTCTCCAAGACCTCAAACGGCCCGACGTACCGCGGTGAAAGCTTACCCTATCTTCGAATCCTCTTGTGTCCCAACCTCGATGCGACACGTAGGAAAACATGATCCATGACCTCAAACTCCAGAGGTCATCTCCACTGATCAGCATAATATTTCTTTCAAGACTATGATGTAGCCATCCTATTTGGAATCATCTCTATCTGCTCTGAAGTCTCCTGAACAAGATGAGGTACCTGCAAAGCTGCCTCTCCTACCTCCAGCCAGCATAAGGGTGATCGGCATGGCCTACCGTACAAAGCCTCGTATGGTTCCATTTGAATAATCTCCTGAAAACTGTTGTTGTAGGCGAACTCCACCAGAGGAATATGTTTCTCCCAAGAACCGTCAAAGTCTAGGATGTATGCTCAGATCATATCCTTGAGCACCTGGATTGTGCGCTCGGACTGGCCATCAATCTGGGGATGGTATGCCGTACTCAGAAGTACCTAGGTACCCAAAGCCTTCTGAAGTCCCTGCCAGAATCAGGAAGTAAAGCACGCATCCCTATATGAAACAATGGAGTGTGGAACTCCATGCAGACGAACGATCTCTCTAATGTAAAGTTGTCCCAGATCATCGACACTGAAGGTATCCTTGATCGGAAAGAAGTGAGTAACCTTCGTGAGCCTGTCGACGACAACCCAAACAACATCGTTTCCCCGAGGCGACCTCGGAAACCTGGTCATGAAGTCCATCGCAACATCGTTCCACTTCCACTTTGGAATGGGTAACTGCTGTAAAAGGCCTACTGGTCACTGATGCTCCGCCTTCACCTGATAAAAAATAGAACACTGTAAGATGAAACTAGCAACATATTTCTTCATACCTGGCCACCAGTACTGTCGATGAAGATCCCGATACATCTTGGAGATGCCAGGATGAACTGCCCAAACTGAGGAATGAAAATCCCACATCATCTCCTCGTGTATGTCTGCTGGCACCCATACACGTCCCTGGAAACACAATATCTCATCCTTGCCCACTGTCCATCCAGGAAGAGGGTCCTCTCTTGACACACTCTCCCGCATGACTAAGACTTCTAAGTCTGATAGCTGCATCATCCGTACCTGATCATGTAGGGTAGAGGTAACAGCTATAGATGATAGGAAAGTCTGTCCATGTCTGTCGTGGACCTCTAGATGCATCTCAGAGAATAGAGCCATAAGCTTCCACTCACTGCTGGCCTACTGAACTTCCTGAATCTAAGTCCTCCTGCTCAATGCATCTGCCACTATGTTTCCCTTTCCCAGCGTATAGGAAATCTCGAAATCAAAAGACTGAAGATACTCGACCCACCTACGCTGTCTCAGATTCATATCACACTGAGTGAAGATATACTTGAGACTTTTGTGGTTGGTGAAGAACACAAAGTGCTCTCCCAGAAGATAGTGTCTCCAACAACGTAAGGCATGAACAAAAACTGCCAACTCTAGATCATGTGTCGGGTAGTTCCTCTCATGTGGCATCAACTGCCGAGACCCATACGCAACGACTCCATCTCCCTGCATAAGCACAACACCTAGTCCAATACCTGAAGAATCAAAATAAATATTGTAGCTCTTGCCTGGCTCTGGCAAGACTAGTATCAGTGCTAACTTCAACCTCCCTTTCAACTCTTGAAAGGCTGACTCACAAGACTTTGACCATAAGAAATTTTCCCCCTTCTTGGTCAGTCCTGTCAAAGGTGCTACTAGGTGTGAGAATTCCTAAATGAAGCTTCTGTAGTATCCATCCAGCCCTAGAAAACTCTGCACCTCAAAAACATTCTTTGGATGCTCCCAGGAGACTACAACTCTAACTTTCTCTAGGTCCAAAGATACTCCAGCCTCTGAGATTACGTGAACCAAAAAGTGAATCTGATCGATCCAAAAGTGGCACTTTGAGAGTTTAGCATAAAGTCGATGCTCTCTCAGTGTACTCAGAACGATCTCAAGATGTGTGGCATGGTCGTGTCGAGTGTGATAGTACACCAAGATATCATCCACGAAGACCACAATGAAGGAATCCAAGTAAGGATGGAACACTCGGTTCATCAGTGCCATGAAAACTGCAGGCACGTTCGTGAGACCGAACGACACGACTGTATACTCATATAGACCATAACTGATTCTAAAGGCTGTCAGAGGTATATATGATGGTCTAATGCACAACTGATGATAACCGTACCTCAAGTTGATCTTCGAGAACACCCGGGCTCCTCGAAGCTGATCAAAGAGGTCATCGATCCTCGGTAAGGGATATCAGTTCTTAACCGTCAACTTGTTCAGCTTCAGATAATCCACGTAAAGTTGAAGGGTACTGTCTGCCTTCTTCGCAAACAGGACAGGTGAACCCCAAGGAGAAGTACTGGGATGGATGAAACCCTTTTCCTACAACTCCTCCAACTGCTTCTTGAGCTCCTGCAACTCAGGTGTATCCATCCTATAAGGGGGAATGGACACTGGTGCTTCTCCTGGTATGAGATCAATAGAAAAGTCTACCTAACGCTCTGAAGGCAAACCCGAAAAGTCCTCTGGAAAGACATCCCTGAAACGATCCAAAACTGGAGGAAATTCTACTTGCGAAGTCCCATGATCATCTAGATAATGACTAGCAATCTGGGTTGTGACCCTTCCTAGCCCATGATGCTCGAGTCCTACTCGACTCGCTTGAACATCCCATTCACCTCTATGAAGAAAAGATTCACCCTCTAGTGAAACGAAACTCACTCTATGACGATAACAGTTGACGACTACCTGGAAGGGAACCAACCAGTCCATTCCGAGAATGACATCATATCCTGTCATCTCTAGGACATAGAGATCCCATAAGAAATGATACCCTGCAACCTCGAGATGACACTCTCTACACTGGCATACACTAGATTTCCTCATCCCCAAAGGTATGTCTAGTTTCAATGAGTCGGCCGAAGAAAAGACACAGAGCCCAACTCTCTCCACAACAGAAATAGAGATAAAACAATGCATAGCACCAGTATCGAAAAGAGATGAAGATAAAACTGAGGCTACTAAAATCGTACCTCGAACTGTAGAAGGGTCGGGATCCTACTCCTGATAGGTCTGATCCATGGTGAAGGACTGGCCTGCACCACGGCCTGGCGCCCCTGGCTGACCACTCTGAGCTAATCCACCCTGCTGGTGCTGAAGGACTGGTGGATGACCGCCACGGCCTCGACCTCCACCTCAGAATGAATGGCCGGAAGAACTCCAGTTCCCTGACTGGTGAGAAACTTGTGGTGCTATTCTTGAATGAGGAGTAATGGAAGAACCCCGGTCACCTGCTTCTGGTGAGGAAACCTGATAGAAACTCTGAAGGTGAGCCATCTTGCCGCAATATCAGCACTTCAGGGGGTCCCTCTGGTACTGCGATCTCGTGTTCCCTGACCGGCCACACTGGTAGCATACCACCTGGCTGCCTGACGATGCATATCGCTTCCTCGGATCACCACGCGTAGACTCACTACGGCGCTTCTTACTATCATCTGGAGGAAAACTAGCTCTGGAAGCATAACTGCCCTAGCTCGTAGCTCCGAAGTCTTTCAGATTGCGCTCCGCAATCAGTGCTTGGTTGACAATGGAAGTGATGGAAGTCAACTGGAAGATATTCACCTATGAGCGGATCTCCCGCCTGAGACCATCCTCAAACTTCCTTGCCAAGAACACCCCACTCCCATCCCGGAGGGGTGTGAAATGCTACAACTCGGTGAAACGAGAGGAATACTCCATGATAGAAAGAGTACCCTGCTCTAAGATTATGAACTCCCAGGCTCGGTCGGCCCTCAGGGTCTCTGGGTAGAAGTAGTCATAGAACACATGCTGGAACTCCTACCAAGCCATAACCTGCTGATGACCCGCCTATGAGATCACGTCCTACCACCTCTTGGCGGAGTCTCGGAGCATATAGGTGGAGAGCTTGACCCACCTCTTTGGAGGAATATCCAGGTGCTCAAAGATAGTCAGCATGGCTTCCATCCATGACTCTGCAGCCTGAGGTCCTCTTTCCCCCAAGAACGTGAGAGGATACTGCTACTGAAAAATCCATGTCAAGTCTGCCATAGATGTGGCCAGAGGCGGTGCTCCCTGGAAGGTCTGCATCATCCTCATAAAACCTTCCCTGAACTGCACATCAGCGCCTGCAACTGGTATAACAGTTAGTGCCAAGGCTGGCTCGACTAGAGGATCGATCGGAAGTCTCTGATCAGCCATATCTGGAATCTGATCACTACCAGATGATAGATGTACAATCAGAGGATGTCTCAGAGGCATAGCTCTAAAAGATCAAAAGCACAACTTAGATTAGAGAAGCAAGGACAGAACACAAGAGTACGAAACGGGAATAGGGTAAGGAAAACACAGAAGTTTACAAAACATGACTACACAACGTGTATAAAAACTACACGATGTGTCTTCTTAGGCCACTAACATGGGCGAGTGATTCTGCCACCCCTGGTCGTGTAAAACCCCAGACTACACGACATTTTTTCCCCACACATGGTGTGTACTTGTAATCTACTCCCCTGCCCGAGTCTCCTTGCACGGCTAACCCACACAGTATTCTTAAAATGAGACTATACAGCATGTTCTTAACACACACGACATGTACTAGACAAGGCTTCGACGGCCAGTGTTTGTTAAAAACACGGCCGTCTACATGACTGAACCTTACACGACATGATTCGAACAAACACAGTGTGTATAGGCAAGGTGACACTGTCCCGTGTTGTTCGTGACACGGCCAGGTACCTAGAACGACTACATGGCATGATCTGAAAGCAACACAGCATGTCTGTGAGAAGGTCACGTCGACCCGTGTTGTTCGTGACACGACCGGGTAACTGGAAGGGACTACACAGTGTGTTCCATTACAACACGACATGTTCTACTCGAGCTTCCCTGGCCCGTGTTGTTTGTGACACGGCTGGGTACACGGCTCATTACTTCACAATGTGTACCTACCATACACACCGTGTTACTAAAGTTACTTCCACAACACCGTGTTCTGCTCACATGGTCAGTGACACGGCCTAAAAAGTACACGCCGTGTATTATGGGTTTTTCTGGGCAGTAGCTCAGAAACTGCACAGATCCCCATAAACACTAAAAACAAGGCAAAGAGGTGCCAAATTCTGATTCATGAGGGCCCATACTCCCCGTGAATCAAATCTTGGCATCTCCTCTAGTCACATAAAAGGAAAAACAATAGCTCTCTAATATAACAACAAGGATTATATCAATCATCTATCACAATAGCATGCATAATCTACACAAAGCCTATCACAACAGCATGTAATCGCTAATGCACCCTAGATGGCATGGAAAGAATGTATGGTATGTGATTTCTAAAAGTTCCTATATGATTCATGAGATGGAATACCATCATCTCATCGGATTGAGACAGAAATAGAACCAAAATATCAAACAATAACCGCACAAGTCATGTGAATCACTCTAGGTGAAAACATATCAACCATAAAAACTCAAAACCAGCAAACTGTAATTAACAAGGTAGTATGGCTTTTCCCTGTACACGAGTTAGCTACTTCTGATCATAGCTTAATACCAAGTACTGATTTCATCCTATCCCTAGCTAAAGTCGCCAAACAGTAAACCAAGAGAAAATAACTCCTTTGATACCACTTTGTAACGACCTAAATCCGGAGCCCCTCCACTGGTGCCTCGTACCCGGTTCGCCACAAGAACTCAAGAACGTTTCCCTAAACTCTAGAGGCTACCGACTAGCAGCGAGGGACTTGGTGAGTCAGTGGGGAAACTATGCCCTCATTCGGTAAAGTATACAGTGGAAAAACAACTAGACACAATAGCAGAAACAACCAACAACATACAATAATTGAAGTGAACAACGGAAGCAATGGATACATTATAATGATGCAACATGGTACATATGTCTATGGAAAGTAGTAAACAAACAAACGTGCTCAAGTGAAATTGAAAACAAAGTGAAAAAGAAAAAAAAGTAAACTTCTCAGCGTCGCAAGCCTCAGCTCAGTCCCATGCTCTCCAGCTCTAGTGAATCAAGAACCTAAAGTAGAAGGGCACTTTCCCTTTTCTATACATGCAGCAACATAGTCTGCTTGGGCCCAAAAGCATGGCCCAAACAGGGTGTGAGATACTATCCTAGTAGGTAATCACCCAAATATATGTTCCTAACAGTCAATGAATACATGAAAGTAATAAAACAAGAAGTAGTAAACAGGAACACAAGCAGCTACAATCTATAGTTCTAACAAAAGAAGTACACAAGAAAATAGCCAGTAACAAGAAGGAAAAAGGTAACCCTCTGGGTAGATCTCACAGCCTGACCCCTATGGTTCAACCTATAAGTACTAACAACCCTCTAGGAGGCACACACAGTCTCACCCCTCTGGTTCAGCTACAAAAATTAATAGACTCTCTAAGGAAGCACTCACCGCCAATTCCCTCTATAGTCTCGTATCATACTAAAGGATCTCTGGGGAAACACTCAACATCTCATTCCCCCTATGGCCTGCGTTGAGGATCTAAAGACTCTTTGAGGAAGCACTCATCATCAATTCTCCTTATGGCCTCGCATCGTATTTAAAGACACTCTGGAGAAGCCCTTACGTCAATTCTCCCTTTGGTCTACTACTCTAGGTTCTCACAGTCCTGAGTGAAAAATAAGCATGCTCAGTGCACGTGTATCATCCAAGTGAACCTCAAGAACTACTTAGCTACCATTATAAGGCTCAACAGTAATAAAGTAGCAGTTACACTATCCTACAGCTAGGCATGGAAAGTGGAAAAATGCCTAACAGGAAGAACAAACATGGAAAATCATCCCGAGCACAAAATAAATTACTCTACTTACAAGCATAAACCTCTACTACAACAATCAATCAAAGCAGGCAAACAGCAGGGGAAAAACAGGAAAACCAAAATTCCCCACCCAAGGAAATTTGTGGAATTTACACAAAATACTCATCAACTTTCAACAGAAAGGCACAAACCACCTACCTCGATCCTAGGAGATCGATATATGTGAATCACGATGATTGATTCCCCTTAGAACGCGGTAGATCTGAGAAAACACACAAAATGCTCAACCCATGATAACTCGGAAATGAATAGGAATCAAAAAACAATGCTCAAGTAGAAGGAAGATCTTACCACTGTGATTCCAACGCAATCAACCATGCTCGAATCGGAGGACAGACGAAGGGGCGGGAGCTCGTCGAAGATTTGGCCGTATGGGTTGCTCTCGGATGAACGGGACCTAGAAGGAGGTGTTTATGTGCGTCAGGCACAACCCTAGTCCGTTTACTGAAAAAAAAGAAAGTACACGGCGTGTACTTTTAGAGTACATGATGTGTACTGGGTCTTTTCCATACTCCGCCAAAATCGGCCTCCACGTCACCCCTACACACCGTGTGTGTGGCCCAGGCACGGCCAGCACACGGCTTTGAGCTGGGGAAGAGTACACGGTGTGTACTCAGAAATTACACGGTGTGTACTTTGAAAATTTCCAGAAAGTTTATTTTTCTTAAAAACTCCAGAAAAGGAAAAATATACCTGAAAAGAAGATTCAGGTTCTTACAGATGGTATCTACTCCTTAGGTCAATTTTAGAAAAAAAAGCATGCACCATGTATTTCATCAAGCGTATCATCCAAACAAGGTATGGGATATCGATACTTTACCATGATTTTGTTTATAACTTAACAATTAACACACATTCTTCACTTAACATCTTTTTTGCAGACAAGAATTACCAGTACCACACATAGACTCAAGATCTCATGAACAAATCCCTTCCTTAGAAATTCTTACACTTATCATTGGATTTCTCAAGTCTCCTTTGAATTAGATTGATAATATGGTCAATTAGGAAGTGTTTCTCCATGGATGAATTCAATGTGGTGCTCGATACCCCACAAGGGAGCTAATCCATCAAGAATTTTCTCTAGAAACACATCACCAAATTTTGAAAAAAGATACACAACACTAGAAGGCAATGATGATTTAAAAAAGTCAGTTGTAAAACATTCTCACTTTTATGGAAGCATGATATCCCCCCTAAAGATCATTATATCTCTCTTTTTCTTGAAAATAAACTCACTTTTCCCCCAACACTCTTTTTTCACTCTTTTTTTCAACTCTTTTTTAACTCTTTTCTTTCCCTCATTTTTTTAATGTCACTCATCGCTCTTTCTTCACTCTTAGTTTTACTAATCATTTATTTATCTCTTTTTTTCTCTCTTCTCACAATATCTCTTAATCCTCAATTGGTCTTCATAAGCTTGTAAAGGCCTCAATGGTGTAAGAATACTTTTTCTCCCATTGTACTCAAAAGAATAGTGGTTGGTGTATCCATCATGTGTGACACTCCTATCAAATTTACAAGGACTTACCAACAAAATGTTACTAGCATGCATCGGAACAACATAACATTTCACCTTGTATCCATACTTACCAATAGAAAATAGTACTTGTGCTTGCTTAGTCACTTCTGCATCCCCACTATTATTTAACCATTTCAATCTGTAAGGCCTAGGATGTCTATTCAGAGCTAATCCCAATTTATCGACCATCAAACCACTTGCTACATTTTTACAACTACCCCCATCAATAATCATACTACATACCTTATCTTTGATGAGGTATATAGTATACAAAATGTTCTACCTTTAATCTTGATCATGTTCTCCTTTGGTTTGATCACTCAAATCTCACCTTACCACATGCATTTCTCCATATATGGGGCTTTCTATTTCTACATCTAAAGACTCCTCAAGTGGTGTAATGACATCTTCACTTAAGCTAGCACTAAGAACATCTCAATCATCCAAAATAACCATGGTCCTCTTGTTTGTACATTGTGAGGAAAAATTTCAAAATCCTTGACATTTAAAACTTTTGATATCACGTGATTTAGATACAACCTTACCCTCCATTTTACCTTTGGATTCTATAAATAATGGTTTTGGTTTGGTCACCTCCTTTGAATCCATTTTTTTCCCTGACATGCTCTTGTGGTTTAGAATCCTTGACCTTAAAAGAATATTTTGAATCCTTACCATTAGATGTAGGGTACATCCTTCATACCTTTACTTGCCTCTCTACTTTAGTATCCATGTGAAGTAGATCCTCTATGTCCAAGTAGTGTTGTATGTCCACTATGTCTCAAATTTCATGGTTGAGGCCATTCACAAACCTTGCCTTGGTGTCCTCACTATCCTCATCGATATTGGCCTCAATCATGATGATCTCTATCTCTTTGTGAAACTCCTCATCAATCATGGCCTATTGTTTAAAACCCTTCAAATTGAGGGAAAAATCATGAAAATAGTGGCTATAAATGAACCTCTTATGCATTACCACTTTCATCTCCTCCCAAGTGAGGATGGGTCTTTCTCTACTTCATCGTCGACTCATTTGTAGTTGGTCCCACTAAATACTTGCATAGTCAGTGAATTCCATGGACACCAACTTCACTTTGTTTTCCTCCAAATAGGTGTGACAACCAAAAACATTTTTAACATTTATTTTCCATTCCAAGTATGTTTCAGGATCATTCTTACCTTTGAATTAAGGGATCCTCAACTTTACTCCTCCAAGATCATTGGCTTGCCTCCATGGTGGTTGATTTATCTGAATTGGTGAATCGTGAAAATCAGAGAACTCATCCCCTTCTTCAATGACCCACCTCCTTGGTGGTGCTCTAGAATTAGAAGGGGATTTAAATTCATCCATACTCTCATTCAACCTTTTGAATTGTTCTTTTACAGCCCTCATGAACAACTTAATGTTTGTTTCATTAGCATTACTCACCTCCACTATCAAGGAATACTATAAGAAAAATTGAAGAGAAAGGAAAATGGACCTCACACTCTTTCTCAATTGTTTACACTAAAAAATAATATGTTCGCTCATGTTTCACTCAAATTGGATTTTTTTTACAAATTGTAATGCTCTTTACTTTTACCACTCAACAAACCTCTTATATAATTCTTACCAAATTTCAAAAAATCTAAGGAATCTTTGAAATGAGCAAATCATGAACTATAATTGAAAGATAAAATTCAAAATGGATTCAAGATGAAAATTATGGGATGGGGAATAAAATGGATGAAGAAAAATGATAACAGGATGTAGAATTCAAAATGTTGTAATTTTGTTTGAGTATTTAATTTTTTTTGGGGGGGGGGGTTGAATAAATAAAGCAGTAACAAGATGAATATTCAATATTTAAATATAGGATAAGAAATAATTTGTAACAAAAAATGGAATCAAAATGATATTTTCATGGTTTTGAAATTGCAGAATTCATCACAAAATTTGAACCCACTATATATCCAGATTTATAGATTTAATTTTGATGAGTCCAAATGGAGAAGAAAGATGAGATTATAAACTAAAATAATGATATCTTATATGTATGAAATGACAAAAAAATGGTGCATATAGGTGAAGAAGAAAATGGACCAGAATTGACGTCAGACCGATTCAAAGAAAAATAAAGATGGAAGAAGGGATAAGAAACAAAGAACCAGATATCTTGTAAGAGGGATATGTTACCAAATGATACGTGATCCAAGACCCACTAGGAAGTGTCCTAACAACCTTATTCAACATCCGTGTGTTAAGCATTTGGATCTTCATAAGAAAATAAGTAATAAGGGTTATAAATGGTGGAAATAAGGAAGAAAGAAGATAATTGGTCAAGGTAGAACCCAAATTGAACTTGTCTCTAAGAACTCTAGACACAAGATGCCACAAAGGATGACCAATCCTTTCATAAGTTAAGAATTAAGAAAGAACACAAAGGTTACAAGAAAAACTCACCATAATAACATTACCTTCATTCGTGATGAGAAAAGAGTACAAGGGGGTGGCTATTTATAGTCAAAGATTGATACAAAAGTCTAACACCTAGTTTCCTCAAGTAAAAAAACCTCAATGTCACTTTTTGACAGTTTTGGAACATGCCCATGACTTTAAGAGACAAGTATCACACCCTTTTTGGAAAGTAAAGACAACTAACCCACCACTTTTAACTTTGAAGATTCCATGGTGGGGTGGGCTTGAAATTCATAGCATGCCATGGGTTGGGTCTTTAAAATCTTATTTGGGCCTTAATTAATGTAATTATAGGCCCATATTATTACCCCAAGCAACGGTGTTGGGCCTCCTCTTTGAATTATATGATTAACCCATTTAAGGTCTCCTTCATTCTCTTGGTCTGCTCCCTTATCATTGGGCCACTAATTCCTCGCAATGGGTCTTGTGCAATCATGCACCTTCCGCCCTCCTCGTCAAGTCCGTCTTCAACCCCTCGATGCTCATTTATTCCATGATCCCCATCATAAATAGTTGTATATATTTATATAACTATATATAATTATATAAATATATACAAATATTTACGAATATATTTAATATGATTTTATAATTATAAATAAATATTTATTTATTTAAATAATTATAAGATTATAATAAATATATTTATTATATTTATAATTTTATTTTATATATTTAAAAAATTATAAATTTAATAAATATATTTATTATAATATTATAATTATTTAAATAATTATATATTTATTTATACTTATAACTATAAATAAATAATTATTTATTTCTGATTATATAATCATAATAAATATATTTATTATATTTATAATTTTATAATTATATATAATAAATATATTTATTATAATTTTATAATTATTTACACATGTATATATGTTATTTATAATTATAATTATAAATATTTGTATTTATTTATAAATATTTATATATATTTATAAATATATTTATATAATTATAAATATTTATAAAATTATAAATATTATAAATATATTTATTATAATTTTATCATTATTTAAATATATATATTTATAAAATTTTAATAAATGTATTTATTGTAATTTTATAATTATTTAAATATATATATATTCAATTGTAATAATAATTATAAATAGATATATTTAAAAAATATTTATATATATAATTAAAAAATTATAATAATAAATATATTTATTGTAATTTTATAAGTATTTATGATAACATAATAAGCCCATGGGTATAACATGAATGAATCATACAAGTGTCAATTTATAAATGAACATTCATAATGATGAATATATGAATACGCGTGATATCATAATACAGGTAATCCAAACATTTGGAACATAACTCACAATCACATCCACAAATATACTTTATTGTCATATAACATCAATTATACTCACGAATCAATACATAAACATAAATAAATATATATCGATTATTTATAAACTAATAAATACTTTTTTTAAACATTATATATATATATTTGAATTATTAAAATATATATATTATAATATATTATATTTATATTAATTATAAAGATGCATTTTTTAATTAATATATATAAATAAACATTATTTTTGAATATAAATGTAATAATTATATATATATATATTAATAATATTTTTTATTAAAATATTTTATCAGCGCTAATAATAGTGCTGATAAATCTATCTTTTATCAATGCTAAAAAACTACTGAAAAAGGATACACCTTTATTAGTGCTTTTTTTAGTACTGATAAATGTGACCTTTATCAGTGCTTTTAGCTAACACTGATAAAAGTGGTGCTTTTTTCAGCACTTTCTACTAAGTGCTGATAAAAGCTGGACATCCCTTGCTTAGATCTATGGTAGTGGGAGGTTAAATGATCAGAAGATACTCAGTGGAGGTTGTGGGGAAATACTGAAGGAATCATGAGATCTTCAAAAGCACACATAATGTGTGTTCGTTCCCTTAGTGTGGAAGAAGTGACTAGAGGGGGGTGAAAAGTCTTTTTTGATTTATTATTTCAAATTCTAAATTTATCAGAGTTATATATCATTGTTAAAAGATTCATCAAAAATAAAATAAATAACATAGGTGATTTTTATAGAGGTTCTGATCTCAAGATCCTAGCCCCCACTTGAATCTCCTGTACTCCTCGAGGAGACTGGTATACACTATATCCCCACTTTTGAACAAGTGTGATAACCCAATTACAAACAATTATATAAGTTCCTTTTTCACACATGGGGGTATAACCTAACCTACGTTTTTCACACTTGGTAGTATAACCCATGAATTTTGATGGATTCACAACCAACCTTACTTTTTTTCTATGAGGAATAACCCAAACTTCCTTTTATATGGGAGGAATAACCCAATGAAATATTTTGGAAGGGAAACACTTAAACCAGACTATAGAATACAAATAGGTGATTGGAAGAATTACAACAGAGAAAAATGATACAAGAAAATGAAATCAGAACTTAATAAGATGATGAATAAGTTAAATACAACTCTTATTCTTTGATCACATTTGAGGTGGAAGATTAAATGATGAAGATCTTCAGTGATCGCGGCAGAAGAACAGATGTCAAAGAAGTTTTTATCTTTTAATTTCTAAGAGCAGTAGGAAAATGTCTGATCATATCCTTGTTAAATGAATTGCCGAATGAATTTATTATTTGATCTAAATGGGTACATTTTTTTATTCTGGAAGCATTATCACGAATAATTAAAATAGAAATATTCAAGAGCGTATCTATGTCGAATCTCTGCATGAAACTTGTTAGAGAGTAATAAAAAATAATATGATTGTTACATCATTCTGTTGAAGTCATGTTGGGCATTAAAACATAGTCAGGAAAAAGTTTATTTATGAAATATTAGAATAAAACAATTAATATATTAATAATATTAATTCTTAAACAAATCAAAATTGAAAAATAATTAAAAAAATATATAATTTGGATAAATAAACATGAAGAAAAATGTTATGAAAAACAGAGAAAGGTAAAAATAAAATTATGCATGAACAAAAATTCTAAAACTATTTTTAATCATTGTTTCAATTGTATTTCAACATAAAATAATAAAATAATAAACAATGTAAATGATTTTAACAAACTTAACTAAAAATAAGAAAAAATAAATTTTAAACTAATGGTGAGTCATGACTCACTATTGATAGCAGATAGCGGTGAGACATTTCTCACCATTGGAAATGTCTAGTGGTGAGATATTTCTCACCATTAGAAATATCCAATGGTGGAAAGAAAAAGTTTATATATAGTTTTAAATATATCCAAAACTAAAATGAATTACCCAAAACCAAAAACATATCCATGAATATTAACATTAAATGGTTCAATGAGAATAATAAAAAATTACTCAGCATTGGGTGTCCAACGGTGACTCGTGACTCACCATTGGGTTCAAGTGGTGACTCATGTCTCATCACTGAGTTCCAACAATGACTTGGTACAAATTTTAAGAAAAAATGTAGAAACAAAAGTTTGAAGATTAAGATGATTAAAAAATAATGTTGTTCAAATAAACATAATATAATGAAATCAAATGATTACATATTAAAAATAGAACTACTACCATTTTTTAAAAGAAATAAAATACAACATAAATTTTGTACAAAAATATAATTAAAAACTTATATAGAAAATAAGAACTTAATACTAAAGCAATTAACACAACACAAGAAGCAGCCAAAGTAGGAGTACTTGCAGTAACATGAAGAAAACCACTGCCAAAGGCATACAATATTAGAGAAAAATATAAATTGGATCTTCACGATGCAACAATACAAAGAAGAAGTTTACAACACCAAGAAAAAATAAATGGAATTAAAATCGTATGAGAAATATAAGATGAATCTTGCGGCCATGATTCAATATATCTTTAGAAGTAAATACCATGAGGAATCACCATATAAACATAATTAATAATAACTGATAATAAAGTAAAAAATAATACAAGAAGCAGCATGATCAAAGGAATGAAAAAAGATATTGTAAAATGAATACTATAAGAAAAGAAAAACAAAAATGAGTAAAAATCAATGCACCATTGATAATCAATGGTGGGTAAATTTTCATACCACTAAGAAGAAATGGTGGGTAAAATTACTCACCATTGATCACCTAGAGGTGAGTCGGTGACTCGCCGTTGGGTTCCAATGGTGATAAAAATAACTCACTGTTGAAGAATTCAATGGCGACAAATACACACCATTGGTTTTTTACCAATGGTGAGTAAAACTTAGAAGAATGAAGATACATTGAAGAACACCAGGTTGAGTAATAGTTTGTAAAAAATACACATAGAATAAATCAAGACCAAAAAGACAAAAATTAAAACTTGAATACATGAAGAACTATAAAATCGACTCGAGATGAAGAGAAACCGGTGCAGACGTCATCAAATTGGAGAAGATAAGGTCGCATGAGAAGAATTGTGGTCGGTCGATCTACTATAGAAGAGGATGAATAGAAGAGTATGGGAGAGAAAACTATGCGGGAATTCAAAACACAAACCCAAATATTTTAGTAGGATAGAATTTATTTTTAAATAAACCCCCAAAAAATAATTATCTAAAAAACTAAGTATATAATGGAATTCAGTATGAAATGTATAACCACCTACACACTTGAACTTCTGTGTACAATTCTTCAATCCCTTCACAATTTCTCTTCAGATATAAATCTATCTAACCATTTCTTCATATTTAACCCTTCATGCACTAATTATATGGAATGGTTCTCATGCAACATTAAAATAATGCATGACCTTCAATTCCTCTTCTTCTGTACTTTTTGGAATATAAATTCCAAAGAACATAAAATCATCCTTATTCTTTATTATAAATAACGTGTCACTTACACATGACCCTTCATGCCGCCTGAGGGCTGGCCTGGCTAGCCTCCCTTGGGCATGGTTGAACCAGTGTCCTGCAGAAGCCTTCGATTTAAGGCTGGTTGGTCGGATTAGTATGCTGAACTTTATTTTTAAATAAGCCCCCAAAAAATACTTAGTTAAAAAAACCATGTATATAATGGTATTCAATATGAAATGTATGACCACCTCCAATGCTATAATGGAGAATTTCTCAAGTGTGATCGACCCAATGCACTAATGATACGTCATATAACCATTTATTCGCCTTTAACCCTTTATTCACTAATGATATGTCATAGTTCTCATACAACATTAAAATACTGCATGACCTTCAATTCCTCTTTTTCTATACTTTTTGGAATATAAATTCAAAATAACATCAAATCATCCATTTTCTTTATTGTAAACAATATGTCACTTAAGACACCTGTATTTTGAACTTAGGATCAATTCACCAATCATTAGAGTTAACAATAATATAGAATTTCTCAAGCGTGACATCCAATTCTATGAATCCATAACAATTCTCCAGGAATCACCATGAAGGAATCCATAACAATTCTCCAGACATCACCATGAAACTCAAAGTATTCAAATCATTCACATTTTTCTTGGAATTTCAAGACTTGAGGACTTCATCCAAGCTCCATTAACTTTGGAACTTCTTCATCATATTGAAATCAATGTAACCTTTATATTAAATTGATCATCATTGTCCACCAATGACAATCATTTTCCAACAAATACAATCCATACACAATGTCGGATCTTCACATTACCTTGCATCATAATATGATTTCTTGTTATTCACTAGGTACTTATGCACATGTACATATATATCCTTTAGGGATAAATAAAATGAACATTTATATTTAATACTTTGGGGATAATAATGTTCTTCATCAACCTATCACATATAAAATATGTCTCTAGTGAGAGATTTAATTATTCATTAAGGGTAAAATCATTCCATAATTTAATATTTCATATTCTCAATGATTAAATCAAAATACAGAGGACATTGAATGTAATTTCATGATAAAATAAGTCATTGATTTTAGAAAACTCCTTGAGAGTTTAGATGTTTTCCAAAACATATTAATAATATAATGATTCATACAATCCATGGGATGATAAATTCAATTTTATATTCTTCCTTATCTTAATACGGATACATGAAATACAACTTATTCATTTCACACCATAATTTATCATATTGGGTGAAATTTCATAATTTTGAATATACTTCAGGAATTTCAAACCCTTTGTGAATTCATATATAGATATTATAATCAATAAACAATGAAAACATCAATTGAAAATAATCCAAACATATATAAATATCCAAATATACAAGTAAGAATATTTCTTATAATAAGATTATCAGTATTAAATAATATTGGTAGTTTGGATAAACAATCCAAAACTTTATATGTTGAATATATCATGAGTTCCTTTAAAATTTTTGGCCAATTATTTTTATGTTTACATATGTCAATATCAACTATTTTTGAGTTTTAAAAGCATTTAAAAATTCAAATATATTATCAACAACATTGAGATAGATCTCATAATTTTTTTGGTACCAGTGTCACTTTAGGGATAATATCTAAAAATATATAATGTTGTTGACATATTCATTTTCCTCACCCAAGGAGAATAAATTTATTACTTTCTACTCATGGTGAACAGTGATTTTATATAATCAGTTCAACTACACTTCAGGTGCGTATAATCAGACTATTTATTTTCAACACTTTACATTCATGTAAGTGTTGTGAGCATCTTGTCAATGGTTCTACAAGACCATTTTGTATATAGTATGTGATACTGCATATTTATTTTAATCAACATGCATAGAATGTAATGTATAATCACTATTAGTAAATAACACACATGATTATTTAGTGGATTCATCTTTCATATAGTATTTAAATGGATCAAATAGGTGGGTGCACCCATAATTTGTTCATTATAAATATATGGGAGATTCATTTCCAAAATAGCTGATAATGATATTAATAATTTTACAAAATAATAGGTACCTTAATAATCCATAAATCATGGTAAATTATTTTATATGGTAATTCATAATTCCACGAACCCTCCCTCTAAATATACCCCTCCTGGGCCGGCAATGAATAAAGGGTGATAATAACCCTCGAGTCCCACCTCTAGTAGGCCCCGATTCATCATATTAACAAAATGAACCCCAAATCACAACCACATCCAGCAACACATTATAGCACAACCAATTATACATCCCTGATGCATAATCATACCATACCCATCACAACACCATTTTATGACCACATGTCATCCGCTTCCCCCCCCCCCCACACAAACCATAGTAATCCCACACAACACATCACCTCACGTACAAAGGAAAAAACACATTTTCAGATTTAATAAGGCATCCCTTATTTAATTACACTTGTTAATTTAGGGGTTATCATAGAAACTGTATGATCATGGGGCATCCATTTATTAGCTGAATATGAATAGTTAACTAATTTTTATAAGCATTCAATAGAAATCAAACAACATGAATTCCACAAACTTTCTGGTGTAAAAAAAGGTCCCCTAATGGCCATGATTTTTAGTGGTTAGTTAGCCCATAAAAATCGCAATATTAACAATATAAATCACACAACAAGATCATGTGTCACTTTCCCCAACCCCCTGTATATTGATTTTTTAAACTAATTTTATTATCTTATTTAATCTAGAATCAACTATCTTCATAAGGTAAAACATCTATATACTCATCCTTCATGATACACAATTAAGAAAGATGAAGGAAATCCTACTTAGAAGAAGGACAATCGACACTTCCTAGATGCACCAAAAATAGGGGTGCATGTGTAATAGGTATCCCTCCAGGGAATCATGAACCAATTGTAGCAACCTGGCCACATGAATCCAATAGGGAGAGGGATTTGGTATGTCCTGTATCAAGAGAAGGAAAGAAGGAATAAACAAGGGGACAAATATCTTAGCTTTAAGAGGATTGGATATGAGTCACGGGATTAGATACAGTTTTGATTTTCCATTAAAGGAGGATCTGACCAATACCATGCATTTTGACCATTAAAAATCCTCCAAACCCTTAAGGAATTAAAGATATGATTTATGGCCTTTGAATCAGTCTCAAAACCTTTTAAATTTGGCCTTAAACCCATTTAACGTTAAAGAAAGACATCAAAGGGGAAAAACTTGAAGAACTAGAAACACTGCGCATGAGAGATGTAAAGACCCAGAAATTTCAAGGAAATTTTTTTTTCTTAATTTCTTTGGAATTTTACGAGTACATAGTTTCTGACAGCACCTGATTCCGAGGCCCTGTGTGCCTGGATTAATTTTCTGAAGTTTTGTTAAGCTTAAATTAACGCACGTAAGTAGTTTTACTGAAAAAGTGTAATAACTCTTAAACGGTTACTCGGATTAGAAATCTGAGGGCACCATTGCACTCAGGATGGCATATTTACCCTAGGCGCGACTTAAGTTTAGTTGGCATGGGCCTCTTGTGAGAAATTCCAAAAATGGCATAACCGTAAATAAAATAATAAAATAGATTATTTTATTTTTCAAATGCTTATAACTCACAAACGGTAGCTCGGATTAAAAATCTGAGACAACCAATGAACTCGTGAGGGCATGGTTTATTTAAGAAGATACTAACTTTGGCCGGCACGAGCCACCAGAAAAAGTTAGTTTTTGGCCGCAAATAAAATAATTAAATGAAAATTATTTTATTTTAAAATTCGTATCTTTTAAACGGTAACTCGGATTGAAAATCTGAGAGTACCGTCGGATTATTTGGGGCGTGTTTCACTTAGGCAGAGCCTGACCTTGACCGGCGCGGGTCGAGGGTGACTAATAATAACTTTCCGAACTTTCTTTCGGGTACGTTCAGTAAACGTACGAGCGGGGTTTTCTAACTTTTGAACCGGTGCTCGAAATCGAATTATGAGGGCACCGATGGAATCACAGCGCCGATTTTTTCTTAGAAAGATCTTTTCCGGAGTTGCGTTTGCTCAGGTGTGGTTTTTAATTTTTGGGGTTAAGTTAAGAAATAAAATAAATGTGGTGCAACACTTTATTTTATTTCACTTAAAGCCACTTAAATCCACTTAAGCTAAGTTAAGCGGATAGGGTGGAACCCAAAATATTCTACCCACTTGGTAGGATATTTTTGAGGTGGGGCCCGCATGAGCCCCACCGTTTCTTTCCTCCTAAGTAACGCACCCGCAACCCCCTCTTTAATGAAAGTCAACCGTGCATTTTTCTGGTTAAGAAACACCCCATTAAATTGGGCAGTTAAATTGTTACAATTAATTTTTCGAATTAATTTTTCGTTTCTTATCATTAAATTTCAAATCGTTGGCATGACAATAAAATAAGACCAACACTTTTTTGTTGAGGGGTTTCTTGTTGAGAGGATTTGGGGAAAGCTCTAAAGCTTGAAGAGCTTCATCCTCCTTCGCGAAGAACGCGAAGAACGCGAAGAACGCCGGCCTTCGACGAAGGGTGATGAAGAACGCCGGATCCTCAGAGATCGACGACGCGACGCTGACGAATCCTTTCTCCGCAACGCGACGTTTCCCCCTTCCGCGATGTCTTCTTCCGCGATGTCCCTTTCTGCGACAAATCTCGTTCGACGACAACGCTTGAGGTAGGGAATTATTTGAGAACGATTTTATTCCTTTAATTCTTTCATTCTAAAGAAAACAAAGAAACACGGATCAACATAATATCTAGTTGATCCGCGAACTTTTTCCTTGCGGGTTGGGAATTTTTGTTGCGGGAAGTTATGGAGGTTTATTTATTGTTGATCGTGATCTTATCTGTCACCTTTCTTGGTTTCAATTGGGCCGCTTGTTATCATAATAATGGGAGGAGGTCGGACAACATGAACACGGCCGACCCTCCTCCCCCTTTAATGATTTTGTTTTTGCGGTTCGGAAGATGGCGGCCCGGTGTGACGACACCGCATGAGAACCTGAAGGGATGTGGTAAGGATGCGCGGCGCCGTCGCGCGGCGCTGTTGAGGCCGAACGAAATTGTGGTGGTAGTCGGGGCCACGAAGGCGAACCGAAGACTCCGCAATTTGTTCTTTTGACGTGCGGATCGGAGGGCATTGACAGAATAGGCCGTAGAGACGATTTGTTGTTTCCGCAGTGAAGAACGGGACCCGGGACGATCACTGGAAAAGACCACAGGTGAATCGGACCACCGGAGCGCGTCAGGTGGTCCGCGGAAGTTCCCGCCGGCGCGCCACGCCGGCATGGCGGCTCCGGCGGCCGGAGGCGGCGCCCAGCAACGGCCGGGCGCCAGGAAGTGGTGGCGCCCGGCGCGCCGCCGGGAAGACCCGCCGCGGCTGAAGCCGCGGCGGCGAGCGCTAGTCCCGCGGCCGCGTGGCACCGCGGGGAAGGGACGCGGACTTGCGCCGCGTCTGGTGACACGGAGCGGCCCCCGCGCGGGGGCCGCGGCTCCCTTCGGCGCGGCCGCTCGGCCAGCGCCGAGTCGTCCAGGCCACGCCGGCCCGGCCGGGCCGCGCCCATCCGGGTCGGACCCGGACCCGGGTCGGGTTGACCGAGTTCTGGCCAACCCAGGGGGTTGGGCCGGGTCGGTCCGGGCCCAGACCCCCCGTTTTCAGACCCCTCACGGTCTTTTGCCCATATCTTAGGTTGTAGACCTCCGATTGATGCACCGTCTGCGGTGATGCGATCCTTGGATTGAGACGGTCGTTTTAGTATATTACACTCAAGGTTTCGGAGAACTTTGGGTTCGGCCGGGTTGGTTCGGATACGAAACCAGTTGGGCCCTCGGAGCAGAAACACTTATATCTTGAGCTCCGGACGTCCGATTGATGTGACGTCAACCTTTTTGGATTCCTCTTGAGGAGATGGAACTTTTGGAATACTTATCCCGAGGTTTGGATACAGTTGGATAGTGTCCGAGTTGGATTGTACCCGAAATCCAACCGGGCCCCTAGAACGGAAAAGCTGATATCTTTAAGATCGGACGTCCGTTTGACAAACCGTCAGCGGCGTTGGTGATCACGTTGAGAAACGGTCCCTATGAGTATACCCTATGAGAGTTCGGGTTATAGTTGAGATACAGCCGGGTTGGTTCGCTCACGAAACCAACCGGGCCCCTGGGACGAAAAGGCTAATAACTCACAGACCGGACGTCCGATTGACGCGTTGTTTGTTGTGTTGAGACCCCTATGACGAGGTGGTCCTTTGAGATACATCTTTGTGGGACTTTGTGATACTTGGAGTATTGACTAGTAGCTCGTGGAGCGGACCCTCCCGGAGAAGAGAATACGGAGTACAGAGACCGTGTAGCCGACTGAGACCTGACGACTGCTTGACCGACTCGACTTGGAGTGAGTCGACTAGCCCAATGGACGGAGAGCCCAATATTTGGTGGCAGACCCACGACGGACGGATCGCCTGGAAATTGGAAGCATACCCACGACACTCGACCGGAGGAGTACCTCTGTAGGATATTAGGGGGAGCGCCGGTATTTGGCGGCAGACCCACAGCGGACGGAGCGCCCAGTATTTGGCAGCAGACCCGCGGTACTCGACAGGAGGAGTACCTCAGCAGTCTTATGTTAGTGAGCAGTACCTCGAAGTCGTGACAGGACCACTGTACACTCCAGAGACGAGGCTCTTCAGCAGTTACGGTTTCGATAATGAAAATCCTAGTTTGAGCTGAGTCTATGACCTTTGTGTTTACCTCATGATTGGGATGGGTCACTTGATAACTTGGGTATATGTATGGGCATATACCTGGGTGGTGGTTATCCATTGATTTCTTAATCTTTGTGTTCCTCATGATTGAGATGGGTTACTTGATAACTTAGGTATATGTATGGGCATATACCTAAGTAGAGGTTATCTGTTGAGATCTTCTTTGTGGTTACCCTTGTTGGTTTTAGTGAGACCTTGAGGGTCTCTGGGTCCCTACTGAGTATTGTTATACTCACCCCTGCACGGGCTATGCCCGCACCTCGTTGTGTTGGTTGCAGACAATGGGCAGAGCTGATGGAGGCCGAGTGTTCGAGGACTGGACAGTACCCAGAGGTGGACCACACGACGAGTCAGTATCCGGAGGTGGACTTCACGGCAAGACGAAACTAGGAGGGGGTTTATGGGCGAGAACATTGAGGAGCTGCACTATCTGTACCTACCCTTCAGGTAGGATCCGTGGTGGATGATCTAGGAGTTGCGCTATCTGTACCTACCCTTCAGGTTGGATCTGAGGGGGACGACCCAGGAGTTGCTTCCTTTCTTCTAGCTGTTTGTCTTTTTCTGTTGTACTTTCGTTCAGTTGTAGTTGTACTTCTAGTTGGGTTTGTATTCTGGCCCATTTACTTTCAGCACTTTCTTTTGTACTTAGTGTTTTACTTCTGCTTGTACTCTGTGGTGTTTTGTTTACTTTTATAAAGGCAATGCCTTCTTAGTTATCGGGATTTACACCTTTGGTGCTAGTCACCATCCCCTGGCCTATGGAAGGCGGGTTTGGGGTAGTCATGGCACGGGCCCCGAGGGCGGGTTGTGACAAGACACCACTAGCGAGACATTACCAGATGAGGAACCACCGGACGAGGTACCACCAGTGAGGCACCTCCAGACGAGGCACCACTAAATGAGTGATTGCTAGTGAGACACCACCAGCGAGTGACCTCCAGCGTGCCACTACCATGATGACACACCACCAAGGAGCCACTTCCAGGATGAGACACCAACAGGGAGCCACCACAAGGGTGAGACACTACTAGTGAGCCACCGCCAAGGTGAGACTCCTCCAGTGAACCACCGCTAGGGTGATATACTACTAGCGAGTCGTCGCAAGGGTGAGACACTGCCAACGAGATACTTCCAGGGTGAGCTACTATTAGTGAGGCACCATCAGCGCGAGACACCACTGGGATGAGGCACCATTGGAATTAGGCACCTTTGGAAAACTTAGAAAACTGTAAATTTTGCAGTGTTGAAAAGAGTCACCTTGACTTCCTAAGACACCTCAAACACCATATTTTCTACAAAGTAATGGACTAGAAAGGTCTAGGACATTACATCAGATACCTCTCAAACTATTCTCACCCTCAAGAATTTAAAACCAACCTGAAGGGAAAGAGAGTAAGGGTTCGAACAACCATCCCTCGAGATACCTCTCAAGGATATCGTCACACTTGAAACACCACTACCAACTAAACACGTCAAAGTTCAATGATATACCACCTTGTGTTATTCGAAAGCTGAATTTGAAACCTCTACACACATGAACACCTCCTCCAACATCTACTTACCAGGCCTTATCATCATGGTTGTTGACACGTCAGCCCAAACGCCCACAAAATACATTACAAATCCACAAAAAATTGCACTGTCTGAACACATTAATCAGAGAATTACATCCTCCATGTCAAGATATTATCCGCTCTACGTGTCACTGACTCACCCTCATGGTTTTAATAACATCACAGTTGATGCATCTCAATTAGGAATTAGGTCATCCCCTTTTCATATATCGGGACTTTATCACACATCACACCACACACATCACGAAACAAAATAGAATAGGGAAAAACTCAAAACAACTTTGGGTATTGGAAAAACATCTACGTCTCTCACACAAAAGTACCCTCCTCCTAGCCACCATGCCTCCACAATAAACGAACCAAAGGAATGGTCCATCCACACAACAGCTTCTATCGATGATCCTGGATCTCTACTAGCTACTCCACAAAGGTTGTGTTTTCCACAATATCTAACTATCCCTAGTCAATGACATGGGAGTCATCATGAATATAACGATGAAGCTGAGAGATGTGAAAGACATCATGAATCATTTTTAACTATGGTGGCAATGCCAACCAATATGCCACCTCGCCAACTCGCCTCAACACCTCAAAGGGACCAACAAACCTAGGAGACAGATTACTTCCTCTACCAAACCTACGCTACTCACGTTGAGGGGAAACCTTAAAAAACACATGGTTCTCAACCTCAAACTCGAAGGGCCTACTCCTAAGATTAACATAAGACTTTTTTCGGTCTTGTGTTGCTTTAATCTTCTCGCGAACAAGACAAACTTTCTCTTTTGTGCTCTGCACCACATCAGGACCTAGAATGATTATTTCCCCAACTGCTGCCCAACACAAAGGAGAAAGACATAGTCTTTCACATAAATCCTCAAATGGGACCATGCCAATAGAAGAGAGATAACTATTATTATAAGCAAACTCTACCAAGAGAAGGTGTCATACCTAATATATACCGAAGTCTAAGATGCACACTCACAACATATCCTCCAATGTATAGATAGTTCACTTTATTTTCCCATATATCTTAGGGTGGAATGTAATGATAAGGTGTAATTGAGTGCCAAAAGCATATTGAAATCCCCTCCAGACCCGTGAGGTAAATCGTGTGTCCCGATCCGAGACAATGGGACTTAGAAATCCATGAAACCATACCAATTCATCCATGTACTTCTTAGCCAAAACTTCCACTGTTCCTGACTCCTTGATTGTTATGAAGTGAGATGGTTTCATCAACTAATCCATGATTACCCATATAACATCACAACCTCCCTGATCTCTGGGTAATCCTATGAAGAAATCCATTGAGATTTCATCCCATTTCCACTCACGAACATCCAAATCTTACAAAAAACCACCAGGTTCATGGTGCTCAACCTTTACCTGCCGAAAAACCAAGCACATTTCCATAAACTCCACCACTACCCATTTCATCCCAGGACACCAAAACTGCATGCTTAAGCCATGGTACATCTTGGAAACCCCTGGGTGTATTGCCAATGGTAATCTATGAAACTCATGAGGACTTAATCACTCATTGCCACCAGAACAAACAAATTTCCATGAAACAACATCCAATTGTGACCATCCTTTAACCATCCTTATAGAGAATCACCATGTCCAACATGATCACACATCACCATTGCCACTGAGTCTCCCCACTGAGACTCTTCCACTTGCTACATCAGAGAAGATCACACCATCATCTGAAATAAATAGTTTTTACCACCATCTACTCTTTCATCTAAGTGCAAGGCTGCCAACTCCTCCATCACTCTCCAAGCATCTAAAGATTCCCAAACAACATCCTTTTGTGAATCTCTACTTAAAACATTGGCCACAACATTCCACTTTCCTAAGGTATAGGATATCTCAAAATCATAGTTCTAAAGAAACTTTATCCACCTCTGCTACCTCAAGTTCACATCACACTACAAAAAGATATACCACAAGCTCTTGTGATCTGTGAAGACCACAAAGTGCTCCATAATGAGGTAATTTCATCACAAATTCAGTGAAAAAACAATTGTTGCTAGCTCTAGATCATGGGTGACATAGTTACATTCATGAGGTTTTAATTACCTAAACCCATAGAATATCACTACCTTCTATTGCATTATTATGCATCCCAAGCCCGTACAGGAAGCATCACAAAACACCTCAAACATTACCCCTTCCTCAAGCAACCGAAGCACTGGGGAACTTGCCAACTTCCTTTTCATGAAACTGAATGATGCATGGAACTGATCACTCCATGAAAAAACTTGGTCCTTCCTAGTTAAAGATATCAACGGGGCTAAAACTCACGATAAATCGGGTACAAACCTTCGATAATAGCCTGCGAGACCAAGGAAATTGTGAAACCCTACCATGTTCTTGGGTGTTTCCCAAAAAATAACTGCTTCAAAATTCAACGTATCTACTGCCACACCCTGATGAGACACCACATGCCTGAGGAAATGCACCTCTTATGTCCATCACTTACACTTGGACAACTTTCCATAAAGCTGGTGGCATCAAAGAACATGCAAGGTAGTTCTAAGATGATCAGCATGCTCCTCCTATGACTTCGATTAGATTAAGATATCATCAATGAATATGACAAAAAACTGATCCAAGAACTCATGAAACACATACTTCATAATCCCCATGAATGCGAATGGAGATTTTATAACATCAAATGGCATGACTACAAACTCGAAGTTCCCATACCTGCATCTAAAGGTAGTATTCAGGATATTGTCCTAAATCACCCTCAACTGGTGATATCCTGACCACAAATCAATATTTTAAAACCAAATCACCCCTCTCAGTTGGTTTAAAAGATCATCTATCCTTGGAAGAGGATAACGGTTTTTGATCATCACTTGATTCAACCTATGGTAGTCTATACACAACCTCATGCTACCAGATGCCTTCTTGGAGAACAATAATAGAGCACCCCATGATGATACATTAGGCCAAATAAAACCCTTATGCATCAAATCATCTATTTTAATCCTCAACTCCCACAACTCAGAAGGTGATATCTGATAAAGAGTCATCAAAATCAAAGAAACACTGGGTTGCAAGTCTATCCTGAACTCAAAATCACGTTGAGGGGGTAACATTAAAACCTCCTCAGAAAAACCATCTAGGAACTCCCCAACGACCCTTGAAACCTCTACTAACTTGGTGTCCACCGATTCCACCAAAAACTCAACCAATAAGGAAAGAAGGGGCTCCAAATGTCGATTGACCACCTCACAACCCTCTAACCAATGAAAACCACATGTTTTCCATCCACATTTGAAAACATGAATCTCCTCTAAAAGAAGTTAATAATATCACATACAAAATAAAACCAGTTGATGCCAAGAATAACATCGTATGGATGCATCTGTAACAAGGAAATATCCTCATAGGACTGATGTGCTCCCATCATCAGTATACATCCCCGACACACATCAAATAAGCTGGTATGGTCTTCAAATAGTGTAGTCAACACTATGGGAATGAGAATCCTCTCTACATCTAGTATCAAAGAATGGGATAGAGTGGGTGTAGTAAATAAATGTGAATCTCCTGAATCAAATAAGGCACAAACAAGGGTACTAAACAAACTGATCGTACCTTTGATGATATTTGACCCCGCTTGAACTGCTGCCTCTACTACTTGCAACTGACCACACCCAAATCCTCTACCTATCTACTAAATACAACATCCACAACCATGCTTAGGTCATGGTCCCTGAACATGATGAGCATTCTGAGTTTGGACTCTACCTGCTCCATATCCCCTCGGCAGAGCAAAAGCCTACTGCCCCTACTGCTAAAAGGGTCTCACTTGAAACTACTATTGAGGCTCACGTTGAACTTGTCCACCTCCAACAAAATGAGCTCAGGGAACTACTGGGAATTTCCTCTGGAGATGACCATGAACTCCACAACCAAAACACACTCGCACAAGGATCCCAGGAAAATCACAAAAACCACTAGCACCAGAAGGCCAAAAAAAAAGCTGCTTAGGTTGACTCCCTACAGGTCAAAACATCAAAGTTCCTGGTTCTTGAGATCTTCCACTGAAAACTATGCCTCTCGAAGAACTCTTTTTCCTCCCCTCTCACGGTATACGTCCTCATGAGTGCATTCACTTGATCACCCATACCTTCTTCTGAACCTCCAAATGCATTGGAAACATAAAAGGAGTAACAAAATACTGGATAAAAGGATAGAGAGCCTCCTTAAGACATATCACATGTGACCCCTCATATAGAAAAAATATAGAGAAAAATATAGAATGTCATTGAACTTGATTCTCATCTCCGGCACAGATATAATCCCATGTTGAAGTGAGAGTAGATCCTACCTATTCTCATCCTTCATGGTAGATGAAAGGAAATCTGCCCAAAACTACTTTTGGAAGTCAACCTAAAAAATGTATACCTCCTTCCACTCTCCTAGATATAGCATCCACCATTGATGTGAAACACCCTAAATCTGACTGACAACCAAAGGGACCCAGTACCTCGTCAGGGCTCGGATCAAACTAAAAGTGATCTTGAGCTCCTCCAGCCAGCTCTCTATCTCTATGTCTGAAACAATTCCCTTGTACTTACCCAAATACTACCACTGGAAATCACACAAAATTTTATACAACTAATCCTCCTTCTCAACTGGATCAACCCTATGATGATCAACTGGATCATCCTGTTGAACCTCAACTACCTGAGCCACACACAGACGATGACTAGGGGCCATAACTAAAAGGAAAACAAGGATTTCCTAAGCCTAAGTATCATGGAATTTTAATAAAGATTTATTTTTATTTATTTTATATATTTTATCCATTTTAATCTTTCCAAAACAACTCAATTAAAACAATAACACAAGTCATTATGATACATGTACCTTTCCTAGGTCTCTAACCTACAAGCATGTCTATCTCACTTGATCATTCAATAGGTTTAGAGTCTGTGCATTGGATCACTGGGGGCCCTAAAATCTAGTGTCCAGAATAGTCTCTTTAGCCCATGTCACACACCAACGTCAATTAGAACTATTTCCATACCACCCCATGCATTCCTCGTTGTGCCTAAATTTGAACTCTACTATATCTCTCAATCATAACCTTTGATACCACTATGTCATGACCCCATCCCACCAAAGATACCCTTCCTGGACTAGCAATAAATAAAGTGATATAACAACCCCCGAGTCCCGCATCCAGTAAGCCTCGGGTCGGTGACTAACACCAAATGTGTACAAATATCACAATATGGGAGATATTACCCTTTATAAGAAACAAGATTGGAAGATAGAATGAATCATCCAGAATAACCCCAAGACGTAATATAAAAGAGAAACCCAAACCATCCCACATGCATGCATAAAATAAAATGGATACAGATACAATAAAGTCTCTAAAGTAAATACCCAAAAGTAAAGCTAAAGAAGCAACTCAATAACTATCAAGGATCTGAGCTAGTAAGATTCAACACGATCAACAAAATTCTCCTGGAAACCTAAAAATAGTCTTATATATGTAGGGTGAGCATATGAGTATACTCAGTAGGAAAATCAACTTGTGCACATGTGAAAGAAGCATACCAATGACCCTATGAGAAAATAGTAGAACTAAACAACACCTAAGTAGGTGTAATAACCAAACCCAAACTCACCAAGGCATGATCACCAAGTAATGAAATTCAATTAATATAATGTATTACAAAACACATCAATTATAAGGTACCCTACACCACTTTCCCACTGGTATTCCACTCTTGCCCAACGTCGTATGTCCTGACACTACCATCCCTTATATATACCACATCACATCCCACCCGCACACACCTGGGCCTCACAACACATCCTGCTCGCACATACCTTGGCCTCACCTCACATCACATCTCATCCCGATGATGCCTAGGAAAGCACATCACAACTCATCCTGAAGACACCTAGGAAACAAACCACCTCATCTGTAAACACCTAGGCTATCACATCTCGCCCGAAGACACATGGTCCACAAACCATCTCACTTGAAAATTTATAGGCTATCACAACCACCATCTAAATCACAATTAGACCTCTGGACATCATATCTTATTCCATACCTACCTCTCCTGAAATAAATAGTGGAAAAGAGCTGGTACCCAGTCATTCACACTCCTCATTGGATGCTGGGAAAACACCCCCTGCATGACGATGTAGGTGTTCAAAACATAGTGTTCAACATGGGTGGAGTGTGTATAGAAATCACAAGGAAATACAAGTATATAAATAAATAATACCAAACACTCAAGACCAGCCTATGGGTTCTCAGATAAAAAACCAACTCACAACACTGTCACCTTTATTGCTACCTCTAAATGTGCAACACCACACAACAAGTCACAAATGTCATTTCACATTTTTAACCAATTACATTTGACCACTTCCATTTCGCTAATCAAATCAATTAATCCATTCCAAAATTTATTAAACAATTATTTATTAATTTCATCACTACCTAGGAAATTATCAGGCATGAAACATAACAAGCAACACAGTAATAATCATTCAGGAGGTGGATAGCCCTGGTAAATTAACGCACTTCACATTTATGACACATCATACCATGAAATCTAGATACAGGGTGAAGTTTTCTGCATGTTATCAGTGAAAAGACTCTCAAAAATTACCCACACAAACACTATTGTCCTTCGTCAAACTCTTCCACCCAGATTATCATATTAATAAAACCAACCCCCAACTCACAACCACATCCAACAACACATTACAACACAACCAGTTTCGTAGCCCTGCTACATAATCATACCACACCCATCAAAACTCCACTGTATAACCACATGTTATCCACTTCCTCCACACACACAAACCACAACAATCCCACACATCACATCACCACACATATCAAAGAAAAACACATTCTTAGATTTAATAAGACATCCCTTATTTAATTCCACTTGTTATTTTAGGGGTTATCACATAAATTTTGTGATCCTGGGGTATTCATTTATTAGCTGAATATACATAGTTAACCAATTTCTATAAGCATTCAACAGAAATCAAACAACATGCATTCCACAAATGATCTGATGCGCAAACAAGGACCCCCAATGGACATGATTTTTAATGGGCAGTTATCCCATACAAATCACAATATTAACAATATCAATCACACAGAAAAATCATGTGTCACTTTCCCTAGGTATATTGATTTTTTAAACCAGTTTGGTTGTCTTATTTAATCTATAATCAACCCTCTTCATAAGAAAAAACATCTACATACCCATCATGCATGATGCACAGTTAAGAAAGATGAAGGAAATACTACTTGGAAGAAGGAAGATTGACACATCTTAGTTGCACAAAAAACAGGGGCACACGTACAATAGGTAACCCTACAGGGAATCATGAACCGACTGCAACATCCTAGCCACACAACTCCAATGAGAAGTGGGATTTGGTACGTCCCATATCAAGATAATGTAACAAGTAATGAACAAGGGGAAAGATATCTTAACTTTAGGAGGACCAGATCTGAGTCACGATATTAAATGGAGTTTTGATTTCCATTAAAGGAGGATTTGACCAAGACCATGTGTTTTGACCATTAAAAAGTTTATGGACCCTTAGGGAATTAAAGATGAGATTTATGGACTTTGAATCGATCTCAAGGCCTTAAACCCATTTTACGTCAAAGAAATATGTCAAAAGGAAAAAACTGGAAGAACTAGGAACACTACTCACGGGGCACCGCCAGCGAGACAACGCCAAATGAAGCACCGCCAGCAAGGCACCACCAGACGAGGCACCGCCAGACGAGTGAGCGAGCGAACGCCAGCGAGCCCCCGCTAGGATGACACACCACAAACGATTCAACGCTAGGGTGAGACACCGCTAACGAGCCACCACTAGGGTGAGACACCGCCGGCGAGCCGCCCCTAGGGTGAGACACTGCTAGCGAGCCACTGCCAGGGTGAGACACCATCAGGGTGAGCTACTGTTGGCAAGGCACCATCAACGTGAGACACCGTTGGGATGAGGCACTATTGGGATGAGGCACCGTTGGAAAACGTGGAAAATTGGGAATTTTGCAAAGTGTTGAAAAGAGTCACCTTGACTTCCCAAGACACATCAAACACCAAATTTCCCACAAAGTAATGGAATGGAAAGGTCCGAGCCATTACACATAATAACCAAATGAGAATGAATTCATTGATAATTTAGTAGACATGCATCCAAAAAAATATATTCATCATTCTCTCCCGGATGAATGTCTACTATGTTATCAACAAGTTGATGATCATGTATACTTGAATCAACATCATTCATTATAGTTGACCCTGGATGGAATAAATCATCACGTCGTATATTTAATGTGCTAGGATTGGTAAACTTCTGGTTTACCATTATTAATTCAATTATATATAAAAAATTATTTATAATCACTTTCTATGAATTCTTGTTACATGTCAAGGTAACTATTTTATCCAATGTCTCCATATGATATTCATTTTCAAGAATAATATTGATATATCTCATCGAGACTTCAGATATCAAAAATCATTAAGAATTTGTACTACCATATGGGAATATTTTCTCTCTTGGAGTCATTAAATAATTTTCTCTACCAGTAAATGTACTTACATGAGAATATACAAACTCATATATGAGTTCTTTTGAAGAATTTAATCAAAATAATATTTATAAATATTTTTCTTTAAGATCGATGTATATAAGATCTCCAAGATCTTTCACTGTGCATACTCATATTTGTCTTTATAATTTCCCCCCATGGTGGTTGATGAATTCATGATATAATCATAATGGATTAGACCCATCACCAAGAGAATTATAGTATAATTTGAGCTTCTGGCCCAAATATTATTTTGCAGTTTATCTACTTTGGAGCGGAGCCCCTATGTATTTTAAAGTTGGTGAATGTGGTAGCAAGAACCAATGTGGAAGAATCTTCTGCTTTTAAAACACACACCTCATCACCATCCAAAATAATAACAACATTCACTCTACCAAATGAAGGAAAATTCATTTGATCAAACTTCATAAACTCTTAAATATTTATGATAAAATTATAAGTACTAAGAGCACAAATTATATCAATTTTTTCTGAATAATTTTATTCTCTTTAACAAATGAGATATTGTAATTACATTCAAATTGAGGAATGAATCCATTCATTGAATTTCATGATCCATGAATGATAATTCATTATTTATCAATAATGATCATATTACTTGAGTTGATATTGATAATTAACCATCATAATCAAGTTTTACACCTTCAGTGTGTATAAATAAATAATATTTATGAAATTTAATGGTTCATGAGATGATCAGTGAACTTCTGCTCAACATAAAACAGGTATGTGATATTCATCACTGATTACCAAACTTCTGATCGATGTATGACATGTACACAATGTTCATCATTCGACCACTTCTGGTGGCGTCTTTTTTTTTGTTTGATTAATGGTGTTTGTCTTGACATCATCCACATAGGTTATTAATCAAATGCATTCTCTTCAAGGAATGAAGTGAAATTTTTCATCTATGAGTCATTACAGCTGTTGAAGAGCTCGTTATATTTTTCGCAACAAAAGATTAATAAAATAATTTATATATTTTCCAATGTTATCACGAAGGGTAAAATAAATATGATATAGAAAATAATTCCCACTTGTTGCTACAACTCTTTGAATGAGTGGAGTCAATGTTCCCTCGAAGAAGCATGTCAAAAAAAGGATGTTTGAAAAAGCACAAGACATGCCGTTTCATGTATGGATTAACTTACGTTGATGAAAACGTCGTCACGATGCACAGTGTGAAGAAGACGATCGTACTGATAACGTGTTGTGAAATTGATCGAACACTTATTGAAATCATGAAGAATTTCAACACCAGAAATGTAAGACCGATTGTATACGAAGTAAATCATTGATGAAGCAAACATTGAATTTGCATATGTCGATGACGAAGACGAATAGAAATACAAATATAAGACAAATACATGAAGTAAATAAAGGAACACAATGTATACTTCGAAAACCATCATATTTCATTAACTTTCCCATGTATTTATAATGTACAAAGAATACCAAAATCTAGCACATGAAATGCTGGACATATAAAGGGTTGCACCAGGTGATGAGGAGTCATGACCACTATTATCATAATTATGAAATCCATTAAATAATGTTTTACAACAAAAACATTTTTTTTGTTAATTTTTTCCATATTTTAAAATAAAAATATTAATAGTTTTAATGGTATTAATTAAGGACATTGATAGTAGTAATGATACTATAATCATTAATGATATTAATGATATTCATGATAATAATTAATGATATAACTAATATCTGCCCCCGCGGTCGGTTGGGATGGTATGGGTGGGTTGGGGCTTGGGGTGTCGTCACAGGGTCGAGTCCCCAAGCCACCAAATTTCCTTGTAGATTTTTTTGTAATCTACATGAGGTGTCGTTGATAGTTGTACCTAAATATAACAATGATATCACATAATAAAAAAAATTTAATCAATGAAATTAATTTAATCAAATATAATTATCATTTCATATTGATTTTCTAAATTAATTTCCACCGCATCCTTGATTTCACCTCCCCCGTCTTTCCGCCTCCACCCTACACGTCCGCCTCCAATCAGTCGGCCTTAGGATTTTTGTTGTGCACGTTCTCCTCCACCTTACACCTCCACCTACAATCAATAAAATTAATTTAATCACTATCCCGGGCATCCTTCATCCATATCACGTGCTTTAGAGACTCTTGGGTGAACCAAGGGAATCCTGACGGCTCACAGCAACCATTCAAACAAATTAGAGCTTGGTTTTCGGCCTGAAGGTCCTTATTCACATCCTGCATTTGGGGAACTTCAGTCCTGTAAAAATTTGATATTGAAAATATACAGAAAGAAATCTGTTAATATGTGTATCACTCATACTGAAGTTCCAAATCCAGAGGTTGAGATTGTTTTTCTAGTCAATTCAATGGAAAGAAGTAAATTGTTAGGTAATCATGAAAATGAACCTATTTCTTTTTGCAGAGAAGGTGAGGTACAGGACCCTGAAAAAGTCCATGGAGAGTTTTCAACTGTTGTTGTTGCACGAGTTTTTGAGGCCTACCATTTCTCTGGAATGGTTGATTATCAGTATGTTCTTCCTACACATTCAGATTCCACATGTTGTAAAAAGAGAAGTTGGATGGAAATGGAACCTCTAATAAGGAAGTGCTATATGATGAATTTGTATCATGAAGGTCTTTTAAGGTTATCACCTCTACTTTTTTCGCTGAAGGATGTACCCAAAAAAGTAGTGTTATGACCATCAAATTTTAAAAAGAAGCAGGCGGTAATTGCAGAGGACTGTTGGGAGATGGATATAGAGCCATGTTTTGATATTGATTTTATGATTGAAAAGATTCCAAGGAAAATAAATTGGGAGGATCATATACCACAAGGCTCATATCATTGGGAGTTGCAAGTGGCTCTTTATAAAATATTTGATGACCGACCCATATGGACCAAATCTACTCTGATGGAGTGTTTTCTTGATCAATTCATCAATATTGGAGATTATATGCTTAAAAGACTGCTATTTCGAACCACGTATTATTTATTATATGGAAATTTAAAGACTTTATATATTAGAAAATGCTATGATCCACACAAAGATGTTGAATCTCGCATATAACAAGTCATTGACTTTCAGGTACCACTGTCATTGCGGAACTATTGTGAAGTCAATGCAGCCAAAGGGTTAACACAGAGAAGAAAAGATCTTAGTGAATTTAAAGTTTTCCCTTTCAAGTGTCAAACATATTTGCAAATTTTTGAACTTGTTGATGATTACATTAAAGAGGAGATAAGAAGGCCTATAAACTAGGTGTCCTTCACTTGTGCATCAGGTTGGTTCCCAAAATCTATGCTCGATCTCCTACTACTCTGTGTTAAAGTCAGGTTCTTGTCCATTTACCCGGGAAGTGGTGCTGAAGCACTGCTTAAATCTGCTACTGAAAACTTTGAGAAGTCAAAGAGGATGTTGTTTCACAAAATTGACTTAGAACAAGAAGCACATGAGAATCAGCACGCCAATCAAGGTGATAAAGAGGAAACAAATGATGTTGATAATGTAATAGAAGATGATGTTGTGGTTGATGATGGTGACAATAACAACGAAGAGGATTTGAGTGAAGCACCTATGTTTGAAGAAGATGATGAACTTTATTTGCAATCCCAGTCAAATGCAGGTAGCATTTCAAGAAATTACTTTCAAGAGCTATTTGGCACAGTTTTGTCAAATGATGCCATTGACAATGGCTTACAAGAAGGTGATTCCAGTGATGAAGAATATGAAATATACGGGCAATATGATGATGATAACTACACTGATGGGGAGGACTGATGACATCTGCATATCTATATTCCATTAGTGATGGGGTTTCTAGATTCTTCTTCCTTCATTGTGAGTACTCTTATTCTTATTTGTTAAAGAATATATTAATTTATTATTTGTTATCATATACTGATATTTTTTTTATGAACAGAGTGCGATTCATAATTAAAAAAAATACTTTTAGTGTGGTTGATATTATGACAAGGATTTTATGGATGTTTTTGAGAAATTACATCAAAATTTTATGGTCTTAATATCATTTAGAGTGAAGATACGATGTCATCAACATATGCTAGATTGGTGATGTAATTGCAGTTTCCAGGATTATCAAAGGGAGGCATTTTACCATTTAGGAAATGATTATTGAGACCCCTACTAATAGCCTCAGAAGCAACGATATACAAAAGAGGAGATAAAGGATTTTCTTGTCTAATCCCTCTTAAGGGTTTAAAAAATCTACCTCTTCTACTTCATCAGCATATTTCTTATAGAACTATGGATTTGGGTGTGAAAAAATTTCACATTTAAAGAAATAAAGGGGTATGTTTTCTTCGAACATTCCTCTCTCTTTGCAATCTTCTTTGAAAAAGCGTCATTATCTCATATACTTATTTTGTGTCATTCTCAAGGGAATAGTCTTCATATACTTCAACTCTAACTCCTTTTTTCTTAATTTGAAATAGTGGGGCCATCTTTGATTCTTATCTCGTAATCCATTTAAATTCTTTTCAAATCATGAAGAATTATTTTACTAAATCTTTCTCTCCAATCATAGAGACTTTAGGGTTGAAGTGTGGTAGAAACATGTTAATAATTCCTTTGTGAATGTCCTTGTCTATGATGGTCTCTCCTAGACCCCTTATAGAACCTACTATATTTGCCACCTTGCTAAAAAAAAGTGTACACTGTCTTTGTTGGAACCATCCTCAAGTTTTTAAACTCACTCCTAGACACTATCTTGAGTGTTTTGTTGATAATACTCTATCAAACCTCTAATAAAATATTTTTCTTATGTGGTTGAATGTCCATACATAAAACCAAATTGATTATCTGAAACTTTGATTTCTCTTTGAATCTCCTCCTCAATCACTCTCCCCCAAAGTTTCATGGTACGACTCATAAGCTTAATTAAAACACTTGTTTTGCTTTAACTTTTAGTTGGATATTCTCATTCCACCACCACGATTCTTTTTCTTTTGAACAAAAACCTTTTGTTAATCCTAGAATATATAGTGATAACACTTTTAGCCACCTCATCCCTCATGTAGTTGTAGGATCTTTGAACTACTCAATCCATTTATTTCACAAGTTTAATGAAAGAAAATTCTAGGGAGTTCCAGATATCACCCCCTATGTATTGGCTAGCTTGTAAAGCTGATTTGGGGTTAAACAGAGTTCCATAAAGGAAACTAAAGCTAATTTCTCATATCTATGAAAATCTGTCCACTATTCTACCACAACAGGTTTGATTGGGGTGCAAGTTCCCTAAACATTGGAACTCTGTGTTTATCAAATGGAATTGGTTTTGATTCAAACAAGTCTTGGAGGACAAAGTCATGATTGATTGTGCACCTCCTCACAAAACTGTCTGTGCAACAGTTTTTGAGCTTTCCGCATTGAAACTTGACTGGATGGTTGATCTTTGAAACTGAAAGTATGGAAACATTTGGGAACAAGTCTTATACATTGGCTTTCAAACAAAATTAGTTTCATTTTAATTATATCCCTAAAGATATGTCAAAAGGGGCATGAGTGGTTTAATTAACAGATTTGTCTTTTCCCTCTCCTTTCAGTTATATGGGCATTCAATGCGCACCATGACACCACTTGGTGAACATGTAGACTGCATACTCATATTCTAATGTAATTTAAAACATCTATCCATCCGTCCTCATACACAAGAGAGATCCTATCCAAAGAAAGCTCACACAAAACATAATACAATTTTGACACCATTAATTTATATTTCCTATAACTGGGTTAACCTAAGGGCAAGACTTCACATGGCCATTATTCAACCATCAGCCTCTTCATGATAAATACTGTAAATGAAATGATTCATTCAGTCTTCCACTTATCTTTCACCAACTCATTCATGCCTCATTAATCATCGCACAACATCTTACCCACAAGTTTATTCGTAATGTCACATGACATGACATACAATTCTAACAAAGTTATGTTTCCACAAAAGTTTATTCAAGAATTTTATTGATCCCTTTGAAGGTTCTGGTTTTATGGTTTATTATTTATCAATGGTGGACCCCTCATCCAATTTTTTTAATTAATTCTTGAATATTGACTATTATAAATCATATTTTAACCATTAGTCATCACACATTACAATTTAATCATAAATCAATGCTTCATACCTTTTCCATTTATTAACTCACCAATCTCAACATGAGATTTGTTCATTTTAATCCCATCACTGCTCCATGATTAACCCGATTTGATAACATCAACTAACCCTCTGTAACATGTCAAAATAATTTCAGTAAATTTCTAAAAATGGTCTAACTTAGGATTTTTTTGTGCACATCAAGGGAATGTCTTCAACGGTTAGCATTGATAACCTATCACACAATATAAGCGTATGACACACCAAACAAATCCATCCAAGAGTATACATGAAAATCACAATTTTATAGCACAATGATTATGACATAAATTCAAGGCATACCTTTTACCAAAAATTAAAAATCATAGGGCCTTCAAACAATTTCATAAAGAATTTGAATATTCGATAACCACTTTTTAATGGCTCTAAGTAAGCATCCATTGAATCCATCAAATGAGATGGAGGATTACGACCACCTACTTTAAACCAACCTTGTGAATTGCATATGTCGCATGCTAACCAAAGAAATCACTCCGTGCAAGTGAAACAACAAGACAACCCTTCTTGACCCCCAAATCCTTGAAATAAGGCCAAAAATTCATGGAAAAGGACGTGGCCATGGAGAAGGGAACCTAACCCTAATAGAAGGGAAATAAGAGGAATGATACCTTGTACCCATGGGAGGTGGTAGGGAGAAAGAATGCATGGGAGAGAGAGATGACTATACAAATCAATGAGAGGGGGAAAGGGGGATCACATGGGTGAGAAGGATAGAGGAAGAAACAAAAATAAACCCCCCTTAATCTCTTTTTTCAACCAAGTCTCATCCTTTTCAAAAAAATTTAAAATAAATTTCTTTTTAAAGGCCCAAACTTGTATGATCTCCTCTTAACCACACATGCCTATCCAATATAGTTTACCCAAGCCTGTTGTCCCACACAGATTAGTCCACATCCCTATTTTATAAAAATTTGCTTGGGCCCCTTTTAATTCCCAAGGATTGTTTATGTTTTCAAATCCTTACGGACCACCTCATTTAACTTGTACAATGACATTTTGTAGAGTTGAAAGCTGGATAAACTCTTCTAAAGAGCTAGTCTTTTTATACTGGTGCACTTGACATACACAATGGTCCAGAAAACATTAATATTGTAAGAGGTGATGTTGGCTTGGAGGTGAAGGAATTGTTTTTTTGTTTCAAATGAGACTAATGTAGACGGATGAGTCCTAAAAGATCAAAATTTTATTGTTCAAATTTTCTTGAAAGTTTTGGAAGCCTAATTTTAGGGTGATGTTACAGAGCTTGTTAAGAGTGACCATAGGTTGTGAGATAACATCCCAAGGACTCATATCTTTTTGGATGATGATGTGAAGTGTCCTTATATAAGATGAAGGTAACTCTCACATTCCAGGAGAGAAAAATAAACATTAGAAGGATGGGATGGTGTTAGGTTCTTGCCTGGTGCATAGAACAGTAGAAGAAAAATAGGGCAAACACCTATGGATCTTGTATATTTCGAAGAAGAGAAAATAAACTCTTGTATATTTTCCGAAGAAGAGAAAAGAAATGGAATTACAGTAGGTAGGGGAGAAGGAAGAAGAAGAATGAGGTAGAATATACCCAAGGAAGAAGATGACTCCTCCGAGAGCCAAGGCCAAATTCTCCTAAGGACCGCCTCCTAGCATAACTTCTAAAAAATGATTCGTACCCCTTCCCTTTTAACCACTCCCTTATTCAATACCCTAAAAAAATACTAACAACCCAACCTCCAACTCCCTAACTACTACAGCTGGTCAAAACAAACTAACAAAGAGAAAGGTGACACTCTCCTTGCTACAACTCTCACACCACAAAATAACCCCTACTTCCTAACACTACCTCCTCCCACTTAAAAACCACCTTGTCCCCAAGGTGGACCCTTAAAACTCAGCCCACCCCTTTTTCCAGAGTTTTTTTTACATTTTTTCAAAAAAATATTTTTTTAAATACTGCTAGGGTAAAAAAAATTATTTTTTTACCCCCCAAAGGCGGCACCTGGTGTGCCGCCTTGGGGTGTTTTTCCGCCCAGGTCAAGGCGGCACATAGTGTGCCTCCTTTGCCCAAAGATTAACCGCAAAGGTAGAACACCAGGTGCCGCCTTTTCATAAATATTTTTCTTTAATTTTGTTTTGTTTTGTTTTGTTTTATATAAATATATATAAAACAAAACTTTTTAGCATAATTTTTATTCTATTTAATATCCAACGGTTCTGCCATTACAGAAGTCTAGATTCTGACTGATACCCTCACCCAGGACTCCCTTTTATAAAGGGGTTTGCCCTGAAAACTATACTGCATTTTCTATGTGGGATTATGGTTCTCCTTTTCCTGCACAATACATTATGCGTTTCCGATGTGTGATTCTGTTTCAAGTACACAAATTTGAAAGATTATAAAACATAAAATATAAGACTAATATAACTGAAACTTTAAACTCTGATTAAACATATAAGAAATAGTTGAAAACAAAAATAATTTCATAAAAAATGTTGATACAAATTAATTTATAATCTTTCAAAACCACCTACATGAAACTTAAACATATTTCAAGTACGTGACTTTGAAAGCTTATAAAAGATAAACTATAAGACCAATATAAATTAAACTTTAAACATTGATGAAACATATAAAAAATAGTTGAAAAAAAAAATTTCACAAAAAATGTTGACCAAAAACAATTTATAAGATTTCAAAACCATCAACTTGAAACTTAAAAATGTTTCAAGTTCCCGACTTTGAAAGACTATAAAACATAAACCATAAGACCAATAAAAATGAAACTTTAAACATTGATTAAAAATATAATAAATATTTGAAAACAACAAAAAAATTGTAAAAAATATCCATGAAAAATAATTTAGAAGCTTTCAAAACATCCTACTTGAAACTTAAATTGTTTCAAGTACGCGAATTTGAAAGATTATAAAACATAAAATATATGAGTAATATAATTGAAACCTAAAAAATTGATTAAACATATAATAAATAGTTAATAATTAATTAGTTAATTAGTAATATAATTATTAATTATATAATAGTTAATTAGTAATATAATTATTATAAAATATTTTTCATCAATTATAATTATTAATTATTACTTATTAATTATTAATTTTTACTTATTAATTATTACTTATACAATAATTATTTAGTTAATTATTAATATAACTATTAATTAGTTAATAAGTAATATAATTATTAATTATATAATAGTTAATTAGTTAATTAGTAATATAATAATTAAATATGTCATAATTAATTAGTTAATTAGTAATATTATTATTAATTATATAATAATCAATTAGTAATATAATTATTACATATATAATAATTATTTAGTTAATTATTAATATAATTAATAATTATAAGTAATTAATTAGTAATTAGTAATTAGTAATTATTAAGTAGTTAATTAGTAATATAAATATTCATTATAAATATTCATTATAATTATTAATTAGTAATTAATAATTATTAATAAGTAATTATTAAATATAAATTAGTTAATTAGTAATATAAATATTAATTATAATTATTCATTAAATTATTAATTATTAATTGTTAATTATTAATTATTACTCAATAATTATTACTTATATAATAATTATTTAGTTAATTATTAATATAACTATTAATTATATAATAATTAATTAGTTAATTAATAATATATTTATAGTCTTTCAAAGTCACATACTGGAAACATTTTTAAGTTTCAAGTAGATGGTTTTGAAAGCTTATAAATTATTTTTCATCAACATTTTTTATTAAATTCCTTTTGTTTTCAAATATTTCTTATATGTTTAATGAATATTTAAAGTTTCATTAATATTGATCTTATAGTTTATGTTTTATAGTATTTCAAAGTCGCGTACTTGAAACATTTTTAAGTTTCAAGTAGGCGGTTTTGAAAGCTTATTGATTAATTTTCATCAATATTTTTTAGGAAATTCTTTTGGTTTTCAACTATTCCTTATATGTTTAATCAATGTTTAATGTTTCATTTATGTTGGTCTTATATTTTATGTTTTATAGTCTTTCAAATTCGCGTACTTGAAACATTTTTAAGTTTCAAGTAGACAGTTTTGAAAGATTATAAATTAATTTTTATGGTCATTTTTTAGGAAGTTTTTGTTTTTTTCAACTATTTCTTATATGTTTAATCAATGTTTAAAGTTTCATTTTTATTGGTCTTATAGTTTATGTTTTACAGTCTTTCAAAGTCGGGAACTTGAAACATTTTTAAGTTTCAAGTTGATGGTTTTGAAATATTATAAATTGTTTTTGGTCAACATTTTTTATGAATTTATTTTTGTTTTCAATTATTTCTTATATGTTTGATCAATGTTTAAAGTTTCATTTATATTGGTCTTATAGTTTATATTTTATTAGCTTTCAAAGTCACATACTTGAAATATGTTTAAGTTTCAATTAGGTGGTTTTGAAAGCTTATAAATTAATTTGTATCAACATTTTTTATGAAATTATTTTTTTTCAACTATTTCTTATATGTTTAATCAGTGTTTAAAGTTTCATTTATATTGGTCTTATAGTTTATGTTTTATAGTCTTTCAAAGTCACGTACTTGAAACATAATCACACATCGGAAACGCAGAATGTACTGTGCAGGAAAAGGAGAACCAGAATCCCACATTGAAAATGCAGTATGGTTTTCAGGGCAAACCCTCTTATAAAAGGGAGTCTTGGGTGAGGGTATCAGTCAGAATCCAGACTGCTGTAATGGCAGAACCGCTGGATATTAAATAGCAGAAAAATTCTGCTGAAAAGTTTTTTTATATATATATATATATATAAAACAAAAAAAATAAAAATAAAAACAATTTTTTTTAAAAAAATATTTATGCAAAGGCCGCACCTGGTGTGCCGCCTTTGTGGTGTCTTTTTGGGAAAAGGCGGCACACCATGTGCCGCCTTGCCCTGGGTGCAAAAACCCCCAAAGGTGGCACACCAGGTGCCGCCTTTGGGATGTAAAAAAAATATTTTTAACCTAGTTGTATTTTTAAAATTATTTTTTTGAAAAAATATAAAAAAAACTTCTTTTTCCACGATCAAGCACCTTCTGATGCGTTGGTTCTTGAACCTCTATGTCCCCCTTACGCTCTCCAACATCCCACGCTTCATCAAGGCTTCAGCCTAAGAACAACTTTGATTGTACTCTGCCTCTTCCTAAGTCTACAACCTAGAACAAGGAAATACAACTGCCACCTTCCTTTCCTTTAGTAGCCCCCCACAATGCTAAAGCTTCAATGGTACCGACTCCAATTGCAGCAACACCCCACCCACTCTTACTCAAATTTGAACTGGTCCTGGGAAGAGCTAAAACTCTAGCAGCATTCCAGAAAAAATATGGGCTGCCAACGACCATTGGAGCCTCATTGCATACTTCACTTTCTTGATTGGCGCCTTTCAAGAAATCTTCATCCCTTTATTCAAAAACATATGTTGCAGCTCTGTTAGCTCCCTCAACAACTGGCAGCCCAAAATCAGTCCGCACGCCTTCTCCTCTAATACAATCTTTGATAGCTCCCTCTTACGAGGCTCATGCAGTTTTTTGTTGCACTGCCCCATCACCGAACATATAGCAACGATGTTGGTTCAGCCCCCCAAACATACCCCATTAAGCTCTTTCGGGAGTCGCTGAATCTGTTCAGGTCCAACTCGCTCTGATCATCGTTGCTTATGTGCGGCTGGAACCATTTGTTCCATGCCATTCCCATAATTCGATTTTTTTCCTTTTTCTAGTTGTGTTCATAACTCCTCTTGGAACCTGTCTCTGGTAGCGTTCACGCTTTTGAAATGACGATCGATTCCCAACGTTCGTTCCCTGCACGCATGTCACACAACTATGCTTCACTCAGCTATGACTAGTAGTATACGACTTCCTCCCAACATTCAGACTGATTTGAAACTGTTCTTGATGTCATCTCGGTCGGCCGACTCTATCTCCAATGCAATCCGCCCGCACACGTCAATATTTTCCATTAATCCCATTTTTTTATGATTGTTCTTCGCAGCGAATGTGTCACAACGATCTTTTTCGGGTTTGAATTTGATTCTCGAGGCAAAAAATTGTTTGAGAGGTATCTAATGCAACGGTTTGTGCCTTCCTGACCTGTTACTTAGCTGGTTTTGTGGTCAGAGAGTGCTCAGATGAGGCTAGAGGAGGTTTGGTGGAGTTAGAGTTGCAACAGAACTGCAACAGACCTTTTAGGCTGTAAAAGAGGAGTTTACATCATAAGTCTGGTTTACAGCTTGTCAAGCCAGCAGTTTACGACTTGTGTGTGGCGAGGGGATACCGTGTGAGATGAGTTTATGCTGTAAAAGTGGAATTTATGGTGTAAGTTTAATTCATCCCTAGGCACCATGTTTTTTGGTGAAAAGGAGTTTATGATCTAAAGGTTGGTTTTACGACGTTTCTTTTGCAGCTTCGTGGAATTTACGGTGTAAAATTTTAATTTATGTCGTAAAAGAGGTGAGTTGCAAGTTGTTTATAAGTTTTGTTCAGCCAAATTTCCTTTCATTTGTCCTCTTGTTTTCTCTCTCGGTTGTGGGCAAAACATTAAACGATTTTGGGTGATCTTCCGGCCCATCTTCCCTTTCCTTGATCCTTGGGTTCTAGTGGCTGCTCGTTGATGATCCGCAGTGAGTTGTTCTCTCTTTCCCGTGGTTTTCTTTCCGTTCTTCTCTCTAAGTTTCACTGCGATGGTGCTATTGTGATATGGGTATGTGTTGGGTTGCGTTATGGTGATACCTTGATGCGGTGAAGGTTGATCAGTGTTTTCCCTTGTGTGGTTGTGAGTTGCGAGCGTTTCTTCTTTCGCTTCGCCGTGTGCAACGATATTGGAAAATTTCTTTGAGGTAAGAGATCCTCATTCTCTCCTTTTTACATCTTATGTGTTGGGATTGCGTGATTTTGCGTTCTATTTGATGGATAGTAAGAGTTGAAATAATAAGATAATAAATTGGCATGTTTGAAATTGATTGGTATGAGGAGATATTGCAAGCTCGAATACTTTGATATATATTGTTGCAGATGATATTATGTCATTTTGTTGCCTCACTGAAAATGATGGCTGGTGGGAGCCTTGTTTGCACTGTATATGATAAGATGTGATGACCCTTGGTGTGTTGTTTCATGATCGCACCTTGAATAAAAGGATAAAGAATGTTTATTTGGCTCATAAACTGGCTGCCTTTGAATTTTGGTTTGTGCGACAATACCCATGCTAAGGAAAGAAGTAATGTGATGAAAGCCCTTGAATAAATTGTGGAAGTCAGGATGTGTGATGTTCTGTGCGGTTGCTTTGTTGTGTTGCCTTGTGTTTTATAAGCTGTGATATGACGGAGTGGAAAAAAACACTCGTCGATTTGGTAATATCGCAACAACTTAAAGGAAACACACGACTGGTGCCAACTCGAGTCATGGGTGACATAGTTACACTCATGGAGACGTAAATGTTGAGACCCATAAGAAATAACCAATCTTTGCTACAGCAAGACACTGCCCTAGTCAAGACGCGAAGCGTCATAAAAAACCTCAAAGTGAATTCACTCTTCTGGAAAACGAAGAACAAGATAGCTAACCAACTTCTCCTTTAAATACTCGAAAGTTGCTTGAAACTGGTTAGTTTATAAGAATGCCCGATCCTTTCTGGTCAAGACTGTCAGAGGACTCGCAATATGAGAGAAGTCAGATACAAACCTCCTATAATAGCCTGCAAGACAAAAGAAACTCCGTACCTATGCAACGGTCTTGGGGGCTACCCAAGAAATGATTGTCATGATCTTCAAAAGATTCACAGGTACACCACTCTGGGATATGACATACCCCAATAAACGAACTTCATGAGCCTAGATTTCACACTTCAACAACTTCCCGAATAGCTGTTGTCGACGAAGAATTCCTAAAACGGTGCGTATATGCTTTATGTGCTCCTTCTCAGACGCAAAGTACACAAGAACTTTTTCAATAAATACCACCACAAATTGATCTAGGAACTCTATGAACACTGCATTCATCAAACCCATGAACACGTATGGAGTGTTCGTTACATCAAACGACGTTACCATGAATTCGTAATCCCTATAACGTCATTGAAAAGCAGTTTTCGGATTATTGACTTCTTTAACCAACTTCTGATGGTATCCTGACCGCAAATCGATCTTTGAGAACCAACTAACTCCTTTCATCTTATCGAATGAATCATCAATCCATGGAAAATGATAGCGGTTCTTTAGTGTCACCTGATTCAAGCGATAATAATCGATATAGGGATGCAAACTACCATCGACCTTCTTCACAAATAGAATTGGAGCACCCCAAGGTGACACACATGACTGAACAAAACCTCACTACAAAAGATCACTGATATGTACCCGAAACTCTCACAACTAATAAGGCGCTATCCTATATAATGACATCGAGATCAAAGAAGCGCCAGACTGCAGCTCTATCCCAAACTCGATCTTTCGTTGAAGGGGTAATGCCATAACCTCCCTAGGAAAGACATCAGAGTACACTTTTACAACCCTGGAAAACATCGCCTGCTGAGCCTCCTACGAACTCATTATCAGCTCAACCATCAAGGAAGACAGGACGTAACATGCCTCCGACCCATCCGAGGGTCTCACTTGTCAACGAACACTACGGGATCTCCATCAACATCATAGAACACAATCTGACTGACTCTTGAAGTAATCCACAATAGCTTGCACCGAATACAACCATTCCATACCAAGAATGATGTTATATGACTATTCATAAACATAGGAAGTCTCCTTAAGAGTGGTGATACCCTATCATTAGCTCACAGTCTCTTCATACTTCATATAGATAAGCTCGACCTTTAACTAACGTAGTCAATGACAAGGGCACTAAAAGCCTCTCCACCTCATCCCAAAGTACAGATTAGGGTGGATTATATGAAGGAGTTCATAACTATTGAATCAAAAAAAATATGCACCCAAGTATAAAACAAGCAAAGAGTACCCCAAACGACATCTGACTCGCCCGATGCTGACAACTCTAGATCATACAACTGACCACGTCCTGCTCTATGAACTCTCTGACCCTGGTGGAAACCACCTCCAGGATTGCACTCTGCTCTCTAGGGATGGGGAGCATTATGGGGATGCCCTCTGCCTTCCCCATCTCCCCTCTGTTAGTCCAAAGTTGGAGTGCCCTGCTGGTGCTCTCTCAGCTGAAACTGCCTCAATGGAGGAACCTGAAGCGGAACACTTATTGCACGCTGTCTTCTTAGAAAGGTTCAGCACTCTCACTGTTTATGACCTTAACATCCACATGAAAAACATGCGTTTGATCCCTTCACAGGGGACTGATAGTCTTCACCCCCGAAGAAACGATATAATGAGGTCTGAAATCTACCCCTGGCTGTCCGAAAGCTCTTCTGTCCAGGCTACTGGGAACCTTTGTTGGAGTTGGTGTCTGAGGACCAACTATTTGTACTTTGATTACATTTATATTCGAGGTATTGAATATTAATAAAACTTCTTATTACATATTTTTTGTTGTTCTCTATGAATCTAATGTAATAATGTCTTAAAGTATATGTCGCATTGATAAGGTCATAGCAGTTCCCTGCTATGATGAAAACCTTGATGTGCTATGACAATTCTCAAATAACATTCTACGGTTGGATAATGTACTATGATGGGACACATAGTACATAAACTGTCAGGTGTGAGTACTCGTAAGCAGATGAGCCTTCTTCTCATGAAGTTCGCACATGGTAATCTCCAAGACGGGAGATTATGAGAACAAACCCGCCAGTGGGAATTCTGCATGTTTTGGTGTCATCAGATATTCCTATCTACGAGCATGTGTGATGGTCCTTAGACTTTAAGATTATTATTAATGCATGTTACAACTTGCTTACTAGATGTATTTCGTAAACCAGGACGATAACAGTTCATGGCGAAGTTGGATACATGGGGTGCGTCACGAGTGACATGTCATTAATGAACAAGTCAAGGAAAAATTTGTCCCTTCCATCTTTATTGAAGCTGATATCTCGGCCCTTTTATTGGAATAGAATCACCGCACTAAATTCCATGACCATGGTGTAATGACATGTTTATTTTAGATAGGCAAAGAAAGATATATCGAGCATGTAGGTTGGTGATACGGATATGCAACTTGCTTGATGAGATATTGTGACAAATAGATTATATTAACAGTGAGCATTCGTATGTGGTTGTTGACGTTGCGACATTAATTTCTTCTCTTGGGTGTCTTGACCCGTTGCTAGACAATAATCTTGGACTTCAGGCAATCCTGCCTCATGCCAACGAGAAAAAATCCTAGAGGGTCACACACCAGGTGTTTTTGTTGATCTCCATTAAATTCTATTTGAGTTTTATTAATGGAATGAATATTATTCTCAAGTCAGAGGAATACTTTTATTCAAGTCACATTGATCGAAAAAATATTAAATAAATATTTGTTCGATGACTTGTGAAAGAAATATTTATTTTATTTATTGAATATTTTAATAAGTATTTATTTTCTAGACTATGAATAAAATATTTATTTATGAATAAGATATTTATTCGATTACTCAATAAATGTTAGAGGAGTTTGAACGGACCAAGACTGAGCCTGATGACAAATATTAATTAACAAGACCATTACATAATATTTGTTATCGTGAAAATTGACGTGCGCCAAAAAATAATAATTATATAACTATTATTATGTGACATGAGGTTTATTAAAGGTAATAAATGTTATTTAATGGACGATATGTGATTAAATAATACTTTAAACTTAAATCCCAACTATATAAATAAACGATTATTTATTGTGTAGAGTATCCAAAAATTTAGAATAGAATTGTTGCGCACAATGAATTCTCTCTCAACTGCTCTTTTCCTCCCAAGAACGAGAACTGCAAAAGAGATTTCTTCAAGATCGAAGAACAGACAATCAAGAATGAACAAAACAAGATATTCGACTGAACTCTCTAGCACCTAGAGATCGAGTGACGTTGCTTAGAGATCATAAGAGCACGTGTGGATCACCGCTAGAGGAATTCTATCCTTGGATCCTCACAGCGGAACAGAGGTAATTTGAAAGGGGTTTTTTGGATGATCAAAATTCACTAATGAAGAAAGTACCTAAGCCCAAATATTTTTTTCTTCAAATATTAAATAAATTAATTATAAATTTTACATACAAGATTCTCGCTATTGGTTTCAGACAACGATTATTAAAAGAAATTTTAATATATCGTCTATCTTTGAACGCTTCTGCTGCACCTGGAACCAACACCTTGGACCATAAATAACTCTGCTACATGGATAATCATGATTACCCCTCTCTTGTGACAATATGGTTCTAGCCAACGTCCTCTCAACAACCTCTGCTCTTTCCAACACATCGAGATATGTCGACAACATAAACGGGGAGACCCGACGCTTGATCTCTAATCGCAAAGCCTCCTCGAAGTGCCTTTCCTTGACCTCCTCATCCGGCAACAGGTTGAAAACACAATAGAGAAGGGCCAGGAAATAGATCCTGAACTCCTGCACACAGGAACTCCCCTGTTGATGGGTAATCATCTCTTGGCGATTGACCGCCTTCACGGTTGAAGAAAGACACTCAACTCAAAATTGGTCTCGGAACTTCTCCCACAAGGCTACTGACTCCTCACGATTCCTGAGGAATAAGAACCACCACTGCCATGCTGCTCTATGAAACATCGTCATCGACCACGAAACCCAATGCTCCTTTTGAGCACAGTTCAAACTGAAGACTATCTCTACATCCTCTAACCAGTCCTCTGTCACCAAGTCTGAAAAGGAGCTATCATACTTCAACATATTCTAGTGTTGAAACTCTCGGAGTGTTCTGTTCCAAGTTTCATCATCATCGACCTCTACTCTGCGGTGATCTGCTGGCACATGCTGTCGAACACCTTCGGTGTGAATCTGGTGAGGACGTCGACCTGGAGCCATACCTGCAAAAGAACAAACTGTTAGGGACTCCCAAACCTAAAATAAAAAACATTTAATATTAATTAATTAATTAATTATTTTTTCAAGATTCAAAATAATCCCAAGGTCTAACCATTTCAAACACATGCACAAAGAGAATGATGCATGATCATTTTCTAGGTCTCTTCCTCACAACCGGTATTACTTTTTTAATAGGCTCAGTAAACTTAGAGGTTCGTGCATCAGATCATAAGGGGCCTTAAATACCCGTGTCTTAACAAGTTTCCCTTGTTTACATTGATTACTAAACCTTGATGACATCGTTACTTTACCAACTCACGTGGTTCTCACTTGTGCCTACCTCTGAACTCCATCCTATCACTCAACCTGAACCTTTGATACCACTCTATCATGACCCCCCCAAGGTAGCCCTCTTGGGCCGACAATGAGAGAAGAGAGATAATGACACCCGAAGCCCACCTATAATAGGCCACGAGTTGACGAAAAACACCGAGGGTATATGATACACACAGATGGGGGACATTACCCTCTAAGATATGAGAAATGAGAGATAAGATAGAAGCTGCTCAAGATAAAAGTAAAAGATCTCAAAACATGCATGTAATGTCATACAACAGAACAACCATAAAGGAAACTACAAGTACTAAAAGATAAACTTGGCACTGACCATGAAGCCCAAAGAGCTCCCGAACAACCACAAGCTAGTAATGTCCATCCCGATCACCAATCTGCTCCTGATCTGAAAAACAGTTTATATATACGTATGGTGCGCATAACATGTATACTCAGTAGGATCCTCCCTGGGGCCTCTCGTGCTAAAGATAAAGAAAGCATGCTAAATCTCAATGAACAACAAGTGAAGCTAACTTGTCATCTAAACAAATATGCTAAGTTCCCAGCCTCATCATGACTCTCTCTAATCATGTATGGCATACAAGTGAACATATAATATAAAATAAAAAAGAAGGTTCCTTGCTACTACTTCCTCACAGGTTTGCCGCTCTTCCTCAATGTCGTACGTCTTGATCCATCTCTTTTCAAAAGTGAGTCAGTCTGAAGTCACTTGGGCTAATGTATCATAACATGCTTCGCGTGCATCACATAATCTCATCATCACATACCATACACCTCGTGCTTCACATTATCTCATCACATCTCCAGATAGTAACTGAGTAGTTTTCGGGAGCTACCACAACCTGTATGTCATGTATTATGCCTCAAGCCACCACAACTCATACACTTTATACCTATAATAATCCATAAGATACTATATCCGGAGATACGTGTTTGAAATAATCATAATCCATTACAGTCCACTACACACATATATGAGGAATGATAACCACCATGCAAGTATCACATAATACCAACATGAGAAGAGAGTGGTGCCAGAGAGGGTAGTCAGCCATCCGTTCCTAGACAACCTGGATATTGGGAAAAACACATTCCCAAAGTAAACTGGGTGTCAGTCGCCCTACTGACATGTGTGAGGTGTAGCGTATGAAATAAAAAAACATACAAGATATAATATAGCTCACAACCATACTATATACTATGAAGATTAACCCATTCATAGACTCAACTGCAGCTATCGTCACTCGAACACCCGACTGCCACTACTAAGGACTAGATATCCTATAAGCACACTAGCATTCAAGAAGAATTTTATTTATCTATTTTTTCCATTAAACATTCACATTACATTAATTCTTTCAATTAACCATTACCATCAACTGATTCCTATGACCTCTAGCCCTCTAGACATAAACCAACCGATTCCACGATTTCTCAAGATCACCAACTTTTTCATTCCATCGAGCACAAATGTTAGGAACTTAGCTCGTAGGGTGCACTTCAATGTATCAAAGGGAGTAATGGAGGGGGATACAGTGCATAAAACATGAAAATTACAGCAGCAGAATCCCACAGGAGAGCCAGAGCTCAACCTGTTCAAGCCCCCAGGCTGAAGTACATGGTATCCCCCCTACTGCTACACCTGTACTATATAAGAGAATATCCAGGGAATCTGTTACAACTGTCTAACAGACTCAATCAGCTCCTAAAAGACTACCGGGACCACCACCACTCTAACAAAACTCCAATCAAATAGAATATTGGGACCACAGGCTGGGTTTTCTCAGCCAACTGCCTGTGGGGACCCACTAGCTCCTCGGCTAACTGCCCGAGCTCACTGCCAGTGGGGACCCCTTGCCCCTCATGGTATAGACTCTCCATGGGCCCGAATCCCCCCTCGCTGTAACAATAGCCCCTTCTGAAAGAACAACCTTGCCCTCAAATTTGCATGAGGGAAATTGATTTTTAATGATACAACTATCTTCCGAGGTGGCGTCCAACAACTTGGCAATCCAACACTACTGAACGACACAGGTGGTTCGCTGTTCTAATAGGTATTTAAGACTGTGCTGGTCAGAAAATACCAAAAAGGGATGACCCAAATGGTAGGGGTTCCAATGTTGTATGGCGGGGACTTAAGCCATGATTTACTTCTAGTAGGTGGATTTGGAGAGGTTGTGATCAGTGAGTGCCTTGCTGAAATAAGCGATGGGGCACTGATTTTGCATGAGCACCGCACCAATGCCGTGACTGGGGCTGTTTTCATGGTTTGTTTGAGCGTTTCAAAAGCCTGCTGCGCCTCCGAAGACTAGTGAAATCCTTCTTTCCGGGTTATTCGAGTAAGGGGCTGAGCTATCTTTCCGTAATCTTGAACAAATTTCAGGCAGTATCTTGTCAAGCCGAGGAGTATGTGGACTCCACGAACGGATTGCGGGGTTGGACAAGCAAGGATGACCTTCATTGGCAACGAAGTGGTGGCCGTGTAAAAGCTGCAGAACAACCTTCAAATGCTGAATGTGGGAGTCCCACGACTAGCTATAGACTAAGATATCATAAAAAAAATTGAGGACAAACTGCCAGAGATGAGGATGAAATAAATCATTCATTGTGCTTGGAAGGTAGAGGGAGCATTGGAGAGTTAGAAAGTCATTATTAGTGGCCATTTTGTCTGCGGAATTCTGTTTTCTCCACATCGGCCTTCGCCATCTGAATTTGATGATAGCTGGACTGGAGGTCTAGTTTAGAAAAGAAGACCGCTCCATGTAATTCATCCAACAATTTGTCGACCATTGGGATGAGAAATTTGTCCGGAATGGTGGCTTTGTAGAGCACGTGATAGTCAACACACATGTGCCAGGAAGAGTTTTTTTTTACCAAGAGGACCGGACTAGAGTAAGCACTGGTACTAGAATGGATGGGCTCTTCCTTCACTAATGTCGTCACCTACTATTCAAGTTCAGTTTTGTGGGTATGTGTGTAAAGGTATGGGCTGACCGAAATTGGGCCCTGGCTTGGAAACCGGGTGAATTTATGGTCGTGAGAGCATTAGAGAGGTAATCTCGAGAATGGTTAAAACACGAAATGAAAGGACTCGGGCTGCTGCTGCAACTGAGTGTGCTGTTGCGGGCGCAGCGGAGCAGTTGAAGCCTCATTGAGGCTAGTTATTAGGCTCAAGTGGTGGGCAGTGGGTGGACCGCGGGTGGTCAGGGTGTGTAGAGAGGATAGGAGGTTGGAGTTGTTGCACGAGCCCTAGAGGATGTGGAGTTTCTGCCCTGCAGTGAATTTCATTGTCATTGTCTACCAATTGGTTTGGATGTCACCTAGTGTCCGAAGCCAGACAATGCTGAGAATGAGGTCCAGCCCCCTGATATCCAAAACATGAGCGTCAAGGGTGCAATGATATGAGCCCAACTCAAACTGAAGGTGCTTAAAAAGGCCTGTTGTAGAGAAATAGTGACCATCGCCGAGTTTGATGGGCCGTTTGATTGTGGTTTGGAAAGGGAGGATGAGGAGTGTGGTGAGGTTGGGGGAAATGAATTTGTGTGTGGCTCCACTGTCTAAGAGAACCAATAAAGGAATGCTGCCCAATTGGCCCTCCACCTTCATTTCCGAAATAGGTTCAGGGCCCCCGTGGGGAGAAAGGGCAGTGGCTGTATAGAAGTCCAGCATGAGGCATTCAACAACATTGGTCAGGGGATCTGCCTGGGGGTCCAGGGGCTCTAGAGGTGCCAAGATGTCATTCTGCGGGTGCTTCTTATCATCACCCAATAGGATCACCCGGATTTTAGCATCCTGACATTTGTGCATGAGGTTAAATGGATTGAAACATTTGAAACAGAGATCCTTCTTTCGGCAGTCCTCCCATTCGTGAGGAGATAAATGTCGAACTCCTCTACCAGGTGAGGAAAGGGGCCGGGGTAAGGAAACCCTTCTCAGTGGGGGCGCGACTCTCAGGACATGGAGGCTACCAGGTGGGGGAGGACAAGCTGGATTTTTGTGGGGAAGACCCCCCCAAACCCCTCCCAAGTAGACTGGGGGCACCGGTGTGAACCGCGAACATGGTGACCAACTCCACGTTTCACGGAGAGTTCGACGTGATGGGAATGACGCATAGCATGAAGACGGGTTTTCAGGTTATGGATTCTAACCCTATCATGGATTTTGTCCTAGTGGCCATGCATAAAGTAGCCCACGTGTTGTTTCTCGGGTTGGTGGGGAATCAAAGAGGCCAAGTACTCAAACTCTTCCACATACTCTTCCACCGAGTTGTGCTTGCGAAGGGCGGCTAATTCTTCGTACGAATTTTGTATTTCCAGGCTGCTAAAACAAATCTCAGCCTTCAAAATTGACCAGGTCATTGAAGGATGGATCTCTTGGACAATGGTATACTAGTGGATTGCGGTGCCACCCATACTGATGTTGGCGAGGGGAACCTTGGCATCATCTGGGGTGTTGTTGGTCAAGGCTATCCTGATGAGCTTGTTGGTGGGTTTCCATGACAAGGGGGGTGGGGTTAAGTGGGCAGGCTGGACCAAATTGTTAGGAACTTAGCTCGTAGGGTGCACTTCAATGTATTCAAGTGAGTATTGGAGGGGGATACAATGAGTAAAACAAGAAACTTACAGCAGCATAATCCCATAGGAGAGCCAGACCTCAACCTGTTCCAAGCCCCCAGGCCGAAGTACACAGCTCCCCCCCACTGCTACACCGGTACTACAGAAGAGAATATCCATGGAATCTATTACAACTGTCTGACAGACTCAATTAGCTCCTAACAGACTGCTCAGACCACCACCACTCTAACAGAACTCCACTCAAACAAAATGGTGGGACCACATGCTGGGTTTCCTCCTCCAACTGCTTGTGGGGACCCACCAGCTCCTCGGCTAATTGCCTAAGCTAATTGTCTGTGGGGACCCCTTTCCCCTCCTGGTATAGACCCTCTATGGGCCGAATCCCCCCTCGTTGTAACAACAAACCCCATGGGTTAGAACATTTATTAATCATTATCATTCCATAATTCTAGGTGTTCTAGGAAACATCCTAAGCTACTATAAAAGATATGCATAAACCAAGCACAACCAGATGACTCGAGCAGTGGGGAAAGGAATGCAGAAAAAACCTGTCCATCTGACTTTTAAGTAGATTTTTTAACAAGAAAGCTTCCCAGGTTTTTTTACAATGAACAAGCTCAACTTCAACCCATTCCATCAATCATGGTGCCGTCCTTAACACCAATATACATATTACTATGCATCCCGGTGTCATAAGCATCAACTGCTGTTACAAACCCAGGCCTCCCCACTCACGTCTCGTTAACCATCAACCATCCCAGGCTCACATCACGTTGCATAGCAAAGCTCACATCTAGAGAATATAAAGATGGCATAAAAAAACAGAGTGAACTTGACATCTAGTCCCTAAAAACAAGGCATCCAACGTTCACATATAAACATTATCGCTCGGACCCAAATATTTATCTTTATCAAACAACTTATTTTATTACCATCTTGGATTAACGGATTGATTTATCACTGGTTACAACCATAAGCAACCCAAGGTATCAACTTTTAAAAGCTATAACTTTTTTAAACATGCTTTAAAGCATAACTTCCTGTTTCAACGAACTTCTACAAACTTTAAGGAAGAATAATTCCATTAAAACGCCTCTATTATTATCAATAACAAACATTTATATCTTTTCATGTTCTTAAGCCAATTCCATTAACACATGGACGAACAATTTCAATTAAACATGCATTAAGCATTAATTTTGATTTCACATCAAACATAAGAAGAGCAGTTTACTAAAAAACAGGCCTCTTTAATTCTTTATCCAACCAACATTATCGGATTTACGTTCTTTAACCATTTTCATCAAATTAAACATGATAAACCATAACATAACAAACATTCTAACTAAAGCATAAACATAGATAACACACTATCTATCAAATCAAGAACCAAATCATTATCATGATGGAAAAACATGCGATCGCTACAACCATAAACCATTCCTTTCATTAATCTGGTTATTCTTTATTAAGTTTAATTCCGTCATCATCCAAAGGAATAAAGCATGATAACTTTATGATTGCACATAAAATAATAGAAGCAATGAATTCCCTACCTCAAGGCTTTCAACACTGTTTGATCGAGAACAGAATAAAAGCACAGAACTTTGATCACCCATCTCACAAGGAAACTACAACCCTCTAAGAACGCCGCGCCACAACCGCACCAACAAACATCAAAAGAACTCTATAAGATCAAAGGAGATAAACCACCATAACATGTAAATAAAGAACAAGAGGAAACAAGACCGATCTAAGAACTCACTTCACATCACCATAGATTGAACATGAGAAGCCAATGATCAATCCCCAATGAAAGGGCTTAAAAACACCCTAAAGAAGCACCCCTGGCTTCCTGGAGTTGGGAGAGAATTGAAGGGTTTTGAGAAAATTCGATGGTGCAAGAGGCTTTATAAACATTCTTCCGGACAGACTTTCACAGTGTGAAGGGTCCATTCGCGTCGTGAATGTACTGAGTTTAAGACCTGCCAAAAAATGCATTGCCTAGATCCAACAAACCTGGGATTATCTTCCGGGCAGACTTTCACGGTGTGAAGGGGCCATTCACGTCGTGAATGTACTGAGTTTAAGACCTCCCAAAAAATGTGTTGCCCAGATCCAAAAAACCTGGAATTAATTCACGTCGTGAAACAAAAATTCACCTCCTGAGTTTTTGGAGACATATCCACCAAATATGACCCCTTATCCCAACGAACTTCTCTTCTCAGGCGCCAAATTCCAATTTGGGCTGTGAACCAAACTCTCATGATGTGAATTACAGTTCATGTTGTGAACTTCTCCTGTTTCTAGATTGCAGCTCTCAAACGCCACAGATCCTTCCCCAGGCTTCCTCTAAGCACCACAAACCTCAGAAACGCATAAAGGAACATGCTAAAAGGATCCGAGCCTTTACAGTATACTAGGATGGAGGCATCACATGCCATACAGGATATTAAGATATCGTAATATGTAATATGCATCACATGCATATCACAGGCTGCGACTCAAGGGATATTGTACAATACCATATCTATATTAACAATGAAGAATGAAAAAATTGATGCCACGATATTATCATCACTAACTATATTCCATATAGGGATGATGATTTTATGGAAGGCGATCACACCAAAAAAATAATGCAATTACACCAATATGATTTTAACCAAGACCCCACTACCATGGTTTAAAATGTCACACTTCCTGAACAGATTTTGTCTACCGTTGCTTATGCTGATTGAAGGTTTCTGTTCACGGTGTAAAGTGGAGGCCACTGCACTTGTGTCTTACTGTACTGTGAAAATTATGTTGTGAGTGCAGTAGGAAAATATAAGCATCATTGAAGAGAGAATTTGGTCATTAAGGGTTGGAAATTCCACCTTTGTTGGCTATACAAGCCGAGAAATATGTGAGGAAGAATGGAAGAGGTAGAATATTGGCACACAACACAAAAAAGCTTTCAAGCTTTTCAAAATTTCACACAACTTCACAATTTTAACAATTTAAATTTCAGACTACAATTACATCAATTTATAGACCCACAACATTAAATTCCTAGCATTTATGTTGGTACAAAGAAAGACCAAAACATTAAATACTGAGAATCTATGACGGTACAAGGAAAGACCAGAATATTAAATGCAAAGCATTTTTGACAGTACAAAGATATACCAAATCTTTAAATGCAGAACATTTAAATTCATTCAAAGAAAATAAATGGAGGTGGACCCATGGAAAAAATGTGCAAGTAATAAATGACACCACAGAAAGCTTTGACTCATGTTTTTGGTTTGCAATTCCAACAATCCCTTTCAAAAAAAAACCGGCTTCATTCCGAGCATCATTCTGAGTCTTTTGAATACATCTTTCAGTAATGCCTTTGTGAAAATATCAGCCACCTGCTCCGTAGTATGACAATATTCCAATTTTATCGTTTTCTGCTTCATATTATCTCGCAAAAAATGGAATCGGGTATCAATGTGTTTGCTTCTTCCATATTGCACCGGATTTTTGGCAAGTTCAATTGCCGAATTTTTATCCACATATATCACTGTGGATCCATCCTGTGGATGCTTCAACTCCTTCAGCAGATTTCTCAACCAGATTCTCTCACAAATAGTGGATGATGCCGCCACGTACTCTGCTCACATGTAGACAAGGCGACCACACTTTGATTCCTTGAATTCCACGTGAAAGCAGTCGATCCAAGAAAAAATACATACCCAGTGGTGCTTTTTCTTTCATCTTGGTCACCTCCCCAGTCACTGTCTGAGTATCCATGCAGATTTTCTTCTTCATTGTATGGATAAAAGAGACCAAAATCCACCGTTCCTTTAACGTACCTGAGGATACGTTTTTCCGCTAACCAGTGGGACTCTTTTGGTGCTTCCATGTACCTGCTTAGAAGCCCAACACTATAGACAATATCAGGCCTTATGATTGTGAGATACCTCAGGCTTCCAATTAGACTCTTGAATAGAGTTGAGTCAACACTTCTTCCTTCTCCATCTTTTGTCAGTTTTAAGCTCATTGCCACAGGTGTGTTTACAGCATTGCAATTAGCCATCTTGAATTTTCAGGCAACTTTTTAGCATACCTTTTCTGAGAAATATAGATGCCTCCATGTTGTTGCTTTACTTCTATGCCCGAAAAAAAGGACATGAGACCTCCATCGGTCATCTCGAACTCCTTGAACATAGCCTTCTTGAAATCATCGAACATCTGTCGACTATTCCCTGTAAACAACAAATCATCAACATACAAGCATGCAATGATTATATCACCACGATCATTCTTCTTGATGTAAACTGCATGCTCATATGGACATTTGGTGAAGCCGTTCTCTTAAAGATAGCTGTAAATGCGTGCATTCCAAGCACGAAGAGCCTAATTCAACCCATAAAGAACTTTCTTCAGTAGATACACTTTGTCTTCCTCCCCTTGTATAACAAAGCATTCAGGCTGGTCTACATAGACCTCTTCCTCTAGAATTCCATTCAGGAATGCAGACTTCACATCCAATTGGTAGATCATCCAACTATAATGAACAGAAAGAGAGATAATCATTCTCACCGTGTCAAGGCAAGAAACAGGAGCAAATACTTCTTCATAGTCCACCCCATACTTCTGTTTGTACCCCTTTGCTACGAGCCTTGCCTTGTAGCGATCGATTTCACCATCATCATTTCTCTTGATCTTGTACACCCATTTGACACCAATGGATTTCTGGCTATTAAGAAGTGCGGTCAGCTCCCATGTATCATTTTTCTCTATGGTGCGAATTTCTTCTCCCATATCCATTCTCCAACACTCTTCCCTTGTGGCTTCCTGAAACGTCGGAGGCTCATGATCTGCATACAGGAAAAAAAGATTTACCTCTTCGGTTTGTTCATAAATGTCGCTTAAGCTTTTCATCTTTATGGGCACCATGGGTGAGGATGAGCTCACCAAATTTTGACTTGATGGAGTCCTTTCCGGAGTGATGGAATGTCCTCCTGGACTCCTGTGTACTGATGATGTGCCCGGGGAAGGGGTTGCTGGCATTTGCTCCTGATGATCACACCTTTCTTCAGGATCTTCTGTTTCGATTGGAATCTCTTTTTTTGGTTCTTTATCATTCCATTTCCAAGATTCTTCCTCGCTAAAGACCACATCTCTACTCACCACTAATTTATTGGTTAGTGTATTGTAGAGTTTATAGGCTTTAGACTCTTCACTGTAGCCGATGAAGATGCACTTTTCACCACAATCATCAAGCTTCCTTCTTCTCGCTTCTGGAACTTGAGCGTAGGCAACACACCCAAAGATTCTTAGGTGTGCTACGCTTGGTTTGTAGCCACTCCATGCCTCTTGTGATGTCATGTTTCTGACACTCTTGGTTGGACACTAATTGAGCAGATATGAAGTACATGCCACTAATTCTGCCCAGAAGTTCTTTAGCAAGCCTTTCTCCTTCAGCATGGTCCTCGTCATGTCGAGGATGGTGCGGTTCTTCCTTTATGCAATGCCATTCTACTATGGTGTGTAAGCAGGAGTATATTGTTGCTTGATGCCTTGTTCCCTGCAAAAATCTTGAAAAATATTTGAAGTTTATTCTCCACCTCTGTCAGATCAGAGAACATTGATTCTATAACCAATTTTAACTTCAACACGAGCTTTAAACATTTTAAAGATCGCAAATGCAGAAGATTTTTCTTTGATGCAATACACCCATAGTTTCCTGCTAAAATCATCAATGAAGGTAATAAAATACCTATTACCTCCAAGTGAGGGTGTTTCAAGCAATCTGCAGATATCAGTGTGAACTAACTGAAGTGGTTTATTTTCTCTTCTAGACATTCAACTTGGGAAGGATTTCCTTTGTTGCTTGCCGAGTGTACACGTCTCACACACATGATTTGGAACTTCAATTGCCGGCAATCCGCGCACCATGCTTGATGAGGATAGAAGTTTAAGCCTGCTAAAATGCAGATGTCCAAATCACCGATGCCATCTCCATGAGTCATTATTCATGAGTACCAAGAGACACTCCTCAGACTTTGTGTTGATTCGTAGCGGAAACATGCGATTCTTCTCCATTTGGACTTGAGCAACAAGTCTCCTGTGAGAATCCCTTATAGAAAAAGAAGAATTTTCCAAGTGTATGACATACCCCTTCTCAAGAAGTTGGCCAAGACTAATGATATTATTTTTCATACTTGGTACGTAATATACATTATAAATATAATTCGACTCTTCATTCTTCAAATAGATTTTGATCTTACCTTTGCCTCTCACGGGTACCTTGGATGAGTCGCCAAAACTCACATCACCACAAACTTCTACGGTGAGTTCCTCGAACAGTTGTTTGTTACCACTCATGTGGTTGCTTGCACCCGTGTCGAGATACCACACATCGGGGTGTTCACATGCCTTTTCTTGTGAGAGGAGGAGTGTGGTACCTTCTTATTCATGATGAGATTCTTCAGCATAGTTGGATCATTCATCATGATCCACTTTTCTCCAACAATCAGACGCATAATGGCCAAATTTCTTACAGTTGTGGCATTGAATGTTCTTTGCGTTTCCACGAACACGCGTGAATCGTCCTCCACCATTCCCTCTTCCACAAAAGATGGTAGGATTTTGTTGCTTTTGTTGATGGCTTGGATAATATCCACGCCCTCTTCCTCTTCCATGATGACTGCCTCGTTGCGAGTGTCCATTCTTTTGTTCTTGTAGAGTCAACTTGGACTCCAAAGCATGCTCTATTGTTGAACCGGTATTCTTTTTCATCCGTTGCTCATGCACTTGCAACGACCCCATCAGTTCTTCAATGGACAGTTTCTCCAAATCCTTTGATTCTTCAATTGCCACAACCACATGCTCAAACTTGGTTGTGAGAGATTGAAGTGATTTTTCAATAACTCGAATGTCCTCCACATTTTCACCATTCATTTTCAAATTGTTAAAAATAACAATTAATCTTGAGAAATAATCGGAGATGCTCTCACCTTCTTTCATGTGTGCCGCTTCAAATTCTGCTCTTAATGTTTGAAGACGTACCCGCTTCACTCGATCAACCCCTTTGAATATGGTGGAAAGGGTATCCCAAGATTTCTTGCTTGATGTTGCTTTGACAATCTTTTCGAACGTTGATTCATCCAACCCTTGATAGAGGAGGAATAATGCCTTGTTGTCTTTCTTTATTTGATTTTTGAGGGTTGCCTTTTCTTCATTCGTGAAGGCAGCTTCTTCTGCCATAGTGGGTATAACATACCCGTCGGTAACAATCTCCCATAATTCTTGTGACCTGAATAACGCCTTCATTTGGATGCACCACCTTTCGTAGTTGTCCTTAGATAGCTTCGGAACTTGCGGCTGGATTGCGGCCATCTTAAAAAAATTGGAGGATCTTGGTAACTTGGCCTCTGATACCAGTTTGTTGGCTATACAAGATGAGAAATATGAGAGGAAGAATGGAAGAGGTAGAATATTGGCACACATCACAAAGAATCTTTCAAGCTTTTCACAATTTTCACACAACTTCACAATTTTCACAATTTAAATTTCAGACTACAATTACATCAATTTATAGACCCACAACATTAAATGCCTAGAATTTATGTTGGTACAAAGAAAGACCAAAACATTAAATACAGAGAATCTATGACGATACAAGGAAAGACCAAAATATTAAATGAAAAGAATTTATGACAGTACAAATATATACCAAATCTTTAAATGCAGAGCATTTTAATTCATTCAAAGAAAATAAATGGAGGTGGACCCATGGAAAAAATGTGCAAGTAATAAATGAAACCGCAGGCAGCTTTGACTCATGTTTTTGGTTTGCTATTCCAACAGCCTTATGGTCTTGAACCATGATTTCGACGCTTACAACTGTAATCATATTTTCCAGAGAAACTCAATAGTACTGAAAATTTTTAGATTTTTGAACAAGAAATAAAGAAATTTTATTCTGGAATTGAATTCTGTTTCATAATACTGACAAGTTTTATAGAGAATTCTGGAGAATTTCAGCACCTATGCTAGTAGAATTATACTCCATGAGCCTCTTAGGAGAAATTTTCTTTGCAAGACTCAAACAGGAACTTTCCTATGAAAATATTACACAAAACCCCGCCTTTCATAACCCAGAATTAGTATTATATAACTCGGGGCAACTCTAGGCCCCTGATAGGTGATTTTATGCTCTAGGCTCAGTTCCGACCTCAAAGAAACCCAACCAACTACCTACCCAGCTAACAAACTTATTTAGGTAAAAATAAAATAATGCCCCTGAAATTTATTAATCAATCCCCTTTCCCTTTGATAAGTAATAGAAGTAGAAAGCCTGGTCAGTTCTGGAGAATACCAACAACTTTAATGTCCCGTGCTGGCCTTACTATCCCTTCTGTACCAAACCTCATTGTCCAGTGAAGCTACAAACACTGCCCGCTTTCTTATAATTCTCACCCACATGAAAAGCGACCTTTTCCTCAAATGTTTTTTTCCGGTAGAAGCATGGTAAGATGTGTTATAACTAAATTCATCCTAGGAAAACCACATCATCCATTTTTTGGGCCATCTAATGAGAAACACCTCAATTATGTCTCTAAACATGTATATCACTTGCATCATTTGAAAAAACTATTCCAAATAGATCATGCAATTAGTTTCATGAAATGCTTCCTGTATTTGATTAAGATTACAGATAAAGTTCATCATCTTCTCCAAACACATGTGCCTCACTCAAATCCTCTTCGTTGTTGCTCCTGTTTCCATCATCAGCCACAAAATCATCTTTTGTTACATTATCATCATCATCTGTTTTCTATATCACCTTGATCGGCTTGTTGGTTCTCATGAGCTTCTTGTTCAAGGTCAATTTTGTGAAACAATGTCCTCTTTGACTTCTCAAAATTAGAAGCAACATATTTTAGTAGTGATTCAGTACCACTTCTCATATAAATTGAGGAACCTAACTTTAATATGTAGTAATAGGAGATCGAACATAGCTTTTGAGAACTAACTTGTTGTACGAGTGCAGGTCATATGCTTTATAGGCTTTTTTTATCTCCTGTTGAATGTAACCATAAAAAAGTTCAAAAATTTGTAAATATGTTTGACACTTAAAAGGGAAAACTTGAAATTCACTCATATTTTTTCTTCTCTGCATTATCCCTTTGGCTGCATTGACTTCACAATAGTTTCGTAATGATATTGGTACCCAAAAGTCAATGACTTGGTATATGTGAGATTCAAAATCTTTGCATGGATCATATCCTTTTTTGATATATAAAGTTTTAGAAGGTCCATATAATAAAGAATACATTGTTCGAAACAACAGATTTTTAAGCATATAATCTCCGATATTGATGCCTTGATCAAGAAAACACTCTCATAGTAGATTTGACCAATATGGGCCAGTCATCAAATATTATAAAAAGCCATTTTCAACTCTCTATGATACGAGTCTTGTGGTATACAATCCTCCAAATTTATTTTCCTTCAAATATTTTTGGTCATAAAATCAATATCAAAGCATGACTCTATATCCATCTCCCAATAGTCCTCTGCAACTACCACTTGATTCCTTTTCAAATTTGATGGTCTTTACAATTTTTTTGGTACCTTCTTCAACGAGAAAAACGGAGGCAATAACATTAAAAGACCTTCATGATGAAAATTAAACATATCGCACTTCCTTATTGGAGGTTCCATTTCCATCCAACTTCACTTTTTACTACGTGTAACATCTGAATGTGCAGGAAGAACATACTGGTAATCAACCATTCCAGAGAAATGGTAGGTCTCAAAAAATTGTGCAACAACAGCAGCAAAAAGCTCTCTATGGACTTTTTTAGGGGCTAGTACCTCATATTCTTTGCAAATAGAAATAGGTTCATTTTCATGCTTACCTATCTGTTTACCTCTTTACATGGAATTAACTGGAAAATCATTCTCAACCTCTGAATTTGGAACTTCAGTATTAGTGCTACACATATTAACATATTTCTTTCTTGATATTTTCAATATCAAATTTTTACAGGCTCGAAGTTCCCCAAATGCAGGATGTGAATAGGGATCTTTAGGTTGATAATGAAGCTATAACTTGTTTGAGTGGTTGGTGTGAGCCTTCAGGATCCCCTAAGTTCCCCAAGAGTCTCTAAAACAAGTGATATGGATGAAGGATGCATGGGGTAGTGAACTGTAAAAACCTCTGCACCCAGAAGGAAACCCGATACTGCACCATCCTTTACAATGCCCCTCTAATGTAATTACAGATTTGGTTGAAAATAAATCGCATGAGGGGATGGATGAGTAGAGTGGAGCCCCTACTCAATTCCACCTTCCCATCCTTCTGCCTCCACTCTACTCCTCCTCCACCAAGTCGAACTCACGCCAAAGATCTCATTTTCAGAACAGACGCTCCTCGATTCTTTGTATGAATTCATCGTGCCAGCTTCCCACTTTCAATGCACTCCTCCACATTTCATCGGTAAGGGCTTCTCCATGACTCACCATTTTCATAGCGCAATAATCAGTTTGCTGTTGTGCTTGAGTTCCCCTACACAACAGACGAGAACCCCTAAATTTATTAACCTTAACTGTATTTCTATGTATTTAGTGTACAAAGAATACCAAAAGTTAGCATATGAAAAGCTAGACACATGAATGGCTACATTGGGTAATGAGGAGTCATGACCATTATTATCATAATTATGAAATCCATTAAATAATTTTTCATAACAAAAGCAAGTTTTTTTGTCAACTTTTTTCCATATTTTAAAATAACAATATTAACATTGTTAATGGTATTAATTAATGGAATTAATGGTAGTGATGGTATTAACACCATTAATGGTATTAATGATATTAATGGTTTCACATAAGAATAAAATTTTAATTAATGTAATTAGTTTACTCATATATAATTATCATTTCATATTCATTTTATAAAATTTTAAATTTCAATAGTTATCAAAAAAATTTCATACAAACAAATTATTATTAACTTAAATATATATATAATCATTATCTTCAGTGTCCGGCTCGCCCTCTCCTCTCCACCACATCCTCGATTCTACCTCCCTGTCTTTCTGCCTCCACTCATGCTAAAGATCTCCTTTTTCAGAACCGACGCTCCTCGATTCTCTGTATGAAGTCCTAATGCCAACTTCCCACTTTCTAGGCATTCCTCTACATCTCATCAGTAGGGGATCCTTCATGACTCACCATTTTCGTAGCGCAACAATCAGCTTGGTGTTGTGCTTGAGTTCCCCTACACAAAACATGGGAACCCCTAAATTTCTTTAACCCGAATTTTATTTCCATCTTCTTGTATACATTAGGTGACACATCCTTCAGTCCGTCTTTTCTGGGTTTCTACTTCATGTTTGAAGATTCAGGAAGGAACCCATGAGTCTGAAACCCTAATTTCATTTTCTCTCTCAACATGGATTTCCATGAATCTTCACTTTTCATCATTTTTTGCTATAGTTCTAGCATGAAATCTACTCATACATCCCCTCGTGTGATTTATTTTTAACTAAATCTACAGTTGCATCAGATTGGCATTGTAAAGTATGGTGCGGTATCGGGTTTCCTTCTGGGCGCGAAGGCTTTTGCAGTTCACTACCGTGGGCATCCTTTATGCATGTCACGTGTTATAGAGACTCTTGGGGGAACTGAGGGAATCCTAAAGGCTCACAGAAACCACTCAAATAAGATTGAGCTTTATTTTCAGCCTAAAGATCCCTATTCACATCCCACATTTGGGGAACTTCAGCCCGACAAAAATTTGATATTGAAAATATCTAGAAAGAAATCTGTTAATATGTGTAACACTCACACTGAAGTTCAAAATCCAGAGGTTGAGATTGCTTTTTCAGTTAATTCCATGGAAATAAGTAAACAATAGATAGTTAAGCATGAAAATGAACCTATTTCTACTTGCAGAGAAGTCGAGATACTGGACCCTAAAAATGTCCATGGAGAGATTTCTGTTGTTGTTCCATGAGTTTTTGAGGCCTACAATTTATCTGGAATAATTGATTATCATTATGTTCTTCCTGCACATTGAAATGCCACACGCAATAAAAAAGATAATCTAGATGGAAATGGAACCTCCATAAAGGAAGTGTGATATGGTGAATTTATATCATGAAGGTCTTTTAATGTTACCACCTTCGCTTTTCTTGGTGAAGGATGTACCCAAAAAAGTAGTGTTAAGACCATCAAATTTGAAAATGAAGCAGGTGGTAGCTGTAAAGAACTACTGTGAGATGGATATAGAGCCATGTTTTGATATTAATTTTATGACTGAAAAGATTCCAAAGAAAATAAATTGGGAGGATCATATACCACAAGAATTGTATCATTAGGAGTTGAAAATTCATCTCTAAAATATTTGATGACCGACCCATATGGTCCAAATCTGCTGTGAGATAGTGTTTACTTGATCAAGGCATCAATATCATAGATTATATGTTATAAGGTTGTTGTTTTGAACCACATGTTCTTTCTAATATGAAACTTTTAAGACTTTCTATATCAGAAAGGACTATGATCCACACAAAAATGTTTAATCTCACATATACCATGTCATTGACTTTATGGTACCACTGTCATTGTAGAACTATTTTGAAGTCAATGAAACCAAATGACTAATGCAGAGAAGAAAAGATCTGAGTGAATTTCAAATTTTTTCCTTTTTAAGTGTCAAACATCTTTGCAACTTTTTGAACTTTTTGATGATTATATTCAACAAGAGATAAGAAAGCCTATAAATCAGATGACCTGCACTCGTTCAAGAGTTTGGTTCTCAAAAGTTATGCTTGATCTCCTATTACTACATGTTAAAGTCCGGTTCCTATCAATTTACTTGAGAAGTGGTGCTGAAGCATTGCTGAAATCTAGTGCTGCTAACTTTGAGAAGTCAAAGAGGATGCTGTTTCACAAAATTGACCTGGGACAAGAAGCACATGAGAAACAACACACTTATCAAGGTGATAAAGAGGAAACAAATGATGTTTATAATGTAACAGAAGATGATGTTGTGGATGATGATGACGGTGACAACAATGAAGAGTATTTGAGTGAGGCACCAGTGTTTGGAAATGATGATCAACTTTATCTGCAATCCCAGTCAAATGCAGGTAGTATTTCAAGAAACTACTTGTAAGAGCTATTTGGCATAGTTTTTTCAAATGATGCAATTGACAATGGCTTGCAAGATGGTGATGCCAGTGATGAAGAATATGAAATTATGGTAAATATGATGATGATAACTACACTGATGGGGAGGGTTTAATTGTGGTGGAAACATGTTCATAATTCTTTTTTGAATTTCCTTGTTTATGATGGTCTCTCATAAACCCCATATAGAACCTACTATATTTTCCACCTTGCTAAAAATGTACCGACCCTCGTTTTTCCATACATTAACATTACATCACTTGAAAAATACTTAAAACATTAAAAAAATGGATGTCTAAAGATCGTATTAGTTTAGTGCCTTTAGAAATTTGGGACCATAAACACTGGTACATGAGTGAGCTACATTATCTCCCACTAGGTTCTTCTTGACTATCACCCTTCTTAGACACATCAAACACAATACACATCTTCATAACATGGGGAAAGAAACATAAAAAGGGGTGAGCTCAGATGCCCAGTAAGGGTAAATAAGGGAGACATGTAAGCATAATCATGAGCATAAGGGTTTGAGAATATGATCAAGAAAACAGAAGATCATAGCCTATATATAAAAGATCATAAATATGAATCATGACATAAAGATTGACAATTCATAAGACATGAATCATAAAGAAATAAATAAGATAAGCCATGAAAGCATAAAATAGGAATAAAACATGGAATTATGGCAAACATGTCAGCATATAATATGATTTCCATAGTAGTCAAGGTACCACTGCCAATGCCATCTTAGTGGACAATGTTCTTTACTGAACTGGGTTTACTCCCCATTTTAGCCTTGTATTATTGAACCAAGTTCACTTCTCGTTCCAGCCCTGTAATACTGAACTGAGTTCATTTCTCGTTCAAACCATGTCCATCTCATGAGATATAAATCTTTTCCTAATGCATTGGAGGGAGATATAGGTCACACTTATCTCATAATAAAATCATACATATATGTGCCACAAAATCATAAACAATTATATCATAACCCATGAAATGAAATGGGTATTTTCACGATCCGTCTCCCAGGGCTCGTGTCGTGACTACCCCAAACTCACATTTCATAGGCCAAGGGCTGACGACTAGCACCAAATAGGCATGCCCCTAAAAGGGAAGACATTTTCCTTTAAACCAGTACACACGCACAAAGCTTAAACTGCAAAAAGCAAACACAAAGTAAACCTCAATTGTCACTGAGACAACTACTGAGAGTAGAATACAAAATAAAAGTACAAAGGGTCTAGAATACCAGCCCAAAACCACAAAGAAAAATACAACTCTCACGGTCCATTCGCTCGAGACCCCACCTGAAGGGTAGGTGAAGGGTAGCTGCCTGTAGCCGTAGATGTATGTCCGTCCGTCCCATCTCTCACTGAGCACCACCTGGTCCTGGATCACCAAGGTCTCCGTCGAAGCGTTCGTCCATCCCGTCTCACTGAGCACCACCTGGTCCTGGACCACCAAGGTATCCGTCGAAGCGTCCGTCCGTCCCGTCTCACTGAGAACCACCTGATCTCGGACCACCAAGGTCTCCGTCGAAACGTTAATCACATGCACGAGACATGACACGTTTGGGAGAATCCCATGCAGGGGTAACACAATACTCAGTAGGGACTCTAAAACACAAGGGAAAGACCACAAGATAAAACCACAAAACAAGATCACAAAGCAAAGACAGCTCACACCAGGTATAATTCAAAGTATGAAAAACAAGACTATCAGTTGTAACACTGAACACCTTGGAATGCTGAGGTTCTCATCCCTGATGAGTACTGTGGGTCTGTTGGGTCACACAAAGCCTCTCCCCATTGTGGCCCGTCAGGTCACACAGAGCCGCTTCTCACTTAGGCTATCATAGTTGGTCTATACAAGGTCACTTATAGCTGATCCACATAGGATCGCTTGTAGCTGATCCACACATGGTCGCTTGTAGCTGATCCACACATGTCACTTGTAGCTGGTCCACATAGGGCTGCTTATCATCTCGACCTGCAGGGTTATTTTGACCCACTCGTCAGCAGTCTTCAGGTCTTAGCCAGCCGCAGGATTCCCGCATGTAGTGCACTTGATTCTGGGAGAATCCACTCATCAAGACATTCTTCATATTTCAACTTCCATGAAAGTATCCTTAGAGAATTCTAAAAGAACCATCTCATCGCAAGGGTTGCAACGCCGCAAATAGCTCGCCAATCGGATGCCCAGTCAGAAAGATATTGATGTTTTAGTAAATAGGGGCCCGTTGTGTCCAGGCCCGAGGGTCCTGCATGACCTAACCCGGTTCGACCAACCCGACTTGACCTGATGGAGTCTAGGCCAACTTGACCACTTGGCTAGGCCCATTGGTCCTTACTGTACCTGGCCCCGTTCGACCGTGGGTCCAGCCTGCCGGGTCGCCCAGCGACCCAGTTTCATCTGGCCCGACCCGTAACTGGCAGGCCGGTTCTTTCCTAGCTTGAGCTGCCCAGCGACTCGGTTTGTCCCATCGGACTAGACCGACCTGCAACTGGAGGGATGATTCTTTCCCATCTCCGGCCGCCCAGTGACCCAGTTTGTCCCATCGACCCGACCTGCAACTGGCGGGCCGATTCTCCTCCTGCCCGGACGCCCGTTGGGCGTTCAGTTCATGCCGTATGTGGCTAGCTGAGGCCGACTGCCTCCTCTCCGCACAAAGTTCCATAAACCGTGTGCTCTCATTAACTCACGGCTTGGTCACAGGTCTCCCGAACTGACACGACGCCCTGCTAGCACCGCGATCCTCCACCGCTGCGGCCTCCCGGCCTGACGCGATGCCCTGTTGGCACCGCAATTCTGCACCGCTGATGACCTCTTCCGCCTGACGCGGTGCCCGATCAGCGCCGCCACTCTGCATCCGCTGCGGCCCTTGTTGTCTATGGTCTTCGCCGCCACGAGGCGCCGTTGGGGTGTGACGCCTCCGCACTGCCGCAGCCCGATGGTCATGGCCTCCTCTGTTGCGGCGTGCCACTGGCGCGCGTCGGCTTCCACATGCGGTTGTCATCGCGATCCTCCGCCATCGTCTTCATGCCTCCACTGGGTGGTCACGATGGCAGGTCCACGTTTTGAGATCATTGTGCTAAGTAATGGGCGCACAATGATCCGTTGTTCATAACTCCACGGAGAAAGCGAAGAACAGGGTGGGGGGGGGGGTAAATGGGGGGATAAATCCACACAATGAATTTGAGGAATGAACCTCCACTGTGGTTCGTCACAACGTTGATCCACTCCTGTTAGTAGGATTGAACGAAGCAAATCAAATTAATTCAATTTAAACATGAATCAGTTCTCCAAGAATTTCCCGCATGAATGATTGATTCACGAGTTAACTGGTTCGTGAGTTAACTCGTATTCGTCATTTAAACAAAATAACTGGGGGAAACAATTCACATAGAAAAGTAATCAAACCCATAACTGGGAAAGAAGATTTCTCAAGGATGATCGTTCGTCGTTGTCCGTTGATCTCCGATCCTGAATTCACTCTCCAAGGGTGTCTTTGCCATCGCCTGATTCACTGACATTCGTCGTTGGAGAGGTTGTCCTTCGCCGTTCGTCATCGCCACCCACCAACACCTTAGAGTAATTCTAGGATTCTGCCAACAATCCTTCATTTCCTGTTAGACAATTAATTGATGAAATGTGAATTAGCATTTCTGTTACGCTACGTTGCAGTGTCGTTATGCTGACTCATTAATGGGATTTATCGTCACATCGCCGCTGCACCGCAGCGAACAATTTTGAATAAAATAAACTTTTTAATTTTATTTTATTTTCCCCTAAAATGTCTGAAAAATAAGTTTTTCCCTTGATCCACAACAGTCGAGGTTAAGTTCTGCTTAAGGAGAAAATCTCATTACAAACTCAACGATGGTCTTAGTTTTTTAATCGGAGTTACCATTGGTGAGTTATGATGATTCAAAAATAAAATAACTTTTATTTAAATTATTTTATTTACGGTCACGTCCCAAAATCCAATTTTCATAGCCGGCCCATGCCGGCCGATGTTAGGCTCTGTCTAAGGGAATCATACCCTCACGAACTTAATGGTACATTCATATTTCCAATCCAAGTTACCTTTTATGAGTTATAAGGATTTGAAAATAAAATAATTTTATTCAATTATTTATTTACGGCCAAAAACTATTTTCCACTGTTGATCCACGCTGGTCAATGTTAGGATTTTCCTAAGAAAATCATACCCTCATGAGTTCAATGGTGGTCTTAAATTTTCAATCCGAGTCACTATTTGTGAGTTATAAGGATTTTAAAAATAAAATAATTTTATTTAATAATTTTATTTACGGTTATGTCATTTTTGGGTTTTCTCACTGGAGGCCCGTACTGACTAAACTTAAGTTGCGTCTAGGGTAAACCCACCATCCTGAATAGAACAACGCCCTCATATTTCTGATCCGGGCACCCATTTAAGATTTATTCCACTTTTTCAGAAAAACCACCCACGTGCGGTATTTAAAACTTAACATTTTTCAACAGATCATTCCGAGCACTCCGAGCCTCAGAATCGCATGCCGTCTTAGCATCTGGTCTCAAAATAATCCTATTTAATTGTTTAAAAAATTATCATCGAATTTTGGGGTATGACATTACTCCCCAATTTAGGGATTTACATCCTCGTAAGACAAAACATGGGATAATCAAACAAAAAGGGGGTACTGAGCACGAATCTGAGCCTCTCGCTCCCACGTTCTCTCCTAGAGATTCCTGTGCTACCAACGAATATGCACTAGAGGAATTGACCATCCAAGAAGGACCCTCTCCTGTCGATCCTCTATCTCCATTGGGTACTCCACAAATTTCATCCCATCATCAATCTCCAACTCCCTATGGTTGATGACGTGAGAAGAGTCGTGCACTTATCTCCTCAGCTGAGATATGTGAAAGGCGTGGTGCACCCTCTCTAACTGCGGGGGTAGAGCCAAGCGGTACGCCACCTTGCTCACTCTACGTAGTATTAGATAAGGTCCTATGAACCTCAGAGATAACTTGCCGCACTGGCCAAATCTCAGTATCCCTCGTCGATGAGAGACCTATAAGAATACATGGTCCCTCTCTTCAAACTTCAAGGGTCTCCACCGCCTATCAGCATAAGTCTTTTGTCAGTTCTGTGCAGTCTTCATCCGCTCTTGGATGACCTGCACCTCCTTAGTGGTAGCCTGTACCATCTCTAGATCCATGAGTGTTGACTCCTCTAGGTTTGTCCAGCATAATGGTGACTTGCATGGTCGTCTATACAGTGTCTCGAACGATGCCATACCGATGGTGGAGTGGTTTCTGTTGTTGTATGAAAACTCCACCAGTGGTTGATGGTCCTCCCAACTATGACCAAAATCAAGAACGCAAGAACAAAACATATCCTCCAAGGTCTGTATGGTCCACTCCATCTGACCATGTGACTGTGGGTGAAAGGTTGTGCTCAAGCACAGCTAAGTCCCAAACACCTCCTGTAATCCCTTCCACAACTGGGATGTAAAACGTGCATCACGATCTGAGACTATCGTAGATGGAAATCCATGAAGTCAAACTATCTCCCGCACATAGAAGCGTACCAAGCTCTCTACTGAACTCTACCATCGAATGGGTAGGAAGTGGGCCGGCTTGGTGTGTCAGTTTATGATCACCCAAATGGTATCATGCCCCCCTGGACGTACGTGGTAAGACCGTCAGGAAGTCCATCGACATTCATTCTCACTTCCACTCTGGTACCTCGAGGGGTTGTGTCAAACCTGTTGGAACCTGGTGCTCAGGCTTCACTCACTAAGAAGTGAGGCATCTCGAGACAAACTTTGTCACTGTCTTATCCATCCCCAACCACCAGTACTGACGTCGGAGGTTCTGGTACATCTTCGCCATACCTGAATGTACCGCAAAATGGGATATATGGAACTCCCTCAACACCTCCTCCCACAACACCATTGGTACAACGGTGCATCCTCTAAAAAGGATGGCGTGCTCCCCACCTTTCGAATATCCATCAGGGGCCTGCCTTGTGGACATCTAGGAACGTGTAGCCTCGCAACTAGCATCTTCAAGTTACACCTCCCTGACACGCTATAAGAGTGAAGGGACAACTACCATCAACTAAAGAAAAGCTGCCTCATCTTTATCCACAAAGGATATCTAAAGCGAGACCAACTGCTCTAAGGCCTCATTCTGTAGCTGTGAACTCGATCTCCTGCTGAGAGCATCTGCCACCACGTTCCCCTTTCCAAGAGTATATACTCTCTCAAAGTCATAGTCCTGGAGGAACTCTAGCCAACATCGCTCTCTCAGATTCAGATCCTTTTGAGAAAAGATAAACTAGAGACTCTTGTGGTCAGAGTAGATGATGAATCATTCTCCCATAAGGTAGTGTCGCCACATCTTTAGTGTAAAGACTACCGCTGCCGACTCAAGGTCGCGAGTTGCATAGTTCTGCTCAAGCGGTCTCAACTGTCGTGAGCCATAAGCAATCACTACTTGCCCTTGCATCAGGACACAGCCAAGACCAGTTCCTGATGCATCACAGTACACTACGTAATCGACACCCATCTATGAAAACCTCAAGATAGGAGGACTCGTCAAGCTCTGCCTCAGCTGCCGAAAGCTTTGGTGGCATCCTTCTATCCACACGAAGGGTTTTCCCTTCTTCGTTAACACCTTCATGGGTGCTTCCACTCTGGAGAAGTTGGGTACAAACCTCTGATAGTACCCAACAAACCCAAGGAAACTCCTCACCTTGGTAACGCTCTTGGGTGGTTCCTAAGCAAGCACCGCCTCGATCTTCGTTGGATCCACCGCAACTTTAGCATCTGAGATGACATGTCCCCGAAAATGGACCTTTCGTATCCATAACTCACTCTTCGAGAGATTTTTGTAAATATGGTGCTCTCGGAGTGTGTCCAGAACCATCCTTATGTGTATCGCATGCTCCTCCTCAAATGCTGAATACACTATCAATAAAGACCACTACAAACTAGTCTAAGTACGGCTGGAGGATTCTGTTCATGAGTCCCGTGAATGCTGTTGGGGAATTCGTCACTCCAAATGACCTCACTAAGTACTTGTAGTGGTCGTAGCGACATTTGAAAGTCGTCTTTGAGATGTCCTCATCTCGTACTTGAAGCTGGTGATAGCCTAATTTGAGGTCTATCTTCAAGAACCATCTTACTCCCTTAAGCCAATCGAAGAGGTCATCAATCCTCAGTAGAGAATACATGTTCTTCACGGTCACCTGGTTCAGGCGTCGGAAGTCCATGCATAGCCTCAAACTTCCGTCTGCCTTCTTGGTGAACAACCTGTGGGAAAAGTTACAAGTTTCATAATCATTTCATCAAAAGCATAATTCGTGAAAAGAAGCGGGTTTCAAAAGAATATAACTCGTGAAAGAGAAACGAGTGTCATAAGGACCATTCAATTAAAACATAAACCATTCAAGAGAGAATATGAATGGAACATTTGGATCATTTCTTAGAAAGGTATGAGCAACCTAAACATATGTCATCTTATGTAGAAAATGATTTTGAAATATATTTCAAAAACTTTTCTTGAAGAAAACATCCTTTCTTCTTTGAAAAATGATTTTTAATGCATAAAACCATTTGAAAATCATTTTCTTAGAAAATACCTTGAAAATTTATAAAGGAGACTTCAAATCATTTTAAAAACCTTTTCCTTGAAAATTTCTAGAATAAGCTTCGAAACATTTTTAAAACATTTTTCTTTGAAAACACATTGAAAACACTTTGAAAAAATTAAAAGAAATCTTGAAAACGTTTTGAAAACCATTTCATTGAAAATACTTTGAAAAATTATAAAGAAAGTTTGAAAATGTTTTGAAAATCATTTTTTAAAAATTAACTTTGAAAACTTGTAAAGAAAGTTTGAAAACATTTTGAAAACCATTTCTTTGAAAATTAGTTTGAAAACTTATAAAGAAAGTTTGAAAACATTTAAAAAACCTTTTTACATGAAAAATTATGAAAGAAACGATTGAAAATATTTTGAAAAAAATTTTCCTTGAAAATTACTTTTAAAAAACATTTTCTTAAAAATGAACCTTTTTAAACATGGAAAGGAATTTCACAGAAATGATGGTGGGTAACTCCGTATATGTCGTATGAGGTAAAAAGAATATTCCTTTTGCATGGTAAAAAGGTAAGAAAAATGTCTTGTTTGAAAAATGACAAGAAGATTCCATTGAAAACATTGGTAAAAGACAAAAATGGTAAAAATATCTTTTAAAAATTTTAGAAGAATAGTGGAATATTCTTGGAAACCAATTTTAGAAAACATGGTTTTGAAGGAACACAAAATTTTGACCGAAGAGAGTGGTAAATTCGTAATTTCTTAAAAACACTTTCTTAACTATTTTATGCACCAAAGAGTGGAAACAATGGTACCAATATATGAAGATATCATGAATAACCAGTGGAGAAGAAAATTCATGAGTGTTCCTGAGAGATGGATCATAAGATTTCATCAAAAGAAGAATAAACATAAACAATCTCGAAAAACAATGAGATTGTTTCAATAAACTCTTAACATTTGATAACTTTGAACCATAATCCCCATGTAAGAAAGTGAAATTACACGAAGCTTAAAATATCATGAAAAGAATGAGATTCATGATATAACATTTCAAAGGAAGTATATACACCTCATGGAAAAATATTGGCGGATAACATGACATGTGTCTTAAAGAAGGAAAATTGAGACAAACTTACTTTACCAAATTTGGCAACTTTTGAAACATAAATCCCATGACAGAAAGATCATAAAATGGATATGTAAATACCCATAATTTTAAGTATAAGAACCATAGAATACATTCATGGGCAGTATACACACCACACAAAAGGAGTGAGTGGTGAATAAAACATGTATCTCATGGAAATAAAAATTGAGATGAAATTACCTTACCTTATGTTTTGAATCTTTTTGTATTCATACAGACCTCCTATATAATAAATATAAATTTATTATACATCTATCACAAAACCATGTTCTCATATCTAATACCATATATGGTTTTATTATGATTTTATATTACCTTATTGTTAACAATTTTATGTTAATGTTTCACTTCGGGTAATATCCTATTTGTTCTTCGCATGTGTCTTAATTTGTTATATTTGTGGTCCTTATACTTATATCATGATTTACAGAATGTAATACATGATATAAATATAAATTATATTTAGTATTTTTATAATATAATAATCCATAGAATATAGAAGTATAAAAATGGAATACACCGTTCATGGAGATGGTAGACCGTACGTACGTATGAACGCTCTTCCGTTTTATCAACGTATTGAAAGAAAGTAAATGATATATATGTATATATTTTAATTCAAGTAGCATTATTATTTTATATATATATCATATACTTTCACTAAACGCATCCTTAATACATTCTATGTAAGGTGTGAACAAATCACATCACTTTGAGGGGGCGGTAGTCCACACTTCCTCAGACGCCATTATTGTATTTACACCAAATGGAAAGTATAAAGATATGTGATGAAAAAATATTAAATAAATTTAAATACATAATGAATATAATATATAACAAATATAAATAGTGTTTCTATCATAATATCCACTATGATAGGCAGCAAAGGAAAAATGAACAATCATCGTTTTGTGAGGTGGTAGTTCGCCATACACGTAAACAGTATGTTTGTTAACTATTAGATGGAAGTGTGTGTAAGTGTAGATTGAACCCTTAGTATAATAAAATCTTAGTATATTGAGGATATTGATGTTTTTATACAAGCATGGAATAAGAAGATTTGAGGGAGTCGATAAAGAAAATAAAAGAAAAAAGTTTGAGGGAGGGTGTTACCTCTTAATCGGGTAAATTCTTTTGATTTTCACCAAAGGGATTTCATGGAAAGATTTATACCCAAATGGAGGATTCAAGGAGGAAGAGAGGTTTTTTGAGAGGATATTTGAGTAGATATTTTCTGAACCGAAGTGGTTTTAGAGGTGTAAAGAAGGGGTAGAGTGCTTGCATTTTTATAGTGGAGGGAGAGTGATACTCTTTTAAATACCAAAATGTATTCAATAATTGGAGGTATAATTTATCTAATGTGTCTTAAAAATGGAAAAATAATGGATTAATTTGAATTTATGGTCAAACCAAATCTACACCACACAAAAATATGTTCATTTTAATAATTTAGTTCCTTAACTTCTAGGATTCCCCAATTTTATTATTTTGGTTTAAATTAAAGTATATAGTTTTCTAACCGAAGTAATTTAACCATTAAGATTAAAATAAAGTGAGATTTATTATACAATATAGATCCAATGAATTATAAATATGATACCTAATTTAAAAAATAAAAATATCATGTGTTTTGGAAAATAACTTTTAAAACAAGCACATGTGACGCGCAAAACACTGCATAAACCTGGACCATGCTAACAATGTTTTTACAAAATATGAGTCAATATGTTAATTATAAAAGATAAATTTGTCCATTAATAGACAGTATTTAATATTTTTTAACCCTTTAAAACCACTTGGTATAATATAGTAATTTTATTAATTTTAAATCATTTAATAAAATATCATTTATTGTAAAATAACAATAATGTCAATTTTTACATTATTTATTTAATTTTAATTTTAAAATATCAAACTAATATTAGAATTCAAATAAATTAATTTTTCTGATTTTTAAAATGATATATTAATCTTCAAAAATAATTAAAGACAATAATTCAATCAATTCACTTTACTTTTAAAATTTATAACATCATTTATTTTAGTTAATTATTAACTAAATAATAACCATGTTGGCATCTTATAAGCATTTTAAGTAACTAAATCATCTCTAAAAATTATTGTTAAATCATTATATCAATAACCCATTTATCTTTAAAAAGGATATGTATAATTAAAAATATTATGTTTTGTTTATATCTCAAAGTTTTATAAACGTTAAAGTTAAGAAAAGTTCCCTTTTTGTCTTTATCTTTACTTTACCTTTACTATAAGGCACTTCAATTTAATAATATCCTAATTACCCAAAAATTTATAAACAAGAGGGGATATGGTCAAATTATTGGAAACCAATGTCTTTTGGACAAGTTTCCATGTCATTTTGGTCCTTATGATTAAGGTTTAGTCCTCAATTAAGCTTAATCATAGCTTAATCGGTGTGATTAATTTTAATCACTTTCACTAATCTTTTTGGTCAAAAATTAAGTTGATATTATTAGAATACTAATATTATACTGATTACAACTGTGTATTTCCATTTTCAAAATTCAAATCACAGAAAAGAGAAAATTAAGTTTGACGCTAATCCCGTAGATGTGGTGAGAAAGTGAGTTTTTAAAGTAAAAACGTTCAAAAGTTCAATAAGTGTTTATATCTAATTTCAATATAAAAAATGATTCAAATGACCTAAATTGGATTAATATATGTATAATTTATCTATTTTGAATGTAATATCCAATTTAAAATATAATTTAACACTAATAATTATTTAAACGAAAATACTCTTTTAACTAAATTTCAGTAATTTTTACTATTCGCCCAAAAATAAAGTTTCTCAGAAAAATACCAAAAATTCACCCAAAGCTAATTTCTAAATTTTGAATTCAAAAATGAAATTTATTTTATCAAATTAAATTTCTATGAGTGTCTAAAATTAATATTATTATTGTTCACAAAAGGACATAAAAAATTGTTTCTTTAAGAAAATAGTATTTTTAAGCACATAAAGATTTTAGCAAAAATTATATATTTCATTATCAATATTTTCTATTTATATGAAACCATTATAAAAATATTTTCAAAGTAGTTATTACTATTCATATTACTATGTTTAACGGTTAGGTTATAATTATCTTGTTTAAATAATTATAGTAATAAAATGATGTTTCGTAGAAAATTAATGTTGCGTGTAACGCATGCCAAGTCAGTGTCGTGTGTAGCGCAAACCAAGTCGGTTCTGTGTGAAAGGAATATTTGACTTAATTCAATGAAACACATCAATGAAAATTAATCCATTTGAGAAAAAAGGTTCATAAAAACTGGGGGTGTTATAAAAAGTGTACACTGTCTTTTTTGGAACCATCTTCAAGTATTTAAACATATTCCTAGACATTATCTTGAGTGTTTTGTTGATAATACTCCATCAAACCTATAATCAAATAATTTGCTTCTGTGGTTGAATGTATAGACATAAAAAGAAATTGATTATCTGAAACTTTGGTTTCTCTTTGAATCCCCTGCTCAATCACTCTCCCCCAAAGTTTCACGGTATCACTCATAAACTCGATGACTTTAAAACACTCATTTTTCTTTATATTTTAGTTTGACATTGTCATTCCATCACCACAATTCTTTTTCTTTTGAATAAAACCCTTTTTTACTCCTAGAATATATATTGTGAACACTTTTAGCCACCTCATCCCTTATGTAGTTGGTGGTTCATTGAACTCCCCTATCCATTTCTTTCACAAGTATAATGAATGAAAATTCTAGGGAGTTCCAGATATCATCTCCTATGTATCAGATAGCCTCTAAAACTGATTTGGGGCCAAACAGAGTTTGATAAAGGAAACTAAAGCTATTTTATCATAGCTATGCTAATCTGTCCACTATTCTACCACAACAGGTTTGATTGGGGTGCCAGTTCCTAACCGTTGGAACTATGTGTGCATCAAATGGAATTGGTTTTGAGTCAAACAAGTATCGAAGGACAAAGTCATAATTGATTGTGCACCTTCACAGAAAACATTCTGCGCAATAGTTTTTGAGATTTTTGCACTGAAACTTGACTAAATGGTTGATCTCTAAAATATATAAATTGAAAGTATAGACACATTTGGGAACAAGTCTTATACATTGGCTTCCAAACAAAATTAGTTTTAGGTTAATTATATCCCTAAAGATATGTCAAAAGGGTTAGGAGTGGTTTAATTAACAATTTTTTCTTTCCCCTCTCCTTTCAGTTATATGGGCATTCCATGTGCACCATGACAACACTTGACGAACATGTAGACCTCATACTCATATTCTAATGTAATTTAACACATCCATTTATCCATCCTCATACACCAGAGATCCTTTCCAAAGAAATCTCACATAAAACATAATACAATTTTGAAACTATTAATTCATATTTCCCTTAATTGGGTTAACCCAAGGGCAAGCTTCCACATGGCCATTATTCAACGATCAACCTCTTCATGATAAATACTGTTAATGAAATGATTCATTCAGGATTTCACTTACCTTTAACAAACACGTTCACACCTCGTTAATCATCACACAACATCTTACCCACAAGTTTATTCGTAGTGTCACATCATGCCATACAAGGCTAACCAAGTTAAGTTTCCAAAAAAGTTCATTAAAGAGTTTTATTAATCACTTTGAAGGTGCTGGTTTTAAGCTTTATTATTTATCAATGGCGGACCTCTCATCCCATTTTGTCAATTAATTCATGACGACTGACTATTATAAATCATAGTTTAACCATTAGTCATCACACATTACAATTTAATCGTAAATCAATGCTTAATACCTTTACCATTTATTAACTCACCAATCTCAACATGAGATTTATTCATTTTCATCCCATCACTGCTCCATGATTAACCCAATATGATAACTTCAATTAACCCTCTCTAACATGTCAAAATCATTTCAGTAAATTTCTAAAAATGGGCCAACTTAGGCTTTATGTCATGCATGTCAGGGACATGTCTTCAACGGTTAACATTGATAACCTATCACACAATCCAAGCATATGACACACCAAACAAACCCATCCCACAATATCCATGTAAATCACATTTTTATAGCACAATGATTATGACATAAATTCAAGGCATACCTTTTACAAAAAATTAAACATCACAGGGCCTTCAAACAATTTCATAAAGAATTTGAATATTCGATAACCACTTTTTAATGGCTCTAAGTAAGCATCCATTGAATCCATCAATTTAGATGGAGGATTATGACCACCTACTTTAAACCAACCCTATGAATTACATATGTCACATGTCGACCAAAGAAATCTCTTTGTGCAAGTGAAACAACACGACAACCCTTCTTGACCCCCAAATCCCTGAAATAAGGCCTAAAATTCATGGGAAAGGATGTGGCCATATAGAAGGGAACTTAACCCCAATAGAAGAAGGGGAATAAGAGGAACAATACCTTGTACCCATGGGAGGTGGAAGAGAGAAAGCATGAATGAGAGAGAGAGATGACTGTACAAATCAAAGAGAGGGGGAAAGGGGGATCACATGAGTGAGGAGAGGAAGAAACAAAAATAAACCCCATTTAATCTCTTTTTATAACAAAGTCTTATCCTTTTCACAATTTTTTAAAATAAATCTCGCATTTATCTTTTAAGGCCCAAACTTGTATAATCTCCTCTTAACCACACATGCCTATCCAATGTAGTTTACCCAAGCTTATTGTCCCACACAGATTATTCCACAAACCTATTTGATAAAAATTAGCTCGGGTCCCTTTTAATTCCCTAGGATTGTTTATGATTTCAAATCCTTGAAGACCAACTCATTTAACTCATCCAATGACATTTTGGAGAGTTGAAAGTTGGATAAAATCTTCCAAAGAGCTAGTCTTTTTATACTGGTGCACTTGGCATACACAATGGTCTAGAGAATGTTAATATTAGAAGAGGCGTTGTTGGCTTGGAGGTGAAGGAATTGTTTGTTGTTCCAAATGAGACTAATATAGACGGAGGAATCTTAGATGATCAAGATTTTATTATTCAAATTTTCTTGGAAGTCTTAGAAGCCTAATTCTAGGTCGATGTTACTGAGCTTGTTAAGAGTGACCATAAGTTATGAGATAACATCCAAGGGAATCATATCTTTTTGGATGATGATGTGAAGTCTCCTTATATAAGATGGAGATAACTCTCACATTCTAGGCGAGAAAACTCAACATTAGAAGGATGGGAGGGTGTTAGGTTCTTGCCTGGTGCGCTGAACAGTAGAATAAAAGTAGGGAAAACACCTATGACTCTTGTATATTTCCAAAAGAAGAGAAGAAATGGAATTATAGTAGGCAGTGGTGAAGGAAGAAGAAGAATGAGGTAGAAGAAACCCAAGGAAGAAGATGACTCCTCAGAGAGCCAAGGCCAAATCCTCCTATGAACTGCCTCCCATCCGCTTCCTAGCATACATTCTAAAAAAATGATTCACACCCCTTCCCTCCTAACCACTTCCTTATTTAATACCCTAAAAAAATACTAACAACCCATTCTCCAACTCTCTAACTGCCACAACTGGCCAAAATAGACTAATAAAGGGAAAGACAACACTATCCCTGCTAAAACTCTCACTCCACACAGAACGCCCCTACTCCCTAACACTACGTACCCCCTTTAAAACCACCTTTTCCCCAAAGTGGACCTCCAAAACACAGCCCACACCTTTTTCTATGATCAAACACCTTTCAGTACATTGGTTCTTAAACCTGTTAGTCCCCTTTACGCTCTCCAACATCCCACGCTTCATCAAGTCTTCAAATTAAGAAAAAAAATCATTGATTGTACTCTTCCTCCTCCAAAGGTCTACAACCTCAAACAAGGAAATACCACTACCTTCTTCCTTTCCTTTAGTAGCCTCCCACAATGCTAAAGATTCAGTGGTACCGACTCCAATTGCAGCAGCTTCCCACCCACTCTTCCCCAAATTTGAATTGGTCCCGGGAAGAGCAAAAAACTGTACAGAAACATTCCAGAAAAACTATGGGCTTCCAAAAACCATTGGCGCCTTGCTGCATGCTTTCCAGATTTTCACCTTGCAAGAAATCTTCAGCCTTATCTTCAAAAATTTTGGTTGCAGCTTTGTTAGCTCCCTCAATAATTGGCAGCCCAAAATCGGTCTGCACATCTTCTCCTCCTTGAATACAATATCCGATAGCTCCCTCTTGTGAGGCTCGTGCAATTTTTTGTTTTACTACCCCCTTGGCTAACATCACCAAACATACAACATCACTGTTCGTTCGGCCCCCAAACATACCCCATTAAGCTCTTTCGGGAGTCACAAATTCTGTTCAGGTCTAGCTCTCTCTGATCCTCGTTGCTTCTGTGCGGCTGGAACCATTTGTTCCATGCCATTCCCATAATTCTCCAATAGTTCTAGCTTCAACTGCTCCCATGTTTCACCGAGTTTTTTATATTTCTATGGCCAAAACTTGAGTTGAACCGTGTATTCCATACTAAACTATGCCCATGGAAGTTTCATTTCCTCTGCAGTGCGATTTATTAGAAATCATTCCTCCATTTTCATTATCCAACCACAAGGATCCTCCCCTAAAAACATAGACACCTCTAGTCTCTTCATAACAGTTCTCTTAAAGGCAGCCATATTCTGTATGGACATTGAGTATTTGATTTTTTTGTTTTTTTCCTTTTTGTAGTTGTGTTCGTAACTCCTCATGGATTGTGTCTATGATAGAATTCGCACTTTTGAAATGACGACCAGTTCCCAAAATCTATTCCCCTGCACGCACATCACACAACTACACATCACATAGCTACAACTAGTAGTATACGACTTCCTCCCAGCATTCGAACTACTCTGTAACTGTTTTTGATGTCATCCCGATCGGTCGAATCAAACTCCAACACAATATACCCGCACAAAGCAGCGTGCATTTCCACACAACAGTATTTTCCCTTAAGATAGTTTCTCCATGATCGTTCTTCGCAATGATTGTCTCACAATGATCATTTCTGTGTTTGGTTTTGATTCTTGAGGGAAAGAATCATTTGGGATATATCTAATGTAATGGTTTGTACCTTCCCAACCCATTACTTTGCTGGTTTTGTGGTTGGAGAGTGCTTATAGGAGGCTATAGGAGGTTCAATGGAGTTGGAGCTGCAACAAAACTACAACATACCTTTTACATTGTAAAAGAGGAGTTTACAACATAAGTACGTAGTTTATGGCTTGTCAAGCCAGCAACTTATGACTTCTGTGTGGTGAGGGGATACCGTATGAAATGAGTTTATGCTGTGAAAGTGGAATTTATTGTGTAAGTTTAATCTATCCCTAGGTGCCATTTTTTCAATGGAAAAGGAGTTTATGACCTAAAGCTTTGCGATGTGTGGGGCGGCGATGTGGTGGATGGTTGGCATGGATGCGACATGGGAAATTGTGCGATGTGGTGCGCAGAGGTTGTGATGTGTGGTTGAGGTGTATAGGGTTGTGGTGCACAATGGTGATGTGTGGTGGTGATGTGTGATGGTTGTGTGCGGCAGATTTGTTGTGAGATGTGGTTGAGATGTGCGATGTGTGGTTGTTGTCGTAATGTAACAAAGAACCTGGGTCACCATTTGATCCAGCGCCTGAATCGGCCCGCCACATACCCGATGAGTGTCCCTGATCCCCCGAGCTGATGAAAAATGTCAAGGGTATTTAACATAACCATTGGGTATAGTTTTACCCTCAAGAAGCCGAACTGACCCAACACCCAAACAAGACACAACATAAATAATCAAGCACAAACCAAAGAAGACATCTCAAATAAATTACCAAGTAATACAGAGTTACAAAACTACAACTAAAGATAAAAGAGACAAAACGGTAGACCAGAGGACAAGAGAAAATCGAGCCAACCAGTTGTACAAACTGAAGGTTCGATCACCAACCAACTCCAGGTGACACTGGAGTCACCACCATGATCCCAACGCCAACCGATTCCCAAAATAGGTGGCACTGGATCCAACCTAAAATCCAAAACCTGAAAGGACACGCACAAGACATGAATACTACAGACCCACCAATGTGAGTATGTAGGGTGTGAGCCGAAACTAGTAAGATACCACCAAAAGTCCATTCCACTTCTTTTCTTTAAGAAACCAATTATGCTAGTTGGAAAACAAGGCATGGAAAAATAGGTTTTCACTTTCAATTTAAAGCATTGAGGAAAAAAAAAATTAAATGGCATGTTAATATGAATACCCCTTTTTAAAACCACCCCCTTTTCCTTTAAAAGTTTACACACACACCCAACTCAGGGTAAACAAGGAAATGAGGGTAGACATTCAAGAAGCAACATGCTAAATAAAGAATGGAATAACATTAGCAAAAAATGAGGCTAAACCATACAAGGATCAACACACCCAGAAATTACATCGAAGCAATATACAAAGCATGAGCCAATATGTTTAAAAAGTTCATAATCATAGATACATAACATGAGCCGAAACCACAAGGACTAACGGGGCCACACAAGACACACAAACATGGACCTAACTGCCGGTAGGGTAAGGACACACATTATCCACAGAATCTCTATAAGCAGTCTCCGTGGTGAAAACCCCCAAAGTTAGGTGTTACATAAAACTAGGGGGGTCTAGCCAGTGCAAAACCTCAACTATCCAAGCAATGTCCCACTACTACCCAATTAGCAACCTCGATCTCCTCATGGAATAATAATAGAGGTGTGCTACGAACAATACCATCATCACATGACAATAACAAGCCCTTACAACTACCACTACAATTACGTCATTCCCACCTCCCACACTACCCTAAAAGTGATCCCCAAAACATGAGCACAACACGTGTCACATAACCAAGCATCCATTACATGGATAAACACAACATCAACAAAAGCACAAGGGCTCAACAGGGGCATGGTCAACAATCAACACATCACAAGGTGCCAACCGAGCCTTCAATTTTATACATATAACATATACATTAGAAATCCTTGTTATGACCCGTCCCCCAGGGCCTATGCCATGACTACCCTAAGCCCGCCTTTCTATAGGCCAGGGGCTGACGACTAGCACCGAATAAGCATATCCCAAAAGGGGAAGACATTTTCCTTTAAACCAATACACATGCACAAAGCTCAAACTGCAGAAAGTAAACATAAAGTAAAAACAACTGTCATTGAGATAACTACTGAGAGTACAATACAAACTGAAAGTATAAAGGGGTCAGAATATAAGCCCAAAACCACAAAGGAAAGTAAAACTGTCACAGTCTGTCCGCTCGAGACCCCACCTGAAGGGTAGGTGAAGGGTAGCTTCATGTAGCCGTAGAAGTACGACTATCCGTCCCATCTCACTGAGCACCACCTGGTCCCGGACCACCAAGGTCTCCGTCGAAGCCTCCGTATGTCCTGTCTCACTGAGCACCATCTGGTCCCAGACCACCAAGGTCTTCATCGAAACGTCGATCACCAGCATGGGACACGACATGTGTAGGTGAAGCCTGTGCAGGGGTGAGTAACACAACACTCAATAGGGACACCAAAACACAAGGGAAAGACCACAAAATAAGACCACACATCAAGATCACAAATCAAAGACAACTTACACCAGGTATAACTCAAAGTATGGAAAGTAAGACTATCAGTCGTAACACTGAACACCGTGGACTGCTGAGGTACTCATCCATGACGAGTACCATGGGACTGCTGGGTCACACAGAGCCACTCCCCACCGTGGGTCTGCCGAGTCGCACAGAGCCGCTCCCCACTTAGGCCATCATACCTGGTCTACACATGACCACTTATAGATGGTCCACACAGGGCCGCTTATAGCTAGTTTACACAGAGATTCTTGTAGCTGGTTCATGCAGAGTTGCTTGTAGTTGGTCCACATAGGGCCACTTATCATCTAGGCCTGTAGGGTCACTTAGACCCGCTCGTCAGCAGTATTTGGGTGTCAGCCAACCACCATAATTCCCGCACATAATGCGTTTGATTCCGAGAGAATCTACGTCTCAAGCCATCGATCACATATCAACTGCCACGAAATCTCACTTTGGGTATGCCCAAAGGACCGTCTTGTCGCAAGGGTCCGAACGCCATAGACGACGTGTCAATCAGATGCTCAGTTTGAAAGATATTGGCGTTTTAGTAAACATGAGTTGGTTGTGTCCAGACCTGGTCCGACCAACCCGACCAACCCGAACCAGGGATCCCGCATGACCCGACTCGGTTGGGTATGGGCTGGCCCGGTCTGACTTGGCCGTTGGGCCAGGCCCATTGGGCCTTGTTGGACCCGGTCGGGTTCGGCCGTGGGTCCAGTCCGTCGGGTTGACCAGCAACCTGGTTTCATCCAGCTCGCAACTTACGGGTCGGTTCTTTCCCAGCCCGAGCTGCCCAGCGGCCCGATTTTCCCCATTGGCCCGACCCACATCAGCGACCCGACTCTTCTCCATCTCGGGCCACCTAGCAACCCGGTTCGTGCCACTGACCCGACCCGCATGGTGGGCCGGTTTCCCCTACCGGGACGCCCATGGGGCGTCCGGCTAAGGCCGACCGCCTCCCTCGCACGTGGTCGAGGACCATGTGCCAGCTCATGCCGAGGCCCGTCAACGTGGGTTGCTCCTCAAACACGGTGCTCGAGCAGAACCACCAGTCTACGCTGGTCCGTTCACGCGGACCGGTTTCCCCACTGTGGCCCGTGACTTTGTCTCTAATCTAGCTCACCACCGCACTCTGCAGACCGCGACTCTACACCGCGCGCACCATCAACGCGGCTGGGTGGCCGCATGCGCCTTTGACGCGGTCGGGCGGCCGCGTGCGCCTCCGACGCGGCCGGGCGGCCGCGTGCGCCTCCGACGCGGCCGGGCGGCCGCGTGCGCCTCCGACGCGGCCGGGCGGCCGCTTGGGCCTCCGACGCGGCCGCGTGCGCCTCTGACGCGGCCGGGCAGCCACGTGCACCTCTGACTCACCCAGGTGGTCGCGTGCGACTCCGACTCCGACTCGGCCGGGTGGTCGCGTCCGGCTACTGCTAGTCACTGACTTCCGTGCTGTAGGCTCCTATCGCCGCCACGGTACGCTGCCAGCGGGCCGCTTCTTGCTTGCCGCCGCGGTCAGGTACTACGGTCCGGTGTCACCACCGCGGCCTTGTGCCTGGTCTCTTGCCGGTGCCACGACTCGCCTGGATGCAGCCCTTCTGCCTGGGGATTCTACAGCTGATGCGCCACCGTCTGTTATGCCACGAAGATCAGGGAGAGGGAGATGAAGGGGATCATAAAGAACACCCATATAAACAACCAACCTTTGTTTGTGTTGGTCCGGAATTGTTCGTGTTAGTGGGATCACGACATATAAATTATAAATCACCAAGATTTAATCCTGATATCAACCCACAATTATATTTCCCAACCCTACAAAGGAAATCCATCCGCAGATCAACTTGTTAGAGAGTTGATCTGCGTTCTTCGTTTAGAGGGGGAGAGCAGGGAAAACAATTCATTAATAGTTTAAACCCCTACATGGGAAATGAGATTGCTCAAGGATGATCATTGGTCGCCGTCCATCGATCTCCGATCCCAAATCCACTCTCCAAGGGTGTCGCCGCTGTCGTCCGACTCACCAATGTTCGTTTTTGGAGAGGTTTTCCTTTTTCATTCGTTGTCGTCACCCACCAATGCCTCATAGCAATTCCAGGAGTGTGCCAACAATCCTTCATTGCTTGTTAAGCTATTAATTGACGAATCGTGAATCAACATTTCTGTTACGCTGCGTTGCAGCGTCATTACACTGTGTTGCAGTGTCATCACACTGCGTTGCAGCGTCATTACACTGACTCATTAATGAGGTTCATTGATGAGATTTATCATCACCCCATCACTGCACTGCAACGAATAATTTTAAATAAAATACACTTCTTAAGATTATTTTATTTTTCCTTAAAACGTCTGAAAAATAACTTTTTCCCTCGACCCGTGCCAGTTAAGGTTAAATCCTGTTTAAGGATAAAATCTCATTACGAACTCAACGGTGGTCTCAAATTTTTAATCCGAGTCACTGTTTTTGAGTTATGAGGATTCGAAAATAAAATAACTTTTATTTAAATTATTTTATTTACGGTCACGTCCCAAAAACCAACTTTCACAGTCGGCCTGCGCCAACCTATGTTAGGCTCTGCCTAATGGAAGCATACCCTCACAAACTCAACGGTACTCTCAGATTTCCAATCTGAGTTATCGTTTATGATTTATAAGGATTTGAAAATAAAAATAACTTTATTCAATTATTTTATTTACGGCCAAAAAATACTTTCCACTGTTGACTCGCGCCGGCCAATATTAGGCTATGCCAAAGGAAAACATACATTCATGAGCTCAACAGTGGTCTCAGATTTTCAATCCGAGTCACCGTTCGTGAGTTATAAGCATTTGAAAAATAAAATAATTTTATTTAATTATTTTATTTATGGTTATGCCATTTTTGAGTTTTCTCACTAGAGGCCTGCGCCAACTAAACATAAGTCACTCCTAGGGTAATTTTGCTATCCTGAATGCAACGATGCCCTCAAATTTCCGATTTGGACACCCGTTTAATATTTATTCCACTTTTTCAGGAAAACTGCTCGCGTGCTATTTAAAACTTAACATTTTTTTCGACGGATCATTCCGGGCACTCCAGGACTCATAATCGCACACCGTCTTAGTGTCTGGTCTCTAAATAATCCCATTTAATTTTCAAAAAAAAATCATGGAATCCTAGGGTATTACATTACTCCCCCTTTTAGGGCTTTATGTTTTGGTAAGCCAAAACAAGGGTTAATCAAACAAAAAAGGGGTATTGAGCACGAATTTGAGCCTCATGATACCACGTGCTCTCCTGGAGATTCCTGTGCTGCCAACAAACATGTATCAGAGTAATTGACCATCCATGAAGGACCATCTCATGTCGATCCTCTATCTCCATTGGGTACTCCATGAATGTCGTCCCGTCGTCAATCTCCAGCTCGTCGTGGTCGATGACATGAGAAGGTCCATGCATGTATCTCCTCAGCTGAGATACTTGGAAGGCGTCGTGCACCCTTTCTAACTGCGGAAATAGAGCCATGTGGTATGCCAACTCACCCACTCTACGCAGTATCAGGAAAGGTCTGATGAAACTCAGAGATAACTTACTGCCTTGACCAAATATCACTATCCCTCGTCAAGAAGAGACCCGTAGGAATACGTGGTCCCCCTATTAGAACTTTAAGGGTTTTCATCACCTATCAACATAGGACTTTTTTCGGCTCTGTGCAGTCTTCATCTGCTCTCGGATGACCTGCACCTTCTTAGTGGTAGCGTGTACCATCTCTGGACCCATGAGTACTGACTCCCCTAAGTCTGTCCATCATAACGGTGACCTGCTTAGTCATCCGTAAAGTGACTCGAATAGTTTCATACCGATGGTGGATTGGTAGCTGTTGTAGTATGAAAACTCCACCAGTGGTAGGCATTCCTCCCAACTGTGACGAAAATCAAGAACATAAGCACGAAACATGTCTTCCAAGGTCTGTATGGTCCGCTCCGTCTGACCATCCTTCTGTGGGTGTAAGGCTGTGCTCAAGCACAGCTGAGTCCCAAACGCCTCCTGTAATCCCTTCGACAAACGAGATGTAAAGCGTGCATCATGATTTGAGACTATCGTAGATTGGATTCTATGGTGTCGAACTATCTCATGCACGTAGAGGTGTCCCAAACTCTCTACTAAACTATGCTCTCGAATGGGTAGGAAGTGGGCCGACTTGGTGATTCGGTATACGATAACCCATATGGTATCGTGCCCCCTGAATGTACGTGGTAAGCCCATCATGAAGTCCATCGATATTCCCTCCCACTTCCACTCCGGTACCTCGAGGGTTTGTGTCAAGCCTACTGGAACCTGGTGCTCAGCCTTCACTTGCTAACAAGTGAGGCATCTCGAGACAAACTCTGCCACTATCTTCTTTATCCCCAACCACCAGTACTAACGTCAGAGGTCCTGGTACATATTTGCCACACCTGGATGTATCTCCAAAGTGGATATATGAAACTCCCTCAACACCTCATCCCGCAATGTCACTGGTACAATGGTGCGTCCTCTGAAAAGGATGACGTGCTCCCTACCTTTCGAATATCCATCAGGGGTATGCCCTGTGGACATCTGGACACGTGTATCCTTGAAGCTGGCATCTCCGAGTTGCACCTCCCTGACTCACTATAAGAGTGGAGGTGAAACTACCATCTACTAAAGAAAAGCTACCTCATATCTATCCATAAAGGATATCTGAAGTGAGACCAACTGCTCTGAGACCTCGTTCAGTAACTGTGAACTCAATCTCCTGATGAGAGAATCTACCACCACGTTCCCCTTCCTAGGAGTATAAAATATCTAGATTTCATAGTCCTGGAGGAACACTAGCCAACTTAATTGTCTCATATTCATATCTTCTTGAGAAAAGATAAACTTGAGACTCTTGTGGTCAGAGTAGACGATGAATCTTTCGCCCATAAGGTAGTGTTGTCACATATTTATTTTAAATACTACTGCTGCCGACTCAAGGTTGTGATTCGCATAGTTATGCTCATGCAGTATCAACTGTCATGAGCCATAAGCAGTCACTGCTTTCCCTTGCATCAGGACATAACCAAGCCCGGTTCGTGATGCGTCACAGTACACTACGTAGTCAGAACCCTCCTCTGGCAACCTCAATATATGAGCACTCTTTAAGCTCTGCCTCAGCTGCTGAAAGCTCTACTGACATCCTTCTTTCAACACAATGGGTTTTCCCTTATTCTTCAATGTCTTCATGGGTGCTGCAACTATGGAGAAGTTGGGTACAAACCTCCGATATTACCCAGCCAACCCAAGGAAACTTCGCACCTCGGTAACACTCTTAGTTGGTTCCCAAGAAAGCGCCGCCTCGATCTTCGCTGGATCCACTGCAACTCTAGCCTCTGAGATGAAATGCCCCAGGAAATGGACTTTTTTGTATCTAGAGATCACTCTTCAAGAGTTTTCTTTAAAGATGGTGTTCTTGGAGTGTGTCCAGAACCATCCTCAAGTGTATCATGTGCTCCTCCTCAGACACTAAATACACTAAGATGTCATCAATTAAGACCACTACAAACTGGTTTAAGTACGATTGGAAGATCCTATTCATGAGTCCCATGAACACTGTTGGGGTGTCTGTCATGCCAAATGACATCACTAAGTACTCGTAGTGGCCGTAGCAACATCTGAAAGCTGTCTTCAAGATGTCCTCATCTCGTACTTGAAGCTGGTGATAACCATATCTGAGGTCTATTTTTGAGAACCATCTCACCCCCTTCAACTGATCGAAGGGGTCATCAATCCCCATTAGAGGATACTTTTTCTTCATGGTCACCTGGTCCAGGCACTGGACATCCACACATAGCCTCAAGCTTCTGTCTTCCTTCTGGGAAAACAACACTGGGACTGCCCATGGTGAAATGATGGGCCTTACGAAACCCTTTCTCTGCAAAGCCTCAAACTGTACCCTCAGCTCTCAGAGATCTATGACAGCCATTCGATATGCAGGTGTAGATATTAATGATGTCTTGGGGTACATATCAATGTAGAAGTCTAGCCCTCTACAAGGAGGTAGTCCTGGAACATCCTCTAGAAAGATGTCATCGTACTCATTCACCAATGTAGGGAATTGAAAACTCAAAACATATACTGCTACATGGGTAAGGATGGACACTTGCTACTACCCCCTTCCCCTATCCTCCATCTCCTTGAGCCTGGTGTGGACCACATTGGGGTGGTGGTTGTAACATATCGAAATGTATACCACTTCCTCCTGCTCTCTAAGCTCCTCTACTATGTCTGCCACCCTGCAGAAGGATCACAGCTAGAACCGCCATCTGGTCAAGTGGTGTCCTCACTAAGCGGAAGACTCAGGTCACCACCTCCAGCCAATCCTCAGTGACTTGAGGATCTATATCTCCCCTAAACCTGGGAGGTCCTAGTCTCTGGAACTCATGTAAGGTACCGAGTCTACGTGCGTCCTCTATTGGTAGCGCCAATAGTAACTATTAACCAACGGGCAGTGGTATCACTGAGACACATCCCAAAGGATCCATCTTGGGAAATAGTCCCTGTATTGAATCCTCATCACTCTGTGGGCCATCCTCATAGTCACGCACTGGAATCCTGACTGGCTGTCTCCGTGGAGGCATCTTGAAAGAGAATCAATATGAACCATAGTCAATTTATTATACATGGTGAGCTGACTCTGACTCAAAAAGATCAAGGGAAAACACTCAAATACGCATGAAACCAGTGTTTTCATGTACCTGGTCAGAAAATAGAATTCAGGGTCTTGGTGTATGGATGTCGACCACCGCACTAACACTGGACTCCCTGGCATGAAAGCCAAACTCGAAACACTTAACACTGTTGCCCCATCAAAATTTACAAACTCTTAGTTCTTCCGGTAGAACTGATGTCCTCTGATACCACTTTGTCACGACCCATCCCCCAGGGCCCGTGTTGTGACTACCCCAAGCCTGTCTTTCATAGGTCAGGGGATAGCAACTAACACCGAATAGGCATATCCCAAAAAGGGAAGGCATTTTCCTTTAAACCTGTACACACACACAGAGCTCAAACTGTGGAAAGTAAACACAAAGTAAACCACAAAAGTCACTGAGACAACTACTGAGAGTACAGTACAAAATGAAAGTAAAAAGGGAACAAAATACAAAGTCCAAAACCACAAAGTAAAGTACAACTACCACGGTTCTTCTACTCGAGACCCAACCTAAAGGGTAGGTGAAGGGTAGTTGTCTGTAGCTGTAGAAGTACGCTCGTCCGTCCCGTCTCATTGAGCACCACCTGGTCCCAGACTACCAAGGTCTCCGTTAAAGCATCGATCACCTGCATCGAACACGACACGTGTGGGCGAAGCTCATGTAGGGGTGAGTAACACAACACCCAGTAGGGACCTCGAAACATAAGGGAAAGACCACAAAACAAGACCACACAACAAGATCACAAAGCAAAGACAACACACACCAGATATAACTCAAAGTATGGAAAGCAAGACTATCAGTCGAAACACTGAACACCTTGGACTGCTGAGATACTCATCCCTAATGAGTACCGTGGGTTTGTTGGGTCACATAGAGCCGCTCCCCACTGTGGGTCTGCCGGGTCACACAATGTCACTCCCCACTTAGGCCATCATAGCTGATCCACACAGGTCCGCTTATAGTTGGTCCATACAGGGACGCTTATAGTTGGTTCACACAGAGCCGCTTGTATTTGGTTCACACAGACCCGCTTGTATCCCGTCCACACATGGACACTTATCATCTAGGCCGGTAGGACCACTTAGACCCGCTTGTCAGTAGTTTTCAGGTCTCAGCCAGCCGCTAGGATTCCCGCATGTAGTGCACTTGATTCCAAGAGAATTTACTCCTCAAGCCATCAGTCACATCTCAAATGCCACGAAATATCACTTAGAGTATGCCCAAAGGAACTTCTTGTCACAAGAGTCCCAACGTCGTAGACGACGCGTCAATCAGATGTTTGGTCTGAAAGATATTGACGTTTTAGTAAACATGGGTCGGTTGTGTCTGGTCCCAGTCCCACCTGGTTGGACCGACCCAACCAACCCGGCCCGGGGGTCCCGCATGACCCGAACCTGTTCAGCCAACCCAAACCGACCCGGTTGGTTATGGGTCGGCCCGGTCCGGCCTGGCTGCTGGACCCGGCCAGGTTCAGCCATGGGTCCAGCCCATCGGGACGTCGAATGACCTGGTTTCATCCGGCCCGACCCGCAACTGGTGGGCCTGTTCCTTCCCAGCCCGGGCCGCCCAGTGGCCCAATTTGTCCCATCGGCTCATCCCGCATTGGCGGGCCGACTCTTCTCCAACTCAAGCCGCCCAGCGACCCAATTCATGCCACCGACCTAGCCTGCATGGAGGACCAGTTCCCCCCTGCTCGGACGCCCACGAAGCGTCCAGTTCGCATCGCACGCAGCCTACTGAGGTCGGCTGCCTTTCTCGCATGCTGTTCAGAACCACGTGCCAGCTCCTGCCGTGACCCGCCAGTGCGAGCCACTCCTCCAACACGATGCCCGAACGACGCCGCCTATCTGCACCGGTCCGCTCATGCTGATCGGTTCTGCCCCTGTGGCCCGCGCCTTTGTTGCGGGTCCAGCTCTCCATCGCGGTTTGCGGATCGCGGCTCTGCGCCTTGTGTGCCTCCGACGCGGCTGGGTGGCCGCTTCCGCCAATCGTCGGCCTCTGTGCCGACGGCTCTGTGCCTGTGGCCTCTATGCCTGCAGCCGGGTGCCACCGTCGTGGCCTTGTGTCGCGATCTCTTCCCGGTGCCGCAATCCGCCTAGCTGTGACACTTCCGCCTGGGGATTCTATAGCCGATGTGCCACCGTCCTTTACAGTACGAAGAACGATGAGAGAGAGATGGAGGAGATCACAAAGAACACCCATATGAACAAATGACCTTTGTTTGTGTTGGTCTGAAATTGTTCGTGTTAGTGGGATCACGACATATTAATTATTAATCACTAAGATTTAATCTCGATATCAACCCACAATTATATTTTCTATCCCCTCAAGGGAAATCCATCCACGGTTCACGGGAATCGATATGGTGATGATGTTTCTTGAAAGTTGTAATTTGAATTGAATGCAGCATTGTGTTTGGAATGTTTTGTTTCCCGCTTCTCCTTAAAGAGGCTTTTTGGAAATGAAAAAAATAGATTCGGTCGGTCATCCACGAATCAACTTGTTAGAGAGTTGATCCGCATTCTTCGTTTAGAGGGGGTGAGTAGGGAAAACAATTCATTAATAATTTAAACCCCTAACCGGGAAATGATATTGTTTGAGGATGATCGTTCATCATCGTTCATAGATCTCCGATCCCAAATCCTCTCTCCAAGGGTGTCGTCTTCGTCATCCAAATCACCGACGTTCATTGTTGGAGAGGTTGTCCTTCGTCGTTCGTCATCACCACCCACCAAAGCCTCAACACAATTCCTGGATTGTGCCAACAATCCTGCATTGTTTGTTAGGATATTAATTGATGAAATATGAATCAATGTTTTTGTTATACTAACTCATTAATGAGGTTCATTAATGATATTTATCTTCACCCCGGCGCTGCACCGCAAAAATTTTTTTTGAATAAAATAAATTTTTTAAGTTTATTTTTTTCCTTAAAACGCTTGAAAAATAACTTTTTCCCTCGACCCGCACCATTCAAGGTTAAGTGTTTCTTAAGGAGAATATCTCATTATAAAATCAACGGTGGTCTCAGATTTTTAATATGACTTACCATTTGTGAGTTATGAGGATTCCAAAATAAAATAACTTTTATTTAAATTATTTTATTTACGGTCATGTCCCAAAAACCAACTTTCACAGCCAGCCCGCAACGACTGATGTTAGGCTCCGCCTAAGAGAAACATACCCTCACGAACTCAACGGTACTCTCAGATTTCCAATCTGAGTTTCCATTTATGAGTTATAAGAATTTGAAAATAAAATAACTTTATTCAATTATTTTATTTACGACCAAAAACTACTTTCCACTGTTGACTTGCGCCGACCAATGTTAGGTTGTGCCTAAGGAAAGCATACCCCCATGAGTTCAATGATGGTCTCAGATTTTCAATATGAGTCACCATTCGTGTGTTATAAGCATTTGAAAAATAAAATAATTTTATTTTATTATTTTATTTACGGTTATGCCATTTTTGGGTTTTCTCACTGGAGGCCTATACCGGCTAAACTTAAGTCGCGCCTAGGGTAAACCTGCCCTCTTGAATGCAATGGTTCCCTCATATTTATGATCCAGACACACGTTTATGAATTATTACATTTTTCAAGAAAACCGCTCAAACACACTATTTAAAACTTAATTTTTTTTCAACGAATCATTCCGGGCACTCTCGACCTCATAATCACACATTGTCTCAGCTCTTGGTCTCAAAATAATCCCATTTAATTTTCAAAAAAAAAATTCATGGAATTCAGGGGTATTACAATCCCTTTTTCAAAACAACATGGAACGCCAACACAATTCGAAAGGAAAACATAATCATCAACAAATACAACCACACCAATCAACAGAAACTCCATTCCACATATTAACACCAAAACACCCTTTAAAACATAAAAAACCTGTTTTAACACAAAAGGAAAGACACTTTGGAAACCTCTTTTATTTAAAAACACAAAAAACAAGTGCGTCTCTGTAAGAAAACCAAAATTGGCATTTTATCAAACATGGGGAGTGCATAAAATACATTTTCGCATCAAAAAATCATTTCAAGCCTGAAATTCCACCAATTTTCAACATGAAAATTAATCAAAATTAATTTAATATTTAACAAAACAACCCTAGATAGTCTACAGCATGATTATCTAGGCCAAAATAAATTTAAAAAATCTAAGAAATAATAGAACTCCTGAATAAAATTAATTGAAACAAAAACACCCACCTCATGTGGCGAGACCATGCCGCCTTTGATGAAATCCACCTAATAAGGAATCCTACCACAACTCATCAAAGAGGATCTTGGAGGGAGGAAGAAACCCCAAGGGAGGCATTTGGGTCGTGGGAGTTTAATGTTGGTGGATTAGGGGAGAAACCTAAAATAAAAAGAAAAGAAAAGGAAAAAAATACCCCAACCTAGACAGGCTTCACTGTTAGCCCACACGATTTTCTAAACTATGCGACAACCGTGCAAATCACCTTTATTAAGAAGTAAATGTTCTGCACACCTAGGTCGCACACTTAGATGAATTGTGCTCCCTAACCGTGCTCTCCCAACAAACCCACTGAACAGGGTGCACAATTTCTCTTAGGGAGCCCGCACAATTTACAAACCATGAACCATAACCGTGAACCCCTATAAAAGCCTCTAAAACTCCAAATTTTGACCCATAACACCCCCAAAATCAAAATCAAAAGAAACCACAAGATTAATACTAAGAAAGTGACATCCCGTGGTGTCACATGTAATTTGTCTTGGTCGATGTGGCGCGATGATGACGGTGAATGTGTGGTGTTGTGATGGTGGTTGATGTGAGATGAGTGAGTTGTTGTGTGGTGTGGTTGTGATAGTTGCTTGGTTAGCTATGAAATAAATGATGATGCAAAATGAAATTAATAAACGAATGGGGTGGAAATGGATGTGTGGTAAATGAATTAAATAAATTGAATAAAAGATTGGGCTATTTAATGTGAAATGGAAATCATAAATGAATTAAAGTGGTGGAACCTGTAACTAAAAGTGGGAAATGTTTTGTGGCTTGTGTGGCGATTGTGAGATGTGTTGCATATAATGGTGGCGGCGATTGTGACAGTTGATGTGTGGTGTGGTGGTGGTGATGTGGTGTGCACTAGTGTAGTTGATGTGAACCCATAGGCTGTGTGTTGTGTGTTATCTATATATCATATATGTTTATATTATATCTATATACACCCCACTAGAGTTTGATAACCTTACCAACGATCATAGGTTCTGGGTTCCGTGTGTTTTCCCCAATATCCAGGATGGTGGTGATACAAATGAATGACTACCCCCTTTTCTCTGATATTCCTTCAGTAGTGAAAACCCAATTTTCTTTGGGAGAGATGTGCAGTGATGACCCAGGTGTTTTTGAGCGAGATGAAATGCGATGATGTTGTGATGCAATGTGATTTTTGGGGTGGGGGCCATGCGTGGTTGGAGGTGGGAACACGGTTGGTCTCTTTCACATTCCTAATACCCTACTTATTTGGTTATATGATGAGATGAGATGTGATGACCCAATGTTTTTGGGAGAGATGTGATTTGGTGATGCCTGATTCTAGTATAGGATGTTAGACCTTGTGAGGGTGGGGTAGATTGGGATGCATCCCAACCCACATCAGAGATGGTCAAGGTGTCTTCAAGTGAGATGTGATGCGATGCGATGTGATACGATGCAATGTGTTGGTGATGTGATATGTATGGAAGGGATGCAAGCACAAGATGTTCAACGTTGGGGCATGGGAGCAAAAAAACAGTGGGGAAGCGACAATGTGGTGCCTTGCATTGTTATGATCTCAATGTTATATTATTATATTGGATGCGTTATTTGGTGAGAAATCCATGGTGAGGTAGGGTTATGGTTAGTTGACCTGTATATGTGCTTGTTGGTTCTACGGTTTGTTCACTGGTGCATTAGCATGCTGTTTTCACATGTGTACTTGATACCTTGGTTATGTCCCTATTGAGTACACTTGTTATGCTCACCCTATGCATATAAACTGTTTTTTAGGTTTTTAGGAGGAATTTGGGGACCAAGATGAACATTACCAGTTCGGTTGTAGTTTTTGATGAGTCGCTACCAAAGACTTATCTTTTGGTATATTTTAGATACTTTTATATGTATTAATTTACTTTATCCATGCATTATGGGATAATTTTGAGTTTATCTTATCACAACTACAAAACTAGCCTTTAACAGCGCTCGAAATGGCCTTTATCAGTGCTAGAAAAGCACTGACTATATGAGAGAGGTTAAAAGCCCTGGTCTTTTATCATCACTGAAAAAGCGCTGATAAAGGGCCATACTGCAGTGTGCTGTAACAACACACTGTAGTACCACTACAATGTGTTGTAACAACACACCGCAATAACAAAAACACACCAAATATCAACCAAAATAAATACCAATACATGATTTAAATGAAATGTAATTTATAACACAAACACATGGAAAAAACACTATATTATAGACATTTCAAACATTGGTTTATACAATTACATAAATACAAATTATTACATACATTCAAAAACATCAATGTTCCTTTATCTTTTAATCCCGACTTGACTCATGCAAATTCTGAACAAACCACCCCTACTCGAGTATAAGAATGTACCTGTATAAGAAAACAATTCTTATGTTAGTAATAATATAAAGAAATAAATTAACACAAAGTTTTAATTTTTCTAAAATTCATATCAATTTTAAATAAAAATATGCACTTGGAGTCATACCCATCACACCATGCATTAGATTCAGGTGCGACTGATTCAAACACATCTCAAATGACTTATTGATCATTGTTCTAAAGTATCAAAAAAATCTGAATGTGTTTGCTCGGTTTTGAGTACATTGGTTGTATTTTTTACTAAAATTTCATTTTAAACTGGAAACACACACTTTTGACTCATTCTGATCACATCATGTATTGGTTTGACGTGAAACATATTCCTACACATAAAAAATGACTTATGAATCATTGTTTTAAATTATCAACAAAATTAGAGTGTGTTTGATCGGTTTTCAGTGAGTGATACTTTTTGAGTTAAAATGTCGATTTTAAACTGATAATGGACATTTTGAGTCATACCGTACACATCATGTATCAGATTGAGGTGTGGCTGATTCCTATACGCCACAGATGACTTATGGATCGTTGTTGTAAAGTATCAAAACAATATGAATGTGTTTTCTCGATTTTGAGTAGGATAATTGTCCATTTTACTAAAATTGATGACAATTTTAAATAGAAAGACACTGGTTCATATGATTCCTACACGTCTCAAATGACTTATGGATTGTTTTCCTAAAGTTTCAAAACAATATGAATGTTTTTTTCTCAGTTTTGAGTACGTCACTTATCTTTTTTACTAAAATATCTTTTTAAAATTGAAACATGCACTTTTACTCATACCAATCACATTATGTATTAGATTGAGGTGAAGATGATTCCTACACATCATAAATGACTTATGGATCATTGTCCTAAATTATTTAAACAATGTGAATTCATTTTCTCAGTTTTGAGTAGGTCAGTTGGCCTTTTTACTAAAATTGATGACAATTTTAAATAAAAAGACACATTTTGAGTCATACTACTCAGACCATGTGTCATATTGAGGTACGACTGATTCTTACACATCCCAAATGACTTATGGATCATTGTCCTAAAGTTTCAAAATAATCTAAATGTGTTTTCTCAGTTTTGAGTACATCATTTTTCTTTTTTACTATGATATCCTTTTAAAATTGAAACACGTACTTTGACTCATACCTATCACATTATGCATCAGATTGAAGTGCAGATGATTCCTACATATTACAAATTACTTCTGGACCATTTTTCTAAAGTATTTAAATAATGTGAATGTATTTTCTTAGTTTTGAGTAGGTCAAGATTATCTCTATGATTGAGCAGAGGCAACGTCATTTCTCTTCCTATACATGGACAAAAATCTTCTAAAATAAATGAACCTTGCAAGGACTAATGAAAATTCAATCAAAATTCCATTATATAATTTTTTGATAAAATATAGAAATTATATTATAACGTTACCTTTATATATTTTCAAAGGGTTTCCTTCATTATAGTTTGTTCTTATGAGGGGTTGGTAATATCATCAAGTGAAAAAGACATTGTCTTCATGAGTAGTCAAACATTTAATTTAGATTATGTTAATACAGTAGAGAACATATATTATTATGAGGAAAAACATAATATATTAAAAAACACTTTTACCTTCTCATTGAAACCGCTTTCTTTTTTTAAAGGTTTCAAGGATTTGGTTCCTCTATTGAGAATCCAAATCTCCTATTTATGGTCCCCTATAACTTACAAGACATTGTCTACATTGGGACTGACATGAACTGATTGTGATGTCCCAATAAAAGGGTCATCCTCAATTTAATTTTCATATGACTCAACATTTTTTTAGTTGCCAATAGGACAATCGACTAATTATTGTTTGTTGGATAAGAGAATTAAAATACTTTCACTGCTTGTGATTCCATTCTGAACGACTCGTCTTTTTCCCCTTCTACACTGAAATTCACCTTCACAAATCCCATTTTATCAACTTGCACTCCATAAAAATTGTCAACCCATTTGGAATGGTAAAGAGACACTTGAAATTTTGTTTAATCCATCTCGTATATCTATTTGATAATGCCAAAATATGACATATTTTTATAAATTGGATTTCTATCCTTGGAACCGGATATGTGCATCGCTTCAGCAACCAGCATAACACCACTATTTTTCATCGTACTGAAGTCATTGTGTTTTTTTTTGTATAGAATGTATAACCATTGATTGCAAAACCAGTGTAAGATATAACATTTTCATTCGGTCCTTTGGCTAGCCATTGAAGTCGTTCGACAATTGAATTCACATTTTTAGATAAATCCTTATAAATTTGATCTCTAAACCATCCTATAAACTATTGATTACGTGTATTTAATATCCATCCTTCAGCCCTTGATGGATTCAAATTTCTAAAATTTCTCTGTGGGATTCAATGTATGGATCAAAATCGTTACTATTATGTAATTTGTAAAGACGTGATTTCTCCTTCTTTTTCAAAGTAATTTTAACAACATCTATTCTGGAAATCCCTTTGCCCATAAGGCATTTTCTGTGACGATACTTTGGGAGACCGATGATTTCAACATATGATAGGTAATCGATATAGAATTCAATAGCTTCTTTAATAATATATCGTTCTGCAATACAACCTTCTGTCCGACTTCAATTCTTGACATACCCTTTCAAAATCTTCATATACCATTTAGTGGGGTACATTCATCTGTAATGGATCATTATATCAAAAAATGATGGTGTGAAGAACATATCTAATTCACATAATATGACTACAATCTCCTTATTTATGATGGGTAGCTTCGCCAGGTCTACAAATTTACTACATATGGATTTTAAAAAGAAGTAGAGTTTGGTTAATGTATGTCGTACATTTTTAGGTAGAATGCAACGGAAAGCAACGTGAATTAAATCTTTAATCAAAACATGAAAACCGTGTAATTTTAGTCCTTATAACTTCAAATTCGTCATTAGCATGAAATTCTTGATATTTGAAGAATACCCCTATGGAACTTTTACACTAGTAAGGAAAAAAATTACAATTTTTTCTGTCTGGATAGAGTGTAAGATACTGGAGGAAGAAAAGTCCGCACTTTACCCTTCACCAGTTCCAACTCTTCCCTTATCCCCATTTCAATCAAGTCCAACCTACCCTTGATTCCATATTTCGTTTTTACATGAACATTTAGTAACATTCCAATAACACTATCAAATACATTTTTTTCTACATGCATGACATCAAGAAAATGTCTAACATACAAACAATTCCAATACGATAACTCAAAGAAAATTGATCTCTTTTTCTAGCCTGATTTTTTAAGTTTTTTCAAAAATGGTTTACTGAAAACAGTGTCAATATTTTTTACTTTTTTTATAGTTGATTTCTCGTTAATGGAGACGGTGTTGTACCTTGTTTGATATTCTCATCGAATGTTGTCATCCAGGATCGGTATATATGTCGTCGAGGTAAAAATTTCTGATGTCCTAAAAACAAAGTCTTCGAGGAATGTTTCAACCAAACTGAGTATGTGTGTTTTTCTCAAATGAGACACCCCAAAATTCCTTTAATGCTATAGCCTGATAAATTTCCATAAGTAGGGAAGTCATTTATCATTTTGTACAACATGAACCTCAATGTGAATTCTTCACTTGTATGAGCATCATACTTTATAACACCTATATCCCTCATCAATTTCAGATTTTCAATCAATGGATCCAAATAGACATCAATATCATTACCGGGTTGCTTTGATCCATATATAAGTAGAGACAATATAATGTATTTGTGCTTCATGCATAACCATGGAGGAAAGTCATAATTTACTAACATGATAGGCCATGTACTTTGAGTACTACTCTATACACCAAAAGGATTTATTCCACATATAGATAATGCAAGATGAAGGTTTCTAAGCTCATCTCCAAATTCAAGAAACTCGTAATCAATTTTCCTCCACTAAGGAGAATTTGCTGGAAGACATAGGTTACCATATTTAATTCTTGTATCTGCATTCCATGTTAATTGTCTCGTGGCTTCCTGACATCCATATTTTCTTCTAAACCATGGAATAATAGGAAAGTACCATACATATTTCAAATGACTTGATTCATTTTCTTGTATTGATCCTCCCCACACTTAGGGAATTTTATGAGTGATTCACGGTCCTTACGAAACAATATGCAATCATTTGGACAAACATGTATTTTTTAGAGATCATTCCCATTGAACATAACACTCGTTTAGCGTCATATGTTCGACATGATAGTTCATTTTCTTCTAGTAGCATATCTTTCAGAAGACCAAGTAGTTCTGTAAAGCCGATATCACTCCATCCACTGTCAGTTTTCTAATTATATAAATTCAATACTGCTGAAAATGTTGTGTATTTAGTACAACCGGTATACAATGGTTTCTTGGAACAACTATTTAACTCCTCAACCAACTTTGGAAAATCGCAAATGTCATCTTCAATTTCTATTTTCATTTCTTCCATGCGATCTCCATCATCTTTTACAAAGGTATTCATATCAAATGATTCATAAACTGTAGTATCATCCCAATTGATTTCCACATTTAGTTTTTACCATGTTTAGTCCAAAATTTATAGTTTTGATATATTCCTTGACAAATAAAATGTTCTTCCAACTCTTCCAAACTAATTTGTCTTGAATAGAAACAACGTAAACACATACATAGGATTTTAAAAGGGTTGTCTGCATGCTCTCTTGCAAACTTGATGAACTCTTTAACTCTATCTTCATATTCATTTGTCAAACGATTAGAGTACATCCATTTTCAGGTTATATCCATCCTATTGTGTTCATAAAAGATTAATTTTATACAATATATAAATAAATACACATAAGATATTCATTATCAAAATAATAAGACATTAAATATATATAAAAATGTACATTAGTATTATTAATTAATATTAATGACATGTATTTTTTAAATGCTCCATAATCCATTAATAAATAATTATAAATACTTTATAAATAATTTATATATAAAATATTGATAAGTAATTTCAATTTTACAAAATACATTTTGAAAAAATTTATAATCATATTATAAATTATATTATTTTGTTTATAAATGATAAATAGAAAAATAATATTGTTCCTCAAAATGTATTTAATGATACACATTATATCATAATCCATGATATAGTTTAAATCTATATCATGCCTTATAACTGGCGTGTCCTGAAAGGAATTAGATAATCTATGATTATCTATCATATTTTATGATATCATCACAGAAAAAGAAAAATTCCACTTTAAAAAGTACTCATATTTTCAAATATTGATCGATATAATAAACATGATTTGATTATCTATTTTGAGACATGAAAACAGTGTATTTTATCACAGAATACATTATAATTAGCCTTATAGAATGACATGATATGCCAAAACCCAATGAAATAAAATTATTTCTTCTATTAAAATTTATTATATCATATTACGTGATTATATTATTGTTTAAGATATATTAATTAATAATTAATGCCACTGGAAAAAATTTACACCATTTTCTTGTGACTGGGGTTATAACTTACATTATTTCATCCTTTTGTATACAATTTCAAAAACCATTTTATACATTTAAGTTATATTATATAGATGATAATTTTCCTTGGATTGAATAAAACTTATATTGGTTGTGGAAGATTACATGAACCGACAACCCATGATATCCATGTTATGAAAAAACCCCATGATGAATATAAAATTGAAGAACATGTGCACCCTACACTTATGATGGCCACAACACTTAACTTTAGTCAAACTATTTAATGAATATCCCTATGAAGTAGTTAAAGGATTCCTACATGGTGTTTCTATAAGGAAATATCATGTCCCAAATTCCATTAAGAGTAAGATGCATAGATTTCAGATGTTTGATTAGACATATAACAAATTTTAGGGAGATGTGAAAGAAATAATACTTATCATTTAGAGAAGTCAAAATGATTTTTTAAATTTAAAAACCAAATTCTATCTTTATTCCTCATTATCATGGATAATTTCTACTATATGGGAAGCCAATTCTCATTAAAGGGACTAATTTCTTTACTCCATTCAGGATTTCATTATTTCATGGTGCCTTAGTATTACTTGTAACATCATTCCTCCTGCTGGTACATTTGATGTTGTTTGGAAGCCTTTATTTATAGGCTAGATTAATGTCCACTTGGATTGTGAATCTAAGGGTAACCATAGGCCCTTAGGATGTGGTTCTCTATTTAGATGTAACAATAGACAACAAATAAAATTGATTCAAAACAATAATTTAAAAAGACCAAAACATTGATAGTCAATCAAACAATGAATCATAAACAAATCATTTTGTTCGTAATCTAAAAGCAAAATAGTATACAAGAACCAGACCATAAATAACAACATCTTTAAAGAAGAAATAAAAAATGAAACGAAAAATACACCAAGAAAATCGAAAGGCCTACCTCACTAGGTTGAAGAAAATCCGAGACCCTCTTCAGAAACCCTAACTCCAACCAAATACCGGATGTCAGATGAGATGTTTGAGCAATTGGAGGCAGTATAGTGGTGTGATTTGAGTTTCGATTCACCGAGAAGGAGCGCCGACAGTTGGTGGCTTCCGTAGAAAGGTTCTGATATTGCAAAGAGCTCGTAAATGGTTAGGTTTTTTTTAAATGGACAAGGACACTTTTATTAGCACTTACAAATAAGCGCTGATAAAGAGCCCTTTTATCAGCACTAAAAAAGGCACAAATAAAATCCATATATATCCATGCTAAAGTTTTAACGTTGATAAATATTCATTTTATCAGTGCTTTGTTTAGCGCTGATAAAGCCTCATCTTTATCAGCATGAAAAAAGCGCTGAAAAAGATTCTTTTATCAGCGCATATTACTTAAGCACTGATAAAGGATTTATTATTATAATTATAAAAAAAAAATTGTAAATATATGTATACTTAATAAATATATATAAATATAAATATAGTAAATATATTCCTTTTTAAATTTATTTGTTATAATTTTATAATTATTTATTTATAATTATAGAAATATTTTTAAAAAATAATATTTATGTCATTATATATATTTATATAATTATACAAATATATATTAAATAAATATATATAAATTGAAATATAGTAAATATATTCATTATTTAAGTAAATTTATTATTAATTTATTAATTATTTAAATATATATAATTATATAAATACTTCTAAAAAAATATATATTTATTTATAATTATAAATATATAATTTTATATATATAGTAAATGTACATTTATAAATATATTTATTTATAAATATTTTTTAAAAAAATATTTTTTTAACATTATTAATGAATATCTAATTTTATGTGCATGCATATATGTTAAAAATGAGTGAAATTGAATAAATTAAAAATAATTACACTTTAACAATATTGAAAAAATGGATAAGTTTTGTGTGTGTGCATTGTATATAAAAATACATTAATTACATATATGTGAAATCAATATAACACACATTTGATCTATGTTAAATTGAAAAATCAAACGACATTCAATTATATGTCCATTACACTATGCAATTAGTCAGTATTTTTAATTCATATAATTTTTTAATTATAAATAATTATTTAATAAATATATTACTATTTAATGTAAAGCGCATAAATATTTCATAATATTTAAATAATATTTATATACATTTACATATATCTATATATTTAATTTATTAACATTAATTATCACAATTATCTAATTAATAAAATGTTTAATATTTAATAATGTATAATCAATTTATTCATTTTTATCAATAATTATTTAATTAATAAAATTTGTAATATTCTATTTAATAAACTCATTTTTATTTTTAATTTAATTAATTATTTAATTTTATTTATTTTGACCTTTATCAGTGCTAAAAAAGCACTGATAAAAAAATCTTTATCAGCGCTAAACATAAAGCATTGATAAAGAGTACCCTTTATCAAGGCTAAAAATAAAACACTGATAAAGGATACCCTTTATTAGTACTAAAAATGAAACACTGATAAAGGATACCCTTTATCAGTGCTAAAAATAAAGCGCTGATAAAAGGCTAAATTTATCAGTGCTTTCTTTAGCACTAAAAAATATTCCATTTATCAGCGCTTTTTTCTAGTGTTGATAAATAATAGTGTTATTAAAATCCAGTTTTGTAGTAGTGTATATCATGTTATAGAGTTTTTTGGTGGTTTTTTATTTTATCTCCCAATCCTATTTTATATTATAGAGGGTAATGCATCCCATTTGTGAGATTTTTATGCCCTCGGTGCTAGTCTCTATCCCGAAGTCTACTGGAGGTGGGACTCAAGGGTCATTATCTCTCTGCCATTATTGAGGTATCTTTGATGAGAAAGGGTCATGGAAAAAAATATGCTAGAGACCTATCCACACCTTGGAGGTAAAATGCATATCATGATCAGTGATGATCGTCTTTAGGACTCTATGGAGTCTCTCCACCTTCTCCAGGTACTCCCTTGACAAAACCTCTACTAAGCTCGACACCTTGATCGCTATAAAGTGGGTTGATTTTATCAAATGGTCCACTATCACCCATGTGGCATCCAAACCTCCCTAAGATCGAGATAAAATGGTGATGAAGTCCATCGAAATGTCATCATACTTCTACTGAGGAAAATTTAAATGCTAGAGAAAACCACCAAGAACACAATGTTCAGCCTCCACTTTCTGACAAACTAAACATCATGACACAAATCCTGCAATTGAATGCTTTAACCCAGGCCACCAAAACTAACCTCTCAGAGCTCGGTACGTATTTTTCATGCTAGGATATACTACCGTGGGTGATCTAAGGAACTTACGAAGAACCACCTCACACATTACCAAAGGGATTAAAAGAATCCCCTAGAATAAAACCTGGTGTTGTTCATCCTCAGACTAACCATTATGGACATCACTAAAGACATCTCAGTCACTCCAGAATTTCACCTCAAAATTCCCCATCTATAACTCATCCACCTTCTACAATAAATACAATTTCACTATCATCTGAAAAAGGCAAAATATTCCACCAACCTCACCCATATCAAGATGCATCACTGAGAGCTCTTCCATTTCTCTCCAGACTCACACATAGAATCACTACGTGACTTCCTGCTAAATGTATCAGCTACAATATTACACTTTCTTGATGTATATGAAATCTCAAATTCATAATCCTATAAGAATTCTATCCACCATCATTGTCACAAATTCAAGTCACATTGGGAGAATACATACCTCAATCTCTTGTGATTAGTGAAAAAATGCTTGTCGATGAGGTAATATCAAAAAAAAATCAAGGAAAACATGACTGCTTCCAACTTGATTCATGAGTGACATAGTTACAGTCATGGGGACGTAAATGTCGAGACCCATAAGAAACAACCAATCTCTACTGCATTAAGACACTTACCAAGCTAAGACGTAGATCATCACATAAAATCTCAAAATGAACCCACTCTCCTGAAAAACGAAGAACATGATATCTTACTAGCCTCTACTTTAAATAATCAAAAGTTTCTTAACACTAGTACGTAAATAAGAATTATTGAAACTTTCTGGTCAAGGATGTTAGAGGACTCATAATCCCAGAGAAGTCAGATACAAACCTCCTATAATTTCCTGTAAGACCAAGGAAACTTCGTACTTATGCATCAGTCTTAGGGACTTCCCAGTAAACGACTACCGTGATCTTCGAAGGATTCACAAATACACCACTCCAGGACATGACATACCCTAAGAAACAAACTTCATGAGCCTATAACTCACACTTCAATAGCTTCCTGAATAGCCACTGACGACGAAGAATTCTCAAAATAGTGTGCATATTCTATACGTTCTCCTTCTAATATGTAAAGTACAAAAGAATGTATTTGATAAATACCACCAAAAACCGATCTAGGAACTCCTTGAACACTGAGTTTATCAAACCCATGAATACGGCTAGAGTTTTCATTACACCGAATGATGTTACAATGAACTCGTAATCCCTATAACGAAATTTAAAAGCAGTCTTCAGATTATTGACATCTTTAACCTGCTTCTGATGGTATCCTTCCCACAGGTCAATCTTTGAGAACTAATAAACTCCTTTAAACTAATCGAATAAATCATCCATTGGTGGGAAATGATATCAGTTCTTTACTATCACCTAGTTTAAGCGATAATAATCGATATAGAGATGCATAATTCCATCAAGATTCTTCACAAATATAATTGGATCACCCCAAGGTGATACAATTGACTGAACAAAACCTCAGTGAAAAAGATTACTGATTTGTACCCATATCTCTCACAACTTAGAAAGTGCTACCCTATACAGATACATTGAGATCATAAAATCTCCATATTGTACTTAAATTCCAAACTCGATATTTCATCAAGGTGGTAATGCCATAACCTCCGTAGGAAATACATCAGAGTACTCTATAACCCTGGGAAACACCGCCTGATAAGCCTCTGACGAACTCATCATTAGCTCAACCATCAAGGAAGATAGTATCTAACAAGCCTCTAACCCATTCGAGGGTATCAATTGCTAAAAACACTACAATTTCTCTACCAGCATCATAAAACACAATCTAAATAACTCTTGAAGCAATCCATGATAACTTTCATCGAATAAAACCAGTCCATACTGAGCATGATGTTGTATGACTATCTGTAAACATAGGAAGTCTCTCTAAGAGTGGTGATACCCCATAATTTTCTCACAGTCTCTACATACTTCATACAAATAAGATCGACCTTCAACTGAAATAGTCATTGAAAAGGGCACCATAAGCCTCTCCATATCATGTCCCAAATATCATATTAGGGTGGATGATATGAAGGATTGCGTAGCTCCTGAATCAAACAAAACATGCAACCAAGTATAAAATAAGCAATGGGTACCCCTAATGACATCTGACTAGCCTGACACCGACAACTCTAGAGCATGTAGCTGACCAATTCCTTCTCTACAAACTCTCTAACCCTGATGGAAGCCAGCTATAGGATCACATTATGTTCTATTGGGATGGGGAGCATCATGGGGAATGTCCTATTCCTTCCCCATATCTCCTATGCTAGTCTAAATTTAGATCACCCTACTGTTGATCTCTCAGTTGAAACTGCCTCAATGGAAGAACCTGAAGCAGGACACCTATTGCATGCTGTATTCTCAAAAAGTTTTAGCACTCTCACTATTGATGACCTTAGCCTCCACACAAAAAACATTATTCTGATCCCTTGGTAGGGGCCTGAGAGTTTTCACCCCCGAAGAAATGAGATAATGAGGACTGAAACCTACCCATGGCTGTCTGAAAACTCTTCTATCAGGCTACTGGGAACCTTATGTTGGAGTTGGTGTCCCAGGACCAACTATTTGTACTTTGATTACATATATATTCAATGTATTGAATATTAATAAAACCCATTATTACATATTGTTTGTTGTTTTTCATGACTCTAATGTAATAAAGTCCTAGAGTATACATCACATTCATAAGGTCATAGAAGTTACCCACTATGATGAGAGCCTTGACGTGCTATGATGATATTCTCAAATAATGTTCTGTGGTTGGATAATGTTATATGATGGGACTCATATTACATATAATTTCAGCTATGAGTACCCATAAATAGATGAGGCTTCTTCTCATGAACCATGATGAGAGTTTATGAGAATAGGCCCGCCAGTAAGAATTCCACATGTTTTGGTGTCTTCAGATATTTCTATCTATGAGCGTGTGTGATGGTCTTTAGACTTTAAAATTATTATTAATTCATGTTACAACTCACGTACTTAGATGTATTTCGTAAACCATGACAATAATATTTCATAGTGAAGTTGGATATATTTGGTGCTTCATGAGTGACGTCATTAATGAATAAGTCAAGGAAGGATTTGTACCTTCCATATTTATGGAAGTTGATATCTTGGCCCTTTGATTTTAATATAATGGTCACATTAAATTCCATGGACATGGTGTAACAATGTGTTTGTTTTAGATTGTCAAAGAATGAAATATCGATAATGTAGGTTGGTGACACAGATGTGCTACCTATTTGATGAAATATTATGACAAAGGGATTATATTACACAATGAACATTCATATGTGGTTTTTATCACTGTGACATTAAGTTCTTTCTCTTGGGTGTCTTGACTTGTTGATAGATAGTAATCTTGAAATTTGGGTAAATCCACCTAATTACAATGAGAAAGAATCCTAGAGAGTCCAACACTAAGTGTTCCCATTGATCTCCATTAAATTATATTTGAGTTTAATTAATGGAATAAATATTATTCTCAAGTTTGAGGAATAATTTTATTCAAGTTACATTGATCTCAAGAATATTAAATAAACATTTATTCACCGACTTGTGAATAAAATATTTATTTTATTTATTGAATATTTTAATAAATATTTATTCACTAGATTGTGAATAAAATATGTTTTTATGAATAAAATATTTATTTGGTTGCTCAATAAATGCAAGAGGAGTTTGAATAGACCAAGACCAAGTCTGGTGAAAAATATTAATTAACAATATGGTTATATAATATTCGTTATTGCGCAAGTCGACACACGCCAACAAATAATAATTATATAATTATTATTATGCGGCATAAGATTTATTAATGTAAATAAATGTTATTTAATGTCTGATATGAAATTAAATAATATTTTAAACTTAAATCTCAACTCTATAAATAGACGAATATGTCTATTGTGCAGAGTATACAAAAAATAAGAATAGAGAATTGTTTCACACAATGAATTCTCTATCAACTCCTCCTCTCTCCCTCTCAAGAATGATATCCATAAGAGATATTTCTCCAAGACCGAAGAATGAGAAATAAAGAATGAACAACAAAAGACATTCGACTTGTCCCACTGGCACCCAAAGATCAATTGGTGCTGCTCGGAGATCATAGGAGCATGTGTGTATCATCGTAGAGGGATTATATCCTTGGATCCTCACAACATGACCAAGGTAATCCAAAATGGTCTTTTCAGATGATCAACATTCACCAATGGAGAAAGTATCTAAGCCCACATATTTATTTCTTCAAATATTAAATAAATTAATTATAAATTTTACATGAAAGATACTCACTTTTGGTTTCAAGAAATGATTATTAAAATAAATTTTAATATATCGTCCATATCTGTATGCTTCTGCTATGCTCGGAACCAACAATTGGTATTAGAGTGGCCACATTTAAATTTATAATTATTTATTTTATTGTTGATCTATGCATAATTGTGGTTAGATTTTAATTTCATGATTTTCTATTTAATTTAGTTTGAATTAATATGTTATAAACATATTAATCATGTTCGTTCAGTTTTTTATTTTCTTATAGGTTTTAAAAAAATGAAGATTGACCAGAGATGCCATTGGGAAGTGGAAAATTGATGGCCAATAAAACTGGGTACACAGTGTGTGGCCGGAGCACACCCCGTATACCCACGCTCATTGTATCTTGATGTGATGAGAAATTAATTACATGTGGTGCTTTTATTGAACACCACGTGTTGACCGGACCAACCTAGCACACAGAAAGTAGATACAGGGCGTGTAGCTGGCATGTACACACCATGTAGTCCAACCAAGTTAACACGTTGAAGCCCCATGCGTGTGACTTGGATATATGAAAATCGAGGTACATGGTGTACAACTGCATATACACATCGTGTAGTCTCCCATTAATTGAAAAAAATTAAAATTACATTAAATTTGAAAATTCCTGCATTAAAACCTTATTTTATTGATTGACATACCATTGTGTGTTTGACAATTTAATAATGGTTTTAAAGAATTTTAAATGCTCAATTAATTTATTGTAATTTATATGTCAATATTGGGTTTTTCCTTTATTTTCCATGAATTCCCATTAATTATGGGTATCTTAAAATAAGATTATATGATCATTAAGATGAAAGTAAATTAATTAATTAATTAATTAATACAAGTGCATTTATATTAAATGATAAAATACCTAATAAAGAAATAAATGATAGCCATTTACTTTTGCGTATTCGTTGCATGTATAGCCATTCATAAGCTTGACCAAGACCTTTGTATGTGTTGAATGTTTTAATTTAATTTATTGCATAAGTTTTCAATTATTTAATAGTAAATTAAATGATGGCATGTGAGTCATACCTCCATGAATTATTATGTAGGACATACGTGTATAAGGATATTTATGTAACCCCTTTTAACCAAGCCTTTGGTTCCTCTCATATGCATGTGAGTAATAACTATTTTTAATTAATGGTGCATCCCAAATAACGTGGAGACAGTTCAAGATGATACCATAATTATTCCAATCCAAGTGATACATACGTGGTGTAAATACCCCAACCCCAGTTGTCTAGAGACAACACCTTACTTCAATAAATTGACATGATTACAAGAAATTTGTATCCCAAAGCACCGAATAGTTTAGTATCTTTGTAAAATAGGATACATATATAAGTTCAACATTACAACTTGAAATGAAATACAATATATAAATTCCATTGTAAACATCCATAAATCCTAGATTGTCCCTCCGAGTCATTCATAATATACTTCTTCGCATCCTGGGGAAAAATAAAACATAATAAAGAGGTGAGATCAGATTCTTAGTAAGGGTAAGTAATACAACAGAAGCACAGGTAATAAGTCATGATGAATAAATTAAATTACACATGCCATTAAAACATAACCTTGAGCATAATATGGTAGGAATAAAATATGAATAAATAATTTCATAATAAAACATAACCATGGATATTATACTAGTTAAATAATCACATTGAATATCAATTAATAGTTTAATAATGATGGAATGCATAATGTGGGACATCATAACTATACTATCAAGGCCACATGCCAAGACCATACATAAATAGGTAAAAACCCAAACTAGTTTGTCTCATGAGACCTACCGATGCACTGAGAGGCTATATTAGGCCCCAACCAACCATTACTAAGTCCAATGCATTCCTAAAATGAAAGGGTTGAATCATAATCAATATATAAATTCATATTGAAACTAACATATGAAATATAAATAACTTTCCCCAATCAGTGAACCTAAATACTAACCATTCAGAGTAATATGGTGAATGGTATCAAGATAGCACATCTACAGTAAAAATAATCATAAACCATTCAATAAAATATTTTATATGATATCATAAAATATTAATATCAATTGACCATAATAATCAACAAGATTTTTGAAATATATGAAAATAATCTTATAAAATCATTGTGTAATTCTTGATAGAAATACTCTTTTACTTTGAAAAGAAGAGTTCTTTTGGAAAAATCATTGTATAAAACTATAATTGAACTAAGATAGTTTTTTTTTTCATAATAAAATGAGTGATTTTAGAAAAATAATTGTTGCTAAAAACATATTATAGAGTTTCCTTGAAAATAGGTAAGAATTCAAGAAGTTCTCTTGAATGGGGCTTGTTTATCAGGAAGAACTTGAGAAAGATCCTTTTAAAACATGTAACTCACAATAAAAAAATAAGGATTATGATTGGTACATATATGTAGAACATTAAAACAGAATTTATAATGAGTAAATTATAATAATTAAGTATTTCATTGGGGTAAATAGAGAAAAAAAGTGTAACCCGAAAGAAAATGGAGGTTCGGGTAGAAACCTTTACCTTATGTCTGAAGGTATTCTACGCTTGACCTTAATGTACTAGATAATAAAATTAAATCCATTAATTAATTAAACAATAACCTTTTATATATTTATTTGATTTATTATAATTTAATTAATTTCATTTATGGCCTTTTTGACGAGTTATATGATACAAATTTATTGCTTGGGAGAATTCATTTCCTTGGTTTTCACGATCGGTATAATGTTATATGAGTATGGAAGTTCATGTGGAAGGAATATGATTCTACAGAATTGAATTTATATGATACTAATAAACATCCATATGATTAAATGGTTATATAATTCATTTGCTTATATGGTATGAAGAAGATTTATTAGATAAAACATTAGTGGTAATCATTTAGATTATTATGATGGTATTTCGATCATCTTGAACTAGTCTTATCATATGAATTAGTATTATTTATATATACTAGTTACAGAACATTACATAAGAAATAATAAATATTTTATAATCTGGTTCAACCATAAAAATGGTTTCATGACCATCCATGAAGGATAAATTAAAGAATGAAGGTTCTTCGTCCACAAAGGTTGTAAATCGGCACCTCCTGGACAATAATTTCGTTTTTAAAAATAAAAGAGAGAGAGATAGTATTTTGAGGAATGATATTCTATTAACATGATATAATTCTTGTATATAGATGATAATGGAGTTATCACGATCATTTGGACAGAGGAGGTGAGGAGAAGATAAGAAAAGAAAGTAAATTGAAAAACGAAATTAAATAAAAAGGAAGATGGTTTACCTCTTGAATTAACATCCTTGAGAACCTCCTTAGGGAAAAGGATTTTGGTCTTTTGGAAAGAACAAGAGCTCCTAGATGCGAGGATAGAATAGGGAAAAAGATTTAGGCAGAAATTTGACAATCATAAAGGCATAGAGGAGTGAAGAGAAGAGGGGGTGAGTGGTGGTTTTTATAGTGGAGGAGAGGGGTGATTTCTCATTATTCTATGAATTATTTTATTATTTTCTCAAGACAACCAATAATATTGATTCTTATGACTAAATATAGTAATAAGTTCATGTGAGTTTGAACCAATGGTGCTTACATCATCCATGAATCAAATAATAATGAATTTAGTTTATAATATATCTATAATGTAAATTATCATATTTTACTATTCACAAAAAATCAAGTATTTTAGGAAAATCCTAAAAATTCACCAAAACCATTTTTCAATGTGTAGAATTAAAAAATGGACTCAATTTTATCAAAATAATTTTCTAAATATGTGAAATTTAAATTTTAAATAAAATCATTATTTACTTGAAAAATACAGATTTTAAATTTAAAATTGATTTTATAGCACTTTAAAAAAGTAACTAATGTCTCATAAAATTATCCTAAAATCATAATAAAACAAAATATTTATTTATGAATCCATTTTATGAAAATTAAATTTCTTTTAAATAATTTTATTAATTATAAAATTATAATTAAATATTTATGACTTATAAAAATACCAACACTTAAATATTAATTTTTAAAATATTCACTTACTTTTACTATGATATAATTGTATCATAATTTCACTTATGAGATGCCTAAATTTTATTTATGCTTTTATGGGCGAGGTTACTATTCATTGGTTGATTTACTATTCATAAGATTCATATTACTATTCCTAAGGGAAAGTTACTATTTCATCACTATAGGTTCCTTAACATCTAGAAATACCTATTATTTATTTTATTATTCACTTATAAAGATTATATTGTGTTCTCTAGGTGTTTTCATATGATTCATACTATATAAAATAAACATAAAATTTGAAATTTCATTGATATAATTTTGGGTCGTTACTGGTGGATAGGTGGAATGCTGTAATTCATGCCAAGACTGACAATTGGAGTTATTTCCCCTAGGTAAAAGGTTGATTTAATATCCACTCATTAAATCATCTGTTAAAAAAAGATCATGAATGACTCATTTAATTAATTAATTATTTATGTCTATGTAATTATTTATTTTATGGATTCATGATTGTGAATGCATAAATAAATGAATTAATGATCAAAGATAGAAATGAATTAAATTAATTATGTGTGAAGGTTTTATCCGACATGGTTAATTAATTAAGTAACATCCACTTAATATTAACAAAAAATGTAAAGGATAAAAAAGATAAAATTTATGCATAATAAATTAAAATCCATTAATTAAATATTAAGTCAGACTAATCCTTCTATTACTTGATTGATAATGAAACCATAAAACTAAGTGTATTACATGACCAAAGTCTGGACACTTACTTTTATTGTGGAATCCTTATGAGAGTTTTGGGTTGACTTAACTGAAATTTTATTGAGTTTAACAACCAATGTTTGTTCAATACAAAATTTGAGGCAAGTGTTGAGGAAATCTATGTTAGGATTTCAGGATAGGGGAATCCACTCAATGGATCAAGAAGGTACAAGTCCGCAGTTGGTAAGACCGCATACCTAATTACATTATTATGGTTTTCATGGCCAAAGTATGAATTATTAAGAAAAGTAACAAGGATCCTTTCCACTATAATGCCAAAGAAACCATACATTCCAAGTTCAATGGTGAGGTCTATTTAGACTTGATAAAATAGTGGGAGATTTAATAAATAAATAAATTAAAAACATTTAATTTATTATATCTCACTTATTTTTTAATCAAGCAAAGTACTAATAATTTGCTCTTTTAATTATAGAATAAAATGAAAAGTTCATCATCCAAAATATCCCTATGATGAATATTGAAGAAAGATAACTTCCTAATAGGAAGTAACTTCCAGGAGTGGTTTAGATAATTTCGGGTTGTGATACGTGATGAATGGAAATATTATGTGCTAGAATCCTCAATGCTTGATCTGCCTGCTAAAGAGGTGAGTGATGAAGATTTCCTTGTCTATGAAAAAAATTTAAGCGACGTAGTCGATGTTCAATATTTAATGATTTCATCGATGTTTAGTGAACTAATGAAGTCTCACGAAAACATGGATATGTATAGCATGCTTGAGCACCTCCATGGTCTTTACCAGGAGAGAGTTAGATAAGAACAATTTGAGGTTTATAAGGTGCTCTTTCAGAGAAATATTGGAGAGGGTGACCCATATGGGCCTCATGTAGTCAAGTTCATTGGTTACATTAAGCACTTAGAGGTTCTAGGGTTTAAAATCCCTGAAAAATTGGGCACCGACCTCATTCTGGCATCAATCCCTCAGAGATTCTACAGTTTTTTTGTGAATTTTAATATGAAGAACATTGAAAAGTATCTTCCAGATCTTCTTAATATTCTTATCCAAGTAGATAAGGATACAAAGCGTGAAAAATATTCCATCCATATGGAAAACAAACAGAAAGGTAAAGCGAATAGATTTAATACCAAAGATTCTTCACACCCTTCCAAGGGGAGGAAGATCAAGGGAAAAATAAGAGAACATGTTGCTATCTGTTTTTCATGTGGAAATAAGGGCCACTAAAAGAAAAAATTCACCCAAAAAAAGAATTAAGGGGATGCTTCAGGTGTGTTTGTTATCATTCACAATTTATATGTTTCTACAAATTGAGTATTAGATACAGCTTGTGGTGCTCACATATGTATTCAATTACATGAACCAAGTAGATTCAAAAAGATTGGATGAGGAGAGGTAGATCTTTGAGAAACCAACAGATCTAAACATACTAATATAGCTATCAGGGACTACCACCTCATATTTCCAACCTTAATGATCTTGTTTTTAAAGAATTGTTATTATGTGCCTTCAGTTACCAAAAATTTTATTTCTATATCTAAACTTTATACAGATAGATTTATTTTCAATTTTGGGAATAAATGTTTCTTCCTTTATAAATATAGAATTTGTTATGTTAAGACACATTTAAATAATAGTCTTTATGTGTTAGATTACCCGAACCAAATAATGAAGATTGATAATGAAGTTACTTTACATGACTCATACAACACCCAACTTTGGAATCATTGGCTAGGTCATGTAAATGAAAAGCACTTGACTAAATTACATCCATATGGATTTTTAAATTCTTTTTAACTAAAAACACTTGGTGTATGTCACACATGTTTACAAGGAAAAATGACCAAAGCCCCATTTAGTGGGAAAGAAGAATAGGCTAAATAGCTTATTGAATTAGTTCATACCGATGTGTGTGGACCATTTCCTGTTGAAGAAAGAGGTGAATACTCATAATTCATAATGTTTAATGATGATTTTAGTAGATATGGATATTTTTACTTAATGATACATAAATCAAATTCTTTTTATAAATTAAAGGAATAAAAGAATGAAGTTGAGAAACAGCTTGGTAAGAAGATTAAGAAACTTCACTCAGACTATAGTGGAGATATCTTAATCAAGAATTAATTGTTTATTTATGGGATTTAAAGATTTTATATCAACTCACTCCTCTTTATATGCCTTGGTGTAATAGTGTAAGAGAAAGGAGGAACCAAACCTTATTAGACATAGGGAGATTAACGACGAGTCATGCAAGTCTTCCATTATCCTTTTGGGGATACACATTACAAACAACAATATACATAATAAATTGAGTTCCAACTAAAGAAAAAAATAGTATACCATACTAATTATGGAATGTAGAGAAACCCGTGTTGTCTTACTTACACGTGTGAGGATATGAAACATTTGTTAAGGACTCTTTAGGTAACAAGCTTGCACCCTGAGGGACAAAGTGTATCTTTATATGATATCCCAAAGAAACAAAGGAATACTATCTATATAATCCTTTGAAAAAAATGTTGTAGTGGAAGAAATACCACATTTCTTAAGGAGGATCTTATCTCCAAAAGAGATAGTAGGAGTGAGATGGACTTCTATGAAGTTCAGACTCAAGATACACAAGTGTTGGAACAAGAAAACATTCCACAAAGCTCTATGGAAGAAGAGATTGTTCCATAGAAACATTACCATGTAGGATTACTAGAGAGGTTAGAGAACCAGAATGGTATGGTTTTCTAGTCACCAAGGATGGTGACTCATTAATAATTATTAATAATTATCCTCTAACCTAGAAGGAAGGAGTAAGTGGAATAGATGTTGTGAAGTGTTAAGAAGCCATTAATTCTGAAATGGATTACATGTACCAAAACCAAGTTTGGATCTTGGTAGACCCTATAGTAGATGTAATTCATGTTGGATGAAAATGGGTATTCAGGAAGAAATTGGACATGGAAGGAAAAGTCAGCACCTATAAGGCATGACTGGTTGTAAAAGGGTTTAAACAACATCAAATAATTGACTATGAAGAAACCTTTTCACTAGTTGAAATTTAGAAATCCATCAGAATTATAATTTCCATTGCATCTTTCCATGATTACATGATTTGGAAAATTGATGTCAAAATAACCTTCCTTAATGGGAACCTTCAGGAGGATGTCTATATGACATAACTCGAAGGGTTTGTGACTCCAAAGGATTCCAACAAGGAATGCAAGTTGCAAAGATCCATTTATAGATTAAAGAAAGTATCTAGGTCATGGAAAATTTGTTTTGATGAGGCCATAATAGAATTTTATTTCATAAAGAATGAATATGAGATGTGTATATATAACCGGTTTAGTGGAAGTGAATTCATTTTCTTAATAGTATATGTTAATGGCATATTACTCATTGGAAACGAAATACCAATATTATAGTATGTTAATCCATGGCTGAATAAATGATTCTCTTTGAAGCACTTGGATGAGACAATATATATTCTTGGGATCAAGATCCATTTTGATAGATCTAAGAGGTTGCTCAGCCTATGTCAAAGTACATACATTGAAAAGATACTCAATAGATTTAGTATGGAACAATCCAAGAGGGGATTGTTTACAGCATCACATGATATTCATATTTCCAAGAAAATGTGTCCTAAAACACATGAGGAAAGAAAAAAATGACAAGGATTCTATACAAATTAGAGCTTGGGTGAGTCATTTATGTTATGCTATGCACTAGGCTAGATGTCTCCTATGCATTATGTGTGGTAGAAAGATATTAAGATGATCTTGGTGACCACTATTGGATGGTAGTGAAGACCATCCTTAAGTATTAGAGGCACACTAAGGATATGTTTTTGGTTTATGGAGGATTTGAGGATATAGTCATTAGAGGATATACAGATTCTAGTTTCTAAACTGGTCAATATGACATGAAGTCACAAACGGGATATATATTCACATTGAATGGAGGCACTGTGAGCTAGAAAATCTCAAAGTAGGCTATGGTTGCAGATTCTACAATAGAGTTCAAGTATATTACTAATTCTGAGGTATCTAAAGAAGTATTATGGATACAAAACTTTATATAAAGCTTTATGTGGTATCTAGAAATACATATCATATCACAATCTATTGTGATAATACTGCAGGGGAGGCTCTTGCAAAATAACTAAGGTCACATCAACGAGTGAAGCACATACTTCAAAAGTATCATCTCTTCAGAGATTTTTCTCAGAGAGGTGAAGTTACAGTGAGAAGAATTTCCATGCAAGAAAACATGGTAGAACCCTTTACTAAAGCCTTAACTTAGAAGAAACATGACTATTATGTGAGGTGTAGAAGTTTAAAGGTCATAGTCAGTTTACTCTAGTCCAAGTGGGAGTGTTTTGGAGTTGTTTTCCTAGGATCAACTATTTGTACTTTTATTACATGTATATTCAATGTATTGAATTTTAATAAAACTTCTTATTACATATTTTTTGTTCTTTTGCATGACTCTAATGTAATAATGTCCTAGAATATACGTTGCATTGATAAGGTCATAGATGTTCATGCCTAATTATAATGATAAAAAATCCTAGAGAGTCAAATACTAAGTGCCCCCGTTGATCTCTATTAAATTATATTTGATTTTAATTAATGGAATAAATATTATTCTCAAGTATGAGGAATAATTTTATTCAAGTTACATTGATATCAATAATATTAAATTAATATTTATGCACTGACTTGTGAATAAAATATTTATTTTATTTATTGAATATTTTAATAAATATTTATTAACTAGATTGTGAATAAAATATGTATTTATGAATAAAATATTTATTCAGTTTCTAAATAAATGCTATAGGAGTTTGAACATACCAGGACCGAGTTTAGTGAAAAATATTAATTAACATGATGGTTACATAATATTTGTTATTGCACAAGTTTAAATGCACTAAAAATAATAATTATATAATTATTATTATGTGGCATGAGATTTATTAAAGGAAATAAATGTTATTTAATGGCCGCTATGAAATTAAATAATATTTTAAACTTAAATCCCAACTATATAAATTGAAAACTATGTCTATTGTATAGAGTATACAAAAATTAAGAATAGATAATTTTTTCACACAATAAATTCTCTCTCAACTCCTCCTCTATTCCTCTCGAGAATGAGAACTGTAAGAGATATTTCTTCAAGACTGAAAAACATATGATCAAGAATAGACAACACAAGGCATTTGACTAGCTGTGCTAGCACCCAGAGATCAAGTGGAATTACCCTAAGATCATAGGAGCACATGTAGATCACTACTAGAGGGATTCTATCATTAGATCCTCACAACCCAATGAAGGTAATATGAAAGGGTCTTTTTGAACGATCAACATTAACCAATGAATAAAGTACCTAAGACCAGGTATATATTTCTTCAAAAATTAAATAAATAAATTATAAATTTAACGTGCAAGATTCTCACTCTTGGTTTCAGGAAATGATTATTAAACAAAATTTTAATATGTCATCCATCTCCGCACGCTTCTGCTGTGCTCGAAACCAACACCCTATACCATAGATCTTATATATGAATTATCATGTTGATTATCCTCTTATGATGATCTGGTTCTAGGCAACATTCTCCCAACAACTTCTACTCTTTCTAGCACATCAAGATATATCAGTAGCATAAACGGGGAGACTCGACCCTTGATATCTGGATGAAAAGCCTCCTCAAAGTTCCTTTACCTAACCTCCTCATCTGGAAATAGATCCAAAACATAATGGAGAAGGGTATGGAAACAGATCTCAAACTCATGCACACTGGAACTCACCTGTTAAAGGGTAAACAACTCTTGCATATTAGTCGCCTTCGTGGTTGAAGAAATAAACTCTGCTCAAAATTGGTCTCGAAACTTCTCTTATAAGGCTTATAACTCCTCATGATTCCCGAGGAATAAGAACCAACACTTCCTTGCTTCTCTACACAATATCACCACCACCAACAAAACCCAATGATACTTCCAAGAACAGATTGAACTGAAGGCTATCTCTACCTCCTCTAACTAGTCCTATATCATCGAGTTTGAAACATAGACCTTATACTTATGCAGAATCTAGTACTGAAACTCTCAGAGTTTACTTCTTCTAATTTCATCATCATCGACCTCTACTCTGCGGGGATCTACTGACACATCCCGTTTAACATATTTGGTGAAAATATGGAAAGGATGTCAACCTGGAGCCATACCTGCAAAAGAACAAACTGTTAGGGACTCCCAAACCCAGAATACATAACATTTAGGATTAATTAATTTTTTATATTTTCAAGGTTCAACCTAATCCCAAGGTCTACCCATTTTAAAAATAGGCTCAAAGTGAATGATGCATGATCCTTTTCTAGGTCACTACCCCACAACCAGTATTACTTTTCTTAGTAGGATTAGTAAACTTAAAGGTCAATACATTAGATCACAAGGGGAACTAAATTATTGTGTATCAACTAGTGTCCCTTATTTACATTGATTACTAAACTTTGCTGACACTATTTACCTACCAACCCATGCAGTTATCACATATTCCTACCTCTAAACTCCATCCTATTACTCAACCTAAACCTTTGATAGCACTTTATCATGACCCCTCCCCCCTAAGGTACCCCTTTTGGGTCAATAATGAGAGAAGGGAGATAATGATGCATGAATCCCAACTTCAATAGGCCATGGGTTGATGAAAAACACTGAAGGTATATCATACACACAGATGGGAGACATTACACTCTAACATATGAGAAATGAGAGATAAGATAGAAGCATCCAAAAACACTCGGTGAAGAAAAAAGTAAAAGATCCAAAAACATGCATGTAATGTCATACAACTGAACAATTGTAAAGGAAACTATAAGTACCAAAAGATAAACTCTACACCGACAATGAAGCCCAAATATCTCTTGAACAACCACAATATAGTAATGTCCATCATAATCACCAATCTACTTATCATGATCTAAAAAACAGTTTATATATACATAGGGTGTGCATAACATGTATAATCAGTAGGATCTTCCCTAGGGCCTCTCATGTAAAAGATAAAGAAATAATGCTAAAGCCCAATGAACAACAAGTGAAGCTAACTTTTCACCTAAACAGATATTCTAAGTTTCTAGTCTCACCATGAACATTTCTCATCACATATCTCATAAAACTGAATATATAATATAAACTAAAAATAAGGTACCCCGTTACCACTTCTTCACTAGTTTGTTTCTATTCCTCAACATCATACGTCCTGATCCATCTCTCTCCAAAAGTGAGTCAGCCCAAAGACACCTGGGATAATTTATCATAACATGCTTCAGGTGTATCACATCATCTCACCATCACATACCATACACCCTGTGCATCAAATTATCTCATCACATCTCTAGATAGTAATTGAGTAGTTTCCATGAAATAACACAACCCGTTTGTCTTGTATTAGGCCTCAAGACATCAAAACTCATACACTTTATACCTATAATAATCCATAAGATACTATATTCAGAGATACATGTGTTTGAAATAACCATAATCCATTAAATTTTTCTACAAACATATATGAAGAAAGATAACCACCATGAATACCATCACATAATACCACCATGAGAAGAGAGTGGGACCAGAGGGGGTAGTCAAAAATCCGTTCCTCTCCAACCTAGATATATGGGGAAAACACCTTCCTAGAGTACATTGGGTGTCAGTCTCCCTATTGACATGTGTGAGGTAGCATATGAAATCAAAAAACATACAAGATATAATATAGCTCACAACCATACTAAGATCATTAACCTAGTCATAGACTCAACTACAACTATCGTCACTCGGATATTAGGTTGCTACAAATAAGGATTGGATATCCTATAAGCACACTAGCATTCAAGAAGAATTTTATTTATCTATTTTTTCCATTAAACATTTTCATTATTTTAATTCTTTAAATTAACCATTATCATTGATTTAACATTACTTTAACATGATCATCAACAGATTTTTTTATCCTCCAGACATAAACCAATAGACTCCATGATTTCTTAAGATCACCAAAATTTTCATTCCATCGAGAAATAATGTTAGGAACTTAGCTCATAGGGTGCAATTCAATACATTAATGGGAGTAATGGAGGGGGATACAGTGAGTAAAATATGAAACTTACAGCAACATAATTCTATAGGAGAGCCAGACCTCAACCTGTTCCAAGCCCTGAGGCCAAAGTACATAGTATTTCCGCCCATCTACTGCTACACCTATATGATATAAGAGAATATCTAGGGAATTTGTAACAACTGTCTAACAGACTCAATAAACGCCTAACTGACTACTAGGACCACCACCATTCTAACATAACTCCACTCAAACATAATGTTGGGATCACGAGTTGGGTTTCCTCAGCCAAATGCCTATGGGGACCCACCCGATCCTTGGCTAAATGCCTGGGCTAAATGCCTATGGGGACCCCTTTCCCCTCCTAGTATAGAATCCCCACGGGCCTAGATCCCCCTTTCTATAACAGTCACCCCTTCTGAAAGAGAAACTTTGTACTCAAGGAAATTGGAGGAAAATTCATTTTGAACGGTACAATCATCTTCCTAGGAAGCATCCTCCATGGACTGGACCTTCCACTTGATTAAAATTTGTGGTGTAGTTTCTCTCGTCGAATATTTAGGGTGTCTAGACAAAATGGATTCTAGCTCAAGAGTGGGTGAGAAGTTGGTGTCCAGGCCTGAAGGTAGTGTTGGCTGAAGGGAATGATTGCTAAGGGCCCACTTTAATTAGGAAATGTGAAATACCATATTTATTTGGGATGTTGCGGATAAGTCCAAGAGATAATCCATTCTTCCCACCCAATAAAGAATATAAAAAGAAACATAAAAATGAGGGGAAAACATTTGGGGGATGCGATGGGAAAAAAATATTGGTTGTGGGGGCAAAGTTTGAGGTAGACGGGGTTACTGGGCTGGAAAGAAATGTTATGATGGTGCTGGTTAGCTTAGAGTTTCATGTAATTCTAGTCACGAGAGAGATCATGTCAGATCTATTAGAGAGACTCTTGGAGATCAAGTGACGAAGAAGATATAACTAGTACCTAAATTTTGCTGGGAATCCCAGTCACCAGGGTGGGTGGTTGGCATATGTAAAAAGCTTCAAAAGGGAAGGATTTAATGGAAGAATGCCATTTGGTATTGTACCAAAGTTCTTCCCATGGTATCTAAACTAACCAAGTATTCAGTTTCTCACTGGAAAATCATTGAAGGTAGGATTCCAAATAGTGGTTGACAAACTCTGTTTGGCCTTCCGATTGGGGGTGATAAGCAAAAATCATTTATAATTTAGTTCCCTGCAAATGAAACAGTTCCTTCCAGAAATGACTCATAAATAGAGGGTCCCGGTCACTAACAACAAATTTCAGAATATCATGAAGGTGGATGATGACAAATAGAAATAAAAATATAAGATAAATACATGAAGTAAATAAAAGAACACAATATAGAGTTCAGAAACCATCATATTTCATTAACATTTCCATGTATCTATAGTGTACAAAAAATACCAAAAGTTATCATATGAAAAGTTGGACACATGAAGGGGTAATGAGGAGTCATGAAAATTATTATGATAATAATGAAATCCATTAAATAATGTTTCATAAAAAAACAAGTTTTTTTGTTAACTTTTCCCCATATTTTAAAATAACAATATTAATATCATTAATGGTATTAATTAATGGAATTAATGTAAGTGATGGTATTAATTTCATTAATGGTATTAATGGTATTAATGGTAATAATTAATGGTATCACATAAGGATAAAATTTTAATCGATGGAATTAATTTACTCATATATAATTATCATTTCATATTCATTTTCTAAATTTTTAAATTTCAATAGTTATCAAAAAAAATTTCATACAAACAAATTATTATTAACTTATATATATATATATATATATAATTATTGTCTCTTATGTTTGGATCTCCCTCTCCTATCCACCACATCCTCGATTCCACCTCCCTGTCTTTCCGTCTCCACTCTACTCCACCTCTATTTAGTCAAACTCACACCAAATATATCCTTTTTTAGAACCAATACTCCTTGATTCTCTATATGAAGTCACCACACCTTCTTCCCACTATCTAGGTGCTCCTTCACATCTTACCAATAGGGAATCCTCTGTGACTCACCATTTTCATAATACAATAACCATCTTTCTATTTCACTTGAGTTCCCCTACACAACATATGAGAACTTTTAAATTTCTTTAACCCTAACTATATTTCCATCTTCCTCTTGTATACATCAAGTGAAAAATCCTTTAGTCTATTGTTTGTGGGTTTCTATTTCAAGTTTGATGTTTCTGGAAGAAACCCTTGAGTCTGAAACACTAATTTCATTTTCTCTATCAATACTAATTTCCATGAAACTTCACTCTTCATAATTAGTTACTAAAGTTCTATCAAGGATTCTACTCATCCATCCCCTCATACAATTTATTTTCAACCAAATCTGCAGTTGCATCATATTGGCATTGTAAAGGATGGTGTAGTATCAAGTTTCCTTTTGGGTGTAATGGTTTTTTCATTTCACTACACCGAGAATCCTTCATCCATGTCACATGCTATAGAGACTCTTGGGGGAGTTAAGATAATATTGAAGGCTCAAAACAACCACTCAAACAAGTTAGAACTTCGTTTTTAGCCTGAATATCCCTATTCACATCCTGCATTTTGGGAACCTCACTCCTATAAAAATTTGATATTGAAAATATCCATAAATAAATATGTTAATATGTGTAGCACTCATACTGAAGTTTCAAATACATTAGTTGAGATTGATTTTCCATTCAATTCCATGGATATAAGTAAACAACAGATAGGTAATCATGAAAATGAACCTATTTCTATTTACAGAGAAGCTGAGGTATTGAACCCTGAAAAAATCCTTGGAGAGATTTGTACTGCTATTGTTGCACATGTTTTGTAGGCCTACCATTTCTATGGAATAATTGATTATTAGTATTTTATTTATGCACATTTATATGCCACACGTAGTAAAAAGATAAGTTTGATAGAAATGGAACCTCCAATAAGGAAGTGCGATATGCAGAATTTGTATCATGAAGGTCTTTTAATGTTATCGCCTTTACTTTTCTCACTGAAGGATATACCTATAAAAGTAGTGTTAATGTAACACCCCAAGATTTTGAAAATAAATTTAATATTTAATGCATAAAACACTAATTCTTTACAAAACAACACTTTGATATAACCTAGCCAATAAACATAATTTTTTCACTTATGTGATTTGAATTTCGAAAAACTAACATACACGGTTACATTTAGGGTGATATTTGGAGTCTGATAGAGTCAACTTAAATTTTGGTGAATAGTAACTTGACCCTTATAAATATTAATGTACCCTAATGAATAGAAACATCATCCATGTAAGTATAAATAAAATTTAAGCACCTTACAAAAGAAGTAGAATATTTTTTAAATTATTAATTAAGTATTCGTATATTTGTGAGTGATAAATATTTAATTAAAAGTTTAAATTAATAAATTAATTAATTTTCATAAAATTTGTTTTTAAATAAATATTTTTTTTCTATGATTTTAGAATAATTTAATAAGACCTTAGTTAATTTTTCAGGGTATTATAAAATCAGTTTTGATTTTAAAACTGTATTTTTCAAATAAAAAAGGATTTTAATTAAAAATTAGATTTACCATATTTAGAAAATTATTTTGATAAAATGAAGTCCATTTTTTGATTATACACATCTAAAAATTTCTATGGTGATTTTTTGTTATTTTTCTGAGATATTTGAATTTTTAGTGAATAGTGAAATACAGTAATTTACCGTATATATACATTATAAATTAAATACACTATTACTTGCATCATAGATGATGTAAGAAACCCTTATTGAGAACTAACATGTAAATATTACTATTCTTGGTCACAATAATCAATACTATTTCTTGTCTTGATCAAAATAATAAAACAGTGAATAAGATATTCAAAAATCACTCCTCTCCTCCACTATAAAACCCACCCTCACTACCTCTTCTATTCAATCCTATCAAGCCTTGTTCCTTGTCTAAATTATATCCAAATATCCTCCCAAGATTATACCCCACTTCCATAAGCCCTTGGTCTCATAAAAATATCAAAACCTCTCCCCTAAAGAGGCTCTCAAGGAAGATTACTTCAAGAGGTGAATTCCTCTTTTCCTTTATTTTATTTCAAGCTCCATTGTTTTCTTTTTCTTTCCTCACCTAATTTCATCCAAATTTTATGATAAATATATTACCTTAAATTTACTGAAACTTTGTTATGATAATGAAATAATTCATCATAATCTCTTCTTTCCCCTTCTTTTATACTATAAATGAAAACACCACCCGAGATGTGTTAATCTATCACATTCAAGAATGATGGGTTTTCAATTTGTATTATCATCTTCAATTATGGTCATGAAACCATTTTTATGGTTAAAATAGACTATACTATATGTATTATAACTTATTTAAGGTTCTGTAAATTTTTTACTCATCATATTAATTTATAAATCAAAATGAGTCCGTTGTGATAAAAAACCACCAATTAACCCAAACAATTATCATTAAAGTTTTATATAATGATTAATATTCACTCATAATAACCAAATGAATTTTATAACCATGTAATATTATGGATGTTTTAAAATAAAATACAACTTCTATTCTGGAAAACCATTCTCATTCTACATGTTTATCCGTACATGAATATAAGTAAACCAATCATGAAAGCCAAGGAAGAAAACACCCCCAAACAATGAAATTGAATCTATTAACCCATCAAAAGTTCATGAATAAACCTAATAAGGTTATCCAAAATCAATTATATATAGATCAGTTTCTGGAATTATTAATTTATGAACCTACATTTGATTATTCAGGTCATTAAGATCAAGTAAGGAACACCTTCAGACTTAAGGTAAGGGTTTCTTCATCTCACTTCCATTTTTGTGAGATATTCCATATTCACTACTATTACTTGTGTACGGTGTATGTATACTACCCATTGATTTATCATATCATTAATATATTTATTTTTATTATATTAAATGTATTATTTTATTATTATGAATTTTGGTGCATACAATTCAATTGGTTACAAAGTTGTAAGTATTTTCTACCCAAACCTCTATTTTCATTTAGCTTGCTCTTATTCTCTACTCAACTCAATAAAATTATTTTTTATTCTATGTAATCCTCATAAATTCTATGAGAATATTTTTTATATGTGTACCAAACATAATAATTATATCTTTTATGGGGATTTACATGTTTTAAAAGGATCATTCAAAATTTCATCCCGATAAACAAACCCGATTCAAGGGAACTTCTCAAATTCTTACCCATTTTCAAGTGCACTCCAGAATCTATTTCAATCCACAATTATTTGTATAAAATCACTAATTTTATCATGAAAAATGATATTTGTTCATTTTTTTTGTTTTGAGAAAACAAACATGCATTTCCACTTTAAAATTATCTTCAATATTTTCCTTAAAATGATCTAAAATGTTTTATTTCTAAAGATTATTAAGAACTATTTTTACATGATTTCACTTATTCAGGACATCATTAATGCCTAAAATATAATTTCTATGTCCTTAAATTTTTATTATATGGGATACACATGTTTACAATCTGATTTCATATCAAATAAAAATGATTTTTCTAAAATAATTTTTCTTTCAAAAAGTAAAAAGGGTTTTTTCATCTCACATTAACTTTTATGTCATATATAACTTTTTCACCACTTATTCCATGAATGTGGTGTATTTAATTCCCTTTGATATATCATATCAATAGTATCCTTATTCTCATGATATTATAAGGGATTATGATTTCAATGTTTCAAGGTGGTATGAGACACTTTGGACTGTTTAAGGATTATTTTCTTAGGAATTTTTCGATGGTCTCATTTAAAAGTATATTCATTTAAGATAATATCCATTATTTAATCTTTTACTTCATTGAGATTTATATCTTATAATATCATCTAAAATATGTTGTTGAAGGGTTTCTGGTTAGTTTGACTGTGGATGTGCTATCTTGATACCATTTACCATATTACTCTGAATGATTAGTGTCTATGTTAAATGATTGGGGAAAGTTATTTATATTTCATATGTTAGTTTAAATATGAATTTATATGTTGATTATGTTCTCCCCTTTTATATTAGGAATTAATTAGACTTAGTAAGTGACAGGTGGATCCCACTATAGACCCTTGATGCATCAGTAGGTCTCATGAGACAAATAAATATGGACTTGGCCGAGGCCTTACCCACTATTTGATATGGTTTTGGATAAGGCCTTAATAATTTTTATATGTCTTGGATGAGGCCTTGATGGTATGTTTCAGAATGTCCGACATATTCATTTATCATTATGAAGCTATAAATTCATATTTCATGAGGTTATTCAACTATCACAATATCCATGATTATGTTTCATTATGGAAATATTTACTCAGCTCATATTTCAGCCATATTATGTTAAAGTTTATTTTTAAAGGCACATGTTTTCAATTATTTACCAAGAATAATGTTTATGTTTATGATATCTTCTACTGTATTTTTTACCCTTACTAGGTATCTGAGCTAACCCCTACTTATGTTTAATTTTTTCTAGGACATGAAGAGGTATATTATGATTAACTTTTAGGGATAATATTAGACTGGTGGATATTTCCAATTGAAATTTTATGTTGTTTTTAATTTCAATTTGTAATGTTGAACTTATGTAAGTATCTAGTTTTCCAAATATAGTAAACAATTTGTTCCTTCAGGATACAAATTTCTTATAATCATACCAATGTAATAAAATAAGGCACCAGCTTCATGAAACTGGGGTTGGGTCTTTACAGTTGGTATCAGAGGAAGTTTAGTAGAAAACTTGTAAACTAGATTTAGAAAATGTAGATTAGAGAACAAAACTCTAAGATAGTATTTGAGGATAAGTAAACAAGAATATCCTAGAATTTTGGTAAGTAATAGATTATGTGGATCTTTCTAGAAAATAAATCCCTATCTGGATACTACAATTGGACGTGGTTTTGGAACATATATACCTAGGAGTAAAAAATTTGACAAGGAGTTTTGGGCTTGACCCGAGGTGACCTGGTACATGACAATGGGCCTTACCGTGCACTTGGTTTTTTACTCTTGGGGGATGCTTAGGATAATTCCCATTTTCTTTATAAGCTATTATGAATGATTTATGACCCTAAAGTAACTAGAGTATATGGTTTTAGGATTTGTGATGCATAAATTTATGTTATGTTCTATACCATGTTTAGAGTTATATAGACTTCATAATTTTATAAGGTAATATAGTATATGGAATTAATTATAAATGAAGCCTAGCTGAAGAAATTAGAACTTCACCAATGTACGCAATGAAAAGAGTAAAAAGGATCATATCTCTTATGTTCTTAAGCCATCATTTTGAAGGAATATACTATCCCAATTATCGTCAACATATGAGGAAATAATATCATGTGTTAAAAATATATGTATAGAATTATTTGAGTCTATGGATTTGAAGGGAAGCAAGAAAAGAAGTGGATGACTGAGAAAAAGATGGATAAAGGGAAGAAGGGAAAGAAGGGTTTTCCCACATGTGATAACTATGGAAATAATCACCCTGGTAAATGATTGACGAGAATAAGAGTTTGTTATAAGTGTGGAGAAAAAGGACACCAATTTTGTGATTAAAAGTGAAATAAAAAGGTTTTCAATGTATAATGTTTCAACTGCAAGGAGATGAGACACTATGAAAATCAATGTCCCAACCGTCAAATGAATATGACCAAATGATGTTGCTGGATAATGATCAAGTCATGATACTGTCTCAAATGAAGTGGAAGGATTAATATGACTCTTTAAGAATCATTTAATTTGAATATTTTATCATCAATGTATTGTTTATAAGAATTATGGAATATATGAGGGTTATACTACAGTACTATTTCATTAAGTATTTAAGGTATTATGATGAATTATACCAAGGATAAATGACTCAGTAGAAAGTTAATATCTTGGGAAAGTATATGGTTGATGGAAATACAACCCTAAATATATTTCTGGTGATTAAGATAATGATTAAGAAATGATTGATTTGGATAAGTACTGACTACCTCAAAACTAATTATTGACTTGTCGACAAGTGGTTTATGCTATCATTGATGGAGTTTGCAACATTTTTAGATATTAGGAATATACCCAATAGAATGTTTAAGGATGAATTCATATTTCTAATAATTTTTTATGGTAATTTGATTTATTACCATTTTTTAAGAGGACACATGATGAAGATATTCACATGTTTGGAATGAGAAAATTTAGGGTTGTTTCATGTTGATTAAAGGCAAATAAGGTAGCAGATGCATTGAGCAAGATAGATCATGGAGTTCTAAACAAAATTAGGATTTCCAAGGACACCGTGTACATGGACCTAGAAAGGATAGATATGGGAATTATTCTAAATTATTGGTTCATGATCTTTTGGAAAGTTAAAACATCTATGAAATGTTTTATGATGATCATTATATGTGGTTTTTGAGTTTAATGTCACCATATGATGCAACCTGTTCCAAGAGATGAAGTATAGATAGTTCAAGGCACAAACAAAGGATAAGATTGTGTTTATGAAATAGAAATATATATTTATACTCTTATAGTGTGGAATAATTCATCAACTCTAGGAAAAGAGTCTTAAATAATTTTTTTCCTATTATCATATTTTTTTCATGATATCAATGAAATTTTTCAGAACTGTAGTTTATGGTTTTGTGGTAATGATCTTTCATTCGAGCATTTTCTCTATCTATTTCCATAAGAATATGATGGTTAAATTATTATTTTATGACCATGTTTTCCCATTAAAATGTGTAGTCTTGTAGTAACCGATGCATTTCCCTTTACCTCTTATTAAGAGGATATTTTAATTGTATTCCTGATGTGGTTTTCCATAAGGAAATTTTCAAGTATCAACCGTTAACTTTTGAAGTTCAATTTCAAATTTTGAGGATGAAATTTTTGTAAGGATATGAGAATGTAACACCCCAAGATTTTGCAAATAATTTTAATATTGAATGCATAAAACACTGAGTCTCTAAAAAACAGAACTTTGATATAACCTATCCAATAAAAATAATTTTTCCGCTTCTGTGATTTGAATTTCAAAAAACTGACATACACGGTTATGTTTAGGGTGATATATGTAGTCTGATAGAATCAAATTAAATTTTGGTGAATAGTAACTTGAACCTTATGAACAGTAATATACCCTTATGAATAATAACTTGACCCTTATGAATAGTAATGTAACATTATGAATAGAAACATCACCCATGTAAGTATAAATAAAATTTAGGCACCTTACAAAAGAAGTAGGATATTTTATAAATTAATAAATAAGTATTCGTATTTTTGTGAGTGATAAATATTTAATTACAATTTTAAATTAATAAATTAATTAATTTTCATAAAATGTGTTACTAAATAAATATTTTTTTGTCCTATGATTTTAGAATAATTTAACAAGACCTTAGTTAAATTTTCAGGGTATTATAAAATCACTTTTGGTTTTAAAAATGTATTTTTCAAGTAAAAAACGATTTTAATTAAAAATTAATTTTCTCATATTTAGAAGATTATTTTGATAAAATTGAGTCTATTTTTGGATTATACATGTTGAAAAATATCAATGGTGATTTTTTGTGAATTTTCTTAAATATTTGAATTTTTAGTGAATAGTGAAATACAATAATTTACTGTATATATACATTATAGGTTAAATACACCATTACTTGCATCATGGATAATGTAAGAAACCATTAGTGAGAAATCACATACACATATTACTATTCTTGGTGACAAGAATTAATACTATTTCTTATCTTGAGAAAAATAATAAAATAATGAATAAGATATTCAAAAATTACTCCTCTCATCCACTATAATATCCACCTCACTCCCTATTATATTCATTCCTCTCAAGCATTGTGAATCGTCTAAATTATGTCTAAATATAATCCCAAGATCCTTCCCCATTTATAGGAGCCCTTGGTCTCATAAAAATACCAAAATATCTCCCCTAAAGAGGCTCTCAAGGAAGATTACTTCAAGAGGTAAATTCCTCTTTTCATTTCTTTTATTTCAAGTTCTTTTATTTTCTTTTTCTTTCATCACCTCATTTCATCCAAATGTTATGATAACTCCAATAAATTAAATGTACTAGAATTTTTTTATGATAATGTAATAATTAATCATCATCTATCCTTTACCCTTCTTTTAGACTAGAAATGAAAACACCATCTGAGATGTGTTAATTTATCGCATTCAAGGATGAAGGGTTTTCAATTTATATTACAGTCTTAAATTATGGTCATGAAACCATTTTGATGGTTTAAATAGATTATAATATATGTATTATAACTTATTTAATGTTTTATAATTTTTTACACATGATATTAATTTATAAATCAAAATGAGTCTGTTGTGATCAAAAATTTCCAATTAACCCAAACAATTATCATTAAAGTTTTATATAATGATTCATATTCACTCCCAATAACCAAATGAATTTTATAACCATGTATTATTCTGGATGTTCTGAAATAAAATAAAAATTCTATTTTGGACAACAATTCTCATTCTATATGTTTATCTATACACGAATATAAGTAAAATAATCATGAAAACCAAGGAAGAAAATGATCCCAAACAATGAAATTGAATCTATTAACCCATCAAAAGGCCATTAATGAACCTAATAAGGTTATAAAAAATCAATTACATGTAGTGGATGTAAGGACCCAACCCCAATTTCCCAGAGCCGATGCCTTATTTGATTAAATTGGAATATAAAAAAGTAATGATCATCCCAAAAGACCGAGTAGTTTAGTATTATTGGAAACAAGATTCATACTTAAGTTAAAAATTAAAAATTAAAAAGAAAAACAACATATAAAATCCTTATACAACATCCATAACTCTTAGGCTATTTCAGTATGTCATTCATAGTAAATTTCTTCAGGTCTTAAGAAAATGAAACATAAGAAAGGGGTGAGCTTAAACGCTCAGTATGGGTAAGCAATATAGTGGAAGATATCATAAACATGTGACATGGTGAATAATTGAAAACACATGCCTTTAAAAATAAACTTGAAAATAATATGGTATAAATATGAGATGAGTTAATATTTCCATAATATAACATAATCATGGGTATTATACTATTCTAATAACCACATGAACCATCAATACTATTTTCATAATGATGGAATGCATAATGTGGGACAACATAAACATACCTTCGAGGTCTCGTGCCAAGACCATAAATAATCATTTTTTCAAGGCCTTGTGCCATGACCGTAGTTTGTCTCATGAGACCTACCGATGCACCAAGGGGTTTTACCAGAACTCAACCAAAACTTACTATGTACAATGCATTCCTCATATGAATGGGGATAAATACAGACAACATATACATTCATATTGAAACTAATATATGAAATGTAAATAACATTCCCCAAACATTAAGCATAAACACTAACCATTCAGAGTAAATTGATGAATGGTTTTAAGATAGAAAATCCACATAAAAAATAATAATAAACCATTAAATTAAATATGATAGATGATACCATGAAATATTAATCCTAATAATACATAATAATTAATAAGATTGTTGAAATAGATGAAGATACTCTAATAAATTTTTTGAGTAATTCTTGAAATAAATACTCTTTTACTTTTAAAAGAAGAGTTATTTTAGAAATTTATTTGTATAAAACCAGAAGTGAATTAAGATATTATTTTTCATAATAAAATGAGTGATTTTATAAATGTAATGGTTTCCAAAAACAGATTAGGTATTTTCCTTGAAAATAGGTAAGAAATTGAGATATTCCCTTGAATCTGGCTTGTATTTCGGAAACAATTTGAAAGATACTTTTAAAACATGTAAATATCCCTAAAATAAAGAAGGATTATGGTTGGTGTACATATTAAGAAAACTAAAACAGAATTTATGATGAGTATATAATAATCCATAATAATTTCATTGAGGTAATTAGACAATGAAAATAACCTAAATGAAAATGGAAGTTTGTGTGGAAGAAACCCTTACCCTAACTCCGAACGTGTTATGCTCTTGAACTTAAGGTCCTAGAATATGAAATTATACTTATTAATAACATATTTAAGAACCTATTATACATGTATTTATTTTATCATAATTCTTTTTAATTCATTTATTCCCTTATTGATAAGTTATTATATTGAATTTCATCATTCTGCAATGTTCATTTTCTTTATTTTCATAACCAGTTCACTTGTTCTTAAGTAATGGAGTTCATGTAAATCTCTAGAATTGAGTTAAAATATTATTTATGATCATACATATCTTTTAGTGGTCATTTATACAATTTGGTTACATGGAATGAGGATGAATTATTATATAGATCTTTAATGATAACTGTTTCGGTTAATTTGTGGGTTTTGATTACAACGAACTCATTTTTCAATATAACTTAATAAAATTTGTAAAAAGGGATTATAGAACCTTAAATAGGGTATATTAAATATATAATAATCTTTTTAAACCACAAAAAGAATTGTTTCATGACCATAATTGAGAATGATAATAGAAATCAAAAGCACATCGTCCTTGAATGTGGTAAATTGACACATCTCAGATGGCGTTCTTGCTACTAGTATAAAAGAAGGTAAAAGGAAGAGATGATTATAAATTATTCCACTATCATGAAAAAATTACAATAAATTTAAGGTATTTGAGTCATCAAAAAATTTGGATAAGGAGAGCTAATAATAGAAAAATAAAACAAATGAACTTGAAAGGAAAGACAAAGAATTGAAAAGAGGAATTTACCTCTTGAACCAAACTTCCTTGAGAGCCGTCTTAAGGGAGAGGTTTTAGTATTTTTATGAGACCAAGTCTTGGTGGACGTATAATAGGAGGTTGTGAGGTTATTTGGACAGAATTTGGATAAGGCACAAGGCTTGATAGGAGTGAAGAGAAGAGGGAGTGAGAGGGTGTTTTTATAGTGGAGGAGAGAGGGGATTTCTCAATATAAAATTCATTAATTTATTATTTCCCCGCAAGACAAGGAATAGTGAGTCTTCCATGAACAAGAATATTAATTTTATCATGTGATCCCGAAACAATTAGGATTACATCAACATAACATCATGCATGACTCTATAATTAGCTTATTTACCTTATTTTGTAAATTATGGTATTTCACTATTCATTAAAAATTCAAGTATTTCAGAAAAATCCAAAAACTTCACCCCTACCATTTTTCGATGTGTAGAATCCCAAAATGAAGTCCATTTTTCCAAAATAATTTTCTAAATATGATGAATTTAATATTTAATTAAAATCATAATTTATTCTAAAAACAACAGCTTTAAAACATTTATTTACTTATTCCAAATCATAGGTATATCATACTTCCACTTGAATATTATTTATATAACATCATAGGTAAAGTTACTATTCATTAGGGTATATCACTATTAATTAAGGTATGTTACTATTCATAAGGGTCGGTTACTATTCACCTAAAATTATGTTTTTATTATTGGACTCCTAATAACTTACTGATAGAAACCGTGCATGTCAGATTTTCGAAATTCACATCACAAAAGTGACAAAATTATGTTTTAAGGGTCACATAGCACTTAGTAGTTAATTATGTTCTGATTTAATGTGATTATGACATATTTATAAGAAAGGAATTTCCATTGAAGAAATATTGGGTCGTTACATTATTCCCTCCTTTAGAAATTTCACCCTCGAAATTTATTTTTACAATCTAGGACAAAAAGAGTTTGGGGTACTTTTCCTTAATTTCTTCATACAGTTCCCATATTGCCTCTTCATACTTATGGTTTCACCATAGTACGTTGACTAGATGGGTAGTCTTGTTGCGTAAAACTTTGTCTCTACGCTCCAAGATTTTCACTGGCTGCTCTTCATAGGAAAGATCATCCTCCAAATGTACCACCTCTGAATAGAGTACATGTGAAGGGTCTGGTATGTACTTCCTTAAAAGGGATACATGAAAGACATCATGTACTTTCAACATGGAAGGTTGAAGTGCCAGTCGATAGGTCACATCTCTGACTCGATCAAAGATATCGAAGGGGCTGATATACCTGGGACTTAACTTTCCTTTCTTCCCAAATATCATGACCTTCTTCCATGGAGATGTGCGTAGAAATACCAAGTCTCCAACTTTGAATTCAAGGTCTTGTCGATGGTTATCCGCATAACTCTTCTATCAAATTTGGGTTTCCTTGATATGATTCTGAATGGTTTTCACCTTCTCCGCCATTTCTTTGGCCATTTTAGGTCCTAGTAGCTTACGCTCAATGAGTTCATCCCAACACACTTGTGTTCTTCACCTTTTCCCATAAAGGGATTTATATGGTGCCATTCAGATGCTTGAGTGGAAACTGTTGTTGTAGGAGAATCCAACCAGTGGAATATGTTGGTCCCATCCTCCATTGAATTCCATAGAACATGCTCTCAACATGTCTTCTAGGGTCTGAATAGTCTGCTCAAATTTGCCATCAATTTGAGGATGATAGGCCGTAATGAAGTTCAGTTCAGTGCTTTGAGCATGTTGGAGACTTTTCCAGAACTTCATGGTGAATCTAGGATCACAGTCGGATACAATAAATAGTGGTACTCCATGTAGCCTTACTACTTCTTTTATGTAAATCCATGCAAGTTGATCCAATGAGAAGTCATCTCAAATCGCGATAAAGTGAGCTATCTTTGTAAGACGATCCACAACGACCCATATAGAATTGTTTCCTATAGGTGTCCTTGTAAGTATAGCGACAAAGTCTATGGTAATGTTCTCCCACTTCCATGTTGGTATGGGTAGTGGTTGCATCATCCCCTTAGACTTTTTCCTCTCAGTCTTCACTTGTTGACATACCAGGCATTTTGATGTATATTTAGAAATATCCCTTTTCATATTGTCCCACCAAAAGTTTTCTCAGAGATCTCGATACATCTTTATGCTACCAGTGTTTATAAAGAAATTATATCTATGAAGTCAGTCAACTTCCCATAATTTATAGCTTTAATTTTCCTTTTAAACTCCTCATCGTCAGCCTGAGAACATTTTATCCTTCCCAGTAAAGAAGGTTTGGAAACCATTTGAAAAAGTTGGGATGTTTTACCTTCCTTGATAATTCCCATATCCATCTTTACTAGATCCATGAACAAAAGATCCCTTTCAACTCTCATCTTGTTTAGAACTCCATGACCTTTCTGCTCAAAGAATATACTACCTTAATTTCCTTCCCCAGGTGGTAGTGTATTGCGAAATCATAATATTTGAGCATCTCAATCGATCTCCTTTGTCTCATGTTGAGTTCTTTCTGGGAGAATATATATTTTAAACTCTTATGATCTGTATATATCTCACATTTTTCTCTATAGAGGTAATGTATCCAAATCTTCAGAGCAAATATTACTGCTGATAACTCAAGATCATGAGTTGGATGGTTTTTCTCATGAATTTTTAGCTACCTAGATGCATAGGCAATCACTCGATCATTTTGTATAAGTACACAACCAAGTCCTTTCTTTGATGCATCGCTGTAGATAACAAACCAATTATTTCCTGATAGTAGGGTTAGGATCAGATCATTCACTAAAATCCTCTTCAATTATTCAAAAAATTCTTCACATTCCTTTTTCCATATAAACATAACCCCTTTTTTGTGATCTTGGTCATTGGGTTGGCTAAATGGGAAAAGTTCTGAATGAAACGCTAATAATAACCTGCTAAACCAATAAAACTACGTACCTTAGTTACATTCGTTGGAGTATCCCATTCTTGAAAAACCCTTGTCTTCGAAGGATCTACAAATATTCCATCCTTAGAGACAATGTGTCCTAGAAATGAAACTGATTGGAGTCAAAAATCACACTTACTAAACTTCCCATATAATTTATTTCTTCTAAGTGTCTTCAGAATAGTGCACAAGTGATTTTCATGATCTTCATGGATTTTAGAGTATACCAGGATATCATCAATAATAACCACCACAAAGTCATCAAGATATTATTTTCAAACTCTATTCATTAGATCCATAAAAACATATGGTGCATTAGTTGTCCCAAAATGCATTACTGTAAACTTGTAATGCCTGTACCTGGTTCAGAATGCTGTTTTTGGAACATCCTCCTTCTTTATAAGAAACTGATGATATTCAGATCGAAGATCAATCTTCTAAAAAATTGGGCTCTATGAAGTTTATCAAATAAGTCATCAATTCTTGGTAGAGGATACTTATTATTTATTGTAATAGAATTGATTTCCCTATAATCAATACATAGCCTCATGGATCTATCTTTCTTCTTGAAAAAGAGGACAGAGGATCCTCATGGAGAAAAACTAGGTCGAATAAATCCTTTATCACTCAATTATTCTAGTTTTTTCTTTAGTTACACTAACTCTACAATGACCATTCTATAAGGGGTCTTTTATATGGGCCATTAACTAGGAATTAATTCAATTAAAAACTCAATTTCCTGCTCTAGAGGATGTCCAGGTAAATCCTCTAGAAAGACATCAACATATTCTTAAACAATAGGTATGTCCTCTATCTGTACATTCTTCTCCTCAACCATATTTATTTCATTACCTTCCTCCCCAATAGTTGAATTTTGTAGAGCTACTGTGGGTGGATCTAGATGAGAATCAAATGGTGAGGTTTCATCTCTAAAAATAAGGGATACTACACCATTCTCAAAAATTGTAACTTCCTTCTTCTTACAATAGATCTTCACATCATAATTTGATATCCAATTCATATCGAGAATTATATCATAGTCAACCATTGGTATGATGATAAGGTTAGAAACTAAAGCACGTTTATGTGTCATGAGGGGGACTAACCGACACACCTTTGTTGCAATGATACATCCACTAGGAGTTTTGATTGATAACTCATTTATTAAATAAAATTGGAAATGCCTCATTTTATTGGAAAACTGGGAATATATAAATGAATGAGACGATCCATAATCAAATAAAGCATTGGATACGTTCGATGAAATGATCAATGTACCTGCCACCACTTAATTAGGAAGTTCAACCTGCGCAGTTGTGACTTTATAAGCTTGGCCTTATTTGGGGAAAATTTCCCTGACAGTTAAGACATTCATGTGCATAATGTCCCATATCCCTGTAATTGTATCACATAACATTGGTATCTTCTTTATTCCCCTTACAATCCCAATATAGGTGGCCTTTTTCTCCGCACTTGTAATAGACTCCCATTCCCTTCAGGAAAGTGCCAGGGTGTTTCTTCCCACAATTACTGTATGATGGAAATTCAACTCTTCCCTTATTCCCAATTTCCTTATTTCCTTTCCCAGAATTTTCAACTGCCCTCTTCTTATCTTTATTTACCTTAAATTCATAAGACTTATGGAATTAGTTTTCTTTCTTGATAGCACTTGAGACTATATCTTCATATGATGAGAAACTTTTTGGATACTAGATCCCTTTAGAGGAATGGTTTTAAACCATCAAAGAATTGATCAATTTTTCTCCTTGGATTATGTATGTAGTCCGCAACATGACTTTCCAGCCTTGTAAAGTTGGATTCATACTTGGTAACATTTTCATCCTCCTTCTTCCTTATCTTCAATAATTGACTCTCCATATCTTATCACTATTCACGAGGGAAATATTTCTTAAGAATATTTCCTTAAAATACTTCCATTCCATCTCTTGTATTTCTTCCTCATCATTGGTGTTTTGGATTAATGACCACCACTGATCTGCATCTCTCGTTAGATGATAAACTTCCATGAAAACCTTCTCTCTTTCGTTACATCCCAAAGTGAGAAATATCTTCTCAAGGGAACATATCCACTACTCTGCTACAAATGGGTTTGTAGTCCCATTGAATGATGGAGGTTTTTGTTGCATAAAGTGATCTAACATAGCTCCTCCACATGGTAGATCCGATTTCTCCATACAGGTAAGGTTATTATTCATAACCTAAGTAAGTTGTCCCAGTATAGTTATGAGTTGCTCAGCACCAATCACAGCACCAGATCCAACATCATTATCTTGCATCATAGGGAAATACCTACAGGGGACACGTGCATTCGTGCGATTTCCATTCCTTCCACTAGGTGCCATCTCTAGATAATGACATACACTATATTAGGTTATGAATCATAATTTATAATATAAACTTAATAAAATACTTATCAAAAATTGAAATCCTACGCATGGATAATCCCATAATCATAAAAAATGGTTTCTTTGAGGAAACTTTTACATTTAAATCCTTCATAATGGATTGTAAAGAAAATGTGAATTATCCTAACCATATCCCCCAGGAGTGTTGTAACCAAGAGTACAACAAGGCCTGTTGTCATGTATTAGGATACCTCGGGTCAAGCCTGAAACTCCTTGTCAGAGCTTTCACTCCCAGGTACATATGTGCCAGAGCCGCCTCTACCTACTCGTATCCAGACAGGGATGTATTTCTTGAAAGATCTACATAATCTATTCCTTACCAAAATACTAGGATGTTCTTGTATGTTAATCCACAAATAATATCTTAGGGAATCTTCCCTAATAAACGTTTTATAAATCTAGTTTCCAAGTTTTCTACTAAACATCCTTTGATACCAACTGTAAGGACCCGACCCCAATTGCCCGGAGCCGGTGCCTTAATTGATTATATTGGCATATAAACAAGGAATGAGCATCCCGGAGGACTAAGTATTTTAGTATTATTGGAAACAAGATTCATATTTAAGTTAAACATTACAACTTAAAAATAAAAACAACATAGAAACTCCTTAGACAACATCTATAACTCCTAGGTTATTTCAGCATATCATTCATAGTAAACTTATTTATGTCTTGAGAAAATGAAACATAAGAAAGGGGTGAGATCAAATGCTCAGTAAGGGTAAGAAATACAATAGAAGATATCATAAACATTATACATGGTGAATAATTGAAAACACATGCCTTTAAAAATAAACTTGAACATAATATGGAAGAAATATGAGCTGAGTAAATATTTCCATAATATAACATAATCATGGGTTTTCTACTAGTTAAATAACCACATGAACCATCAGTAATACTTTCATAATGAGGGAATGAATAATGCGGGACAACATAATCATACCATTGAGGCCTTGTTCCAAGACTATAAATAATCATTTTGTCAAGGCATTGTGCCATGACCGTAGTTTTTCTCATGAGACCTACTGATGCACCGAGGGGCTGTAGCAGCCCCCACCCAACACTTACTATTTCCAATGAATTCCTTATATGAACGGGGATATAGACAAAAAACATATACATTCATATTGAAACTAATATAAGAAATGTAAATAACTTTCCTTGAACATTAAGCATAAACACTAACCATTCAGAGCAAATTGATGAATGAGTTTAAGATAACACATTCATAACCAAAATAATCATAAAACATTAAATTAAATATGGTAGATTATACCCTGAAATATTAATCCCAATAATACATAAGAATCAATAAGAGTGTTGAAATAGATGAAGATACTCTAACAATATCTTCGAGTAATTCTTGAAATAAATACTCTTTTACTTTGAAAAGAAGAATTCCTTTGAAAAAATATTTTGTATAAAACCAGAAGTTAAGTAAGATATTATTTTAATAATAAAATTAGGGATTTTATAAATATAATGTTTTCCAAAAATTGATTAGATATTTCCCTTTAAAATAAGTAATAAATTGATATATTCCCTTGAATCAAGCTTGTATTTCAAAAATAATTTGAAAGATCCTTTTAAAACATGTAACTATCCCTAAAATAAGGAAGGATTATGGTGGGTGTACATATATAGAACACTCAAACAGAATTTATGATGAGTATATAATAATACATTACAATTTCATTGAGGTAATTAGACAATGAAAACAACCCAAATGAAAATGGAAGTTCGGGTGGAAAAAAACCCTTACCTTAACTCCGAACGTGTTCTGCTCTTGAAATTAAGCTCCTAGAATATGAAATTATACTTACTAATAAATTATTTAAGAACCTATTAGACATTTATTTAGTTTATTATAATTCTATTTAATTCATTTTTTCCCTTATTGATAATTTATTATATTGAATTTCGTCGTTCCGCAATGTTCATTTTCTTTATTTTCATAATCAGTTCACTTGTTCTTAAGTAATGGAGTTCATGTAAATCTCCAGATTTGAGTTAAAATATTATTTATGATCACACATAGGTTTTAGTGTTCATTTATATAATTCGGTTACATGGAATGAGGATAAATTATTATATATATCTTTAATGATAACTATTTCGGTTAATTTGTGGGTTTTGATTACAACGAACTCATTTTTATTTATAACTTAATAAAATTTCTAAAAAGGGATTAAAGAATCTTAAATAGGGTATATTACATATATAATAATATGGTTAGACAATATAGAGAATGGTTTCATGACCATAATTGAGAATGATAATAGAAATCAATATCCCATCGTCCTTGAATGTGGTAAATTGATATATCTCGGATGGTGTTCTTGCTACTAGTATAAAAGAAGGTAAGTGGAAGAGATGATGATAAATTATTCTACTATCATGAAAAAATTACATTACATGTATGGTAATGGATTCATCAAAAAATTTGGACAAGGATAGGTAATAATAGAAAAAAAAACAAATGAACTTGAAAGGAAAGACAAAGAATTGAAAAGAGGAATTTACCTATTGAACCAAACTTCCATGAGAGCCTCCTTAAGGGAGAGGTTTTTGTCTTTTTATGAGAACAAGGATTTATGGACATGGGAGAGGAGGTTGGGAGGATATTTGGACAGAATTTGGAGAAGGCATAAGGCTTGAGAGGAGTGAAGAGAAGAGGGAGTGAGAGAGGGTTTTTATAGTGGAGGAGAGAGGGGATTTCTCAATATAAAATTCATTAATTTATTATTTCCCCAAAATACAAGGAATAATGAGTTTTCCATGAACAAGAATAGTAATTTTATCATGTTATCCCAAACCAATTGGGATTACATCAGTATAACATCATGCATGACTCTATAATTAGATTATTTAGCTTATTTTGTAAATTATGGTATTTCACTATTCATAAAAATTCAAGTATTTCAGAAAAATACCATAAATTTACCCCAACCATTTTTCGACGTGTAGAATCCAAAAAATGAAGTCCATTTTTCAAAAATAATTTTCTAAATATGATTAATTTAATATTTAATTAAAATCATAATTTATTCTAAAAACAAGAGTTTTAAAACGTTTATTTACTTATTCTAAAGCATAGGTATATCGTACTTCCACTTGAATATTATTTATATAACATCATAGGTAAAGTTACTATTCATTAGGATATATCACTATTCATTAGGGTATGTTACTATTCATCAGGGAATGTTACTATTCACCAGAAATTATGTTTTCTTATTGGACTCCTAATAACTTACTGATCACAACCATGTATGTCAGATTTTTGAAATTCACATCACAAAAGTGACAAACTTATGTTTTAAGGGTCACATAGAACTTTATAGTTAATTATGTTGCGATTTCATGTGATTATGACATATTTATAATAAATGAATTTCCATTGAAGAAATATTGGGTCGTTATAGAGGAGGTTATGTAATTATTAATTTATGAACCTAAATTTGATTATTCGGGTCATTAAGATCAAGTAAGGAACACCTTCAGACTTAAGGTTCGGGTTTCTTCATCTCACTTCCATTTTTGTGAGATACTCAGTATTCACTACTATTACATGTGTATGGTGTATGTATACTACCCATTGATGTATCATATCATGAATATATTTATTTTAATGACATTCAATGTATCATTTGATGATTATTAATTTTGGGGCATACAATTCAATTGGTTACAAAGTTGTAAGTATTTTCTACCCGAACCTCTATTTCATTCAGGTTGCTCTTATTCTCTACCCACCTCAATGAAAATATTATTTATTCATATGTAATCCTCATAAATTATTTGTGAATATTCTATATATATGTAACAATCATAATAATTCTTTTTTATGGTTATTTACTTGTTTTAAAAGGTTCATTCAAAATTTCATCCTGATAAATAAACCCGATTCAAGGGAACTTCTCAAATTCTTACCTGTTTTCAAGTACACTCCAGAATCTGTTTTATGCCAAAATTATATTTATATTCACTCATTTTATCATAAAAAAATATCTTGGTTCATTTCTGGTTTTAATAAAACAGTCATCCTTCTCCACTTTAAAATTCTCTTTAATATTTTCCTTAAAATGCTCTAAAATGTTTTATTTCTAAAGATTCTTAAGAACTATTTTTACATGGTTTCACTTTAGTGGTACATAATTTATGCTTAAAATATAATTTCAATGTCATTACCTTTTATTTTATGGGATATACATGTTTACAATCTAATTTCATGGAAAATACAAATAATTTTCCAAAAGAACTCTTCTTTCAAAAGTAAAAAGAATTTTTCTCATCTCACATTAACTTTTATGAAGTATATGCCTTGTTCACCACTTATTCCATACATGTAGTGTATGTACTTACCTTTTTTATATCATATCAAGAGTCTTATTATTCTCATGATATTCTAACGGATTATTATTTGAATGTTTCAAGGTGGTATGAGATACTTGGAATGTTTAAGGATTATTTCCTTAGGAATTTTTCAATGGTCCCATTTAAAAGTATCTTCATCTAAGACAACATACCTTGTTGAATATTTTACTTCAGTGAGATTTATCTCTTATTATATCATATTCAACATGTTGTTTAAGGGTTTCTTATTATTTTGACTATGGATGTTCTATCTTTATACCATTCACTATATTACTCTGAATAGTTAGTGTTTATGTTCAATGATTGGGGAAATTTATTTACATTTCATATTTTAGTTTCAATATGAATGTATATGTTGATTATGTTCACTCCTTTAATACGAGAAATAAATTGAACTTAGTAAGTGATAGGTGGGCCCCTCTATAGCCCCTTGATGCATCATTAGTTCTCATGAGACAAATAGATATGGACTTGGTCGAGGTTTTTCCCATTTTTAGATATGGTTTTGGCCGAGGACTTAATCATTTTTAGATGTCTTGGCCGAGGCCTTGACGATATGTTTTAGAATGTCCAACATATGCATTTAGCTCATTGTGAATATATAAATTCATAGTTCATGTGGTTATTTGACTAGTAGAATACCCAAGATTATGTTTTATTATGACAATATTTAATCAGCTCATATTCCTTCCATATTATGTTCAAATTTATTTTTAAAGGCATGTGTTTCAATTATTCACCATACCTAATGTTTATCTTTATGATATCTTTTGTTGTATTGTTTACCCTTACTGAGCATCTAAGATCACCCCTTCTTATGTTTCATGTTTCCTATTACATGAAGAGGTATATTATGATTGGATTTCTGGGATAATGTTAGAGTGGTGGATGTTCCCAATAGAACTTTTATGTTGTTTTTAATTTTAAGTTATAATGTTGAAATTATGTATGTATCTAGTTTTCCAAATCTACTAAACTATTCATTCCTTTGGGATACAAATTTCCTTTAGTCATTCCAATGTAATAAAATAAGGCACCGAATTCAGAAAACTAGGGTCAATTATTTACAATTAAGACCATCAAATTTGAAAAAGAAGAAGGTGTTAGTTATAGAGGATTGTTTGGAGATGGATATAGAGCCATGTTTTGATATTTATTATATGATTGAAAATATTACAAGGAAAATAAATTAGAAGGATCATATACCATAAGACTCGTATCATTGGGAGTTGAAAATGGATCTCTCTAAAATATTTGATGACCAAACCATATGGGCTAAATCTACTGTGAGAGAGTGTTTTCTTGATCAAGGCATCAATATCAGAAATTATATGATTAAAAGGATGCTGTTTCAAACCACATATTATTGATGTGAGATGCACGGGATGGCATGATCTTCACGGCGTAGGGCGGCGGTTGAAGGATATGGTTCGGGGATAAGTGGCGGATGATGGGTACGAATAGTGGATGCATGTAGTCAATCAATGCTATATAGAGCACGATCTACTACTTAGACAACACACTCAAGGGAGGGATGTGATGGCCAATCCACACAACAACGCACATGGGTTGAGGCATGGAATTGGGGGATTTTTGATCTTGGATCACCAATCTAACTTGTAGATTGACAAGGCAAGAATGCACAAGATCTAGGAGAAAATCTGGGACAATCCTCACACAACAGAGAGAAACAAAGCATAAGCTCTCAATTAAATCTGGAATGAAAATACAATTCCATAGGGTGGCTATTTATAACCAAGGGGGTGATACAATGGTCAAGGGTCTAATACCCTAAAGTCATAAAGTCTAAACCTACCTTGTCCCCTTAAAATTAAAAAAATATAAAAGCCAACAAAGACTTTTGGAAAAGTAGCACACAACTTTCCAACATAGCCCACCGAATTTGACTTCGAGTGCATAGCCCACCAGATTTGACTTTGGTGTCCAAAGATGCCATTTCTAGAATCCTTCATGTGGGCAAGGCATCCTAATTCATGAAACCACGTGGGCCAAGCTTTAAAAATCATGTTTGGGCTTGAATAAGTGAGATAATAGGCCTATTTGCTCCATCCATGCAATACAAGATCCACTGGGCCTTTAATGAAGCGAGATTGGCGCCCATTGTTGCATTCAGCCTCTTTAATCTCCCACGCATCATCAGGCCTTGCAAATCCAACTCCTCCACTCAGGTAATCGGCTCGGAATGGTCCATCGCCTCGTGGCATGAGTTTTGATTTCCACTTGTTGGGAAATCTTTCCTTCCTCATATGAATCCAAACTAAGTCATCGGGCGTGAAAAACATTTGCTTGCGACGCTTATTTGCAAGATCCATATATTTCTGGGTCATCTGCTTGATATTTATCCTTACCTTTTCATGGATTTTCTTGATGAATTCTGCACACCCTTTCGTATCCATATTAAGTTCTTCTTGCAAAGGCAAAGGAACTAGGTCAATAGGCGCAAGGGGGTTAAAGCCATAAACTATTTCAAATGGAGAATATTGAGTAGTGGAATGCTTGGCCCTGTTATATGCGAATTCCACATGTGGCAGACACTCCTCCCAATTCTTGATATTATTTTTGACAATTGTTCGCAGAAGGGATGATAGTGTTCGATTCACCACCTCCGTTTTCCCATCAGTTTGTGGATGAAAAGTAGTGGAAAATAGTAACTTTGTACCCAGTTTTCTCTACAAGGTCTTCCAAAAGTAACTAAGAAATTTTGTGTCTCGATCTGACACAATGATCCTTGGCATTCCATGATGTTTGACTACTTCCTGAAAGAAAAGTGTTGCAATGTTAGTGGCATCATCTGTTTTGTGACAAGGAATAAAATGTGCCATTTTTGAAAACCGATCCACCACAAAAAAAATGGAATCTCTCCCCCTCTTGGTCTGTGGTAACCCCACAATAAATTCCATTGATATGTCCTCCCAAGGGGTGTTTGGAATTGGGAGAGGAAGATATAGTCCATGTGGGTTCAGTTTTGATTTGGATTTATGACAAACAATGCACTTTCCCACAAATTTCTCAGTATCTCTAGATATCCTAGTCTAATAAAAATTATCACTAAGAACAATTAGAGCTTTTGAAACACAAAAATGCCCTATTAACCCACCAGAATATGACTCCTTTAGTAAAAGTAAATGGATAGAACAATTGGGAATGCAAATCTTATCAATCCGGAATAAGAATCCATCGTGTAAACAGAAATTTTCTCAACTAACTCTAGGTTTACAATGTTCATAAGGTTCTCTAAAACCACTATCAGTGGAATATAAATCCTTAATATATTCAAAACCAAGGATTTTTGAATCCAACAAGGATAAAAGAGAATATCGTCGTGAAAGTGCATCCTCCACAGTATTTTCTTTACCCTTTTTATTCTTGATGACATATGGAAATGATTCAATGAATTCCAGCCATCTTGCATGTCTCCTATTTAGTTTATGTTGGCTCCTAAGGTATTTAAGATCCTCATGATCAGAATGGATCACAAATTATTTAGGCCAAAGATAGTATTTCCATGTCTCTATTACTCTAAACAATGCATACAAATCTTTATCATATGTAGCATAGTTTAGAGTTGGGCCATTTAACTTCTCGCTAAAGAAAGCACTAAGCTTACCTTCTTGCATTAGTACTCCTCCTATTCCAATTCCTCTTGCATCACATTCAATTTCAAAGGTCGTACCAAAGACCAGAAGTGCAAGTAGAGGGGCGTGGGTGAGTCTCTCCTTAAGTTCATTGAAGGCCTTCTCTTGAGTTATCCCCCATTTTAAAGGAAGGTTCTTCTTTGTCAACTTGTTCAACGGTGCTGCTAATGTGCTGAAGTTCTTCTCAAATCTCCTATAAAAACTAGCAAGCCCATGAAAACTTCTTACCTATCCAATGGAGGTTGGAGTTGGCCATTCTTGTATTGCTTTGATCTTTTTTATATCCACTTCAACTCCATTGCCGCTCACAACAAATCCAAGGAAAACAATCTTATCGAGATAAAATTCACACTTTTTTATGTTTCCAAACATGTTTTCTTTCCTTAACACCTCAAGGACTTTTCTTAAGTGATCTACATGTTCATGAAAAGTCCTACTATACACTATAATATCATCAAAGTAAACTACCACAAATTTTCCAATATATGCACGTAGGACATGATTCGTTAACCTCATAAATGTGCTACGTGCATTGGTGAGACCAAAGGGCGTGACTAACCATTCATAAAGTCCATGTTTTGTCTTAAATGAAGTTTTCCACTCATCTTCTTCTTTCATCCTAATTTTATGGTATCCACTTCTTAAATAAATTTTTGAGAAAATAGTTGAACCATTTAATTCATCTAGCATATCATCTAACCTAGGGATAGGATGACAATACCTGACCGAGATGTTATTAATGGATCTGTAGTCAATGTACATTCTCCATGTTCTATCTTTCTTTGGTACTAGAAGCACCGCTACTGCACAAGGGCTAAGGCTCTCTCTAACATACCCCACATCCAACAGCTCTTGAACTTTCCTTTGAATCTCTTTTGTCTCTTTAGGGTTGGTGCGATATGTCGGGCGGTTCAGTAGTGATGCTCTAGGTATGAGGTCAATTTGATGCTCAATACCTCTAATGGGTGGCAAACCAAGTGGCACCTCTTTAGGAAATACATCTTCAAATTCCTACAACAAAGACTCAACAACATGTGGCAAAGGGGATGTTAAGTCGTTAGTGTTCAACATTACCTCTTTGTACATAAGTACAAAGAGATTTTGTCGAGAAATAAAATATTCCTTAACCTCACTTTTTTTTCCAACATCACACTTTTCTCTCCTCTCAAATCCTTTTCCCCTCTTGATTTTTCTTTGCTCTCCATTTCTTTTCTTCTCTCATTTTCTATTTTTCCTTCATTATCCCCATTTTCATTTTCTCTCTTTTATTCCTCATCACTCTTTTTTTTATTTTCTCTCAAAATGTGATCTTCAAAAATTTTCTTGGGGGACATGGGGTTGAGGGTTATAGATTCCCCTCGGAGTACAAAAGAGTCATGGTTCAAGAAACCATCATGAGTAACACGCCGATCGTACTGCCATGGTCGACCCAACATCAAGTGTCACACCTTCATAGGAACAATGTCGCACAATACCTCATCCTTGTATTTTCCAATGGAGAACAATACCTTCACCTATTTGGTAACCTTCATCTCTCCACAATAATTCAACCACTGAAGACGATATGGATGTTGATGCTTCAAAGTAGGAAGTCCCAACTTATCTACTAACTCGGTGATTGCAACATTACTATAGCTTCCTCCATCAATAATAACACTACATACCTTCCCATGGATCTTGCACCATGTATGGAAAAGGTTCTCCCACTGCTCCTTCTCTCCCACAATCATTTGTGCGCTTAGGACTCTCCTAGTGACAAGAATCTCACCATCTTCCGCAAATTCTCCATTATCAATTTCTGTAGATTCTTCCTCCTCTTCCGAGCTCTCTCCATCGGTCTCCCATTCTCCATACTTGTTGATGGTCATGGTACGCCGGTTTGGGCACTCACTAGCAATGTGACCCCTTCCTTAACATTTGAAACACCGAATATCCCGATTCCTAGTTTGGTTAGCCTCAAAAGTAGGTTTCTTAGGTGGAAGAATTACCTTGTCACTTTTGCGATCAATCACCTCTTTTGCCTTTGATGGTTCTCCAATATCCTTCCTCGGATTTCTCCACGGTGTGAAAGGGGTAGTGGGTTTCCTCATGTTGCTCCTCCTTTTGATTTTTTGTTCAATCTTGGTGTCTTGGGGGATCATATCTTGTATCTCTACATGGCGGTACATCTCCACTTGATCCGCAATCTCCCGATTGAGCCCATGTAAAAATCATGACATGGTTGCCTCCATATCTGCCTCAATATTTTCCCGAATCATGGAAATTTGCATCTCCTTGTAGTAGTCTTCTACACTCTTACTCCCTTGGGTGAGGCGTTGAAGTTTGTTATGGATATCTCTATGGTAATGTGTGGGAACAAATCGCTTCTGCATGGAAAACTTCATGTCTTCCCAAGTGTTGATGGGATGTCCACCATATCTAGCCCTCTCCTTTTGAACTTGATCCCACCATATTAATGCATAATCATAAAATTCAAGGGAAGAAAGTTTGAAATTTTTCTCCTCGGAATACGCATGGCATGAAAATACTTGCTCAATCCACATCTCCCACTCTAAGTATGCTTCTGGGTCACTTTTCCCTTGAAAAGTGGGGACCTTCACCTTGATCCCGCCAAGTGGGTCACCATCATTTTGTCTCCTTTATCCTCCTCTCGGTTGTTGGTACTACTTCCTCCTTTGTGGGACATCATCAAGATCATCATCAAAGTTCACCATCTCCTCCTCTATGATGTGGGGACGACGTGGTGCCGGAGCGTGTCATGGGTTATCATGGAACATCCTTGGGCTTGGTTTATTCTCCAATTAATCAATCCTCTTATGTAACACCTCCAACTTCCGATCAAGAAGCTTCTTGAAGTGGCTCACCAAATCTTTCATTTGGAATTGCGTAGCTTCGGGTGCAGGAGATCTACTTTGACTTCCTTCATCACTAACATGTGCAATTTTCTTCCCACGATCTTCTGCCATGATATGTTATGCAAAGACAAACACACACCGGGGGGGACACAGACAATGATACACACTCACACACACACACAAGATGTACACACATACACACACAAGATGTACACACTCACACACACAAGGATACACACTCACGCACACAAGATATACACACTCACACACACAAGATTTACACACACGCACACACACAACAAGATTCACACACTCACACACACAAGATATTTTTTTTTCTTATTTCTATCCACTCTCAACACTCAATTAAAATTCCAATCTATTATGAAATATAATACCTTGGTTTGGATGATCACTTTCCACCAATATTTCCCCAATCAAGATTGTGTTTGGGGATGGTTTAACACAACACTCTTGAGTGGTAAAGGGTAAATGGTGAAAAGAGGGTAGAAAATGGATAAAGGGTGGATGGAAAAGGGGGTAGAAATGTGGTATTTTGGTTTTTACCGATTGTTCAAGATAAGATAAATTAATAACAATATGAGCCAAATAAAAAAATGGGGATGAAGTAAAATGATGGAAAAAGTGATGTACAGATATGGAAAGTGTGAATAATGTAAAGCACGATGATGAAGTAATTGTATCTGCTTTTTTTTTCATTAAATCTCCCCAAAAAGTTTTGTGCTTGGAGTTTTAAAGCACAAGATGATGAATGTAGAGTAAGATAATTTTTCTTGAAATCTCTAAAATAAAAGGATGTGCTTAATTTTGAGAAGCACAAAATGATGAGTTGAGAGAATTTGATTTTTTTTGTTTTTTTTCAGATACAAATCACATATAGAGAATTTAAAGTGAAAAGAAGATGGACGAATAATTGACTCATTGTGAAAATATTTCAATCTTGCACAACAAAGGCTAATTCTGGAGGTTTTCAAAGAAAATTTTTCTTGAATGGGTGGATAATAAGGAAAGATAAGAAGGGTAATGGGTAAAAGAAATATAAATGAAGGGATAGATTCCTACCGTGTCAACCGGAGCTTTCATACCAACTGATGTGAGATGCATGGGGTGGCATGATCTTCACGGCGTAGGGCGGCGGTTGAAGGATATGGTTTGGGGATAAGTGGCGGATGATGGGTATGGATAGTGGATGCAAGTAGTCAATCAACGCTATATAGAGCATGACCTACTACTTAGACAATACACTCAAGGGAGGGATGTAATGGCCAATCCACACAACAACGCACTTGGGTTGAGGCACAGAATTGGGGGCTTTGTGATATTGGATAACCAATCTAACTTGTATATTGACAAGGAAATAATGCACAAGAGATAAGAGAAAATCCGGGACAATCCTCACACAACGGAGAGAAACAAAGCATAAACTCTCAATTAAATCTTGAATGAGAATACAATGCCATGGGGTGGCTATTTATAGCCAAGGGGGTGATACAATGGTCAAGGGTCTAATACCATAAAGTCATAAAGTCTAAACCTACCTTGTCCCCTTAAAAGTCAAAAAGATAAAAGCCAACAAAGACTTTTGGAAAAGTAGCACACAACTTTCCAACATAGCCCACCAGATTTGACTTCGAGTGCATAGCCCACCAGATTTGACTTTGGTGTCCAAAGATTCCATTTCTAGAATCCTCCATGTGGGAAAGGCATCCAAATTCGTGCAACCATGTGGGCCAATATTTAAACATCATGTTTTGGCTTGAATAAGTGAGATAATAGGCCCATTTTATACATACATGCAAGAAAAGATCCACTGGGACTTTAATGAAGCGAGATGGGTGCCCATTGTTGCATTCAGCCTCTTTAATCTCCCACGCATCATCGGGCCTTGAAAATCCAACTCCTCCACTCGGGTAATCGGCTCGGTGCCTTCAACATGGTTCACATCAATTATTTAATATATGGACTTTTTAAGACTTTATATATCATAAAAGGCTATGATCCATGAAACGATGTTGAATCTGGTATATACCAAGTCATTTACTTTCAAGTACCACTTCCATTTCTAAACTATTATGAAGTCAAGGAATACAAAGGGATAATGTAAAGAATAAAATATCTTAGTGAATTTCAAATTTTACCTTTTAAGTTTAAAATATCTTTACAACCTTTTGAACTTGTTGATGATTACATTCAACAAGTCTTAAGAAAGCTTGTAAAGTAGATGAACTAAACTCATTAAATAGGTTGGTTCTCAAAAACTATGCTTGATCTCTTATTACACTATGTTAGAGTCAGGTTCATGTCAATTTACCCAGGAAGTGGCATTGAATCACTGGTGAAATCTGTTGCTGCTAACTTTGAGAAGTCAAAGAGGATGTTGTTTCACAAAATTGAGCTGCGAAAAGAAGCACATGAGAATTAGAATGCCAATCAATGTGATAAATATGAAACATATAATATTGATAATGTAATATAAGATGATGGAAGTTATGATGATGATGAAGAGGATTTGAGCGAGGAACATGTGTTTGGAGAAGTTTATGAACTTTATCTGCATTACCAATCAAATGTAAGTAGAATTTGAAGAAACTACTTGCAAGACCTATTTGGAATAATTTTGTCAAATGATGCAAGTGATAATGAATTACAAGATGGTGATGACAGTGATGAAGAATATGAAATATACGAGCAATATGGTGATGATAACTACACTGATGGGGGGGGATTGATGACATATGAATATCTATATGCCATCAGTGATTGGGTTTATGGATTCTTCTTCCTTCATTATGAGCGATTTTATTCATATTTGTTAAATAATATATTAATTTATTATTTTTATCATATATTGATATTTTTTTATGAATATAGTGTGATTGATAATTAAAAAAAATACTTTTAATATCATTAATACTAAGACGCATAATTTTCTAGATGTTTCTGAGAAATTACATCAAAATTTTAATGCCCCAATATCATATTGAGTGAAGACATGATGTCATTAATATACTCTAGATGAGTGATGTAATTTTAGTTTTTAGGATTAAAAAAGGGAGACATTTTACCATTTAGGAAATGATTATTAAGACCTTGAATAATATCCTTATAAGAAATTATATATAAAAGAGTATATAAAGGATCTATTTTTCTAATCCCTATTAAGGGTTTAAAAAATCTATCTATTCTACTTCATCAGCATATTTATTATAGAACTATGGATCTGGGTGTGAAAAAATTACACATTTAAAGAAATAAAGGGGTAATTTTTATTCAAACACACCTCTTTATCTTATAAATATTCTTTGAAAAAGAATCATTATTCCATATACTTCTTTTGTGTAATTATTAAGGAAATAATATTTATATGATTAAAATCTAACTCCTTTGTTCTTAATTTGAAACAGTGGTCCATCTTCTATTATTATCTTGTTAGCCACTTAAATTATTTTCAAATCATCAAGACTTATTGTAACCAAGTATCTCTCTCCAATCATAGAGACTTTAAGGTTGAATTGTGGTGGAAACATATTTATAATTATTTTTTGAATGTAATCATTCATGATGGTATCTCCTAAATCCATTATAGAACCAAATATATCTTCTACCTTGCTAATAAACTTGTGGGTTATATGTTGAAGTGTCGTAGAAAAATGTTCATGTCTTGTGACATTGAGAATAAAATTATGGGTAAGATGTTGTGAAATGATTAATGATGCATGAACGAGTTGGTTAAAGGTAAGTGGGAGCCTAAATGAATAATTTAATTAACAATTTTATCATAAACAGGATGATGGTTGAATAATGGCCATGTGGAGCCCTACCCTTGGGTTAACCCAGTTGAGGGAAATATAAATTAATAGTGTCAAAAATTGTATTATGTTTTGTGTGAGGTTTATTTGGATAGGATATCTTGTGTATGAGTACAGATGGATATATGTTTTAAATTACATTAGAATATGAGTATGAGGTCTACATGTTCACCAAGTTGCGTCATAGTGCACATGGAATGACCATATAATTTAAAGGGAAGGGGAATCCAAATTTGTTAATTAAACCACTCCTTACCCTTTTGACATATAATTAGGGATGTAATTAACTTGCAACTAATTTTTCTTGAAATCCAATGTATAAGACTTGTTCCCAAACGTGTCCATACTTTTAGTTAATCTATTTTAGAGATCAACCATCCTGTTCATGTTTTAGTGTAGAAAACTCAAAAACTGTTGCGTAGACAGTTTTGTGTGGAGGTGCACAATCAATCATGAATTTTTCCTCTGAGACTTGTTTAACTCAAAACCAATTCCATTTGATACACACATAGTTCCAATGGTTAGAGAACTAACACCCCAATCAAACCTGTTGCGGTAGAAGAAGGGATAGATTATCATATCTATTAGAAATTAGATTTAGTTTCCTTTATGAAACTATTTTTTACCCCAAATCAGTTTTAAAATATATCCAATACATAGGGGATGATACCTAGAACTCCCTAGAATTATCTTTCATTAAATTTGTGAAAGAAATGTATGGAGGAGTTCTAGGAACCGCCAACCACATGATGGATGAGGGGGTTAAAAGTGTTCTCAATATATATTATAAGAGTAACAAAAGAGTTTTGTTCAAAAGGAAAATAATTATGGTGGTTTAATAAGAATGTATAGATAAAATTTAAAGAAAAAATAAAATGTTTTAAAGGAATTAATCTTATGACTCATATCGTGAAACTTTGAGGGAGATTGATTGATCAGGGGATTCAAAGAGAAACCAAAGTTTCAGATAATAAATTTGGATTTATATTGGGACATTAAACCAAAGAAGAAAATAATTTTATTAGAGTTTTTATGGAGTATTTTCACCTAAACTCTCAAGACAGTGTCTAGGAATAAGTTTAAAAACTTGAATATGGTTTGAACAAAGATAATGTATGATTTTTTATCAAGGTGGTAGATACTGTAGGTTCTATAAGGGATCTAGAAGAGTCCATCATAGAAAAGGACATTCAAAAAAGAATTATAAACATGTTTAAACCACACATAAACCCTAAAGTATCTATGATTAGAGAGAGATACTTGAGTACAATAAGTCTTGATGATTTGAAAATAATTTATGTGGATTAGGATATAAGAATGGAAGATGGACCCACTATTTAAAATTAAGAACAATGTAGCTAAAGTTAAATTATTTAAATGTTATTTGATTAAGAATGACACAAAAGTAGTATATGAGATAATGATGCCTTTGCAAAGAATATTTCAAAGAGAAAGAGGTACGTTCGATGGAAAAATACCCCTTTATTTCGTTAAATGTGTATTTTTTCACTTTTGTATATCATTGCTTTTGAGTCTATAAGTTGGTGTCTCAATAATCATTTACTAAATGGTAAAATGTATCCCTTTTCTGATCCTAGAAACTGTAATTACATCACCCATATTGAATATGTTAATGACATCATATCTTCACTCGAGATGATATAAATACCTTAAAATTATAATGTAATTTATCATAAACATCTAGAAAAAGTCCTTGTCTTATATCAACCATACTAATTTTTTTTAAATTATCAATCACAGTCTATTCATAAAAAATATCATTATATGATAAAAAATAATAAATTAATATATTATTTGAAAAATAAGAATAAAATTACTCACAATGAAGGAAGAAGAATCCAGAAACTCCATCACTAATGGAATATAGATATGAAGATGTCATTATTCCTCCCCATTTGTGTAGTTATCATTATCGCATTTTCAGTATATTTAAAATTCTTCATCACTGACATCACTTTCTTACAAGCCATTGTCAGTTGCATCATTTTATGAAACTAAGCCAAATAGATATTGCAAGTAGTTTCCTGAAATGATACTTGTATTTGCTTAGGATTGTAGATAAAGTTCATCATCTTATCCAAACATTGGTGTCTCACTCAAATCCTCTTTGTCGTCGTCATTGTCTCCATCATCAGCCACAACATCATCTTCTTTTACATTATCAACATCATTTTTTCCTCTTTATCACCTCGATTGGAATGCTGGTTCTCATGATCTTATTTTCCTATGTCATTTTTGTGAAACATCATCATCATTGACTTATCTCAAAGTTAGTAGTATCCAATTTCAACTATGCTTCAGCACCACTTCCTGGGTAAATTGATAGGAACTTGACTTTAATACAGAGTAATAGGAGATCAAGCATAGCTTTTGAGAACCAACTTGTGGAATGAGTACAAGTCATTTGCTTTACAGGATTTCTTATCTCTTATTGAATGTAATAATTAAGAAGTTAGAAAATTTGTGAAGATATTTGACACCTAAAATGGAAAACTCAAAATTCATTAAGATATTTTCTTCTCCACGTTAGCCCTTTGGATATATTTACTTCAAAATAGTTCCTTAATGACAATGGTACCTGAAAGTAAATGACTTGGTATATGTGAGATTAAACATATTTTCATGGATAATAGACATTTCTAAAATAGAAAGTCTTAAAAGGCCAATATAATAAATAATACATTGTTCGAAACAGTATCCTTATAAGTATATGATCTTCGATATTGATTCCTTGATCAAGAAAACACTCTATCACAATAGATTTGGCCCATATGGGTCGGTCATAAAAAATTTTAGAGAGAGAAATTTGAAACTCCCAATGATATTAGTCTTGTAGTATATAATCCTCCCAATTTATTTTCCTTGGAATCTTTTTAGTCATAAAATAATCATCAAAACATGGCTCTATATCCATATCCCAGTAGTCCTCTACAACTACCACCTATTTGTTTTTCAAAATTTATTATCTTTACACTAATTTTTTGGGTATATACTTCTGCAAGAAAAGTGGAGGAAATAATTTTAAAATACCCTCATGATACAAATTCATCATATCATACTTCCATATTGGAGGCTCTATTTCCATCCAACTTATATTTTTTACTATGTTTAGAATTTGAATGTACAGAAAGAACATAATAATAATAAACCATTCTAGAGAAATGTTAGGCCTCCAAAACTCATGCAATAACAATAGTAGAAAGCTATCCATATACTTTTTAGGGTCCAATACCTCTGCTTATCTACAAATAGAAATAGGTTCATTTTCATACTTGCCTATCTGTTGTTTACTTCTTTTCATGGAATTTACTAGAAAATACATCTTAATCTATGGATTTGGAACTTCAATATGAGTGTGACACATATTAACATATTTCTTTATGGATATTTTCAATATAAAAATTTTATTGGGATAAAGTTCCTCAAATGGAGGATGTGAATAGGGATCTTCAGGATAAAAAAAAGCTATAACTTGTTTGAGTGGTTGCTGTGAGCCTTATGGATTCTATGAGTTCCACCAAGAGTCTCTATATCACATGATACAGATGAATTTTTCATAGGGTAGTGAAATAAAAAAGCCTCCACACCTGGAAGGAAACCCGATACCACACCATCCTTTTCAATGATCATCTGATACAACTGCATATTTGGTTGAAAATAAATCTCAAGAGGGGATGGGTGAGTATATTAAATGATATAACTATAGAAACCAATGATGAAGAGTGAAGATTCATGGAAATTAGTGTTGATAGAGAAAATTAAATTAGGGTTTTTGAATCAGGGGTTCCTTCCTGAATTTTCAAACACAAAGTAGAAACCTAAAAATGATGGACTAAAGGATTTGTCACCTGATGTATACAAGAGGAATATGAAATATAGTTAGGGTTAAGAAGGATTTTAATGTTTTTTAACTTGTATAGAGTGATTTATTTGGTCGACATGAGAGATATGCAATTCACAAGGTTGGTTTAAAGTGAGTGGTCATAATTATCCATCACATTTTATAGATTTAATGGATTCTTACTCAAATCCATTAAATTTTTTTATTGGATATTTTAGTTCTTTATGAAATTTTTTGAAGGACCTTTAATGTTTAATTATTGAAATCCATGATCTTATTTAGCTTTTGGTTCATGCACATTCTTGTATAAATTGATGTTTCCTAGTGGAATAGTTGAAAATGCATAAATGTCTCTGGGGGGGGGGGGGGGGTTGGTGACACCCCCAGGTTATGATTCTAGTTCCACGTGCCTAGGGGGGTGTCTAACTAGTGTATAATATTGTATTATATGAAAAAATTGATATATATGGGTAATTGGATCAGATGCCCTAAAAGTTGGGGGTTCAAATCCCCCTTATCATTCCCATTCCCAATGTCATGCCTCTCAGAATAGGTTATTTTGAGGAATGCATTGGGAAGTATGGGATATAACACTTACATATGTAGAAATGTGATCTAGTATACCACTATCTTTGAAAGGATTCGTTAGGGATGTATTGAGAGATGAAATTAGAGTCCAAATATTCAACCCAAATGGAAGACATATGTTTTTCAATGAAATGAGTCTATTTACATTTGTCCTTGAAAAAAGATTGGATGACTAGGATGCATTTAGATTTGAATGGATTATTAATTCATGGGTATTTGACTCCTTAACATAGAAAAGTATATCCAAGTAATGATGTTTCAATGTAGATATAGGTTTAGTATCATTACATGGATATATTTTCAAAAGGAAATGCCAATATTGGAGGAGATGCAGGAGAGTCTCATCCACTGAGTGGGAAACACAAACCTTCTTAACACCATCATTCACCACTTTATGATTGTCATAGGTTTACTAAAGGATCTCAATATAAGATGATAAGTTTTATTGTTATTTTTTAATTCGTAAAGTGTAATCCACTTGGTCAAAAACCTGATGTTTCATTCTCAGATAAAGCACATTCAGTTGAAGTATCACTTCATCCAGAAGTTTTTAGAAGATGGAGTGAAAGATCTAAAAAAGATTAAATAAATTAAAAATTCAATGGAAATGTTGAAAAATATGGTTACCTGATATGTATCAAGGTGGTGTTGCGCCTCAGTAGGTTAAGGTTGATTAGAAGGACATAGTGGGGAAATTTTTTGGCTGTAATTGAAATTCATAGAGCATAAGGAGGATTGATAATACCAAAGGGGGACTTTGTTTTGAATCCTAAATAATGATTCTAAACTAGGATATTTTTGGGCTAAATTTGTGTGAATTATCATGATAGTTTTCCTCCAACCCTAGGTCTTCCAATCCCAACACATAATCTTTTTTGGGGTTCCATCCTAAAACCCATGGATGATAGGAGGAATTTCCCATCCATGATTATATGTGATCCACCATAACTTGTGGAATATAATGTGAGACTTATGTTTTCACCTAATATCCTCCCCTCAAACTAAATACCACACAATTAGGCCCCCCATTCAATGATAATTCACCAAATCCAACCATATTTCACCACTATTTTTCTCATTATTTCGACTCACTACCTACTCATTACTATTAGGAAGACTTTTGACATAAGTAACTATGAATTAAAATGCTTTAAATGATCCAATGTTATCATTATAAAATTGGTTTGGTGAATAATCCACCCAACATAACACTTAGGCTGCACCATGGCTCGGATACCACTTTTAATGATCATTTTACTCTATCCCTAGGTCTTCCAGGACCAACACATAATCCCTTCCAGGGTTCCATACTAAAACCCATGGGTGATAGAAGGAATTGCCTATCCAATCTTATATGTGATCTACCATCGTTTGCAGAATCCAATTTGGGACTTGGATTTTCACCAAACATGAACACCCCTTTTTAGGCTAATTGAATTAAGAACAAAAAAAGGAGAAAATTCAAAGGCTAAATTATCAATTGACTAAAGGTATTTGTGAGCAAAAATAACAAGTACGGATGACTGGAAGCCAAGTATAATAGATAATAATGTCAAGGAATGTTACTATAAGTCAAACCATTAGAATATTCTTAGTGCAGGTTGTGTGGGAAATGTTGAAGGAATCATGAGATCTCTAAAAGTGTGTCTAATTTACTGATAGTGTTATTTGATGTAGTAGGAGTTGTGGACTGAAGAGGGGATCTTCTAGGAAGATTAGTTGAGGTGGACTTCACCATGAAAAAATCAGATGGTGGTGATTACTGAAAGCATCATCTAGGTTACACTATATATTAGTGGGATGGTTCATTTGTTTTGAACACACTTTGAATTTTAATAATACTTTATCTCAATAATAAAATTAAAACAACACCCCCCAAGGTGGATTTGGATGTAATCCTGAACCACATAAAATTGTGTTGTTAATTTTCCTTCATAATTTCTTTCAATTGATATAATTATTTTTTGTTATTTGTAGATGGTTTTACATCGTGACTTAGTGACTAGGGTGTGGGGTGCCTTCCTAGTATCAAAGATCCTAGCATGGGTTCAGATTTTGATGATTTTTTTTCACCCAATAAGTTGTGGTGAAGTATCTTTTAGTGATTTTACCAAAAGTTATCCATGGACCCAACACTCCCCACATCTAGGTATCATGCACCTCATTTTTTTATTTATAAAATAACCAACTAGAATTCTTATAATTTTTTCTTTGTGATTACTTATAGGGACTCATCTATGATTTGATCATTTTAGTGATTTAACGTTATGAAAAGGTAGAAAATAAATGGGGGCTATAAATTTGTCGTGGTTTCTACCAAAAACAACAATCCCATTTATAAAGGGATCCTACTTTTTTGTGATAATTTTTGTGAAACCATAGAAATAATTTACAGGAGTTTTTACTCCACTCTTTTTCTATATGTGTAAAAGTGAAACCCGAATTTATTTTATCTCTAAAATTAAAATTGTGTGGAATAATGAAATTATATTTTAATGATTGAATAATCCTTTAAATCATGACTAGGATTGAATAAAATATTTCCAAACTAATCAAGTTCCTAATTTTTTTTGGATATATTTATTTTATTTCATATATTATACTAAATATGATTGGTATTGAAAATGTAAATGATTCTCAAGAATAAAATACTTAAAAATATATTTTATAACTATATTTTTTATAATAATTTTTTTATTTTAATTCCATATAAAATTTCATTCCAACACACTGAAAAAATGTCAGTTTAATTATAATAGGAAATTGATTCTATTTTGTCTCAGCCTTCCCCTCCCCTGGAGTATTCTGCAACTGATAGAATGATTCCTCCTCCCTCTCCCTGCCCAAACTACTAGAATCAAGGGGAAAAGGTCAGCTCATCATCGTTTCTTGTGTGACATATTCTTATTTAGGTGATAAAGGGGTGAAAGTCATCTAATAAGCTAAGCCCTCCTCCCTCTCTCCACCTAACCTACTATCTTGAACTTATTCTTCTTTAAAGTGCGTTTAGTGATTTATTAGTAAATTAAAATAAATGATTTCCTAATTCATAAAAGTAATGAAAAGGTTTTGTTTCCTCTTTATTTTTTAGATATAAAATTCAGTAAAAGAAAAGAAATTATTACGATTTCTCACCATATTGTTTGGTGAAAAATTTAAATTATATGAAAATAAACTATTTCTTTGTAAATAAAACATATATTTTTTATTCAAAATAAATTTTTTACATTTTCCTCATATTTTAGAAATAAAATATTAATGGTGTCAATGGAATTGAATAATGTAATTAATGGTAGTAGTGGTATTAATTCCATTGATGGTATTCATGGTATTAAGATTAAACTAATATAATTAATTAACAGTATAAATGGTAATAATTAATGGTATTATATAAGAACAAAATTTTAATTAATTTTATTAATTTACTCTTATATAATCATCATTATATATTCATTTTATAAATATTTAAATGTAATTATTTATCAAAAATATTTACATAAAAACATAAAAAATTTAAAAAATTATTATTAACATAAAAATATAAAGAACTATCATCATAATTATCAATATTTAAAAACATAAAAAAATATATCAATTAATTTTTTTCTTAAAAAATAAAATATAATAACTTTAGTGTAGAAATAAATATGGTTATATTAACATATAAAAAACAATAAAATAATATATATAAATTACATGAGATAAATAAATACAAATTTTTTTAAATATATATAACAATTATCAATAAAAATATGATATTAAAAATCAGTGTGAAAATATGGATAAATATAGTTCAGGGTTAAACATAAAGATAGAGATAAAATTGAATTTTTGAAAAATAAAAATTTCAAACTGAACATCATTTCAATATTTTTGGGATGATTCAAACTGTCTTAAAGATAAATTTGTTAATTATTTATATCCAAATTATTTATATCAGTGGAATATTACCACATCAAAGAGATTTTTTTTTTCTATCCCTCATTTCACTTCCTTCTAAATACCCTTTTCCAAATGAAGCATCAATTTTTTCCCTTCAAAACACACTACTCTTTCCAATCGGGTCTCACCCCGTAAAATTTACATCATGTGATAAGATATTAATATTCAAGTCTTTAAATATTCAAGTAATATAAAGTATAAGTATTTGGATATAGGGCACAAACTCCAACAAAAATAACATCATCAATAGATTTATAGTTTCTCTACTAAGTGTATTGAGATCTGAAGTCCTAATAAATCGACACAAAACCTACTATGTTGAAAAAATGATCCAAAAGTTTATGAGAAAACTCACATTGTATGAATATGTGATTAATATAATCCCCATTATGAAAACACAAAACACATTTATAAGGAATACATATGGATTATTTACAAAAGGTGATATACAAAGGAAGAGTGTTATTTCTTTCCCACCAAACAATGATAAAAATTTTAGCTGATTTTTTTTCAAAAATAATTTGTAAACATTACATGTAATATTTTTTAGTGAAAAAATCATGAGTATACAAGAATTTTACATAAAGGCATGCCATGAAAAATAATATGGTTCAGGTGAACATTATCACAAGAGATACAAATAGGTATCTAAGTAGGAATTTTTGATGCATTACAAATAATGATTTTAGGAAGTTGATTTATGAAAATTTAATAAATAGAATAGGTGGAAGGAACACATGATTAATATGTTATAATTTCCCTCCCATAGAGATAAACTTGTATTTTAAATTCTTAATTTGATTATTAAAATCATAAATAAGTATTTTGAAGTGTGTGTTTGGTTTTTTGAATATAAATGGATATTTAAGGTAAGTGAAGAGTATATTTTGTCATTCCTATAGTTGGTTTTATAATATTAATTATAATTATAGGAATTTTTTTACAACAATGAATTTACTTTCAAATGCAAGGAATAATGTTTCGGTGTGGAGTTGGGGTTATTTTCATTACATAAAGATCTATTCAAAAGGAAATAACATACATAGAGGAGATACAAGGGGATCTCATCCCTCAAGCAAGGAACCAAAACCTTATTGACATCCGTATTCATCCCTTGATAGCTATCATTGGGGATTGAATAAACCACAATTACTTGTGAAATGGACCTTCTTGTAGATGATGGATTTCATGATTTGATGCCTCCCTTTAGTTTTAAGAGAGTTTCATGATGGAAAACCTACCCATTTTTAATTTTTCATGGGAAATCCTAGTCGATTCATGATGGTTTCCAAGATTTTCTTTGGCTTGTGGATCATATTAACACTATAGTATGTCTCCTCATACAAGTTTATGTTTCCTAGAGGGGTTCTTGAAAAGGTAGAATTGTGTCTTTAGGAAGGAGTCAACAACACACCCAAGTTATGGGGATAGTGATTTATGCATGGGGGTTGGGTGTTAAATAGTATGATATGACAATTTTCAATGAAAAAATGGATAGATATTGGTAATTGGGTCGAATACCCATCCATATGGGGGTTCAAATCCCCTTTATTGTTCCTATTTCTAGCAACATGCCTCTAAGAAAGGGTTTCTTTGAGGCATGCATTTAGAAGCATGGGATGACACCCTTGCATATATAAAAATATGATCTAGTTTACCACTAGATTTGGAAGGCTTACCTGGTGATGTATTAAGGGATGTAATTAAAACTAAGATGTTTAACCCTAATGATAGTCATATTCTTGTCAATAACATGGACCCATTTACATTTTTATTTAAAAATATGGACTAGAGGGGATAAATGTAGCTATAAATGGATTATTGATCCATAGTGATTTGAATCTCCAACATATACAAGGATATTCAAGGAATGATTTTTTTTTTGTGGATCTAGGATTATTTGCATTAACATGGAGATCCCATAAAAAGGAAATGACATCCACAGAGGAGATGTGAGAGACTCTCATCACCAAGTGAGGAATATAGACCTCCTCTACACCCTCATTCATCCCTCTATGACTATCCCTGGGGATGGAGGAAACTAAAAAAACTTGTGTTATGGACATACTTGTGGGGGATGATTATCATGAATTTATGACTCCCCTTAGTTTGAATAGAATTTTGTGGTTTCCAACATACTCATTCTTATGTTTTCATTGGTATTATTAAGAAATTCATGTTATAATCCTTGATTTAATTTGTACTTTGGGTAATGTGAGCCGATTAGCCACTAAATGAGGATAATATTCTTTGTTAATATATATAATATTCATGTGATTTATTATTCATAAACACCATTTTAGTGCATTTTACACTTTGAACATCATTTCACATTATGATTGTAATTCTTTTTTAAAATGCACTATTATGTGGTACATTTTTTAACATCATTTAAAGTACCCAATGATTCATCTGATTTTAAAAAATCTAATTATACATATTTTAAATTTATATTTTGGTAAATTGATCTACAATTCAATATGAACATGTTTGATTCAAGGATCAATGGATAATTCATGGATGAAGATGGGGATATTTTGTGATGAAAGGAAACAATTATGGAGAAGTCAGATTGGACACCATCCCACTGAGGAGAATGTGGGGACCAACATACAGGCCCGATGAATCCCAAATTTCGTGGGATGATATAATAAATGTATAGGAAGAAATCACTATTCATGATCTAATGCTAATACGGCCTCTATTGTGGTCATTTAGGTGGACCAAGTTAGAGATAAAACTCTGGGCCAGATTCTGCGGCCCAAAAAAACATCCCACTAATCAAATCATATCTCAGAATATAGAACTCCAAATGGGACCAAATTTTACAGGAGGTTAGGAGATATCCGGGGCTCCATTTTATTATTTTATGTAACACTCTGATTCTGCCATCTAGAAGGTCTTATAAGCGCGTCTGTTCGGTGGATGAAAGATGGATGCCACCTCGGGTCAAGGGTGGAAAAATCAACTCTCCCTCAACTTTCCACCCACCTATGGCCTACGAAAATTAATTGAGGAGACTTGTAATATTGAAGGATTGACCCAAGGCTTAAAAAATGCCTATTTAAGGCAGTGGTGGTGGAGGAGTTGAGGATCCTTGGTGCTTTGTTCAATTGTAATGTTATGCTGCGATTTTGTTGTCTCAAGTATGTCTTTCACATGTAAGTTGTTCAATTCACTTTAGTTTCTTAATAAAATATCTTCTTTTCCTCTTATTATGTTATTAATATCAATTTTATACCGTTGGTTCAATTTTTAAATTTATTCACACTAAACCTTGTGAAATTATTCACACAACGGTGGAGTGATCATTTTCTTTTTATTGTTTTCTTTACTTCTTCAATTCCTCCCTCACGAGTCTACTTCCCACTTTCATTGAAACCATATAATCAATGGAGGGATAACCCACTTATGGGTTGATCCAAGGGAGTAGAAAGGGGATGGATTTGATGTTATTTATCACCCCATTAATGTATAATAACTTCTTTAATTGAGATTTTTATTTGATGATTTTTAAACTCCATCGTCCTTGTTGAATTTAAGGCCACACACTTCATTTGCTAATACGAACCTTTACCTTGAAGTTCTCAAAACATTGATCCTTCAAGTGTATAGGTGATTAGTATTAAAGGGTGTAGGAATTAAACAAGTAAGTGATGATGTTGTTTTATCTTCTTAAATGAACCCATCTCAAATATAAAAAATTGAAATCATTGAAAAGGAAATATGTCCAATCCACCCCAAGTGATAACCTAGGATAAACTCATTATTTTAAATTTAATTCACATAAATCTATTAGATATCCTTTAAAACCATATTAAATCAACCCAAGTTTTCCACTTCATATCCAAAAACACTCTATATAATGTACGTGTCTTTAGGTTACTTCTTAGGTCTCTGAGGATTCGATAACCCAAGCTAAACTACAAGGACCGTCCTACCTTCTTCTCTTGGGTAAATTTGAGTGAGAATCAAATTTTGGTGCTGTTTCCGGGGACCCAAGTAAGTCATCTAAACACCCATTCTATTCTCCCCCATTTCTTCTTTTCTCATCCATCTTGTCCCTTTTTTCTTTTTTTTTCTTTTGGCGCATGGCCGCCTACACCCGTGATCAATCAAACCGTCTAGTTAGGGTGGATAGTCCTGGGGTTGGGGATTCAAGTACACCAAGGTAACTCTTTCCATTAGATCCTAATCTTACTAATACTCTAGAGTCAAAAATTGAGCCTATTTCAATGGAAGGTATTCAAAGAAACCAACTCATAAACCCGGGTGGGAACCAAAATGGAAACCCAAATGAGGCAGCCCCAAACTTGGGGAATGAAATTGATCAAACCATGAATGAATACCTCACACCTTCCTGGACCAATGACCCCTCATGCATTAGACACAATTCCCTAGGAGATTCCAACTACATCTTTAAACCCCATGTCCTAAACCATCTTCCCACATTCCATGGAATGGAGTCCGAGATGCCCTACCTTCACATTAAGGAATTCAATGACATTGTAGAAACCATGTGTACCCCACATCAACTAGAATCAGCTAAGATGAGGCTATTTACCTTTTCTTTAAAGGATCGAGCTAAAAATTGGCTAAACAATTTGAGACCATCATCCATAAACTCTTGGGGCCAACTACAAAGAGAATTCTACAAAAAATACTTTCCCCACCACAAAACAATTGCACTTAAAAAGAGTATGCAAAACTTTTTTGAAAAAGAGGGAGAGTCATTATTTGAAACATGGGAGAGGTTCAAAGACACTCTAAACATGGTTCCACACCATGGTTTTTCTATTCCTGAACAAATGAGATTTTTCTATGAAGGGTTGGGTCCGGGGAATAAATAATTCATTGACATGATGTGTAATGGAACCTTTAAAAACAAAACCCCAAATGATGCTTACGAGTATCTAGAAATCCTTTCTAAACAAAACCAAACATGGGGAACTTCACCTTATTCTGAAAATCCACAAAGAACTACTGGAATTCATACACTTAGAGAAGAGAAAAGCCTTAGGGCTAAACTCATAGCACTCCCTAGGAAGGTTGAAGAAATAGACCTTAGGAAAGTCCATGAAATCCAAACTGTAGACCCTGTTTGCACAATTTGTGACAAACATGACCATAAGACAGACAACTACCCAACCATTCCATCCATCAAGGATGTTATTTTAGGAGGAATCCCCACGGAAGTAAATGCTTTAAACTTTAAAAAACCTCAATACCAAAACAACTTCAACCAAAGGTATAATGACCACCCAGGCTTCCACTGGAAAGATAACCAACAACCTAGCCAACCATAGGGACAAAATCCTTACCCCCATCAGAACTACCAAACCCATAACCAGTTCCAAACCCAACCTATCCAATACCATCAGCCGCCGGTCCATTTTCAACAAACTATCCCACCTCCAAAATATCCCCCTGGGATAAACCAATCTTCTCAAGCACCAACCCAAACTGTTCTACAAAGCCTACTAGAACAACTGTGAAAACAAATAGAAAGGATGAACTCGGAAGTATATTCCCTTAAAAAAGAGCTTCAAACCATCAAAACTGGAAAGGCACCCATGCCTACTCAGGCGGTGCCATCCTCAACTTCAAGGGGAGAGTCATTTTGTACTCAAACAACTCATGAACAACTAAAGGATATGACTATTTTAAGAATTGGGAAATCAATTGAGAAACCTGAACAACTAATTCAAAACCCATCCAAAGATTCAAACTTGGATGAAAATTCAAATGAACCAAATGATCAAACTGAAAAACATGATAACATTGTCAAAGAAACAACTCTTCAACAAACAACCCCACAATCTGCACCATTTCCTCAACGCATGAGGGGGAAAACTAATCCTGAATTGAGTGAAACATTGAGGGAAATCTTCTCAAAAGTCAAGTTAAAAATTCCCCTTCTCGATGCCATCCAAAGCATACCTTCCTACTCAAAGTACCTTAAGGACTTGTGCACTTTTAAAAGAAAATTTTCACATAAAAACAAGTCCTTTTGGCTGCTAATGTGAGTACCACCATTCAAGGGACCATTCATCCTAAGTTGAAAGACCCGGGTTGCCCTTACATCAATGTTGAACTAGGAGATAGAAAAGTTGTCAAGGCCTTGTGTGACCTAGGTGCTACTGTCAATCTCATTCCCTATGCTGTGTACTACCAGTTAGGACTAGAAGAACTCCAACCCACATCTGTCACACTTCAACTTTCTGATCGTAGCATTAGGGTTCCAAAGAATATTTTAAAGGATGTTCTCGTAAAGGTTGGAAACTTCATCTACCCTGATGACTTCATTTTCCTTGACAACCATCCAAACTTAAGAAATAAGGAAAAAACCCCAATCATCCTTGGTCGTCCTTTCTTTGCAACAATAAACTCTGTTATCCGAGTCCGAAATGGGAACATGACCATCACCTTTGGAAACATGAGTCTAGACTTGAACATCTATAATAAAAGCTCACAAATAGGGGATGATGAGGAAATTCATGATGTAAACATGATAGGAAGCATTGATAATGAATCCGTAGAACATAAAGGAATATTTGATGGATGTTTAAGTCAGGATGAGATTGATTTACTTTGTTCATATGAAGGAAGTTTATCTCCTTGTCTTGAATCATTTTCAAATTTCTCTTATGATGAAGTCTTAGGTCCAACAATCAGTGAAACCTTTCAAGAAACCACTTTCATGGAGACCACTCCAACTTCCTTACCTAAATCTGATCAAGCCAATCTGTTAACTGAAACTTATAAATGTGGGGAATCAATCCTATCTAAAACTTTAGGAAATAAAATTGATCTCGATCCAATGTACCAATCTTCTGCTGAAATTCTGAACCGACCTGAGCTTGAATTGAAGGAACTTCCTGTTGCACTCAAGTATGCCTTCCTTGGGGACAATAAAACACATTCTATTGTCATTTCTTCTTATCTTGAATCCAATCAAGAGAGGATGCTTCTAGATGTCCTTAGGAAACATAATAAAGCCATTGGTTGGACCCTGTCTAATATTCCCAGGATTCGCCCACTTATTGGGACTCATAGGATTGTTCTAGAATCTGATTCAAAGCCATGTCGTCAACCTCCATGGTGACTTAATCCTAATCTCATGAAGGTAGTAAGGAAAGAACTTATGAAATTTTTAAAAGCTGGTATCATATATCCCATAGCTGAGAGTGAATGGGTGATCCCAATCTAAGTGATTCCAAAAAAGTCTAGAATCACAGTGATAAACAATGAGGATGGAGAGATTCTTCCAAAAAGGGTGAGTAGTGGATGGAGGGTCTTCATTGACTATAGGAAGCTAAACTCATTCACCAAGAAGAACCATTTCCCCTTACCATTCATTGACCAAGTCCTTAAGAGAGTGGAAGGTCATTCCTTATACTATTTCTTAGATGGGTACTCGGGGTATAATCAAATTGAGGTCTCCCTAGAGGATTAAGGAAAGACTAAATTCACATGTCCATTCAGAACCTTTGCTTTCAAAAGCATGCCCTTCGGGTTATGCAATGCCCCTGGAACCTTCCAACGGTGCATGATGGGAATCTTCTCAGACATGGTAGGGGATTTTTTAGAGGTCTTCATGGATGAATTCTCTGGGTTTGGGGATACATTTGAGGGATGTCTACAGAATGTGGAGAGAGTCTTTTCAATATGTGAAGAAAATAATCTGGTCCTAAACTAGGAAAAATTCCATTTCATGGTTAAAGAGGGACTAGTTCAAGGCCATCTAGTCTCAGGTAGGCGGATTGAAGTTGATAAAGACAAGGTTGACATCATCCATCACCTTCCATCACCCAAAACTGTCAAGGAAGTGAGGTATTTCTTAGGACATTCTAGTTCCTATAGAAGATTCATCAAGGACTTTAGTTCAATCTCCCGTCCCCTTTGTGCTCTCCTAGTAAAGGATGCTCCATTTGTTTGGACATAAAGCTGTGAGGGTTCATTCTCAACCCTCAAATCCTCTCTCAAATCTCCTCCCATTATGAAATCTCCAAATTGGAACCTTCCTTTCAAACTTATGTGTGATGCCAGTGACTTTTATGTAGGAGCTGTGTTAGGACAACGCTGTGATAAAACTCCTTATGTCATTGCTTATACAAGAAAATCCTTAAATGATGACCAAATCAACTACACCACTACTGAAAAGGAGTTACTTGCTATTGTGTTTTCCTTAGAGAAGTTTAGGTCCTACCTCTTAGGATCCCCCATCACTGTGTTCACTGACCATTCTGCACTAAAATACCTCTCCCAAAAACAAGATGCTAAGGCTAGAATGATTAGGTGGGTCCTTATCTTACAAGAATTTGACCTCACAATCAAAGATAAAAAGGGAGTTGAAAATGTTGTAGCTGATCACCTCTATAGGATGGAATTCAAAGACAACTCAAACCACCTTTCTGTGTCTAATTCATTCCCTGATAAACACCTATACTCTGTGAGTGACTGCCCTTGGTATGCCGACATAGCCAATTTCTTAGTTACAGGAGTCATCCCAAAATTCTTAGGGACTCAAGATTGAAAGAAATTCCTTTCTGATGTTAGAAACTATGTGTTTGATGATCCATACCTCTATAAGATCTGCCCTGACCAAGACATTAAGAGGTGTGTCCCAGAATCCAAACAAGAGTCCATCCTTAAATTATGTCATAGTGAAGCATGTGGAGGTCACTTTTCCTCTAAGAAAACATCTTCTATGATTCTTCAGTGTAGTATCTTATGGCCCACCCTCTCAAGGGACTCCTACACATTTTGTCAAAGCTGTCCTATGTGTCAACAAGTATGGTCCATCACAAAAAGAAATCAAATTCCCCTCACTCCCATCTTAGTGATTGAAATCTTTGACTGCTGGGGAATCAATTTCGTGGGTCCTTTCCCAAACTCTAGGGTATACCTCTACATTCTCTTACCTGTTGATTATGTCTCAAAATGGGTTGAGGCCATTCCCACAACATGAAATGATCATAAAACTGTGATTAGATTCCTAAAAGAAAGCATCTTCTCTAGATTTGGAATTCCTAGGGATATAATCAGTGATTGAGGAACCCATGTTTGTAGTCATCCATTCTCTTCACTCATGTATAAGTATGGGATTTATCACAAAGTGTCCACTGCTTACCACCCATAGATCAATGGTCAAGCTGAGTTAGCCAATCGTGAAATCAAAAAAATCTTGAGAAAACTGTCAATACTTCTAGGAAAGATTGGTCTGAGAAACTGGTGGATGCTCTTTGGGCATATCGTACAACATTCAAAACCATCCTAGGAATGTCACCATATAGGTTGGTTTATGGAAAAGAATTACATTTACCTGTTGAAATTGAACATAAGGACTTTTGGGAAATTAAGAAAATGGATTATGACTTCTCATTGGCCGGAACAAAAAGAAAATTAGATCTCAATGAACTGGAGGAACTAAGGATGGAGGCTTATGAAGATTCAAGGATCAATAAATCTAGAGTTCAAGCCTATCAATCTAGGAATATCAAGGTCAAACATTTTGAACTGGGAAAACTTGTGCTCTTGTATAGTTCAAAACTTCATTTACACTCGGGAAAGTTAAGGTCTAGATGGTCAGGTCCTTTCATAGTGCATCATGTATACCCCCATCGGGCAGTAGAGATTCAAGATCCCACAAGTGGTTAAATTTTCAAGGTCAATGGTCAAAGGTTAAAACCATTCATTAAATCATTCAATAAATAGGAAATAGAGGTTGAGTTAACTAATAAAACCTATGAACTAGAAAAAAATTGATAGATTTAGGCTCCATGTCGAGCTAACGACGTTAAACAAAGTGCTGCATGGGAGGCAACCCATGGTTTTAATGTTTCCTATCATTTTGTTGTTTTAATAAAATTTATATTTTAAATAGGATTAATTAATCATTTTTATATTTAAAAAAATAGACTTTTGACCTATTCTTATATTATGAGTATGGATGGGTATGAAAGGGGAGCACTATATTCATCCGTGTCACGTGGTGTGATCCTTGAGTAATGCCTTACCCAGAAATTTAAAAAGAAGAAAATGTATCATCAGTTTGTTTTATTTTAATGTGTTTGTAGGATTAAAATGAAAATACAAAAAAATTAAATAAAAATATAATAATAATAATAATATGGTACACGTCGTGGGTCGTGGGTTAAACCCCGTCACAACCAGCGAAGCTGCAGGGATTAGAACCCGGGACCGAAGGGAGATAGGGGCGCGTGCTTACCATTGACCTATGGCCTTTTGTGCTTCATTATTATATAATTTATATATATATACTTATATTTTACTTTCTTTATTATATATATATATATTGTTTTGTTTTGTTTTGTTTTTGTTTTTCCTTTTTCTACTACGGAACTCTGCAAGTGACATGGATATCAAATGATTAAAAGGGAGCAGCAAGAATTTCAACTTCAACCACAAGGTGACTTCATTCCATGATCCTCATTTTCAATTTCCTTTTTGAAATTCAATTATCTGTCTCTACTCCTAAATTTTCATTTCTTCAAACAATGGGGACAATGTTGTTTTAATTTGGGGGGGGGGAGATGAAATAAAAAAAATTGATTTTGTGAAAAAAAATGATTTGAAAAAAAAAATTTATAAATGGAAGGAAAAATTCATTTAACTTTGAACATGGTAATACACATTGCACACTTTGAAACTGAATATAAAATAATTTAGCATGCCCTAATTCTGATTTTAATCCTTGTATAATTTCATGAGCATATATTTTGGAAAGTGTGGTTGTCCAATGTGATATTTCATCGTTTATATTTTCATCCAAATAAAAAAAAGATCACAATGCACGTCCTTTGGATAGTGGGGTATTAGTTTGAGTTCATGGGGTCTCCCAAATAAATAGCATAGTTTTTTAGATCATTTTAGTTTAATATGAGTATTAAAGAAAATTCCACGTAGAGCAATGGAATGACCTAATGCGTGGCTTTCAGCACTTGGGGATCGTGACTCCATAGTTGTCTGGCCCAGAGTTAGTAATTTTATCTCTATTTTTGGTAATTTGAATTTGTTTTTGACTGAGTTAACTTGAGATGATGCCCGAGTATGTGGGCTTCACTTGGTGCCCTAAGGTCTTTGATCCTGGGAGTCATCGACAAAGTCTTGCTATTGGGGTTGACTCTTTTGATTGCAATTTCAATTACCATTGAAAAATTATAAATTTTTTTTAATACTCATCTTAATATTGAAATGTGATTCAACTTAGCACTTCCGTCATTTCCCCATTGAATAAATATGAACCCCCATGTCTATTGTGATTCACAACACATCCTCATACTTAATTGATATTGGATGAAATATGGCAATGAATTTGAACAAAGGAATGGGATTGGGATTGGGATCTACTTATGAAAATATCATGTATTAAAATATTTTTATGGGTTTCATGATTGTTTGATATAAGTTTTTTTGGTGATCATTGTGTATTAAAATGTTTTTGGAAAAGGGAATTCGAATTTCAGATTGTTGAGATATATTTTGCTTGGGACTAGCAAAACTAAAGTTGGGAGGTGTGATTAGCCACAAAATGAGGGTAATATTCATTTCTAATATATATAATATTCATTTAATTTATTATTCATAAACACCATTTTAGTTCATTTTACACTTTGAACATCATTTCACATTATGATTGTAATTCTTTCTTAAAATGCACTATTATGTGGTACATTTTTTAACATCATTTAAAGTACCCAATGATTCATATGATTTTAAGGAATCTAATTATACATATTTTAATTTTATATTTTGGGAAATTGATCTAAAATTCAATATGAACATGTTTGATTCAAGGATCAATGGATAATTCATGGATGAAGATGGGGATATTTTGTGATGAAAGGAAACAATTCTGGAGAAGTCAGATTGGACACCATCCCACTGAGGAGAATGTGGGGCCCAACATACAGGCCCGATGAATCCCAAATTTTGTGGGATGATATAATAAATGTATAGGAAGAAATCACTATTCATGATCTAATGCTAATACGGCCTCCATTTTGGTCATTTAGGCGGACCAAGTTAGAGATAAAACTCTGGGCTAGATTCTGTGGCCCAGAAAAACATCCCACTAATCTAATCATATCTCAGAATATAGAACTCCAAATGGGAAAAAATTTATAGGAGGTTAGGGGAAATCCGGGGCTCCATTTCCTTCTTCTATTTCCCACTCTGATTCAGCCATATATAAGGTCTTCCAAGCACGTTTTTTTGGTGGATGAAAGCTGGATTCCACCTCGGGTCAAGGGTGGAAAAATCAACTCTCCCTCAACTTTCCACCCACGTATGGCCTACCAAAATTAATTGAGGATACTTGGACTATTTAAGGCTCAACCCAAGGCTTCAAAAATTCCTATTTAAGGTAGTGGTGATGGAGGATTTGAGGATCCTTGGTGCTTTGTTCAATTGTAATGTTATACTGTGATTTTGTTGTCTCAAGTTTTTCTTTCACATGTAAGTTGTTCAATTCACTTTAGTTTCTTAATAAAATCTCTTCTATTAATCTTATTCTATTTTTCTTCATATCACTTTGATAATTTTGGTAAAAGGTGTGATTTTATTCACACTAAACCTTGTGAAATTATTCACACAACGGTGGAGTGATCATTTTCTTTTTATTGTTTTCTTTACTTCTTCAATTACTCCCTCATGAGTCTACTTCCCGCTTCCATTGGGACCATAGCATCAATGGAGGGGTAACCCACTTATGGGTTGATCCAAGGGAGTAGAAAGGGGCTGTATTGGATGTTATTTATCACCCCATTAATGTATAATCACTTATTTAATTGAGATTTTTATTTGATGATTTTTAAACTCCATCGTCCTTGTTGAATTTAAGGCCACACACTTGATGTGCTAATACGAACCTTTAACTTGAAGTGCTCAAAACTTTGATCCTTCAAGTGTATAGGTGATTAGTATTAAATGGTGTAGGCATTCAACTAGTAAGTGATGATGTTATTTTATCTTCTTAAATGAACCCATCTCAAATATAAGAAATTGAAATCATTGAAAAGGAAATACGTCCAAGCCACCCCAAGTGATAACCTAGGATCAACTCATTATTTTAAATTGAATTCACTTAAATCTGTTATATATCCTTTAAAACCATCTTAAATCAACCCAATTTGGCCACTTCATAGAAAAAAACAATATATAGAATGTACGTGTCTTTAGGTTACTTCTTAGGTCTCTGAGGATTCGATAACCCAAGCTAAACTACAAGGACCATCCTACCTTCATCTCTTGGGTAAATTTGAGAGATAATCATGAACCCTCTAATATGTATCCTTATAAATGTTGGTGTTTCTTTATGGTATGGTTGAAGATATAAAAATGACTCTTGGGGGGGGGAGTCAGTGATGCCCCCAAGTCATAAGACTAGTTTTGTTCATTTTTATGGTTATATAACTAGAGGGATATGATAGTTTTGTATGGATAAATTGATAGATAAAATAAATTGGGTCAGATAACCTTCAAGTCGGGGGTCTGAACCCCCCTTCTCATTCCCCTTTTCAATGACATGCCTCTCAGAAAGGTTTCTTCTTGATATGTATTGGGAGGTGTGGGGTGACACCTATCCTTATGTTTAAAGGTGGTATAGAGTACCACTAGTTTTGAAAGGATTCCTTAGGTATTTATTGACAAAAGCGATGATAAATGTGATTTTTGAACCTAATTGAAGTGATATTCTTATGAATTACATGTGAAAATTAATGTTTGTCTTTGAAAAGGTATAATATTTGAGATGGATTTAGGGTATTTGAATCCTCAACATATACAAGCACATATAAGGAAATATATCAGTGTGTAGTCAGGGTTAGATGCATTTCATGGAGAGTACATCAAAAGGAAATGAAAAATATAATGGATATGTAGTGGACTCTTATCTACCTAGTGGGGAACAAAAATTTTGTTGATACCCACATTCATCCCTTGATGATTGTGCTCTAGGATGTAGTTAATCATTTTTAATTGTCCATTTTCCTTGTCTATGGGGACAATTTTCATGATATGTTGGCTCCATTTAGAGTGAATATAATATTATAGTGGCCAACCTACCCATTCCCAAGTTTTTATGGGGATTCCTTGGAAATTCATGGGGGATTCCATACACTAATTTGGCCTTTGGGTCATGTGCTACCTCTAGTATGTATACTTGTAAGAGTTGATGTTTCCTGATGGGATAGTTGAAAATTTAGAAATTTATTTTTAGGGGAGAGGAGTTGGGGACACCCTCAGGTCATGGGGATAGTGTTGTGTGTTTGGAGTATTGTATAATTAGTGGGAGAAGATGGTGTCAGATAGAATAATTGATAGATATAGGCAATTGTTTTGTGTTTGGGGTTTTGTTGAGAAGTCTAAAAAATGATTCTCAAGTGGGATATTTTTGGACTGAAGTTATGTGAACAAAAATTTTAAGGATGAAGAAAGTAATACCAACAAAAGGAGAAAATTAAAAGGATGGATTTTTGATAGACTCAAGGTACTGGTAAGGAACAACAGTAAGTCTGGATGACTGAAATCCAAGTAAAATGGATGATTAATTTACTAAATGTCACTAAAGGTTAAACAATCAGAAGATACTCAATACATGATATATATAAAATGCTGAAGGAATCATCATATCTTAAAAAGTTCACCTAATGTATCGATAGAGTGATTTTAGGCTGTAGAAGTTGTCGATCGATCATGGGATATTCTAGGAAGATTAGTTAAGGTGCACTTCACCCCATAAACATTAGATGGCAGTGATTACCAAAAGCACTGACTGGGTTCCACTATATATCATTGGGACTGTTCATTTATTTTGAACTCACTATGAATTGAAATAATTCTTTGTTTCTCTTGAATAAAATTAATAAAACACTCCCCCCATATATTAGAATGCATACCCAAACCATGTAAAATTATGTAGTTCATTTTCCTTTTTAATTTCTTTATATTGTTTCTTTTGATAAGTCTTTTATGCCATTATTTTGATGGTTTTACATTGAAACTTGGTGACTAGGGTGAGACATATCTTCTTAGTTTTAGACATTGTAGTGTAGATTCATATTTAAGATCCTTTTCTTTTTCCCAATGAGTTCAAGTGAATTATCTTCTAGTGGTTTTACCAAAAGGTGGTCATGGACCCAACACTTCCCACCTCTAGGTGTCATGAATCCCAATTGTTGTTTTTTATTTTTAAAATGGATGACTATAATCATTAAATTTTTTTCTCCATGATTACTTATAGGTACTCATCTATGAGTTAGTAATTTTAATTATCTATCATTAGAAAAAGGTAGAAACTTAGTGGGGGTTGTAAATATGACATGGTTTATACCAAACACATTAATCATATTTAAATGAGACTCCTACTTTTTTATGATAATTTTTGGGAAACCTTAACAATTTTTTATATGATTGTTTACTCCACTGTTGTTCTACATGTCTAAAAGTTAAAATTAGTTTTCTTTAATCTCTAAAATTAAAATCATGTGGAATATTGAAATTAGTTTTTCAAGATTTAATAAATATTTAAATTCTAACTAGCATTGAATAAACTATTTCCAAACTAATCAAGTTCCTTGAAATTTTGGATACATTTATTTTATATCATATAATATACTAAATATGTTTGGAATTTAAAATGAATATTATTTTAAAAAATACGAAACTTAAAAATATGTTTTGTAATTATGTTTTAGTGTAATTTATTTTATTTTAATTCCAAATAAAATATCATTTGAACGTTCTAGAAAAATTATAATTTAAGTATAATAGACAATTGATTCCATTCTATCTCGGCATTCCATACCTATGGCATGTTCTGTGCCCAATGGATTAATTCCTCCAACCTCTCTCCGCCTAACCTACTAGAATCAGGGGAAAAATCCAGCTCATTATAATTTATTGAGTGACATATTATTATTCAGGTGATGAAGGGATGAATGTCACCTGATGATCCAAGTCTTCCACCCTCTCTCCACCTGACCTACTATCTCGAACCCCCCCTTCTTCATAGCATGTTTGATGATATATTAGTGAAATTAAATAAATGTTTTTATAGTTCATAATTGAAAATGAAAGAAAGGAAAATAGAATAAAATAAATGAGTTATCTTTATCTTTATTTTTTTTGGATACTAAATTTAGTAAAATAAAATAAATGGTTGTCATTTATCACTATCTTGTTTGGTGGTAATTTTTTTTGAAAATAAATTTTTTGTTTGTAAATGTCACAAATAATTTTTATTAAAAAAACTCTTGTGAAATCAATCAAATGCCTATTGAAACTATGATGAATTTTGAATCATGAAATGTAAGACCAATCATAGGTGAAACACATTTTTGATTAAGAAAGTTTAGAATTTGAATATGATGATGGCTTAGATAAAAGTAAATAAAAATACATGATAAATATATGATCTAAAGAAATGAACACAATGTAGAGCCCAAAAACTATCACATTTCATTAACATCTCCATGTATTTAGAGTGTACAAAGAATACCAAAATTTGGAATATGAAAAGATGGGAACACGAAGGGTTTCATTGGGTAATGAGGAGTCATGACCATTATTATCATAATTATTAAATCCATTAAATAATGGTTCATAATAGTCCCACTTGGTTTTCATAATTTCATAGAATATCATATAATCTTCACTTAAAAAACCCTATGGGAAAAATAAGTGAAACCAAAGTAATTTAATTCCATGTCATACTGCCTCATTAAAAACCTTACTAGAAATACCAAGTTAGAAAAAACCCGATTAAGGGAAAAAGAGTTCACCATTCCCAACTCCCCCAAATTATATCATTTAATTGTGTCTTCAAGACATTAATTAATGTTATTATTTAATTATGTCTTTAAGACATGGGATAAAGACCATAGATAATAATGAATGGTATCATTGAAGATTATAACTTATGGGGAAGGAAAAATGTTTCTATTAATTATAGATATCCATAATAATTTACAATATCACCTTGGATATCTATTATGATGTCTGATTTCCTTATTAAAAACCTCATCAAGAAAAAAACTTTCAAGGTAAAAACCCTTTATTAGGGGAAAAGAGTTCAATAACATTGAATCCCCATAGTGTTTCCCTGTTAAAATCCTTATCAAGAAAACCCAGTGGGAAAAATTGACTAATGGAAAACATTGCAATAATTACATATCCCTCTCATAGTGGATATCACTATTAAATTACAGAATGTCCATGATCAATTCATAACCAAAACATTCAGTTTTGAATTTTGGAATAATAATTTATACCCTTTATATTTAAATGAATAGGGAAGAACATTTCCTTGTATCTTAATATGATTTCTTTTTATTTTCAAGGTACTTATGCACATGTACATATATATCCTTCAGGGATAAATAAAATATTCATTTATATTTAATCCTTCAAGGGTAATAAAGTTCATCATAAATACCTCATGTATAAAACATATCACTCTTGTAATCAATAGATTTAATTATTCGTGAAGGTTAAAATCATTCCAAGATTTAATATCTCAAATTCTAGGTGATTAATTCAAAATACAAGGACATTCCATGTAATTTCATGATCAAATAAGTCATTGAATTTAGAAAAATATTTGAGAGTTTAAATGTTTTTCAAAACATATTAATAATATAATGATTTATACAAAACATGGGATGATAAATTCAATTTTCTATTCTTCCTTATCTTAATATGGATATATGAAAAACAACTTATTCTATTCACCCCATAATTTATTAGATTGGGTGAAAGTTTCATAATTTTGAATTTACTTTAGGAATTTCAAACCATTTGAGGATTCATATATAGATGTTGTAATCAATAAACAGTGACCACATCAATTGAAAATAATTCAAACATATATAAATTTCCAAATATACAAGTAAGAATATTTCTTATAATAATATCATCAGTATTCAATAATATTGGTAGTTTGGATAAACAATCCAAAACTTTATATGTTGAATATATCTCAATTTCCTTTAATATTTGGCCAATTATTTTGATTTCAACATCGGTCAAAATCCATTATTAAAAAGTTTTAAAAGCATTTAAAAATTCAAATATATTTTTAACAACATTGAGAGATATCTCATAATTTTTCTGGTACCAGTTTCACTTTAGGGAAAATATCTAAAAAGACATAATGTTGTTGATATTTTCATTTTCCTCTTTAAGGGGAAATAAATTTATTACTTTCTACTCATGGTGAACAAATATTTTATTTAATCAGTTCAAACACACTTCAAGTGTGTATAATCATACTATTTATTTTCAACACTTTACATTCATGTAATTATTGTGAGCATCTTGTCAATTGTTCTGCAGGACCAGTTTTTATATAGTATGTGATACTCCATATTTATTTTAATCAATGTGTATAACATGTAATGTATACTCACTATCAGTAAATAACACATGTGATCATTTAGTGGATGCCTCTTTCATATAGTATTTAAATGGACCACATAGGTGGGTGAACCTATATAAAATTCATAATTTTTTATTCCAAAACATACGTGAGATTCATTTCCAAAATAGCTGCTAATGATATAAATAATTTACCTCAACAATAGGTACCATATTAATTAGTAAATCATTATAAATTATTTTATAGGTGCATTCATAATAACATAATGAGAATGAATTCATTGATAATTTAGTAGACATGTATCCAAAAAGTAAATTCATCATTATCCCTTGATGGATGTCTACTATGTTATCAAAAAATTGATGCTCATGTATACCTGAATCAATATCTTTCATTATAGTTGACCCTGAATGGAATAAACCATCATGTCAAATATTTAAAGTGCTAGGATCAGTAAAATTTTGGTTTACCATTATTTATTCAATTGTATATAATAAATTATTTATAATCACTTTTTATGAATTCTTGTTAAATATAAAGGTACCTATTTTATCTATTTTCTCTATATGATATTCATTTTTTGGAATACCATTGATAAATATCATCGATACATCATATACAACAAATCATTAATAATTTGTACAACTAGGTTGGAATATTTTCAATATTCTTGAGACATTAAATAATTTCATCTACTAATAAATGTACTTATAAGAGAATATACTAACTCATATATTATTTTTTAAGTAATTTAATCAAAATATTATTTATAAATATTTTTCTTCATGATCAATTTATATAAGATCTCTAGGATCTTTCATTGTGCATACTCGTATTTTTTCATTATAATTTCCACTTATGGTGGTTAATGAATTCATGATATAATCATAATGGGTTAGACCCATCACCAATAGTATTATTGTATAATTTGAACTTCTATACCAAATATTATTTTACAATACATATACTTGGGAGTGGAGCCCCCATATATTTTATATCCGATGAATGTGGTAGCATGAACCAATGTGGAATAATATTCTGGATTCACAACACACACCTTATCACCATCCAAAATAATAACAACATTCACTCTACAAAATTAAGGAGAAATAATTTGATCAAACTTCATAAACTCTTAAATATTTATAATAAAATTCTAAGTATAAGTAGCACAAATCATATCAAAATTTTTATGAATAATTTCATTCTATTAAAGTAATGAGATAATGTAATTACATTCACATCGATAAATGACTTCATTCATTAAATTTCATGATACATGAATGATAACTAATTATTTATTAATAATGATCATCTTTCATAAAATACTAATTCTTGTTGATTATGATAGTTACTGTTTTAACTACATCTGGTGGTAAAATAATTTTCCCAAATATAAAGTCCAAAAACCATCATCTTTCATTAACATTGTCATATATTTATAGTGTACAAAAAATACCAAAAGTTAGCATATGAAAAGTTGGACACATTAAGGGTTTCATTAGGTAATGAGGAGTCATGACCATTATTATAATAATTATTAAATCCATTAAATAATGTTTCATAACAAAAACAAGTTTTTTGTTAACTTTTTCCCATATTTTAAAATAACAATATTAAGAGAGTTAATGGTATTATTAATGGAATTAATGGTAGTGATGGTATTAACATAGTTAATGGTATTAATGGTATTAATGATAATAATTAATGGTATCACATAAGAATAAAATTTTAATTAAGGGAATAAAATTACTCATATATAATTATCATTTAATATTCATTTTCTAAATTTTTAAATTTCAATAGTTATCAAAAAAAAATTCATAAAAACAAATTATAATTAACTTATATATATATATATATAATTATAATCTACCACATCCATCTATCCCTCTCATATCCAATGATCCTTGATTCTATGTATGAAGTCGTCATGCCAACTGCCCACTTTCTAGGTGATTCTCCCCATCTCGCCGGAAGGGGATCCTCCATGACTCACCATTCTTTAGCATAACAATCATCCTGCTATTGTGCTTAAGTTGACCTACACAACATACAGGCACCCCTAAATTCATTGAACCCTAAATGTATTTCCATCTTCCTCTTGTATACATTTGATGACAAATCCTTCCATCCATCATTTGTGGGTTTCTACTTTGTGTTCAATGGCTCAGGAAGGAACCGCTGAGTCAAAAACCCTTACTCAATTTTCTATATCAACACAAATTTCCATGAGTCTTTACTCTTTATCATTGGTTTCTATAGTTCTAGTGATACATCTACTCATCCATCCCCTCCTGTGATTTATTTTCAACCAAATGTGCAGTTTCATATTATGGGAATTGTAAAGGATGATGTGGTATTGGGTTTACTTCTAGGTGTGAAGTCTTTTACAGTTCACTACCCCTAGAATATTTCATCCATGTCATGTGATATAAAGAATCTTGGGGGAACTGAGGGAATCCTGAAGGCTCACAAAAACCACTCAAACAATCTAGAGCTTCATTTGTGGCATGAAGATCCCAATTCACATCATGCATTTGGGGAACTCCCACCATATAAAAATTTGATATTGAAGGTATCCAGAAAGAAATATGGTAATATGTGTAACAATCATACTTAAGTTCTAAATCTAGTGGTTGAGATGTATTTTCCTTTCAATTACATGGAAATAAGTAAACAATAGATTGGTAAGCATGAAAATCAACCTATTTCAATTTACAGAGAAGATGAGGTACTAAACCCTAAAATAGTCCATGGATAGATTTCTACTGTTGTTGTTTCATGAGTTTTGGAGGCCTAATATTTCTTTGGAATAGTTTATTATCAATATGTTCTTCCTTCACATTTAGATGCCACACATAGTAAAAATTTAAGTTGGATGGAAATGGAACCTCCAATAAGGAGGTGAAATATGCTGAATTTTTATCATGAAGGTCTTTTAATGTTATCTCATCCACTTTTATCACTAAAGGATTTACCCAAAAAATTAGTGTTAAGAGAAAAATATTTGAAAAAGGAGCAAAGAGTAGTTGTAGAGGACTTCTGGGAGATAGATATAGAGCCTTGTTTTGATATTGATTTTATGACTAAAAAGATTCCAAAGAAAATAAATTGGTAGGATCATATGACACAAGACTCATATCACTGGGAGTTGCAAATTAATCTCTCTAAAATATTTGATGACCAACCCATATGGGAAAAATATGTTGTGATAGAGTGTTTTCTTAATCAAGGAACCAATACCAGAGATTATATACTTAAAAGGATTCCGTTTTGAACCATATATTATTTCTTATATGGAAATTTTAAGACATTCTATGTTAGAAAAGGCTATGATCCACATAAAGATTTTGAATATCACATATACCAAGTCATTGATTTTTGAGTACCAGTTTTATTGTGGAACTATCATGAAGTCAATAAAGCCAAAGGGAAATCACAAAGAAGAAAATATCTTAGTGAATTTCATATTTTCCCTTTTAAGTTTCAAACATCTATGCAACCTTTTTTAAATTGTTTATGATTACATTCAATAGGAGATAATTAATCCGTGTTAAATTTATACTCCTGTCAATTTACCCTGCAAGTGGCACTGAAGAACTTCTGAAATATGCTGCTGCTAACTTTGAGAAGTCAAAGAGGGTTCTATTTCACAAAAATTGACCTAGGACTAGATGAGAACCAACATTCCAATCAAGGTGATAAAGGGGAAACATATGATGTTGATAATGTAACAGAAGACGATGTTGTGGCTGATGATGGTGTCAACGACGATGAATAGGATTTGAGTGAGGAACTTGTGTTTAGAAAATATGAAGAACTTTATCTAAAATACCCATCAAATTCAAGTATCATTTCAAGAAACTACTTACAGGAGATATTTGGAACAATTTTTTCAAATGATGCAAGTGACAATGGATTGCAAGATGAAAATTGCAGTGATGAAGAATATGAAATATACATCCAATATGATGATAATAACTACACTAATGGGGAGGACTGATGACATCTACATATCTATATTCCACTAGTGATGAGGCTTCTGGATTCTTCTTATTTAATTGTGAGTAATTTTATTCTTATTTGTTAAATAATATATTAATTTATTATTTTTTTTATCATATAATGATACTTTTTTTACGAATAGAGTGTAATTAATAATTAAAACAATACATTTATTATGGTTTATATTAATACAAGGACTTTTATGGATGTTTCTTAGAAATTACATCAAAATTTTATTGTCTTTATATCATCTCAAGTGAAGATACGATGTCATAAACATATGATAGATGGGTGAAATAATTTTATTTTCTAGGATTGGAAAAAGGAGACATTTTACCATTTTAGAAATGATTATTGAGACCCAAACTAATTGGATTTGCATCAATGATATAAAAAAGTGAAAAAATTCCAAATTTAAAGAAATAAAGGGGTAATTTTCCTTCGAACATACCTCTTTATCTTTTCAATCTTCTTTGAAAAAGGATCATTATATCATATACTACTTTTGTGTTATTCTTAATCAAATAATATTCATATACATCAACTCTAACTCCTTTGTTCTTAATTTGAAATAGTGGGGCCATCTTCCATTCTTATCTCGTAATCCCCATAAATTCTTTTCAAATCATAAAGACTTATTGTACCCAAGTCTCTATATCCCATCATAGATACTTTAGGGTTGAAGTGTGGTGAAAACATTTTCATAATTATTTTTTGAATGTCCTTATCTATGATGGTATCCCATACACCCCTTATAGAACCTATTATATCTACCACATTGTTAAAAAATTCATACACTGACTCTATTGGAACAATCTCCAAGTTTTTAAACATATTCCTAGACAATGTCTAGAGAATTTTGGTGATAATAATCCATTAAAACACAAATCAAATAATTTTCTTTTTTGTTTGAATGTCTAGAAATAAAACCAAATTTATTATCTGAAACTTTTGTTTCTCTTTAAATCCCTAGCTCAATCACTGCCCCCCAAAGTTTTATGGTATGACTCATAAGATTAATTAATTTAAAACACTCTCATTTTTCTTTAACTTTTAGTTGGAAAATTTCATTCATCTACCACGATTCTTTTCCTTTTGAACAAAACCCTTTTGTTACTCCTAGAATATATATTGAGAACACTTTTAGCCACCTAATTCTTCATGTAGTTGGTGGTTACTTGAAATAACCAATCCATTTCTTTCACAATTTTAATGGAATAAATTTCTAGGGAGTTCCAGGTTTCACCCCTATACATTTCTTAGACTTTAAAACTCATTTTTGGTCAAAAAGAGTTCCATAAAGGAATGTAAAGCTAATTTCTCATAGCTATGCTAATCTGTCCAGTATTCTACCACATCATATTTGATTAGGGAGCTAGTTCCATGAATATTGGAACTATGTGTGTATAAAATGGAATTGTTTTTGAGTCAAACAAGTCTCAAATGACAAATTCATGATTGATTATGCACCTCTACCCAAAACTATATGTGTAATAGTTTTTGAGTTTTATGCACTAAAACTTAACCAAATGGTTGATCTATGAAATAGATGAACTAAATGCATGGACACATTTGGGGACAATTATTATACCTTTTATTTAAACAAAATTAGTTTCAAGTTAATTATATTCCGAACGATATGTCAAAAGGGGCTGGAGTGGTTTAATTTACATATTTGGATTCCCCCTCCCCTTTTAGTTATATGGGCAGTCCATGTGCACCATGAAACCAATTGGAGAACATGTAGACCTCATACTCATGTTATAATTTAGTTTAAAACATCTTTCCACCTATCCTCATACACAAGAGATCCTATCCAAAGAAATATGACATAATACATAATACAAATTGAACACCATTAATTCATATTTCCCTCAATTGGGTTAACCCAAGGGAAAGCCTCCACATGGCCATTATTCAACCATCAGACTCTTGATGATAAATACCATTAATAAAATGATTCATTCAGGCTTACACTTAACTTTCACCAACTCATTCATGAATCATTAATAAATGCACAACATCTTACTGACAAGTTTATTTGCAATGTCAAAAGACATGGAATACAAGGTTAACCATGTTAAGTTTCCAAAAAAGATCATTCTATAATTTTATTGATCACTTTGAAGGTGATGGTTTTAAGGTTTATTATTTATCAATGGTGGACCCCTAATCATATTTTTTCAAATAATTTATGATGATTTACTATTATTAATCATATTTTAACCATTATTCATCACATATTATAATTAAATTATAAATCAATGCTTAATACCTTTTATATTTATTAACTCACCAATATCAACATGAGATCTATTAATTTTAATCCCATCACTACCCCATTATTAACCCAATATGATAACATCAATTAACCCTCTATAACATGTCAATATCATTTCAGAAAATTTCTAAAAATATACTAAAATAAGTTTTTTTTATTCATGTCCGGGGCATGTCTTCAATAGTTAACATTGATAACCTATCACACAATCCAAGTGTATGGAACACCAAAAAAACCAATCCAAGAGTATACATGTAAATCACATTTTTATAGCACAATGATTATGAAATATATTTATGGAATACCATTTAAAAAAATATACATTATAGGGACTTTAAATAATTTCATAAATAATTCAAATACCTAATAACCACTTTTTAATGGATCTAAGTAAGCATCATTTGAATCCATCAAATGTGATGGGCGATTATGGACACCAACTTTAAACCAACCTTGAAAATTTCATATATTGAATGCTGACCAAATAAATCACTTTGTGCAAGTTAAACAACACAACAACCCTTCTTGACCCCCAAATCCCTGAAATCAGGCCTAAAATTCATGGAAAAACATGAGTCCATGGAGAAGGGAACCTAAACCTAATAGAAGAATGGAAATAAGAAGAACTATACCTTTTAGAAATGGGATGTGGTAGAGAGAGAGAGTGCATGGGAGAGTAATATGACTGTACAAATCAAAGAGAGGTGAAAAGGGGAATTACATGAGTGAGAATGAAAGAGGAATAAATAAAAATAAACCCCCTTTAATCTCTTTTTTCAACCTAGTATTATCCTTCTAATTTTTTTAAAAAATAAATTACGCATTTTTTAAAGACCAAAACTTGTATAATCCACTCTTAACCACACATTTTCATCCAATTTATTTTACCCCAGCCCATTGTACCACACATATTAGTCCACAAACCTATTTGATAAAAATTTTATTGAGCCCCTTTTAATTCCCAAGGATTGATTATTTTTTTAAGTCCTTGAAGAACACTTCATTTAACTCATCCTATTAAATTTTGGAAAGTTGAAATTTCAATAAACTCTTCCAAATAGCTAGTATTTTTATACCAATTCACTTAGCATACACAATGGTCCAAATAACGTTAATATTGGAAGAGGTGATGTTGGAATGGAGGTGAATAAATTATTTGTTATTCCAAATTAGAATAATATAGATAGCGGAGTCCTAGAAGATCATTATTTTACTGTTCAAATTTTCTTGGAAGTCTTTGAAGCCTAATTTTAGTGTGATGTTATTGAGATTGTTAAGAGTGACCATAGGTTCTGAGATAACATCCAAGGGAATCATATATTTTTGGATGATGTTGTGATGTCTCCATATATAATATGGAGATAACTCTCACATCCACGTGATTCAATTCAAAATTAGAAGGATGAGAGGGTGTTAGGTTCTTTCTTATTTGGTGAATAAAATAGTAGATGAAAAATAGAGAAAACACCTATGGATCTTGTATATTTCTAGAATAAGATATAATAAATGGAATTATAGTAGGTAGGGGAGAAGGAAGAAGAATAATAAGGTAGAATAAACCCAAGGAAGAAGATGATTACTTTGAGAGACAAGGCCAAATATATCCCAAACCAACCTAGGTACCCTGGTAAAATGATAACCAAGATGGTCCTAACATATACTTAAGGGTATTCTCGATCCCCACGAGTCAACAAATAACACCTAGAATCATACAAAATGAAAGTGGGAATAGTTTTTACTCAAACATTGCGGAATTAAAAGAGACAAGAATGTATGAATTTCAAAAGAAACTCCACTAGGAGTAATATACCAGATGTCAAATAGGAATTAAAGCCAAAATTGATACAAACAAAGTACAAAAATATGGAAAACATCCCAAGTTCCAAAGGACACAACTCACCGTGTCCCAGGTTCAATGGATGGATCCAACTCTAAGAGACCCCTTTCCCTTAATTGAACTTGGAAGGAGGTAATCTACAAACACCAAAAGGAACAAGTAGGGTGTGAGCCAAATCCCAGTAGGATTTCACCTTTTCCATAACAAGATGCCAATATAAAATTAACAAAGAATGTGCTTTCAATTTTCAAATAAACAGGTTTGTAATTTCTAAAGAATATTTAAACAAATCATGATTTACAATTCAAAATATGGACATAATTTATAAATTAATGCTTCAAATTTCAAATTATGGAAATACATTTCAAATTATGGAATTTACCTTTAATAAAAGGGTGATTTACACAAATGGAACTTTTAGAAAAATGGATTAAGTAGACACATTTATATAAAATAGTTTATATAAATTCTCAAGGCATCTAAAATAGTTTAAAATAATGTCATATACATCTGAATTACAACAAGTGAGAAACATGGTTAGGTTCTAAATAGGTATGATAGTTCCTAGCTATAGGGAACCAACACTGTAAAATTAAAAGTATGTAAATACACCCCTTTGGGCCTAAGGAAAGGGGACTCATCACCAACACATAAGGAATGGGATGTGCTGATATGATGTTTTATAATTTTGTAAATCATAAATTTTTGTCTAATATAAAACACTAACTACCTAAGTATTTCATGTGATCAAGTAAAAAAATGATGGGAAATTTATTCCATGACTTCTTAAAGTAAATTTAAATCCCATTCCCCATTTCAAATATGCCAATTTTCTCTTTAAAAACCATAATATGTTTTTAATCAAAAACATTCCTTTTAATAAAGATGAAACTAATGGGTTTCTATTAAAACCATTTTAATCCATTTTAACAAAAAAATATTTGAAACTAATTCATGCAATTTCACAATCCATTTCACAATTAAATGCAACAATTTAATTTTTCAAACAAATTACATTAATTTCATAAAAAACCCCCAATTCAATGGAATTGGGTGTTTTTACAATTTTCTATTAAATTCATAATTTAAATTAGATAAATTTAAAATTATTAATTTCCTATAAACACACCCTAATTCAATGGAATTGAGGGTTTTCTAATTTCATGACAAAATGAATCAAAACCCCAATTCACTATAATTGAGTTTTTAATAAAATGATATAAATAAATTTATTCAATTTAATCAATTTAATTTTAAATCAAATTTAATTCAAATCAAGCAATTAAAGGTTAATTAAATTGGAAACCAAAGACAGAACCACCTACCTTTTTCATAGAAACTCAATTCCCACAATAAAACCCACCAACAATAACGAAGGTGTAGAAGGTATAAGAACTCAACCTATAAACAAGATTCATCAAAACAGGGCATATATACATCAAACCAAATATGATCTATCAAACTCCAAGGAATGAATAAATAAAGTGACTGAGATACAAGGAGAATGATTACCCAATTACCACACAACAAATAGAATGAGGACCAGTCACCAAATGAAAATACCCTGAGGGGTTGAATGCTCCAAAAATTGTCTAGGGAAGGCTCTAGGTTAAGAGAAAGGAATCTTGGAGGAAGAACAAAAGAGAAATCTACCAGTATACCTGCTTAAAAAAATCATCAGGACTTTACATGATGTGTAACCCAGTTACACGATGTGTAATTAAAAAGTACCATAACCATGGAAGAACCATCACATTTTGATAAAGAGAATATTTATTTTCATTTAATATTTAATTTTCATGTAACCATATTACATGACATGTAATTCTACTATAGGATACAAAACAGGAAGAATTCATGACATAAATCCCAAAAAAAACATAACTTCACCATCACAGGTATCCTCTGAATTCCTTATCGACCATACCCAATCAATGAAAAATAAAAACTATGAAAAGTTTTAGAGAATAATTGATATAAAGTTAATAAGATGTTACAAAATCCCCACCATAGAAACTTTATATTCCCAGAAATATTATTCAAAAGCTTCCATGCTAAAGAGATAATGCCACTTCTCTCTCATCAGTTCCTCATGCTCCCATGTTTCATGATGATCAGAACCGTGCTACCATAGTACTCAAACCAAAGGTATCATCCTCTCATGAAGTACCTTGGTTTCAGAATCGACTATCCCGACTGGCTGTTCAGTCATAGATAAATCAGGTTCAACTTTAAGGTCACTCTAGCTTAGAACATGAGATGGATCAGATAGATACTTTCAAAGATGAGATACATGGAATATGTTATGTATCAACATCAACTACGGTGGTTATTCTAAATGATAAGAAACTTTTCCTACCTTCTCAACAACCTCAGAAGGCTCAAACAAATGAGGAGTAAGATTCCCTTTCCTTCTAAGACGTCGATGAACCAACCGGGGTGAAACTTTCAAGAACACCTATACACTAAATGATAATTCCAAAGGTCTAAAACTATGATCAATATAATTCTTATATTGTCTTTATGCCATAAACATCCTCTGAAAAATCAACCGAATCTTTGTTATCGTCTCTTGCACCAAACTTGGTCCAACCAAGGAAATTCCACTAGTATCTGACCAAAACAACATAGATTTACCAGGATGAACATACACAACCTTATAAGGATCCATATTGATCACATAATGGTAACTTTTGTTATAAGAAAACTAAAAAATCCCCATGTGATCATCCCACGCTCCACTAAGGTAGAGAACAAAAGTGTGTAGCATATCCTTAAGAATCTGTATAGCTCTTTCTATCTGGACATCCGACTATGGATGATATGCCGTACTAAAATAGATATGAGATCCCATTTCCTCTTAAATTCCTCTCCAAAACCAAGAAGTGAAATAAGGATACGTATCAAATACCATAGTAGAGAGAACTCCATGCAAACAAAAAATCTATTTCACATGGATATTTCCTAACTACTAAACTTTGGAAATATCAAGAATGGGTAATAAGTGATCCAATTTCATCAGCCTATCAATAAAAACCCATATTTTATTATTCTTTATTTAGGTATGTGAAAAACCAACCAAACATTCCATAGATATCTCATCCCACTTCCAAGTAGGGACTGGAAGTGGCTGAAGCAAACCCAGAGGTTTCTGGTGCTTGACCTTAACCTACTAGAATGTATAACAACAAGAGATAAACTCAACAATTCCCCATCTCATACATATCCACCATAACTACCAACAAATGAAATATAACATCTTTTTGGTTCTTGGGTGAATTTCCCACTAGGAACTATGACAACCCCCCATCATGTATTTGTTTACCGAAGATGATACTTAAAAAATGATTTCGATAGCCCAGAATGACCTCTTTGGAGAATAACCACTAGGAAACTATCTCCCCACCATCAAGAGAGTATCTAATGATATAAAAATAATCATAAAGGTTCTTCTACTAAATAATAAATTTTAAAATAGCGAGTGTAAACTAAACATCAGAAGAAAAAAAAATTAGCCCCTTCTCCAAAACTTCAATATGATACTGTGCAAAGAGCTATCAAATTCCACTCTTCTGATGATTATTTTACTTCCTAGGTTGGATGTTTCTTGCTCAAATCATCTAAAATGAAATTCCCTTTCCCCAAGGTATAGGAAATATTTAAATATAAATACTACAGGTATTCCACCCATTTCCTATGGCATATATTTAGATCCTTTTGAGAGAAGATATAACTCAAGATATTATGGTATGAAAAAATGGTAAACCTTTCTTCATAAAGGTAATTCCTCCAACTCTTAAGTGTGTCAATCATAGCTGCAAGTTCAAGGTAATGGGTTAGATAATTATTCTTATGTGGACTATGCTAATTATATCTATAAACAACTACATGATTAACTTGTATAAAAACACAACCCAAGCCCGAACCCAACGAATCACAAAAGACCACATAGCCTTACCCGGCCTCTGGAGGAGTCAACACCAATGCAGTTTTCAAAAGAAGTTTCAACTCAAAAAAATAATTATAAAATTTCTCATCCCAAGTAAACTTTACTCCCTTCCAAGTTAGTGAAGTAATTGGAGAAGCCAACTTCAATAAGTCTTTAATAAACCAACGATAATATTCGACTAAGCCTAAGATGCTCTGAATCTCAAAAACATTATGTGGTTGTTCCCATGTAATAACAACATTCACCTTATCGAGATCAACATATATTCAATATTCTGACACCATGTGTCCAAATAATTTCACATTTCAAATCCAGAAACTACATTTTAAAAGATTAGCATAGATTCGGTAATTTCTCAGCAAACTCAGAACTGTTATCAAATGATGCACATGATCCTCCTTGGTCTTAGAGTAAATGAGGATGTCATCAAAAAATACTAACACAATGTTATCCATATAATCATGGAAAAACCTATTCATTAATTCCATGAAAACTATTGAAGAATTAGTTAGACCAAAGGGATTGACAAGGTACTCATAATGGTCGTACCTTCTATGAGAGGTAGTTTTCTGAATGCCAGATTCTTTTATCCTCAATTGATGGTAACCAGAGAGAAGATCAATATTCAAGAATCAATTTTTACCTTTCAAATGATCAAATAGATCATCAATCCATGGAAATAAATACTTGTCCTTTACCATCACTCGATTGAGATTTCAATGATCAACACATAAGGAAATTGAACCATTAGTTTTCTTAGAAAAGAGAATCGATGTTGTCCAAGGTGACATGATCGGGTGTATAAATACTTTCTCAAGAATATCATCCAAATGAGACTTTGGATCTTTCAATTCAGCTGGTTCCATGCAGTAAGAGGGAATAGAAACTAGTTGAGTACCAGACATCAAGTCAATAGAAAAATCAACCTCATTTACTGGTGGAAAACCAGATAAATTAGAAGAAAAAACATTATGAAAATCGATGACCGATGGAGGGAGATCATCACTCAAAGATTTCTGCTCCATATCAAAGGAAAACATAGATATCACTTTCCCCAAATCTGGATAAGAAGGCTGAATCTGCTCAACCTTGGGTCCCATTCCCTTTGTAAGTCATGACACACACCACTCGGTGTATTTAAGGAGACCCAATGAAGATAACAATCAATTCAAGGTTTATTAGAAATGAGCCAATCCACCCCAAATATGACATAAAGATATTTCATGTCAAGAATTTTAAAATTTAAAGAAAGATCAAAATTTGATAGAGAGAAAGTGCATGCAAGATTATGGAGACCCTGTTCTCTCTTTACTCCAAGTGGTGTAGTAATATCCATTGCACAAGATAAAATCACCATAGGAAGATTAATTAGATTGACAAAACAATTTGAAATAAATTAATAAGATGCACCAGTATTAAATAGAGTAATCAAAAATGAAAAATCTATAATAATGGCACCTCTCATAGTCACTGGACCCATATCCGCTTCCTCTAGAGACTCTTCCAATGTGTGAAGAATCTTGGTTCCAAATTCCTATGGTTGGATCCCTATTACACATGAAGTATCTTATTACCTTGAATTTATAGGAAAATATTATGATCCCATTCCACTATACATAGTCGAATAGATATGGAGGAATCTCTATAAGTTCCCTGATTGTCTGTAGAAGCCACAAATCTTGGGTGCCTCAGTGAAAACTCTCTTTGAATGTCCTCTCTTTCCACACTGGTAATAAACCAAAGGAATTATTCTAGGAACTTTAGGAGGTCTAGAATGAACTTTCTATCGAGAACTTATACAAGAACCATCATGCTTCCATTTTACCTTGATGGAACTCATGCGGTTAATGGGAGAAAGTGAAACTACTAATAACCCTGACTTGCCATCCATGCCCATATCGACCATTAGTGCTCTATCTAGAACATAAACATAAGAAGAAATATTTAGTAAGAATACCTGCGAACAAATATTTGGTTGAAGTTCCAAATCATACCTTCAAGCCTTAATTCTCTCATTCGATACTATCTCATGTTCTAAATGCATGAGATTGGAAAAATGGTTTGCATACTCAATCACAGTCCTCTAATCCTACTCGAGTTTCAATAACTCAGTGGACTTGGATAACAACATCGACTTTGGGTAGAAGTGGTTAATGAAAATAACCTTGATGTCTTTACAATCTAAAATCTCATGCTTCTTTTCTATCATCATCATTTCCTACCATCTCCTGCTCAGACCTTCCAACACAAAGGTGGAACACTTCACTTTGATTTCATCGAGTGTGTCTAAAAACCCAAAGAAACTCTCAATTTTTCTCAACTACTCCTCAGACTATTGAGGATCATTTTATCCCTTGAATGGTTTTTTTGTGAAGGAAATATTGAGAAAAAATCTTTAGAACATCCCTATGAGGTTCCACAACTGGAGCTTGAATAAGAACTGTAGGTGGAACCTATCCCCGAGCTTGGACAATTCACACAATCAACTAAACTAGGTTCGGGTCCAATAGAGTATTTGATCACTAAGGTTTATCAATATCTCCCTCAGGGATCTGATTTTCACATCTTATTAGAGGCATGATGCTACACAACATCAACATACAATAAAGAAGACATCAAATTAACACTCAAATAGAGCAACATGGAAAATTAATCCCAATATATTGGACAATCAAGAATTAGATTTCAATCTATACAAATAGAAAATAGGGAAAAGACTTGAATTAGTCTACAAGACACCTTTGAATAACCACCCATGGAGACTGAAGGTTCATTGTGGTGAGAGATTTCTAGGAACTCAATCGTTACTACCTCCTAAGTCCCAAAAATATTTAAAAAATTTATACTGAATTCAAGAAAAAATATCAACCAGGACTACTGATACCACTTTTTCATGAACCAACTCAGGTACCCTGTTAAACAGATAACCAATCTGGTCCTGACATAGCTTGAAGGCTGTTCTTGATCCCCACGTGTTGGTGAATAGCACCTGGCATTATAAAAACTAAAAGTGGGAACGACTTTGGATGAAACATTGAGGAAGTAAAAGAGACAATAAATTATGAATTTAAAAATAAACTCCACTAGGAGTAATGTACCAAATGTCAAATAGGAATTAAATCCCAAATTACTATAACCAAAGTACCAAAATAGGGAAAACAACCCATGTCCTAGAGGACACAACTCACAAAGTCTAAGGTTCAATAGTTGGATCAACCTCCAAGAGACCTTTTTACCTTACTCAAAATTGGAAGGAGGTAATCTAAAAACTCCCGAAGGAACAAGTAGGGTGTGAGCCAAAGCCTAGTAGGATTTCACCAAAAGGTTCCATAAAAAGATGCCAATATCAAATTAACCAAGAATTTGATTTCAATTTTCAAATAAACATGTTTTGTATTTCAAAATCACATTTAAAAAAATCATTATTTACAATTAAAAAGATAGATATATTTTAGAAATTCATGCTTCACATTTCAAATGATGAAATACTTTTCATGTGATGAAATTTACCTTTAATCAAAGGGTTCTTTACAAAAATGGAAATTTTCACAAAATCGCTTAAATAAACACATTTATATCAAACAATTTATATAAATTCTCAAGGCATGTATAAAATTTTACAACAATAGAATATACATTTCAATTACAACAAGTGAGAAACATGGTCATGTTACAAATAGGTACAATAGTTTTAGGCTATAGGGACCCAACATTGTGAAATGAAAAATATGTACTCACACCCTTTTGGGCCTAAGGAAAAGGGAACTCATCACCATCACCTAAGGAATGAGAGGTTATAATATGATGTTTTTGAACATTGTCAATAATAAATTTCTATTTAATATATTACACTAACTACATAAGTCTTATATGTGCTCAAGTACAAACAATGATGAGAAATTTCTTTCAATACTTCTTAAAATACAATTAAATCACATTTCCCATTTCAAATATGACAATTTTATCTTTAAAAACCATAATTAAGTTTTAATAAAAAACAGAAATTTTTACAAAGATAAAACCACTGGGTTTCCACCAAAACCATTTTTAATCCATTTTTCACAAAATAGGGATTTGAAACCAATTCATAAAATTTCACAATCCACTTCACAATTAAATACAACAATTTAATTTTTCAAAAAAATTCCATCAATTTCATAAAAAACCCCCAATTCAATGGAATTGGGGATTTTCTCAAATTTTTATCAAATTTACAATTTAAATTTCTCAATTTCCCATAAATACACCCCAACTCAATGGAATTGGGGGTTTTCCAATTACATTCCAAAATGAACCAAAACCCAAATTCAATAAAATTGGGTTTTTAATAAAATTATTGAAACCAATTTATTCAATTTAAGCAATTGAATTTTAAATCAAATTGTATTTAAATCAAGAAATTAATAGTTAATTAAATTGGTAACCAAATACAGAACCACCTACCTTTCTCACAGAAACTCAATTCTTGGAACAAAGCCCGCCAATAAGAACAAAGGAATAGAAGGTTGAGGAACTCAACCTAGAAAAAATATTAATCAATATGGAGCTTAGATCCATCAAACTCAAGATGATCTAGAAAAATCAAAGGAAGGAATAAAGAAATTTATTGAGAGATAGGGTGAACACTTAACCAGTTAACACACATGACCAGAATAAGGATCAATCACCGAATGAAAAGACCCTTGAAGGCTTACAAAATTGCCTGGGGAAGGCTCTATGTTGAGAGAAAGGAATTATAGAGGAATAACAAAAGAAAAATTAATCGATCTTCCTGATTAAAAAAATCATTGAGACTTTACATGACGTGTAACCCAGTTACACAACCTATAATTGCCAAGTCCCATAATTATCAAAAAAATCATCACCTTTGGATAAAAAGTGGATTTATTTTTATTTAAGATTTAAACATCGTGTAACCATATTACAAAAAATTTAATTCTCTAGTAGGATACTGGACAGGAAGAGTTCATGCAAGAAATTCCAACAATTACATGACTTCACCATCATAGGTATCCTCCCAATTCCTTCTCAACCCTACACAGTCAATGAAAAAGAAAAATCATGACAAGGCTTATAAAATACCTGATATAAATGTAATGAGATGTTACAAAATCCTCATAAGAACTACCTCATAGCTTATTCTTACCATAAATCCTAAAAAATTATTCATACCCCTTCCCTCCTAACCAATCCATTATTCAATACCCTAAAAAATACTAACAAACCAGACTCCAATACCCCCACTACTACAGCTGGCCAAAATAGACCAATAAAGAGAAAGAAAACACTATCACTACTATAGCCCTCACTCCTCACAAACAACCCCTACTTACTAACACTACATATCCCTCCTTAAAAACCACCTTGTCCCCAATGTGGACCTATAAAACTTGGATGAACCCTTTTTCCCTGATCAAGAAACTTTTGGTGTGTTGGTTCTTGAACCTCTAATTACCCTTTACACTCTCTAACATACCATGATTCATTAAGGATTCATATTAAGGACAAAAAAAATTTGATTTTACTATGCCTCATTCGAATCTCTACAACCTCAAATTAGGAAATACCACTAACACATTCCTTTACTTTAGTAGCCCCCCCCCCCCCCATATTGCTAAATCTTCAATGGCACTGGCTCCAAATGTAGCAGCATCCCAACAACTCTTCCCTAAATTTGAATTGGTCCTGGGAGGAACCAAAAATTATATAGAAACATTCCAAAAAAACTATGGTATACCAACAACCATTGGTACCTCACTGTATAATTCACTTTCATGATTGATTCCTTAGAAGAAATATTTATGGTTATCTTCAAAAAATAATGTTGTAGAACTATTATCTACTTCAATAATTGGAATCCCAAAATCATTCCTCACATCTTCTCCTCCTAAAATACAATATCTGATAGCTCCCACTTGTAAGGGAAAAAAGCATTTGAGAGGTATCTAATGTAACAATCTATCCCTTCCTAACCCGTTACTCTGATGGTTTTGTGGTTGTAGAGTTCTTGGAGGAGGATAAAGGAGGTTTAGTGGAGTTGGAGTTGCAATAGAATTTAAGAAAACCTTTTATGTCATAAAAGATAAGTTTATGACATAAGTCTATAGTTTACAGCTTATCAAGAAACCATCAAAAAAATTTTGTGTGGTGAGGGGATACCGCATGAGATAAGTTTACGCCATAAAATTGGAATTTACAATGTAAGTTTAATCCATACCACAGAACCATTTTTTTAATGGAAAATGATTTTATGACCTAAATTTTGGTTTTATGGCGTAAGTTTTGTGGGTATGTGGAATTTATGGTGTAAACTTTTAATGTATTATGTAAAATGGATGAGTTTTAGGTTGTTTATATGCCTTATTCGGCCAAATTTCCTCTCATCTGGACACTTATTTTCTCTCTTGGTTATGGGAAAAAATCTAGGCAATTTTGGATGATCTTTCATCCTATCTTCTCTTACCTTGATCCTTGGGTTCTAGTGGCTGATTATTGATGATCTACAGTGATTTATTCCCTCTTTCCTATGGTTTTATTTCTGTTATTATCTCATAGTTTCGCCGTAGTGGTGATGTTGTGATTTGGGTATGTGTTGGGATTCATTTTGGTGATCCCTTGATGTGGTTCTAGTTGATTTGTGGTTTCCCTTATGTGGTTGTGAGTTGGGAGATGTTTCTTCTTTCACCCTGTGGGGCGTAGCAAGATTGGAAAGATTATTTGAGGTAGTAGATCCTCATTCTCTCATTTTTTACATGCTATGTGTGGGGACTGAATAATTTTTCTTCCCATTAGGTAGATAGTAAGAGTTAACATAATAATATAATAAATTGGAATGCTTAAAATTGATGGGTATAGGGAGATATTTAATTCTTGACTACTTTGATATATTTTTTCACTGATGATATTATTCCATGTTGTTTCGTTGAAGAAAATGAAGGCTGTTGAGAGCCTTGTTTGCACTGTATATGATATTATGTGATGACCCTTGGTGTGTTGTTGTGTGATCAAACCATGAATAAAAGGATAAAAAAAGTTTATTCGGATAATAAAATAGTTTCCCATGAATTTTGGTTTGTGCGACAGTACCCATTCTAAATAAATAAATAATGTGATAGAATCCCTTGAATAAATTGTGGAAGCTGGGATGTGTGTTTTTTTGTGTGGTTGCTGTGTTGTGTTGCCTGTGTTTTATAAGCTGATGTGCAGTGGTGGCGATGATCAATTGAGAATTGTGATGTGTGGGGATGTAATGTGGTGGGCATGGATACGATGTGTGAAATTGTTCAATGTGGTGTGTGAATGTTGTGATGTGTGGTTGAGTTGTGTAGAGGTGTGGTGTGCAGTGGTGACATGGGTGGTGATGTGCGGCATATTTTTTGTGCTATGTAGTTGAGATGTGCGATGCATGGTTGTTGTGGTAATGTAATGAACCAACCTGAGACTCCATTTGATATGGTGCCTAAACCAGCCTGCCATATACTCGAGGAGTGTCCTTGATCCCCTCGGGATGATGAAAAGCATCAAGGGTATTTAACATAACTGTTGAGGATGGTTTTACCCACAGGAAGCTGAACTAACCCAACATCCAAACAAGACACAACATAAATAAGAAACCAAAAACCAAAGAATACATCTCAAATAAATAACAAATTAATATAGAGTTACAAAACTACAATGAAATCTAAAAGAGTCAAAAAGGAAGACCAAAGAGGAAAATAAAAACTTGAGCCAATCAGTTGTACAAACTGAAGGTCCGATCACCATCTTCATGTGACACTGGAGCCACCACCATGATCCCAATGCCAACCACTTCCCAAATAATGTGGAACCAAATCCAACATGAAACACAAGACCTTAGAATACTTAAAAAGACATTAATAATACATACCCACTAACCTGAGTATGTAGGGTGTGAGCCGAAGCTAGTAGGATACCGCCATGAGTCCATTCCCCTTCTTTTCTTTAGGAAACTAATTATACTAGTTGGAAAACAAGGTATGGAAAAATATAATTTCATTTTCACTTTAAATCATAGAGAAAAATAAATTTAAAAGGTGTGATAATATGAATTCCCCTTTTTAAAACTACTCTTCCATTTTCCTTTAAAATTATATCTCACACACCTAGCTTAGGGTTAACAAATAAATAAGGTTAGACATTCAAGAAGAAACATTCAAAATAATGAATGGAATAACACTATCCTAGAACAAGGACACACCACACAAGGATCAACTCACCAAGATAGTCCATCCATGTAATAAAAAATAATGAGCCAATATTTCTAAAAAATGCATAATAATAGATATATAACATGAGGTGAAACCACAAAGACTAACAGGATAGAACAAGACAAAAAAATGTATACCTAACTACTGGTTGGGTATGATCACACATTATCCAAAAAATCTCTCTATGTAGTCTCCTTAGTGAAGAAACCCAAATACAAGTGTTATGTACAACTAAGGGGGTCTAGTCAGTGAAAAATATCAATTAGACAAGAAATGTCCCACTAATACCCAATTAGAAACCTCGATCACATGGAATAATAATAGAAGTGTGATATGAAAAATAACATCATCACATGAAAAGAACAAGCCCCTAGGGATACCACCACAATTACATCATTCCAAACTCCTGCACTACCCTCAAAGTGAGCCCCAACACACAATCACAACATGATTCACATAACCAAGAATCTATTACATGGATAAGTAAAACATCAAAAAAATCATAGGGATCATCAAGGGAATGATCAAAAATCAACACATCATAAGGTTCCAACCAGACCTTTAATTTTATACATATAACATATATATTGGGAATCCATTTTACAAAACAACATGGAATGCAAAAAACATTCCAATGGAAAGAATAATTATCAAAAAATACAACCACACTAATCAACGGAAACTACATTCCACATTTTAACACCAAAACACCCTTCAAAAGATGAAAACCCACTTTCAACAGAAAAATAAAGACAATTCAGAAACCTCCCTTTTATTAAAACAAAAAAATCAAGTTCATTTCATTATTAAAACCAACCCTGTAATTTTTCCAATCGTAGGGAGTGCATAAAATACCATTTCTCATCAAAACACCATTTCAAGCATGAAATTCCACACATTTTTCACATGAAAATTAATCAAAATCACTGGAAACTTTATCAAAACAACCCTATATATTACACACTATAATTATTTAGGCCAAACACAAATTTATAAAACCTAATAAATAATATAACTCTTAAATTAAATCAATTGAAATGGAAACACCTACCTCAAGTGGTGAGACCGTGTCGCCTTTGACAAAATCCACCTGATAAGGCCTCCTAATATAGATCATCAAGGAGGATATTGGATGGATAAATAAACCATTGAGATATTTTTGGGTCATGGGATTTTAATGGGGTTAGATTAGGGTAGAATCCTAAAATAAAAAATAAAAGGTAAAGAATAAACTACCCCAACCTGGGTAGGCTACATGGTTAGCCCGTACGGTTTTCCAAATCATGCAGAAACCATGAATATCACCTCTTTTAAGTGGTTCATGGTCTACACACCTAGGTTAAATAGTTACATAAACTGTGTTCCCTAACAATGATCTCCCAACAAACCCACTGAACCGAGCACATAGTTTCCCCTAGAGAGCCCGCACGGTTTTCAAACCATGAACCTTAACCGTGCACCCCTGGGAATTCCTAAAAAACTCCAAATTTCGACCCAAAACACCCAAATATAAAAATAAAAATAAACCATAAGATTACTAATAATAATGTTACATTTTATGGTGTCATGTGTAAGTTGGTTTGGGCGATGTGGTGTGGCAATGACTGTAAATGCGTGGTGTTGTGATAGTGGTTTATGTGAGATGAGTGAGTTGTTGTGTGGTGCAGTTGTGATAGTTGCTTGGTTAGCCATGAAATAAACGATGATGATGAATGAAATTAATAAATTAATTAGATGGAAATGGATGTGTGGTAAATGACTTAAATGAATTGAATAAAATAATGGGTTTTGTAATGTGAAATGGAAAGTCTAAATGAGTAAAAGTGGTGGAACCTATAACTGAAACTGGGAAATGTTGTGTGGCTTGTGTGGTGATTGTGATATGTGTTTCATATAGTGGTGGTAGAGGTTCTGATGGTTGATGTTTGGTACGATGGTGGTGATGTGGTGTGAACTAGTGCAGTTGGTGTGAATCCATAGGTTGTGTATTGTGTGTTATCTATATATCATGCATGTTTATGTTATTTATCTATGTTCCCCACTCAAGTTGGACAACCTTAAAAACCCTAAGAGGTTTTAGGTTATGGGTGTTTTACCAAAAATCTATGATGGTGGTGATATAGATGACTGAACACCCCTCTTCAATGCTCTTCCTTCAGTAGTGATAACCCGGATGTCTTCGAGTGATATGTACAGTGATAACATAGGTGTTTTCGAGTGAGATGTGATGAAAAAAGGTTGTGATGAGATGTGATTTGTGGTGGGGGTCATGCATGGTTATATGTGGGAAAGGGTTTGGTGTCCTTCACATTCATGATACCCTACTGCTCTGGTTATATGATGAGATGAGATGTGATGGCCCAATGTTTTTGGGAGTGATGTAGTGTGGTGATTCCTGATGCTAGAATAATATATTAGACCTTACGAGGGTGGGGTAGGTAGGGATGAGTTCCAACCCAAATCAAAGATATCATAGGTGTCTTCAAGATATATGTGGTGCGATGTGATGTGGTTGTGATGTGATATGTATGGAAGAGATAAGAGAACAAGACATTCGTCATTGGGGATTGGGAGCCAAAAATAAGTGGGGAAGTGGTATCAAGGCACCTTGCTTTGTTATGATGTCAATGTTATTATATTGGATTCGTGATTTGGTAAGAGAGCCATGGTGAGGCTGGATTCTGGTTAGTTGACATGTATATATGTTTGTTGGTTCTAATTTTTGTTCACTGGTGAATTAGCATGCTATTTTCACATGGGTACTTGAGACCTTTGTTATATCCCGACTAAGTATACCTGTTATGCTCACCCTTTGAATATAAACTATTTTTAGGTTTTTAGGAGGACTTTAGGGACTGAGATCAACATTACCGGTTGGGTTGGAGTTTTTGTTAATTTACTACTATAGATTTATCTTTTGGTATATTTTGGAGACTTTTATCTATATCAATTTACTTTATCCATGTATTGTGGTATGGTTTTGAGTTTATGTTATATTATATTATATAGTTGTTTAACAGTTGTTTATTTTATTTCTTGATCCAATTTAATATTATAGAGGGTAATGCCTCCCATTTGTGAGATTTTTATACCCTCGGTGCTAGTTGAAAACCCGAGGTTTACTAGAGGTGGGAATCGAGGGTCATTATCTCTATTCATTTATTACAATATCTTTTGTTGGAGGGGGTCATGAACCATCCAAGTGGGGCCCGTTCCGTGACTCCCCAAGCTTTCCTCCAACATGCCAGGGGTTGGTGACTAGCATTGAGTAGGCATATCACTAACATGAGAGGCATTGATTAAGTACTTGTACACATGCACACATCTCCAAGCCCACAAAATGATTAAATGTAAAAAAACTAAACAAAAAATGCATGAATACATATACATCCCACAACCAGAGTATGAAAGGATGTAAATAAAGTAAACAATACCAAATAAAATTGCACCACAAAGAGTCTGCAATATAAGTCCAACTTGAAAGTAAAGGGACTACTGTCTGAAATCCACAGGAACAAAGATAAGCTTTTCCAATCTCATTAAGTATTGTTTGGACCAGGTCTACCAAGGAATCCATAAAAATGTTGATAATTTGCATAATAAATTAAATGTGCTGGCCAATAATGTTTATGGGTGAGTATAAAAATACTCAGGAGGACACCCCGAAACCACAAATCATATAACAAAGGAAATACAGTCAGATTCACATAGGTATATGTATAAAATACATATAAAAATAATATTCAGATATACTCAATAAAGAAACATAGTCTAGAGGTAATCTACAACCATAGTATAATAGCCTAGGATTATAGCTTGAAGATTCCACAAAGCACTCATCCAAGAGAACACACTCCTAAGTCTATTAGTATTGATGACGTCTGTCTGAGAGGTTTTTCTTATTGGGTATCATCATGAGAAAGAATACATTGATAGATCTGAAGATAATATGATACACTGATGAGGATCACAACTAGTTCCATGGGGTGATACCAACAACTACATCTAGATTAACCTACTAAGTAGAGGATCAGTGCCTGGTAGGGTTGGTGACATCGATACCAAAAATTCTACCTAAGGGATGAATATTAATAGAGGATCCCACTCTGGGCCTCTCAGGGGGATTCCAACAACTCTATCCAAGAATTCATGCTAAAGGGATTTCTTTCCTTGGAGTAGGAAATGATTCATACTGACCTTCAAGGAAAGGATAAGGGAAAGAACCCTAACAAAACTTGTCCAAGATACTAAGGACAAGAGATCTAAGCCATGTAATAAAGAGTACACGATGTGTATAAGGGTTACATGCTATGTCCCTTGACCTAGGGTAATTACCATCTAAATAGACTGTGTCTTTCAAACCATGTTGGTGTAGTATATAAGAGTAAATAGTGGGTAAAGGGTTTACCCGCCATGTCCCTATACACCGGGTCCTATCTGTGTTCTCCAACCGTGTGCCAGTACACAATGTCAGACTGTATACCCATTAACATGTACCTGAATATGGGGTATCTAATGTATATAGCCCATGAATTCTCATGTGGGGGAGTAAACACCTTGTGGGAAACCCGTGTACTCCACCCCATGTTCATTTACTCTTTTATGTACACTATAATCCATTCAAAGGGGGATACACACTGTGTAGCCAAGGACTACATGTTGTTTGTATCAGGTTTTTCTAGAAACCATTTTTCTTCCTCTCACTCATTCCCATGCTTATGTTGCCTCAAAATCTAGTTCAAATCATGCTGAAAAAAATGGTTCTATCTCATCCAAACCTTTCGTCAACAAGTAAAACACTCCGATCATCGAATCTGCTCAAAAAAATGGAATTGTTTGTCTAAATCATCTTCTACTAATCTCGATCAAAAATCAAGGGGTTTCCAAACTGGTCTAATCCATTTACTACTACTGCCTCCATACCTCCTCTACATCGTTCTAAGTCCAAATCTACAATATCAGATCATTGTTCCAAGAAAAACTCATGCAATGATCGATTCATCAACAAAGCATAAAACTGTGGTCCAAACAAAGAATACCCAAGATGAATGGAGAAAGATGTGAGACAACCAAAAAATATGAAAAATAAGAAAAACCCATTTCTATGTTCTATTATCCTTGATTTTTTCCATTAAAATGATAAAATAAGAACTAAAAAAATTAAAAAATCCCTATTTAAATCCCTACAGAATAAACCTATCCCATATAACGATTGAACCACAAATCAATCTATTCATTGATTGGTCCATGTTCATCATATAAATAAAAAAAAAGGGAATAAATCCAAATAAAACACATACCCTACCTCTATTTGGATTGATAAATGGTGAATAATGACTGTTGTGTTGCGTAAGTTGGCGAGATCCTTTAAAATCAATGCACTTTGATTGTCGATCGAAAATATCATCATCATTCACCTGAGAGGATTATCCAGATCTCTATCTAATGGTCCTTTGAAATATATAGGGTTATGCGGCTAACCCTAGTATTTCCCCATAATTGTCTATTTAAATATGAGTCAATACATGCATTGGAAAAATTAAATTAAATAATTTATTTTAATTATTCTATTCATTTCCACACCTGTGATGAATTTTCTACAAATGACCCACGACGACTAATGTTATGTTGCGCCTAGGGTAAAACTCACATTTTGAGTTTAACGGTGCACTCAAATTTCTAATATGGTAACCTATTTATAAGTTATTCCACTTTTTCTGGTAAAATGCTCATGCATGTTTTTTAATATATTTCAAATAAGTATTTCGGGCACACTGGGCCTCAGAATCTCACATCTTTTTAGTGCCTAGTATAAAAAATAATCCATATAATATTTAAAAATAATACACATAAAATCCAAGTCATTACATTATCCCCACCTTGGGGATTTAGCTCCTAGAAATCCAAAACAAGGGCTACTAAAAAAGATGAGGGTACTGAGAATTAATCTGAGCCTCTGAATCCCATGTGCTCTCCTAAAAATTCCCATGTTTCCACCAGACCCACACCAATGGAATTGATTTCCCATGAAGGATCCTCTCCTGCTGATCCTTGATCTCCACTAGGTTCTCAACAAAGGTTGCTCTATCCTTAATGTCCAGCTCACCCAAGTCGATAATGTGAAATGGATCATAAACATACCTCCTCAACTACGACACATGGAAGTCATTATGTACCTAGTCTAAATTTGGATGCAGAGCCAACCGATACGACACCTCACCAACTCTACACAGTACCCGGAAAGGTCCAATGAACCATGAAGATAGCTTTACACCTCATATAAATCTAAGTAATCCACATTGAGGTGAAACCAGTAAGAACACATGGTCTCCATACTCGAACTCCAAAGGACCCCGTTTCCTATTATCATATGACTTATGAAGGATACATTTAGTCCTAATCTACTCCTAGATGATCTGTACCTTCTTTGTTGTAGCTTTCACCAACTCTGAGACCATGAGTGCTGCCTCTTCTGTGTCACTCTAGCAAAGTGTTGATTGGAAGGGTCTCCCATACAAAGACTTTAATTGTGACAGATCGATGGTGGAATGTTAGCTATTATTGTATGTAAAAGCCACCAGTGGTGGGTGATCCTACCAACTATGGAAGAAGTCCAACATTCAAGCTCACAACATGTCCTCTATAACCTGAATGGTTTACTCATTCTGGCCATTAATTTGGGGGTGAAATGCCATTATTGGGTGTAAATAATTCTTGAATAAATCCTGTAATCCCTTCCATAATCGAGATGTAAAGAAATAATCATGATCAGAAATAATAATTGATGGAAATTCATGGAGTTATACTATCTCCTAAACATAGAGGAGTCCCAAGATCTCTACTGAACTCTACTCTCGTATAGCTAGGAAGTAGGCCGACTTGGTGAGTCAGTCTATGATCACTTAGATGAAATCATTTCCCCTAGGCTTACATGGTAATCCCATCAGGAAGTCCATTTATATCCCATCCCACTTCCATTCTAGCACCTCAATGGGTTGAGCCAAACCCACTGGAACTTGGTTCTTAACCTTCACCTGCTGACAAGTAAGGCATCAAGAGATAAACTCTACAACTCCTTTCTTCATCCCTATCCACCAAAACTGATGTCATAGGCCTTAGTACATATTTTCCACACATGGATGTAATACCAAATAATATGTTTGAAACTCTCTTAGAACCTCCTCTCACAACTTCACTGAAACCATACTACATCTTCTAAAAAGAACGATGTGCTCCCACCTTTAGAATATTCATTAGCAGAATTACATTTGGATATCAGAGCATGTAGGGTATCATAATCTATATCCCCAATATGTGACTACCTGACTCAATATAATAGTGTATGGGTGCCAATTATTGACTATAATTAAGCTTCTCTATCCCCATATGCGAAGGATAACTGTAATGAGTTCAACTGCTTTGACTCCTCACTCAGAAACTTTGATCAATATCTCCTGCTAAGAGAATCTTCTACCACATTCCCCTTCCCAAGAGTGTAGAAAATTTCAAAGTCATAATCCTGGAGAAAATATATCCATAACCTCTTTCTCAAGTTAATATCCTTTTGAGAGAAGAAATACTTGAGACTCTTGTTATTAGAGTAGATGATAAACTGCTCTCCCATTAGGTAATGTCTCTACATCTTCAAAGATAAGAATACTACTGCTAACTCAAGATTGTGGGATGCATAGTTTTGCTCATGTGGTATAAAATGGTGTGAAACATAGGAAATAACCACTTGAATCTACATCAGGACACAACCAAACCTGGTTCCTGATGTATCACAGAATACTATGTACTCAACACCTTCCTCAGGTAATCTCAATATTGAAGCGATCATCAAACTCTACCTTAACTGCTGAAAGTACTACTATCACTTATTTGTACACATGAAAGGGTAACCATTTTGAGTCAAAGATATCATAGTTGTTGATATCCTAGAGAAATTGGGTATGAATATCCATTAATACCCTGGCAACCTAGGGAAGATCTGCACCTCTGTCATGCTTTAAGGTGGCTCCCAAGCTAACACTTCCTTGACCTTGGCTGGGTCCACTACCACTCCATCCCCCGAGACAACATGTCAAAAAAAGTGAACCACCAACATCTAGAACTGGAACTTTGAGAGATTTATGTAAATCTGGTGCTCTCAAAGTACATCCAAAACTATCCTTAACTGTCTCGCGTGATCCTTCTCGGATGCCGAGTACACAGGGATATCATCGATGAAGACTACTATGAAACAATATAAGAAAGGACGAAAGGTACAATTAATGAGTACCATGAATACTGCTGGGGTGTTTTTCATGAAAATGGCATCACCATGTACTCATAGTGACCATATAGACATTTTAATTCCATCTTCGATATATCCTCATCAAGTACTCACAGCTGCTGATAAATTGATATGAGGGAAATCTTCAAGAACCATCACGCCCCTATCAACTGATCAAAGAGTTCATCGATCCTCAGTAGTGGATACTTGTTCTTCAAAGTTACCTGGTTCAAGAACCATTATTCCACACACAACCTCATGTTACAGAAAACATCAAGAGCATTGAATTGAAAAAACGGATCACATAAGAGTAAAAGGGAAAAAAAGAATGAGAACACAGAGTATTTACTTGGTTCGGGAATAATCCCTACCTCCAAAAAGAGGTATAATTTTACTATTATTCATGAGGAAAATTTATAGGTAGTTTTAGGGTTCTCAATCACAAACTAAATCTTATCCCAAAATGGGATAAAAAAGGAGGAAGACGATCCACTGTTCCACCAACTACACAAGAATTCTACATCACTATAGTGAAAGGTGGCCACCAAAGTCAAAAGTTATATAGTGGTTAGTGGTTGGAAGTCTAAGAAGCTACAATAATATTGAATCTAAAGTCTTCACTACTATAGTTTCTTGTCAGTGTCAGTCAGTCAGCTCTATTACAGTTGTTAGAGTTGCTATAGTACCGAAAAATTTGGGCTGGGGGCCTTCGGCCCTTGGACCCCTAGATTAGGGGTGAATTTCCCTTTGAAACCCCCAATGAGCTCACCATGGAGCTCAACCCATGGAATTTGCAACCTAGTTTATCGTATGGACCAAAAGCATTCAACCCAATCATCATTCGAAATAGATCAGGCTGCACCAATCCAACAATCTCTCACATGGATCCCGATCTGCTATGTTTCCCTGCTTCAATGCCACTGACTAAAAAAACTTACTTCATATGAGATACTCCTCTCCTTCACTCAATAATGCTTATGGTTCCCATTTACAACTTCATCTTTATGATGAAAATTCATGAAATACTAGATTTTTTTTCTTTTGTGATCCCATTGTGTCCTCCCATATTCTGCATCTCATCCTCCGTTCATCAGTGGAGAACAATAGAGGCACAAAAATTCCTCAAATTCTATATTACCATTGGCTTCATCGACATGTCTTCTGGATTATTGGTACCAAAAATATTCTATAATTTCAGCAACCCATCATGTATGAAACCTATGATGAAGTGATACTTCAACTAAATGTGCTTCATCCAGGCATGAAACACTGGGTTCTTTGTAAGATGTATAGCAATATGACTATCACAGTGAAATACATTCTCCTCTTTATTTCTTCCCAACTCATCCAAGAAGTTATTCATCCAAACCATCTCATTAATAGCTTCTGTTACAATAATGTATTCTACCTCTATGGTGGATAAAGCCACCACCTTATGTAAATGTGATATCCAACTTAATGAAGTTCCTCCATAGGTAAATATATAACCTATGGTACTCCTCCTACTATCGATGTCACCTCTAAGGTTAGTATCCACATACACCTACAATGAATTTCCTTTCTCAAAGCATAGAGATAATTAATTTATACCCTTAAAATACCTCAGTATCCATTTCACAGCTTCCCAATGTTTCTTTCCAAGGTTATCCATTTACGTTATCACAACTCCCACTTCATGAGAAATATCAGGTCAAGTGCAGAGCATAACATACTTTAGGCTTCTGAAAGATGATGCATATGGAACCTTTTCCATGTACTCAACCTCTTCTACCGTCTTTGGTGATTGATCCTTTCATAGATTGAAATGGACCAATAGGGGAATACATACTACCTTTTCATTCTATATATTGAATCTTTTTAGAACCTTCCCAATGTAATCATCATGTGATAACATCAATGTTCTAGCTGCAAGGTCTCTCTTGATCTTCATCCCCGAAATCTTTCCAGCTTCTCAAAGATATTTCATCTTGAACTCCTCAGCCAACTGATTTTTCAACTCATCAATCCTCTTCATACATGATCCTACAATGATCATGTCATCCACATATATAATAATTATAATATATTCATTACCAAAGGACTTGATATAGTAACATTGATCCATGCCACATCATTTGTATGCAGTTTTATCCATGAATGCATCAAATTTTTTTCCCACTTCCTGGGTTCCTACTTCAATCCATAAAATCTATTCTTGAGTTTTCACACTAGGTCTTTCTTTCCAGACTCAACATATACCTCTAGATACTGCATGTAGATTTCTTCCTCTATACCTCCATGAAGGAAAGAAGACTTAACATCAAGCTTCTCAAGGTATAAATCTTATGATGAAACAATACTAAGAACCTCCCAGATGATGGTAAGCTTCACTAATGGTGAGAATTTTTTAGTGAAATCCACTCTATCCTTCTATTGGAAGCCTTTAACTACCAACCTTTCCTTGAAACTCATATTTCAATCATTTTATCCCTTATCCCGATACACACATTTATTTTATAATTATTTCTTTCCTTATGGTAGATGTGTCAACTCCCAAGTATTGTTGTCATGCAGTGAATAAATCTCCTCCTTCATGGCCAACTCCCACTTGCTTTACTCATTCAACTACATTTCCTCTTCAAAACATTCTAGTTCTACACCACCAGTCAATAAAAAACATTGTAATGATAGTGAATACCCCTACATAGGCCTTCTCACCCTTTTTGATCTCCTCAACTCCACTTGAGGACTAGGCTCTACTGGTTTTGATATCCCGTGATCATGTATAACTTCAAGATCAACTTTCTCTTTGAACACTAATTATTTGTTATCATTTTTACCTTTAACTACATGGAATTTTTTTTACGTGACACCTTCATTGAATACCAAATTTTGGATCCTGATTACCATATTGTTCAGATCATACTAAAAGAGATAACCAAAATATTCAATACCATATACAAAAAAGAAAAATATTTTAGACTTAGAATTAATCTTGTACCTTACATAAACATCAACGTGTACACATATCAAAGAACCAAAGACTCATAAATGTGATAATCTTACCTCATTACCAAACTATAGCTCCTTAGGTAGACATTATCTCATTGGTACAGATGGACTCCTGTTAATGAGATATGATTCCATGTCACTGCATCAGCCCAAAAAATCTTGGGTAACCCTGAGTATAACCTCATGCTCCTGGAATGTTCATTCAACATCCTATTCATCCTATCAACCACACCATTCTATTTTGTTGAACCTAGAATAGTATTATCCCATAAAATTACATTATTGGAACAAAACTCTCTGAACTATTGACTTCCATACTCTCCACCATTGTAAAACCTAAAACATTTTATATTTGCTTCTAAATTATTCTCCACAATGACCTTCCACTTCTGAAACATCTCAAACACATAATATTTTCCTTTCAGAAAGTAAACCCATACCTTCCTTGTTGAGTCATAAAAATGTCACATAATATTATGACCCTCCAAGGGAATGTACTAGTGTAGGCCTACAAACATCAGTCTTCACTAGGTCCATCTTCCCATCCTTTGGTGCTCTTCCTCCTTTTTCAAATGATACCTTCTTCTACTTTCCAAGGATTCAATATTCACATAAACCAACTTCGACCAACTTTAGATTTGGTAGTAGACCTTTTGTTTCCAGCACCTTCATCCCATTATCACTCATGTGTTCTAGCCTGTAGTTCTATAGTTGAGAATCCCTGGTAGCATTTACTAATTCTACTATGTTCATGAAAGTCTCTATCATGTTGTACATAGTACCATTTTTCTCCCCGAGCTATGATCGTAGATCCCTTAGTAATCTTCAAGGAACCACTAGTAAACATGGAACTGAAGCCTTCATTATCAAGTTTCCCAATAGAAATAAGATTTCTTCTTAAGATAGGGATATACCTCAGGTTTTATAGAACCAGAAGACTCCCACTGTTGGTCTTGATCTGTGTATCACCTTTCCCCACAATCTTCAAGGGCTCACATCCACAAGATGAACCTTGCCAAAATTTCCAAAAATAAAATTTTTCAGGAAACCCTTCTATGAAATCGAATTAAAAAAAATCCCTTGAGTCAAAAATCCAAGAATCCATAGGTTTATCTGTACTCATTAGTAACACATCATCAGTTCCTTCAACCACCATGTTTTCTCCACTAGTTTCAGGCACCTTCTGTTTATCTCTGCACTCTTTCTTGATATGTTATTTCTTCCCGCAAGTCTAGCAGGTAAGACCAGCCGCCTTTTCCTTGTCTCAGATTTTCCCTCTTGAATTTGATCACCCTCTATAATTGTCTCACTGTGGGTATATTCCTCTTCCTTATACATTCAGAGTAGAACTATAGAATCTGCCCGATTCTCTTCTTTGGATATCCTCATTGAGGATCAGGTCCCATACATCTTTTAGAACCAACTTTGTATTCCTCAAAGAAATTTTTACAGCTATTACAGTTTCTTCCCAACTATTAGGTAAATTATACAGTAAGACTATTGCATATAACTTATCCCCAAGTGAAATGTTCACTTATGTAAATTGAATTATGATAGTTTTGAATTCATTTATGTGATATGTAACAAAAAACCCCTTCAACCATTTTCTGGTTGAATAATCATCGCATCAAGTGAACCTTATTTCCCATAGAAGGATTCTCGTACAAATTTGTGAGAGAATTCATCAACACAATCTTTATCTACTCCTATATGATATTGAACACAACGTTTTTGTCCAACATAAGGTTTAAAATTCCCAAAACCTGCCAATCCAGCATCTCCCACTCCGATTGCTCCATGTCCATTGGCTTCAGACCTAGAAGCGGAAAGTGCATCTTTTTTTTGATAAAGATAATCCTCAATATGAATCCTCTAATAACTAAAGTCATTTCCATCGAATAAATTGATATTCAACTTACATTCTTCCATATCCATCATTGGAGAATCTTGAACTCAACCTCTAATACTATTTGTTGAAGAAAACATCAGCAGAAACGAAGTAAAAAAATGGATCACAGAAGAGTAAAAGGGAAAAAATCATGATAAAATAAAGTATTTCCATGGTTCGGGAAAAATACCTACATCCATGGAGAAAAATAATTTCACTATTATTCAGGAACAAAATTTATAGGGAGTTTCAGGGTTCTCAATCACAAACTAAACCCTATCCCAAAATGGGATAAAAAAAGGAAGATGATCCACTGTTCCACCAACCACACAGGAAGTCCACGTCAATATAGTGAAAGGTGTCCACCCAAGTCAAAAGTTCTATAGTGCTGGGTGACTGAAAGTCCAAGGAGTTATAGTACTGTTGACTCCAAAGTATGCACTGCTATAGTGCCTTGTTGGTGTTAGTCAGTCAGCTCTACTATAGTGGTCAGAGTTGATACAATGCCCAAAAAATTTGGGCTGGGGGCCTTTAGCCCAGGACCCCTGGATCTGGGGTGCAATTCCCCATGAAACCCCCAATGATCTCACCACGGAGATTGAACCTAAGGAAGTTGTGTCTTGGTGCACAGTATGGGCCATAATAATTTGACATAATCATCATCCAGAATAGATCAGGCTATACCAATCCAACACCTCAAGATCCTGTTTTCCTTCTTCAAAAACAAAACTAGGGCTTCCTAGGGTAAAACACTAGGTCTCAAAAATCCCTTCCTCTAAAAGTCCTCCAACTGCACCCTCTGCTTGTGAAGCTATGTGGGATCCATATGATATGATGGAAAATATATCCATGCCTTCCCAGGGTGTAGATAAATTTAAAAGTCTATCTCTCGGTAGGGAGGTAAACCTAAAACATCTTCGAGGAACATTTCCTTGTACCCTGCCACCATTTGAGGAAAATGGAAACTCACAACATCCATTTCACAAAGGAATAAGATATATAACTGATGAGTAATTAGCTACGTCCTCCTATACATGAGTCCATCTTTCCCTACCCAGGTTTCCTTTTCACCAACAAAGGAGAACCTTGTTCTATCACTGTGGACACACCGCACCCCTTAACTAAAATAATCAATATGGACATGCATTGTAGATAACCAATCCATAAAAAAAATGATGTCATAAGGCCTTGATGATACAACCAAGAGATACCAACCTAAACTCCCACCTCTAAAGGTCAGGTCACACTGTTGGCATAAGTGTGTGATTGTTGAGTCTTCTCCAGTAGGTGTCTCTATGTGTAAGGGTTGAGTTAATTGTTAAAAAATGTCTAAGTCTCAAACAAGAGAGGTGTAGAGAAAGGAATGACTAGCACCTGCATCTATTAGTATTGTAAATAAGGTAAAAAAGGCACATATTGTACCTCAAATAATTCTTAGAGTCTCTGGTTCATAAGCTTTGACCACCTACAGCTATCCCCTCCCCTATCTTCTAGATCCTTGAGCCTGGTGTGGACCACCTAAGGGTGGTGTTAGAAACAAGTAGAAATGTATACCACCCCCTACTACTCTCCCAGCACCTTTTCCACATCTACCGTACTGTAGACCTACCTACTCTTATGTTGTCTCTTTATCGGTGGCTTGTCTATGGTCTCTATATCAGCTATACGATGGGTTGGACTATCTTAGGTGAGATTTACCTTTACATCACATGAGTATCATTGCCTCTCTCTAGGATGAATGGACCCACCTTGTGAGCCCTGTACTATAGATCCTCTATCTTGAGACCTCCTCCTGAAATTTCTCCCACATCCAAGTCTTTGAGACTGACATTGGATCCCTGCTACTGAGGTCTTTGCTCCTGATTTTCCACTATTGAAAACCACCAATTGTATATACTCATCCAAGAAACTCTTGACCACCAATCTCTCTCTATCACCCCATCATTGGTATGAATTCATAGGGGAATAACACGGGCTTATATATCTCTATGATGAACTTGCTCGAAGGTCTAAGACCTGAAGAACTGATCTCAAACCATATCCATTGAGTACCTAGAAAGTTTGGTAAATCTTGAGGAAAACTCAACCACTATCATGCTACCCCGCTAGAGCTGCAGAATCTTCTAGATATGAATACCTCTCAGTGTAGCTGGTGAGAAATATTCTATGAAGAGACACTCAAACTCTATCCATGAAAGAGTCACCCTATCATAAGACAAGGTAACTAAACCCTACCATCACCTTACTAATCTAAGAAGAAGGCTTTCTGCCAAGACCGCCATCTGATCTGCTAGTGTCCTGAGTAGATGGAAAACTTGGGTTACCACCTCAATCTAATCCTCAACCACCTGTGGATTGAGATAACCTCAGAACCTAAGGAGTCTCTATCACTAAAACTCATGAATCACGCTCATCCTGCACTCCTCATACACTAGTACTATGGGTACAACATGCTTCTCTATAGGTGGTATGGCTAGTACAATATCTGGCGGTAACATTTTGGGAACTGGTCCCTGAATAAAATCCTCTTCACTGAGGGGATAATCCTCATGGTCATCATGATGAATCCTAGTTGGCATACATCACAGAGGCATCCGAAAATAAGAAAGATGTACCACAATCAATGAGTATATCTAGAGAGTTGACTCAAAAAGGTCATGGAAACCACAACCCATTCATATATGATGCATGTACCATTTTTTCCTTGCAACTAGTGTAATCATGTATGGAGTTGAAAAGAAGGTTATCAAAGTCCTAGTGTATGGATACATTGGCTGCCACACCAACACTAGAGTCCCTAGACCAAAAGAACTCAAAACACTTAACAATATTTCCCCAAACCAATCTCACAGACTCTCGGTCTGGAAGTAGAACTGACCCACTCTGATACCACTATTTCAAGAACTGACCAAATGGGGACCTTTCCGTGACATCCCAAGCCCAAATCCAATATTACAAGGGATGGTGACTAGCACCGAGTAGGAATATCACTAACATGAGAGGAATTTCCTAAGTAATTGTACATAGACACACATCCACAATCCCAAAAAATGCTGAAATATAAAAGAAACTGAACAACCAATGCACACATACATCTATATCCCACAACAAGAGTACAATAGGTAGTAAATAAAGTAAATAGGTCTAAATAAAATACCACAATAAAGAGTCTATAACACAATTCTAACCTAAAATTAAAGGGTATGCTATTTGAAATCCACAAGAACACACCTCAGTCTGTTCGGTCTCACTATGCACCATCTGGATCTGGTCCACCTAGGACTCTGTCAAAAGGTTAATCATCTGTACAAGACATGACATGTGCAGGAAAATCCCATGTTGGGGTGAGTATAAAAATACTCAGTATAACGCCCCAAAACCACAAAGAATATAACAAAGGAAATACAGTATACTCTATATAGGTATATGTCTACAACACATATAAAAGGAATATACAGATATAATTAATAAAGACACATAGTCTAGAGGTAATAAACAACTATAGTATAATAGAATGGGATTCTAGATCGAATATTCCCCAAAGCACTCATCCAAGAAAACACAATTCTGAGACTATTAGCGCTGATGACGTCCATCCGAGAGGTACTAATCATCAGGTCTCATCATGAGATAGAATACACTGATATATTTAAAGAGAATATGATACATATATGAGGATCATGACCAGTGCCATGGGGTGATACAAAAAACTCCATATGGATTAACCTACTAAGTACAGGATCATCACTCAGTAGGATTGATCACGTTGATACCTATAACTCTACCTAAGGCACAAAGATGAATAGAGGATCCCACTCCGGGCCTCTCAGGGGGATTCCAAAACTCTATCCAGGAAGTCCCACTAAAGGTATTATTTTCATAGGAGTAGTAAATGATTCATACCAACCTTTAAGGAAAGGATAAGGGAAAAAACCCTTAGAAAAATTGTCCAAGATATAGAGGACAAGATATCTAATCCATGTAAGAAAGAGTACACAGTGTGTAGAAGGGTTACACTCCATGTCCCTTGACCTCGGGTTCTAACTATGTAAACAACCCATGTCATTAAAACCATGTCCATGTTGTATAGAAGTGTACACAATGTTTATAGGTTTTACACACAGTGTCCCTATACAGTTTGTCTAATCCGTGTGCTACAGCCGTGTGCTAGTACATGAAATCAGACCGTGTACCCATGCCCGTGTACCAGCACACAGGGTATCCCATGTTCATGGTTGATGCCTTGTCATGTGGGAGAGTATAAATCATGTAAGAAACTCATATAATCCACTCCATGTCCATGTAATCCTTCAGGTACATGTTGAGTCATTCCAAGGGGGATACATTCCATATAGCCAAGGACTACACACTATGTGTATTGGATTTTTCTAGAAACCCTTATTCTTCCTCCCGATCACACACATGCCACATTAACCTTGAAATATATCTCCAATCATTCCAAAAACACAGATCTATATTATCCAAATCTTGTAATTGACAAGAAACATTAGCTGGTCATCAAATCTACTCAGAAAATGGAACCGTTCATCTGAACCATCTTCTATGCATCTCTCTGAAAAATCATGGGTTTTTGAACTAGTCTAACCCTTTCTCTACTATAGCCATCACATGTCGTCTATGTTATTTTGAGTCTATATCTACGATATCAGATTGTTGAACCATGAAATGCATGTGAAATGATCAATTCATCACAAAAACCTCAAATTCCGGGCCAAACAAAGAACTCCCGTGATGAATGGAGAAATATGGGATAAAACCATGAAACATGAAAAATAGGTATGAACCTTGGTTATGTTTAGTTAGCCTCAATTAATTTCCATTAGAATGATGAACGAAGAACCAAATAAATAAAAAAATCCCAATTTAAATCCCCACAGATTAAACCCATACCGCATAATGATCGAACCAAAGATCAATATATTCGTTGATTGGTCTACATTCTTCAAAGAAATAAAAAACAGGGAAGAAATAAAAATAAATCACATGCCCTACCTCGATTTGGATTGATCGCTAGTGAAGAAAAATTGTTGTGTCATGTTCATTAGAGAGATCCTTCAAAATATATGCACTTGGATTGTCGATCCACAATCTTGTCAACATTCTCCTAAGAGGATTATCTATATCACCCTCCAATAGTCCTCTAATATCTACAGGGTTAAGCAGCTAATCCTGGAATTTCTCCACAATCATCTATTTAAGGAAGATTCAATCGATGCATTGGAAAGATGAAATAAAATAATTTATTTTAATTATTCTATCTATTTCCATGCCTGTGATGAATTTTCCACATACGACCAACACCAACTAATTTTAAGTCACACCTAGGGTAAAACTCACATTCTGAATTCAACAGTACACTTAGATTTATGATCTGGGTACCTTTTTAGAATTTATTACACTTTTTTTAGAAAAACCACGTGCATATTCTATTTCATATATTTAATATATCTAAAATATTTATTCTGGGCACACTGGGCCTTATAATTGCACATTGTCTCAATTACTAGTCTCAAAAATAATACATATAATATTTAAAAATAATTCTTAGAAAATTAGAGTCATTATAGAGGGGTCCATCACAAAAAATATGCTGGATATCTCTCCACACTATGGAGGTAAAATATGGACCATGATCATAGATGACCATCCTCGGGAGTCTATGGGGTCTCTCCACCTTCTCCAGGTACTACCTTGAAAAAATCTCCACTGATCTTGACTCCTTGATCACTATAATGTGGGATGATTTTGTCAAATGGTCCATTATCATCCATGTAGCATCCAGAATTCCTTGAGTTTGAGGTTAATCAGTGATGAATTCCATCGAAATATCCTCCCACCTCTACTGAGGAACATTTAATGGATAGAGAAAACCACCAATAACACATTGTTTAACCTACACCTTTTGACAAACTAAACATTGAGACATAAACTCTACAATTGAATTCTTCAACGCAAGACACCAAAACTGACCTCTCAGAGATTGGTACATATTTTTCATGTCAGGATGTACTGACATGGGTGAGATATGGAACTTATGAAGAACCACCTCACACATTTCCAAAGGTATAAAAATCCTCCCCTATAATAACACCCAATGTTGTTTATCCTTAGAACAACCATTAGAGACATCACTAAAGACATCCCTGTCTCTCTAGAACTCCACCTCGAAATACCCCAAATCAAACTGTCCCTCCTACTACACTAAAGGAAATTTAACTGTCATTTGAAAAAGGTATCCTCTTCCACCAACCTCTCCCATATCAATATGCATCACTGATATCTCATCCATTACTCTCCATACTCAAAAACAGAATCATTGTGTAACTTCCTACTCAATGCATTGGCTAAAACATTACACTTTCCTGATGTATATGAAATATCCAAGTCATAATCCTATAATAATTCCATCCACAGTCATTGTCACAAGTTTAGGTCATAATGGGAAAAGACATAACTCAAGATCTTTTGATCAGTGAAAACCAAAAAATGATCATTAATGACGTAATATCACCACAAATTCAAGGAAAATACAACTACTTCCAACTTGAGTCATGGGTGACATAGTTACACTCACGGGGACATAAATGTAGATACCCATAAGAAACAACCGATATATGATGCATCAAGAAACTACCAAATCCAATATGTTAAGTGTCACAAAAAACCTCAAAATAAACTCACTCTTCTATCAAATGAAGAACAAGATAACTAACTAGTTTCTCCTTTAAATACTCAAAAGCTTCTTGACACTGGTCAGTCCATAAGAATACCCAATCCTTTCTGGTAAAGGATGTCATATGACTTAAAATCCAAGTGAATTTAGATACAAACCTCCTATAATATCCCAAAAGTCCAAGAAATCTATGTACCTATGAAACAATATTGGGGGATTCCCAAGAAATTACTACCATTATTTTTAAATAATTCATAGCTACACCACTCTAGGAAATAACATACCCCAATAAGAGAACTTCATGATCCTATAACTCACACTTCAACAGCTTCTTGAATATCCACCAATGACAAAGAACTCCCAAAATAGTGTGCATATTCTATATATTATCCTTAATAGATGCAAATAATATAAGAGTGTCTTCAATAAATACCACCAAAAACCAATCTAGGAACTCTCTAAACCCTATGTTCATCACACCCATGAACACAATAGAAGTTTTCGTTACACAAAACGACATTAACATGAACCTATAATGCCTATAATGAAATTAAAAAGTAGTATTAAAATTATCAACATCTTTAACCTGCTTTTGATGGCAACCTAACTGCAAATCGATCTTTTAGAACCAACTAAATCTTTTCAGCTGATTGAATAAATCATCAATATGTAGAAAATGATAGTGGTTATTCACTGTCACCTAGTTTAGGTGATAATAATATATATGGAGATGCAGAATGCCATCAAACTTCTTCAAAAATAGAATTGGAGCACCCCAAGGCGACACACTCGACCGAACAAAACCTCACTACAAAAGATAACCAATCTTTACTCGTAGCTCTCACAACTTAGAAGGCATTATCCTATATAGATATATCATGATCAGAGAAGCACCAGACTATAGATCTATCCCAAACTCCATCTTTCATTGAGGGGGTAATTCTATAACCTCAATAAGAAAGTCATCAAAGTACTCTTTTACAGTCCTAAGAAACACCACCTGTAGCACCTTTGGAAAACTCATCATTAGCTTTACCATCAAGGAAGAAAAGGATGTAACACACCTCTAACCCATCTGAGTTTATCACTCGCCAATGAACACTACAGGATCTCTATCAATATCATAGAACACAATCTAACTCTTAAAGCAATACATGATATCCTGTATAGCGACCCAATCCTTTTACATATAACATTTCAATATTTTAACCATAATTAATCATCAGAGTACAAGTTAAGGATCGTTAAGTCTAGTGTCTTGGAAGACTAGGTACATTCAACACAAAACATGGGGCTAAAAAAACACTTCTTTATTTAATCTCCATAATGAGCTCCTAACTTCCTTTGAGCCCTTACATCTGCATGGGGTACCCTGGGGAACACATGAACAAAGGGATGACCTAAAAATCCCAGCAAGGGAATGAACATAAGGATACATCTCAATCACATGAGTTAGAAGACATGACATAATGATATCAAAATAATGTAACTTATAAAATCATTTAGTATAAGCACAGAATCATATAAACATGGAATCATATAAATGTGTCAGAATCATAAAACATTTCTTTAGTACGGGTCATGGATAACTGCCAATCCCATTTCCCATTTCAGTACGGGTTAAGTCTAAACACCAATCATGTTTCCCATTTTAGTATGGGTCAAGGCTAACCGCCAATCCTGTTTCCCATTTCAGTATGGGTCAAGGCTAACCGCCAATCCCGTTTCACATCACATCTCGTGAGACTTAACCTTACCCAATGCATTAGAGAGCTATCTGGGAAAACCCATCTCAACATATTCATGAATATTATTGCCACATAAATAATCATACATAATCAACCATACATAAACATAAGGTTACCTATGGAAAGAATTGGGTACCACAATCATGACATAAAACATATCCAATGGGCGTATCACAAAAGTTTATATAAAAGGAAGGGATTAGAACATACATGGAAATTCATAGGGTAAAATAGGAATATAACATGGTAAGTGGTGTCAAATATAAGTGACAACATATAAAAAAAATGTATTTTAGAAACATTAGCATTAAAACATTTTTGTGCGTTTTTAAGGAAAGCACTCTAGAGCTTTTCAAATAGAAAAGAGAACATTCTTTTATATAAAACCAGAATTGAACCAGGAAGGTTTTTATAATAAAAATACTGATTTCATAAATACAATGGTGTTTTAAAACATAGGATAGAGTGCACTTTAAATTTGGGTAAAAATTTGGGAAGTCCCCTTAAAACAGGTTGGCTTATCAGAAAGTTCTAAGGAGGGAATCTTTCTAAATCATGTATATCCCTGAAAGAATGTGATGAAAGGGTTTTGATATAATAATCCTGTACAAATAACCATAATTCAAAAGACTCACATAGATAGACAAGATAACACAATTTTTAAAGAAAGATAAGGCAACCCGAAAGAACAAAGAAGGTTTGGGTAGAATTCGTTATGATTTTATCGGCATGGTGTCGAGTGTGACCAAGAGGGATTAATGAGAGAGAAATGGGGTTTCTAATCACATATAAATCCTGAAGGAAGTATGGAGGATGTTCTTAAACATACCCCATCATTTTCTAGTACACATATAAATTCATAGTATAGAGGACAATCTTGATTAAGAGAGAAAAGGAGAGGATCCCTTACCTTAAATCCGGTGGTATTATCCCCTTGTTATTAATGACCTGAATAAACATATTAGGATTATTAATTCATAAGTACAGAACCTATTCTATATTTAATTTATTTATTATAACCCTTTTTATTTCGTTCAAAGCCTTTTTTATTAGTTATAAGGTTCAATTTCATTGTTCGAGCTCATTTGTTTACTTAGCTTTAAAGACCGGTTAACATATATTCATGTTTGGATTATATGCTAGATGAAAGTGGTTGTACAGAATTGAAGTTATATTCTTTAGTTCATATACAAAAGATTACATGGTTTTAATTTTAATTATGTTACTTAGAGTGATGTTGAATTATTACTTATATAACCTTAGTGATAACCGTTTCTGTTATTCGGTGGGTTTGATTACAAAGAATGTGTTTTGATTTATAACTTAATTCCATTTGTACCAAAAGATTATAGAACCAAAAATAGGATATATTAAATATATAATAATCTGGTTCAAACATAACACAAATGGTTTCATTACCAGAATTAAAGATAATAATAGAAATTGATAAACCGCTGTCCTTGAATGTGCTAAATTAGCACATCTCAAACGGTGCTTTCATTTCTTTGAAATAAAAGGGTGGGGAAAGGAGAGAAGATAATGAAATTTACCACTAGCATGAATAAATTCAAGTACATGTATGCTACTGGATTTATCATACTATTATGGTGAAGGGAGGCGAGTAAAGAAATTTAAAAGAAAAGAACTTAAAAGAAAAGAAGAAATTTGGGAAGAGGAATTTACCTCCTGAGACTTCCTCCTTTGAGAACCTCTTAAGGGGAGAGGTTTTTATATTTTGAGGATGCTGAGAGATTTTGGACGTGGGGGAGGACCTTGGAGAGATATTTGGGCAGAATTTAGAGATGTATTTGAGCTTTAGAGGAGTGGAAGAGGGAGTGAAGGGGGTTTTTATAGTGAAGGAGAGGAGGGATTTCATGATATTACAATGCTTAATTTATTATTTCTTCACAAGACAAGGAATAGTAAGTATTCCATGACCAAGAATATTAAATGGGTCATGTGAATTATAAACATGGGAGGTGAAATCATCCATGATTCTAGTAATAGTTTATTTAGCTTATAATGTACATATACGGTAAATTACCATATTTTACTATTCATCAAAATTTCAAGTATTTCAGAAAAATCTCAAAAATTCACCCTAACCATTTTTTGACGTGCAGAACCAAAAAATGAAGTCCATTTTTCAAAATTAATTTTCTAAATATGATTATTTTAATATTTAATTAAAATTATAATTTATTATCAAAAACCAGTTTAAAACACTCAGTAACTTATTCTAAAATATAGGTATATTGTACTTCCAACTTGAATATTATTTTTTATACCACCATAGGTGAGGTTAATATTCATTAGGGTATATAAATATTCATAAGGGTATGTTACTATTTATTAGGGTATGTTACTATTCACCAAAAAATTACGTTTTTCTTATCGGACTCCAAAAAACATCTTGAACACAACCGTGTATGTCATACTTTCAAAATTTCAAACACAGAAGTGACAAACTTATGTTTAAAGGTCACTTATCACTTAGTAGTTCATTATTATTTGATTTATGGCATATTTATAAAAAGGTAATTTTCATTAAAAACACTGGGTCGTTACATTCTTCCCCCCTTATGAAATTTCGCCCTCGAAATTTCGTTTTACATACTAAGACAAAAAAAAGTGCTGGTACTTTTCCTTCATTACTTCCTCCAATTCACATGTTGCTTCCTCAAACTTATGGTTCCTCGAAAACACTTTGAAAATATGGGTTGTCTTGTTGCGTATAACCTTATCTCTATGATCTATAATCTTTACTTCATCAAGAGTGATACGTGGAAAACATCATGAACTCAAGACATATTTTGTGGAAGTTCAAGACGATAGGCCATGACTTCTATGCAATCAAGGATCTCAAAGGGGCCAATATACCTTGGACTTAGCTTCCCTTTCTTCCCGAATCGCATGACTCTCTTCCATGGAGATATTTGAAGGAAGAATTTATCTCCAACATCGAACTACAAGTCCCTTTAATGGTTTTTAGCATAGCTCTTTTTCCAACTTTGAGCAGCATTGATGTGTTTCTGGATTACTTGAACCTTCTCTGTCATCTCTTAAATAAGATCAGGTCCAAGTAGCTTTCTTTCTCCAACTTCATCCCAACAGGTTGGAGTTCTACATCGCTTTACATATAGAGCTTCATATGGAGCTATCTGAATACTCGAGTGGAATCTATTTTTGTATGAGAACTTAACCAATGGGATATGCTGATCCCGTCCACCTTTGAATTCTAAAGAGATGGATCTAAGCATATCTTCAAGGGTCTAAATAGTTCTTTTAGACTGGGCATCTGTTTGGGGGTGGTAGGCCATGATGAAATTTAATTCAGTACTCAAAGAAAATTGAAGGCTCTTCCAGAATTTAGATGTCAGCCTTGGATCATGGTCAGAGACAATTGAGAGTGGAACACCGTGCAGTCTCACCACTTCCTTCACATATAACTTTGCAAGTTCTTCAAGTGAGAGATCTTCCCGAATAGCGATGAAATGGGATGTCTTGGTGATTCGTTCAACCACAACCCATATTTCATTGTTTCCCTTCACTGTCTTCGGGAGACTCGTGACAAAGTCCATAGTATCATTTTTCCATTTACACATGGGTATAGGCAATGGCTGCATCATACCTTTGTACTTTTGTCGCTCAACTTTAACTTGCTGACATACCAAGCACCTTGATATATATTCCGCAATATCCTTCTTCATGTTATCCCACCAGAAGTGTTCTTGGAGATCATGATAAATTTTGGTACTCCCAGGATGGATAGAGAAGGTTGAGCTATGTACATCATTAAATAGCTCCTTCTTTATCTTTGGATCAGATGGTACACATAATCGTGTCCCAAATCTTACAAATCCTTCCTCGTCAATTTTGAAATCGGAGGATTTCCCATTTTTAACAGCTTCTACCCTTTTCTGAATCTCCACATCTTCTCTTTGATCATCCTTTATTTTATCCACAAGGGATGGTTGAGCAATCATTTGAGAAAGAATTGATGATGTTCCTCCCTTAATTATTCCCATGTCCATCCTCAGCAAATCTAAAAATATTGGATCCTTTTCAACTCTCATCATTGATAAGGATTCATGATCCTTTCTACTTAGAGCATCCGCCACCTTATTTGCCTTACCGGGATGGTAGTGGATTGAGCAGTCATAATATTTAATGAGCTCTATCCATATTCATTGGTGCATATTAAGTTCTTTCTATGTGAATATATATTTGAGACTCTTGTGATCAGTATATATCTCACACTTTTCCCCATAGAGATAATGCCGCCAGATTTTCAAAGCAAAGATCACAGCTGCTAACTCTAGATCATGCATGGGATAGTTTTGCTCGTGTATTTTCAACTATCGCAAGGTATAGGATATCACTTTATCATTTTGCATTAGTACATAGACTAAGCATTTCTTTGAAGCTATTTATGTTGGATCTATAAAGTCAATCCTTTCCCAGAATTGCATCAAATTCCACTAAAGGGAGACTTATATTATTTCAAATATGAACAGTTTCACAAACATCAACATGTGATACATAATCATAGAAGTTTTCCCCAAATGATATAAAATCATTTTAAGTAGAGACTCGATGTTCCTAGAAAACATTTAAGACATGCTCATAGGGCATGAACTGAAATACAACATGACATACACAATTATTACAAAGAGGCTACATGTATTTCATTCATCATGATCTATCTCAACATTGGACTTGCATTGTCCCCTTGTCCTTAGATATTTTTGATGCTCATCATGCTTCTCATCCCTTCCAATGGATCATTTTCTTGGATAATGTCAAACTTCTCCACATTCATGAAAATGAACAGTATAAGGTACATTAGATATAACCTTATCTCCATTCTTCACATTATCTATTTTTTATAGCAATTGGCTATTTTATGCCCCACCTTCCCACAATTAAAACATCTCTTGGTTCCTTTGTGACATTCTCCTTGGTGCCTCTTTCCACACTTTTTGCACAAAGAAAATTTGGTCTTCTTTCCTTTATCACCTATATCATATTAACTTCCTTGAGATTTCATCTTCCTCATACTTGATGAATTTGGGAATTCAACTATGTACCAATTGTTGATTGTGATTTTCAATAACTGATTTGGAAAGTTCACAATATGTTCAACTTGGGCTCCCATCATCTCAGGCATATCATTAGGGTAGTTGTCACATTTCCTATCACATTTATTGTTGGCACACGTTCTTCTATTTCCTACCATTAACTAAGAAAGAAGAACATACAATTAGGGGGCTTGAAAACATATTTATTGAGCATAAAAGGAAACTTTCAACATAAAACAATAAACTTATAAGGAATAAGTACATCCTAACTTGTGATTCCTTAGGTTAAAACCTAGGTTATACTCGATCTATTTCTTAACTTATATTCTCATGGGCTTCTTTTTGTCCCTTAATAATGGTCTTTACTAATATTGTGAATCTACCAAAGCATATCCCCTGGGAGTGTTGTAACCAAGAGTGCATCAAGGCCCGTTGTCGTGAACCAGTTCCCATTCAAGTCTAGATCAAAGCAGTGTTTTCATGTTTTACCCCTAGATACATCTGCGCCAGAGCCACCTCTACCTGCTCATATCCAGACAGGGATGTATTTTCTTGATAAACCACTTACTCTATACTCACCAAAAATTAGGACTATTTTCTTATACTTGGTCTCATCCGTAAGGTTCCCACTAATGTGCTCTATTCCTAATCTCCAAAAATAACTAGACCATCCTCTGATACCAACCATAGAAACCCAAGCCTTTTTCATATAACATTTCATGATTTTAACCATAATTAATCATCAGAGTACAAGTAAAGGATCGTTAATTCTAGTGTCTTGGAAGACTAGGTACATTCAACAGAAAACATGGGACTAAAAAACACTTATTTATTTAATATCCATAATGAGATCTTAACTTCCTTTGAGCCCTTACATATACATGGGGTACCCTGGGGAACACATGAACAAAGGGATGAGCTAAAAATCCCAGAAAGGTAATGAACATAAGGATACATCTTAAGAACATGAGTTAGGAGACATGACATAATGATATCAAAAGCATTTAACTTATAAAATCATTTAGTATAAGCACGAGATCATATAAACATGGAATCATATAAATGTGTCATAATCATAAAACATTTATTTAGTATGGGTCAAGGCTAACCGCCAATCCTGTTTCCCATTTCAGTATGGGTTAAGGCTAACCGCCAATCCCATTTCCCATTTCAGTACGGGTCAAGGCTAACCGCCAATCCCGTTTCCCATTTCAGTACGGGCCAAGGCTAACCGCCAATCTCGTTTCACATCACATCTCATGAGAATTAACCTTACCCAATTCATTAGAGCACTATCTGGGTGCACCCATCTCAACGTATTCATGAATATTCTTTCCACATAAATAATCATACATAATCAACCATAAATAAACATAAGGCTACCCATGGAAAGGATTGGGTACCACAATCCTGACATAAAACATATCCAATGTGCGTATCCAGAAAGTTTCTTTAAAAGGAAGGGATTAGAATATACATGGACATTCATAGGGTAAAATAGGCATATAACATGGTAAGTGGTGTCAAATATAAGTGACAACATATAAAAAAATGTATTTTAGAAACATTAGCATTAAAACATTTTTGTGCGGTTTTAAGGAAAGCACTCTAGAGATTTTCAAATAGAAAAGAGGACATTATTTTATATAAAACTAGAATTGAACAAGGAATGTTTTTATAATAGAAGTACTGATTTTATAAATACAATGGTGTTTTAAAAAATAGGATAGAGTGCATTTGAAATTTGGGTAAAAATTTGGGAAGTCCGCTTAAAACAGGTTGGCTTATCGAAAAGTTCTAAGGAGGGAATATTTCTAAATCATGTATATCTTCGAAAGAATGTGATGAAAGGGTCTTGATATAAGAATATTGTACAAATAACCATAAGTCATAATAATCACATATATAGACAAGATAACACCATTTTGAAAGAAAGATAAGGCAACCCTAAAGAACAAAGAAGGTTTAGGTAGAATTCGTTACGATTTTATAGGCATGGTGTTGGGTGTGACCAAGAGAAATTTATGAGAGATAAATGGGGTTTATCATCACTTATAAATACATATGGAAGTATGGGTGAGGTTCTTAAACATACCCCATCATTTTCTAGTACACATATAAAGGCATAATATAGAGGAAAATCTTGATTAAGAGAGAAAAGGAGAGGATCCCTTAACTTAATCTGGTGGTGTTCTCCACTTGTTATTAATGACCTGAATAAACATATTAGGATTATTAATTAATAAGTACAAAACCTCTTCTATATGTAATTTATTTATTATAACCCTTTTTAGTTTGTTCAAAGCCTTTTTGATTAGTTATAAGGTTCAATTTCATTGTTCGAGATCATTTGTTTACTTGGCTTTAAAGATTGGTTCACTTATATTCAAGTTTGGATTATATGCTATATTAAAGTGGTTTTCCAGAATTGAAGTTATATTATTTATTTAATATCCATGAGATTACATGGTTTTAATTTTAATTAGGTTACTTAGAGTGATGTTGAATTTTTACATATACAACCTTAGTGATAACCGTTTTTGTTATTCGGTGGGTTTGATTACAAAGAATGCGTTTTGATTTATAACTTAATTCCATTTTTACCAAAATATTTCAGAACCAAAAATAGGATATATTAAATATATAATAATATGGTTCAACTGTAACACAAATGGTTTCATGACCAGAATTTAATATAATAATAGAAATTGATAAACTGTTGTCCTTGAATGTGATAAATTAGCACATCTCAAACGGTGCTTTTATTTCTTTCAAATAAAAGGGTGGGGAAAGAAGAGAAGATAATGAAATTTACCACTAGCATTAAGACATTCTAGTACATGTATGTTAATGGATTTATCACACTATTATTGTAAGAACCTGGTTCTTATTTTTTTGAGGTACGAGATTCTTATTTTTCCTTTTCCTTAAGTGTTTTTGAGAAAATATGAAAAATGGGGAAAAATCCTAAATTTTGGAACTACATGCTGTGTTCTTTTTCCACACGCCATGTACTTCTGGCCGTGTGGGGATGGGTACACGGGGAGTGTATCCATGCCGACGACGAAGGGTGTAGGAACCGACTACACGCCGTGTAGTGGTACCTTACACGCCGTGTAGTCAGTCGGTAGGCCTAAACAGTAAGGCATTGGATCAGCCAACAACTGGGCAACAGTACACGCCGTGTACTTTAGAGTACATGCCATGTACTCATGTCAACAGTTGAATAGTGTGGCGGTGCCACCAAATGAATAGTTAAATGAAATAAGTGCATGTCGTGTACTCAAAAGTACACGCCGTGTACTTTGTTTTTTCGGCTTAAAACAGGAAGTAGCCTCCTCCTTTGGTAGAGGATACACTTGAGCTAATTTGGAGCCAAAGGAGGAGGCCAGACCTTTGAAGATCCACCAGGTGTTCTTCTGGAATCGGTTTCTGCCTCGGACGATCCCGTTGAAACCGCACGGGTAAGGGCTTCCACCTCCTTGGACGGTTCTTACCAATTCTTCTCCTAACGGGAGTTATTTAAATTTTTTTGGGTTTTTTTCTTCATCAGATCTACGCCATTCTTGGGCATTTCTGGAGTCGGCGTTCGGGTATAACGTTCGTTGGCGTATAAGGTAGGTGGATTTGTGTTTATTTTCCAACTGTCGTGCGTTTTTGTGCATTTTTGTGCCATGAACCCATGTTGGGGTGTCATGTGGCTGAGGCCGTTTCTATATTTAATTCCTAGAATTGAATAGGTGATTAAATTGTGATAATAAAATGCTGGTTGAGATCGTTTCTTGGATCCGGAACCACCCCAGGGGTGTGTTTCACTGTTTAGTCGTTTGGCCAGGATACCCGAGGGTATGCCTTTAAAGTAGTAATTGTAGAATTACCTTGAGAGGAATTTCTTGTTTACTGCTTTTGACATGTTGGGAATGGCCTGGTTACCTATTTAGCCTGAGGGCGTTGTTGTGATTAGCCTGAGGGCGTGACTGTTTTAGCCTGAGGGCGACGTTCTATTTCTCCTGAGGGCAACCTTTTGTGCCTGAGGGCTTGACTTCTGTGCCTGAGGGAAACACTTCCTACGCCTGAGGGCAATTTCTATTACGCCTGAGGGAAATACCTGCGGGTTGGATTTTGTATGTCTTGAGGGAAATCCTGAGGGTGTGGTTTACTATTTTAGCCCGAGGGCATGGTTCTGGTTGGCCTGAGGGCTTGGTGCTATTGAGCACAAGAATGTTACTAAATTAAATAAATTAAATGAATAATAAAATGGAAATTTTATTGTTAAGATAGTTACTTTTTAGTACTGCTTACTTTATTGCATTTTACTATTGCACACTGTTGTTGCATGCTTACATGCAGTTGGGAACGAGCCTTTGGTGGGTGCCTACTGAGATATATTTCTCACACCCTGTTTGGGCCATGCTTTTCGGCCCAAACAGATTACGTTTCTGCAGGTGTAGATAGGGCCAAGAGTCCCTATATAGGTACTTGATTGTTGTTGCGGAGTGGGAGGGCATGGGACCGAGCCTAGGATCATGATGCCGCTGCCAGCTGTTTTTCTTGTTTTGCTGTACCCTGTATTTTGTTGTACTGTATTGATGTATAACATGTTCTGGCTGTTTTCTTAGAACATGAAACATGTAACATCACCATTTATATACTGTTGGTTATATCCACTACTGTAGTTTATTTAAGTTGTGTATGGTTTAATGTTTCCGTTGTTGTTGTATATTTATTTTGTATTCCACTGCGCTACGCTTGGACAAATGAGGGCATAGTTTTCCCACTATTAGACCAGGGCCCTCGCTGCTAGTCGACAGCCTCTGGCGTTTGGGGAAATGCGCTTGAGGTCACGTGGCGAACTGGATTCGGGGCACCCGTTGAGTGGCACTCAGGTCCGGGACGTTACAATTATGGTGAAGGGAGGTGAGGAAAGAAATTAAAAAGAAAAGAACTTAAAAGAAAAGATGAAATTTTGGAAGAGGAATTTACCTCTTGAGACTTCCTCCTTTGAGAACCTCTTAAGAGGAGAGGTTTTGGTATTTTGAGGAGGATGAGAGATTTTGAACGTGGGGGAGGACCTTGGGGAGAGATTTGGGTAGAATTTAGAGAATTCTTGGAGCTTGAGAGGAGTGGAGAGAAGAGGGAGTGAAGGAGGGGTTTTATAGTGGAGGAGAGGAGGGATTTCTTGATATTATAATCCTTAATTTATTATTTCTTCACAAGACAAAGAATAGTAAGTATTCCATGACCAAGAATAGTAAATGGGTCATGTGAATTCTAAACATGGGTGGTGACAGTAGCCATGATTCTAGGAATAGTTTATTTAGCTTATAATGTACATATACGGTAAATTACCGTATTTTACTATTCATCAAAATTTTAAGTATTTCAGAAAATTCTCAAAAATTCACCCTAACAATTTTTCAACGTGTAGAACCCAAAAATGAAGTCCATTTTTCAAAAATAATTTTCTAAATATTATTATTTTAATATTTAATTAAAATCATAATTTATTATCAAAAACCAGTTTAAAAACACTCATTAACTTATTCTAAAATATAGGTATATTTTACTTCCAACTTGAATATTATTTTTATACCACCATAGGTGAGGTTAATATTCATTAGGGTATATTACTATTCATAACGGTATGTTAATATTCATTAGGGTAGGTTACTATTCACCAAAAAATTAAGTTTTTCTTATTGGAATCGAAAAAACATCTTGAACATAACCGTGTATGTCAGATTTTCAAAATTCCAAACACAGAAGTGACAGACTTATGTTTAAAGGTCACTGATCACTTAGTAGTTCATTATTATTTGATTTATGGCATATTTATAGGAAGGGAATTTCCATTAAAAACATGGGGTCGTTACATCCTGCATCGAATACAACTAGTCCATACTGATCATGATGTTTTATGACTATCTCTAAACATAGGAAGTATCCCTAAGATCATAGATACCTCATCATTATCTAACAATATCTACATGATTTATACAGATAAGATCGACCTTTAACTGACATAGTCAATGATAAGGGAACTAGAAGCCTTTCTACCTCAAGTCCCAAAACAAAAATTAGGTATAATTATACAAAGGATTTTATAGCTCTTGAATTAAAAAAAACATGCATCGAAGTATAAAAAAAGATAAGGGTACCTCCAACGATGTCTAACTCGCCTGACACTGACAACTCTAGAGCATGCAGCTGACCATGTCCTGCTTTATGAACTCTCTAAACCTTATGAAAACTAACTCCATGACCACACTCTTCTCTCTAGGGATAGGGGGCATCATGGTGATATCCTCTACCTTCCCCCATATCTTTTCTTCTAGTACAAAGTTGGAGAACCATGCTGCTACTATCTCAGCTAAAACAACCTCAATGGAGGAACTTGAAGTGGAACACATATTGCACATTGTCTTCTTAGAACGTTTCAGCACTCTCACTGTTGATGTCCTTAGCCCCCACATGAAAAACATGTGTATGATCCCTTGGTATGGGACTAAGAGTCTTCAACCGTAGAGAAATGAGATAACAAGGGATGAAACCTACCCCTGACTGTCTGAAAGCTCTTCTTTCAAGGAAAATGGGAACCATGGACCACAAGTTTTTTACACAGAGAATCATGATGACTCCCATCTTGTGATGATCTAGTTCAAATCAGAGTCCTCCCAACAACCTCTACTCTTTCTAGCACATCTAGATGTGTCGATAGCATAAAGGGGTAGACCTAGTGATTGATATATGGACAAAAATCCTCCTCAAAGTGTCTTTCCCCAACCTCCTCATATGAAAACAAGTATAAAAAATAATGTAGAAAGGTCCAAAAATGGATCCCCAAATTCTACACACTAGAACTCCCCTATTGAAGGGAAACAACTCTTGGAAATTGGATGCCATCACAGTAAAAGAAAGAAACTTGGCTTGAAATTGGTCTCAAAACTTATCCCAAAAGGCTGCTAACTCTTCAAGATTCTTGAGGAATAATAACCACCGCTTCCTTTCTACTCCATGAAGCATTGCCACTACCAATGGAATTCAATTCTTCTTTTGAGTATAGATTGAACTGAAGGATATATATACCTCCTCTAACCAGTCATTTTTCATTAATTTTGAAACATTTCCCCTATACTTCTACATATTTTAGTGCTAAAACTCTTAGAGTTTTCTCCTCCAAGTGTCATCTTCATCGACCTATACTCTACGGTGATCTTCTAACACATCTTGTTGAACATATTTGATGTGAATATGGTGAGTACATCAACCTGGAGCAATACCTACAAAAGAAAAAACTGTTAGGGACTCCCAAACATGTAATGCATAAAATTTAAGATTAATTAATTAAATATTTCTTCAAGGTTAATCCTAATCCAAAGGTCTACCCATTTCAAACACAGGCATAAAGAGAATTATGCATGATCCTTTTCTAGGTCTCTACCCAACTACCAATATTACTTTGCTCAGTAGGCTCAATAAACTTAATGGTCTATGCATCAGATCACAAGGGGCCCTAAATACCTATGTCTCAACCATCCTTCCTCATTTATATTGATTAATAAAATTTTCTGACACTCTTTCCCTACCAACTCATGAAGTTCTCACCCATTACTACCTCTGAACATCATCTGATCACTCAACCTGAACCTTTGATACCACTCTATCATGACCTTTCCCCCCCTAAGGTACCCCTATTTGGCTAACAAAGTGAGAATGGAGATAATGGAACCTAAACCCCACCTCTAATAGTCCACGGGTTGATGAAAAACACCGGTGGGTATATCATACACATAGATGAGAGACATTACCCTCTAAGATATGGGAAACAAGAGATAATATAGAAGAATCCAACAACACCTGCTCAAGGTAAAAGTAAAAGATCCAAAAACATGCATGTAATTTCATACAATAAAACAAATATAAAGGAAACTAAAAGTACCAAAAGATAAACTCGGTAGTTACCATGAAGCCCAAATATCTCCCAAACAACCAAAAAACTAGTAATGTGCATCCCAATCACAAACCTACTCCCCCTGATATGAAAATAAATTTATATATACGTAGGGTTCACATAAGATGTATACTCAGTTGGATACTCACCGGGGCCTCTTTTACAAAACATAACTAAAGAATGCTAAAGCCCAATGAACAACAAGTGAATCTAATTTTCCACCTAAAAAAATATTCTAAGTTTGTAGCCTAACCATGACTATCTCTTATCAAATATCATATACAAGTGAACATAAAATATAAAATAAAAAAGAAGGTACCCCACTACCACTTCCTCACTGGTTTTCCTTTATTTCTCAACATCGTATTTCTTGAGCCATCAATCTAAAAAAGTTATCCATCCCAAAGACACCTTGGATAATGTGTCATAACATTATTCATGTGAATCACATCATCTCATCATCACAAACAATACACCCTATTCATCACATTATCTCATCACATCTCTAGATAGTAACCGAGTAGTTTCCAGGAGCTACCACAAACCGTTATGTCATATATTATGCTCAACCCATCACAAATCATACAGTTTATACCTATAATAATCCATAAGATACTATATTTAGGGATACATGTGTGTAAAATAACCATAATACATTACTATCCTCTACACACATATATGAGGAAAGATAACCATCGTTCATACCATCACATAATATGACCATGAGAAGAGGGTGGGGACCGAGGGGGTAGTCATCCATCCATTCCTTTCTAACTTGGATATTGAAGAAAACACCTTCCCAAAGTCCATTGGGAGTCAGTCTCCCTACTAACATGGGTGAGGTAGCATATGAAATCAAAAAAAAAACATGACATAATATAGCTAACAACCTTAATATAAGTATTAACCTAGTCATAGACTCAACTATAACTATCATCACTCGGACACCCGACTTCCACTACTAAAGAATATATATCCTATAAGCACCCAAATATTCAAGAATAATTTTTTTTCATCTCTTTTTTCCATTAAACATTCACATTATGTTTCTTATTTCAATTAACCATTATCATTTCATTAATATTACTTTAACACGATCATCAATTGATTCATATGCCCTCCAGACATAAACCAACCGACTCCACAATTTCTCAAGATCACCAACATTTTCATTCCATTGAGCACAAAACACATGAGTTATAACATTTATTAATCATTATCATTCCATAATTATAGGTACTCTAGGAAACATCCTTAGCTACCATAAAAGAGGTACATAAACCCAACACAATTAGTTACCTCAAGTAGTGAGGAAAGGAATGCAGAAACAACTTAACCATATAACCTTTAAGTATATTTACTAACAATAAAGCATCCTATCTTTTAGCACCATAATGATCAAGCTCAACTTCAACCCATTATATCAATCCTAGTGCCATCCCTAACACCACTATACATCCCGCTGTCATAGGCATCAACTTTTTCCACAAACCCATGCCACCCCACTCAGGTATTTTCAACCATCAAACATCCTAGGATCAGATCACATTGTATAGAAAACATCACATCACAATCACACAAAATAGGAATAAAAAAATAGAGTCAACTAGACATTTAGGCCCTAAAATCATGGCATCCAGCCTTCACATGGAAATAAGCTCACTTGGCCCCAAAAATTTATCTTTATCAAACAACTAGTTTTATTACCATCCTGGATTAACTGATTCATTTGTCATATGTTACAAGCATAAGAAACCTAATGCATCAAATAATAAAAGATATATATTTTTTAAACATGTTATAAAGCATAACTTCCTATTTCAAAAAACTTCAATAAACTATAAGGAAGAGAAATTCCACCAACACTCTTATATTATTATCAATAACATGAATTTATATGTTTACATGTTCTTTATCCAATTTCATTAACATATGGAAGAAAAATTTCAATTAAACACGCATTAAGCATTACTATTGATTTCCCATTAAACATAATAAGAGCAGTTTATAAAAAAACATGCCTTTTTAATTATTTATCCAACCAACATTATCATATTTACATTCTTTAACCATTTTTATCAAATTTAACATGATAAACTATAACATAACAAATATTCTAACTAAATCATAAACATAGATAACAAACTATCTAGAAAATCATGAACCAAACTATTATCATGATGGAAAAACATGTGATCACTACAGCCATAAACCATTCCTTTCATTAATATATATTATTATTTATTAGGTTTAATTATAACATCATCTAATGGAATAAATCATGACAACTTTATGAATTCACATAAAATAATAAGAGAAGAAATGAATCCCCTACCACAAGAATTTCAACATTCTTTGATCAAGAATGGAACAAAATCACAGAACTATAGTCACCTCACCCCCAAGTAAAATACAACCCTCAAAGAATGTTGTGCCACAACTTCACCAACAAACATCAAAATAAATCTATAATATCAAAGGATATCAACTGAAATAACATGGGAATAATGAACAAAATGAAATAATATCAATTTAAGAACTCACTTTATATCCCCAAAGATCAAACATAGGAAGCCGATGATCAATCACTATCGAAAGGGATTAAAAACCATAAAGAATCACCCCTGGATTCCTAGAGTTGGGAGATAATTGAATGGTTTTTATAAAATTTGATTATTAAAGAGGATTTATAAATATTATTCTATGCAGGATTTCACAGCATGAATGGTCCATTCAGGTCATAAATGTATTGAGTTTAAGACCTGCCAAAAAATGTGTTGCCCAGATCCAACAAACCTAGGATTAATTCACGCTGCGAAACAAACATTCATCTCAGGAGTTTTTGGAGAAATATGCACCAAATTCAACCCCTCATCCTTTCATTCCATGAACTAATAGTTTAAATTGTGAATCATACCCTGCAAACTTCTCTTCTCAGGTTGTGAATTCCTATTTGGTCTATGAACCAAACTATCATGATGTGGATTACTATTCACATTGTGGACCTCTCTTAATTCCATATTACAGCTCCCAAACTCTACTGATCTTGCTCTAGGATTCCTCCAGGATTCCTCCAAGTACCATAATCCTTAGAAACATGCAATGTAACTTTATAAAAGGATGTAATCCCTTACAAAATTCTAGGATAGAGGCATCACATGCCATATATGATATTAAGATATTGTAATATGTGATTTGCATCACTTGCATATCACATGATACAACTCAAGGGATATCGTACAATACCATATCTATATTAAAAATGAATAATGAAAAAGTTTATGCCACAATATCATCATCACTAACCATATTCCACATAATGATGATGATTTTATTAAAAGAGATCACACCACAAAAAACACCATTACACTAATATGACTTCAACAAAGACCCCAATATTGTGGTTTAAAACATCACACACTTACTGAATATATTTTGTTCACTGTTTCTTATGATGATCAAAAGTTTCATTTCACAGTGTAAAGTGGAGGACACTTCACTTGTGTCTCACTATACTATGATAATTATGTTGTGAGTACACTAGGAAATATAAGCACTATTGAAGAGATAATTTGGTTGTTTAGGGTTGTAAATGCTACCTTATGGTCTTGATCCATGATTTTAGTGCTTATAAATATTATTGTATTATTCTATAGAAACTCAATAGTACTAAAAACTCATAGAGTTTTAAACAATAAATAAATAAATTTTATTATGGAATTGAATTATACTTTAAAATACTAACTAGTTTTATAGAGAATTATAGAGAATTTCAATACCTATGCTAGGAGAATCATACTCCATGGGCCTCTTAGGAGAAATTTATTTGCAAGACTCAAACAGAAAATTTACTATATAAATATTACATAAAACCCCACCTTTCATAACCAAAAATTAGTTTTTATATAGCTTGGGGAAACTCCAATATCTATACAGGTTATTTTATGGTCTATAATTAGTTCTGAACTCAAATAAACCCAACCAAATACCTACCCAAATAACAAAATATTTAAATAAAAATACAATAATTCCCCTAAATTTATTAATCAATTTTATTTCTCTTTGATATGTAATAAAATTAGCAAGCATGATCAGTTTTGGAGAATACCAATAACTTCAATGCCTCATGTTGGCCTTACTATCACTTTGGTACCAACCTCATTGTTCTATAAAGCTAAAAACACTGCTCAGTTTCTTATCATTATCACCAAAATGAAAATCCACCTTTTCATCAAGGTAGAAATAAGAAAAATTTTCCTCCATCACCTTTTCCACCTCCCAAGACACATCATATATTGACTTATATTTCCACTTTATTTAGAACATTTTGCTTGTTTCCTCATCTTAACCTTTATTAACATTTTTAAAACTATATTTTTCACCAACCTCTATAAAAAATTCTTTATGAAAAATTCTTTTAAATTATATTCCCTAGTCACAACCCTCAATTAGGATACATGAAACATAAGATGTATTTTTATATTTTATGGTAATTTGAGATTTGTAATCAACAAATCCCATATATTGTTTTCAATAGTGATTTATATATGATACTTGATTGCTAATTTTTTTTTATCAAATTTGGTAGTAGCCTCAAACTTATTAGGCCTCAACCTCATCATTCCATTTCTATTTCTTAATTAACTTCTCTTTTATGAATTTTAGAATACTTATTCCTCCAATATTTATCCCTCTATATATTATCTTTATGATGTCATAATGATTCATCTCTATCCACCAAATCATTGAACAAAACCTCCACCATTTCATCACTTTTAGTATAATGCACAATGTGTGGGGGTTTGAATGTATAAAAAATCTCAAATGATTTTTTCTGGTAGAAGCATGGTAAGAAGTGTTATAACTATATTCATCCCATAACAACCACATCATCCATTTTTTTGGGTTATCTAATGATAAAAATCTCAATTATGTCACTAAACATGTATTTATCACCTTAGATTGTTCACTACATTATGGATGGTAAGTATAATTTTTAATGAAATTCTCTACATTTAAAAAATTCCTTTGAAATTTTTTTCTGAACATAGGATCTTTGTCAATAATTATTTCACTCAAAATTCCATGTCAGTTTACAAACTAATTTTTAAATACATAAACAAGTTTTATTTTGATATATAAATATTTATGTGGTATAAAATGAGTTTATTTACTTTTTCTTTCCACCATAAGAAATATAACCTAAAAATGTGATTTTGATAGCCTTGATGAACTATCCTTTAGAAACTCATCCCAGACATATTCTAGTATAGGTAATAGATACAATAATCTAGTTGGTCTCAAAGGTTCATATTTTTTTAACATAGCTCATATTATCTAAAAAGTTTCTACCTCTATAATTCCATCCTAGTATATACCATTTACTAACATCATAAATGTCTTAAAGTATAATAAATGTTTCCTTGTTATAGAATAATGGAAATATTATAATATTTTAAGAATAAAAATTGAATTTTTAGGAAAATTTGACCTCCTCATTTAAAACATTAGGCCATTTAGACAAGAATTTCCTAGTTTAGAAACATGATCCTACTGCAAAGATGCTATAACTTTTATTAAGTCAAGCCTTATAGTTTTTATGTGTGAAATACTCCTGGTCACTGGTACATGTTTAAATTCCTTATTTTATTAAATTTATTTAATTTTTGAAGTTTTAGTTCTTTTGTAGGAGTTTTTTTTGTGATTTTGGAGGGTCAAAAATTTTGGATTATGAGGCATCATGCCATAGTCTATGGATAACAATGCGATGATTCTATTGCTTTCTAAGAGTATTTTTCCTATCTATCTTCTAGAGGTGAGGTTATTATAGGGTGGATATCCCTATGTTGTGGTAGGGAAATCTATGGTGAGGCTATGTTGTGGGGGAAGACACCATATCGTAGTACCCTAGAAATATAAATCCCTTGGTTCTGCCATGTGGAAGTGCTCTATGACATAGTGTATAAGGCTTCACTATAGAGGGACCTAGTGAGATACCTCCATACTACAGACCTAGGAGGCTATTCCATAGAGGTTCTAGATGAGTGAGTGCCACACCGTGTCCTGGATGGCTATTCCATGGGGTAGTCTACCACCTTCTTATTATGTTGAAATTATTACTTTTCCACAATAGAATTCTAATACTCTTAACTCTTATCCTCTCCCCATTTTCAAGACATTGGTGCTCCCAGTCATTATTCCTTCCTAATCATTACCCATTGGTTATATTACTTCAATTAAATTGGGTTTCTTTAAGGTAAGTCCTGATTACCCTTGGATTTTCCTCCCCCTACTCTTCACCTTATCCCTTACCTTTTGAGTGTGTAAACCCTAGTCACCCACTAGGGTTAAACCTATGGATAAGGATAGATTTTTAACAAAATTTATTAGGTTTATAGGTTTTTAGGATTACTCAATCTATTTTGTTATGATTTTAGATAAAGGAAATGATTTTTATTCAGATTTTAGGTAGATTCATCTTCCTAATCGATCTTTCATTTGGCACACCTAATGTTCATGGTTTTACTTTGGTTTTATTTACTAGTGATGATTAAAACTCTATTGTTGAAATATGTTTGATTAATTGTTGATATTGTTTTTTCATATGTTTATTAAAATGATTATTTTTATATGGCCTCATAAATAAAACATTTCTATGCACACTAATTTCTTGATGACATGTTTTAAAGAAGGTTTTTATTTTAAATAGATTTTTCAATGGAATTTTATAAAGGGAATCAAGTTGATAATTATGTATTGGGAATTTTTGATTATGTAATTTCTTATTTATTGTATTTGGATTGATTATGGGTTTCTCACGGGAAACCATGAGTGTTTGTTGGTAACCAAGATGGGTGTTTCCCAAGCATACATTATATGCTGACTAGGGAATATGGCCTAAGTAGCTTAAGAGTGAAAGGGTTAGATATATTAGTTAGGGAGACCCACTACCTCCTCAAAATTTTTAGGTTCACACATGATAACTAATATTATTTGATAGAGTCCTATTTACCTTAGAACCACAAGTTAAATCCCCATGTTGCGTATGTTATATTTGGATGGGACTTGTTATAACTCATTGCCCACTTATTTATTTGATCTTGATGATTTTGATTATGCATACAACCCTTGTTTGGATTTTCATTTCCCATGTCCTTGTATTTTCTTGCAACTTGTATTGTTTTATAAAACCGAAGGATTTGTGAAATATTTTCAAGAAAAAAGTTTCCAAAATATAATTTTCAAACTACTACCAACCATTTTTATTGAGAAATATATTATGTAGATTAACAGTGGTATCCTAGTGTGCTTTGCCTCACATTATGAATATAACCGTGTAGTGTATGCAAGATTAGTTATGGAAGATACAAGAAATGGGAAGGATTCCATTATTGTACTGGTGTAGCCTGATCTATTTTGGATGATGTTGGTTTGAATGCGTGTAGCCCATACTACACAATAGGACATAACATGACTACTATAGTAGGTCAGACTTTGGAGGTGGTAGTACTGTAGATCTACGAACTTCTAGCTGCCAACCACTATAGCATCTTGGACTTGGGTTGCTACGACACTATAGAGATGTGGAATTCCAGCCGCCATTTAGTATAGAAGGGCAGAATTTCTATGTGGTTGGTGACATAGTTCTCCATCTTCTTTATTAGACCATTTTGGCCTAGGATTTCTGTGTGTGTGAGAAAATCTTGGATACTCTCTGTAAAATTGTGCTCCAGGATTTCATAGTGAAGTGTTTCTACCTCACTATGGATGTAGGGATTATTCCTGAACCATGTAAATCTATCTATCCCAAGATGTTCTTCTCATTTTTTTCATTTTTTCCTTTTAATATTATGTCAATTATATTTCTCTATGACTCCTGACATTTCAAATATATCCATTTCATTTGGGTGTGCTTCATTATTTCCATCACCATTCTTCAGTATGATGATGGCAGTGACCATGAGTCACATGAAGTTTTCCCACATCGTGTATCTTGGGATCCTTAGGTGATGTTAATTTTAGGGATGGTTTTTTATCGATCTTATCACCATTGAGTCTATTTCATTTTTTTGTATAATAGATGATGTTTTTATCAATTATTTTGATCATTCTACTAAATTTATACTCTTTTTGGTTAATCCATATTGTTATATTTATTTATTTATCTTCATGATCGTATGATGTAAAGATGAGTTATGTTGGAATTTTGGGTAGAATCTACATGATAGTTATTTGGATTCCTAGGGTGAAATCATTACTAAGTGATTTCATTTTGATACCTTGGTTCTTGTCATATCTTATGGTGATCGAGAACGCACTTCAGGCCTTGTGATGGGCTGAGTTGGGTAATGTGATAGTTTGGAAAAGTTTGGTTCATTAAAAAATGGTATTAGGGAACCCTATTATTATTACAGGAGTAAAGGTGGTATGTATATTTGAAAATCATAAATCAGGTGGTAGATGTGGGGGAGTGAAGGAACCCAAAGAATAGTGGAATCATAAAAAGCACACAATTTAAAATTTTGGGTTTAGATTCATGTTAAAAAATCTAAACCCACAAAATCCCTTGCCTGAATTTCTTAATGAATCACATATAATTCAATTTAATAATGAAAACTAATATCAAATGAAAGTGTAAATGATACCTTGTTCATTTGAAATTTCCAGTTTGATTTGATGACTATCAGTGTGTAATGGCTTAAAGGCACCAAGTGAATGGTACCTTATTCCAACATCATGCTAGGTGTTTCTTCCAATATTAATGTTCTATAGACCATTGTGTATTCCAAGTGCATTGGTATAAAAATACCAGATCTTTAGAAGAATTTATCCAACTTTCAACTCTCCAAAATTTCATTGGATAAGTTAAATGAGGTTGTCTTCAAGGACTTCAAAACATAAAAAATCATTGAGAATTAAAAGGGTCTTAAGAATTTTTTTATCAAATAGGGTTGTCGACTAATCTATGTGGGACAACAAGCTTGGGTAAACTACATTGGATGGACACATGTGGTTAAGAGGAGATTATAAAAGTTTGGGCCTTTAAAAAGAAGTACGGGATTTATTTTAAAAAACTGTGAAAAGGATAAGACTTGGTTGAAAATGAGATTATAAAGGGGGTTTATTTTTGTTTCTTCCTCTTTCCTTATCACTCCTATGATCCATATTTCCCATCTCTTTAATTTTTACACTCATCTCTCTCTCCCATTCACTCTTTCTCTCTACCACCTCCCATGGGTGTATGGTACGATTCCTCTTATTTACCTTCTTCTATTATGGTTAGGTTCCCTTCTCTATGTAATCATCCTTTTCCATGAACTTTAGGACTTATTTTAGGGATTTAGGCATCAAGAAGGGTTTTCATGTTGTTTAACATGCACATAGTGATTTATTTGGTCAGCATGTGACATATGAAATTAACAAGGATGGTTTAAATAGGGTGGTCGTAATCCTCCATAACATTTTATGGATTCAATGGATTCTTACTTAGATAAATTAAAAAGTGGTTATCAAATATTTTAATTATTTATAAAATTGTTTGAAGGCACTACGATGTTTAATTTTTGGTAAAAGCCATGCCTTGAATTTATGTCATAGTCATTTTTCTATAAAAATGTGATTTACATGTATACGATTGTATGGGTATATTTTTTGTGTCATAATCTTGGATTGTGTGATAGGTTATCAATGCTAACCGTTGAATTCATGCCCCTGATATGCATGAAATAAAGCCTAAGTGAGTCCACTTTTAGAAATTTACTGAAATGATTTATACATGTTATAGATGGTTAATTGATATTATCATATTGGGTTAATCATGGGGAGGTGATGAGATTAAAATGAACACATCTCATATTGGTATTGGTGAGTTAATAAATGGAAAATGGATTAAGCATTGATTTATGATCAAATTGTAATGTGTGATGACTAATGATTAAACTATAATTTATAATATCCAATATTCATGAATTAATTTAAAAAACAGGACGAGGGGTCTACCATTGATAAATAATAAAACTTAAAACGATCACCTTCAAAGCGATGAATAAAATGCTTGAATTTACTTTTGTGGAAACTTAGCTTAGTTAACCTTATATGTCATGTCTTTTGACATTGTGATTAAACATGTAGTTAAAATGTTGTGTAATGATCAATGAGGCATGAACGAGTTGGTGAAAGGTAAGTGGAAGCCTAAATAAATAATTTCATTAATGATATTTATCATGAAGAGGCTGTTGATTGAATAATGGCCATATAGAGGATTACCCTTGGGTCAACCCAATTTAGGGAAATATAAATTAATAGTGTCAAAATTTGAGTATGTTTTGTGTGATATTTTTTTGGATATGATCTCTTGGGTATGAGGATGGATGGATAGATTTTTTAATTTACATTATAATATGATTATGAGGTCTATATGTTCACCAAGTGGTGTTATGGTGCACAAGGAATGCTCGTATAACTGAAAGGGGAGGGGAAAGAAAAATATGTTAATTAAACCACCCCTGACCCTTTTGACATGTAATTAGGGATATAATTAACCTAAAACTATTTTTTTTAAATAAAATGTATAAGACTTGTTCCCAAATGTGTCCATAATTTTGGTTTATTTAGTTTAGAGATCAACCATCTAGTCAAGTTTCAGTGAGAAAAAACTCAAAAACTGTTGCACATAGAGTTTTGTGAGGAGGTGCACAATCAATCATGATTTTTTCCTTTAATTTTTTTTGACTCAAAACCAATTCCATTTTATACACACATAGTTCCAACGATCAGGGAGTTATCACCCCAATCAAACATGCCATGGTAGAACAATGGACAGATTATCATAGACATGAATAATTAGCTTTATTTTCCATTATGTAACTCTATTTGAACCCAAATCAGTTTTACAAGATAGAAATTACATAGGGTATAATATCTGGAACTCCCTAAAATTTTATTTTATTAAAATTTTGAAAGAAATGTATTGGGGAGTTCAAGGAACTTCCAACTACATAAAGGATGAGGTGGATAAAAGTGTTCTCAATATATATTCAAGGAGTTACAAAAGTTTTTTTTCAAAAGGAAAATAATCACGATGGTGGAATGAGGATGTAAAACTAAAAGTTAAAAAAAAACTGTGTTTTAAAGGCATTAAGCTTGTGATTCATACCATGAAACTTTGGGGGAGAGTGATTGAGTAGGGGATTTAAGGAGAAACCAATGTTTCATATAATCAATTTGGTTTTATGTTTGGACATTAAACTATAAAAGAAAATTATTTGATTAGATTTTTTATGGAGTATTATCACCAAAACTCTCAATAAATGGCCTAGGAATAAGTTTAAAAACTTCAATATGGTTGCAAAAAAAGACAGTGTATGCTTTTTTAGAAAGGTGTAAGATACAGTAGGTTCTATAATGGGTCTAGGAGAGACCCTCCTAGACAAGTAAATTCAAAAAATAATTATGAACATGTTTCCACCACACTTCAACCCTAAAGAATCTATGATTGGATAAAGAGACTTGAGTATAATAAATACTATTGATTTGAAAGGAATTTATGTGGATTACGAGATAAGAATGGAAGATGGACCCACCATTTCAAAGTAATAATAAAGGAGTTATATTTGAAGTATATGAGGATTAGTTGATTAAGAATGAAAAAAAGTAGTATTAGAGATAATAAAACTTTTTAAAAGAATATTTCCAAAAGAAATAGGTATTTGAAGGAAAATTGCCCCTTTATTTCTTTAAATGTGGGTTTTTTCACTTTTTTATATCATTGTTTCTGAGGATATTAGTCGGGGTATCAATAATAATTTCCTAAATGGTAAAATGTATCCCTTCACTGATCCTGGAAACTGTAATTACATCACCCATATAGCTTATGTCTATGGAATCATATCTTCACTCGAGTTGATATTAAGACCTTAAAATTTTGATGTAATTTCTCAAAAACATCAATAAAAATTCTTTTCTTAATATCAACCATTCTAAAATTATTTTTTTAATTATCAATCACAATCTATTCATAAAAAAATATCATTATATGATAATAAATAATAAATTAATATATTATTTAACAAATAAGAATAAAAATACTCATAATAATGGAAGAAGAATCCAGAAACCCCATCACTGATGTAATATAGATATGAACATTTCATCAGTCCTACCCATTAGTGTAGTTATCATCATTTTATTTCTTGTATATTTCATACTCTTTAGCACTGGCATTTCCATATTTTAATCCATTATCACTTGAAACATTTGAAAAAACTATGTCAAATAGATCTTGCAAGTTTCTTCTTGAGATGCTACCTTTATTTGACTGGGATTGCAGAAAAAGTTCACCATCTTCTACAAAAAAGGTTCCTCACTCAAATCCTCTTTTTTGTCATCATCTCTTCCATCATCATCCACAACATCATATTCTATAACATTATCAACATCATTTGTTTCCTATTTATCACCTTGATTGTCTTTCTAGTTCTCATGAACTTCTTATACCAAGTCATTTTTGTGAAACAAAATCCTCTTTGACTTCTCAAAGTTAGAAGCAATAGATTTCAGTAGTGCTTCAGCACCACTTCCTGAGTAAATTGATAGGAACCCGACTTTTACATAGAGTAATAGGAGATAGAGCATAGCTTTTGATAACCAAACTATTGCATGAGTGAAATTCATCTGCTTTACATGATTTCTTATCTAATGTTGAATGTAATAATCAACATGTTCAAAATTTTGGAAAAATGTATGACACTTAAAAGGGAAAACTCAAAATTCAGTAAGATATTTTCTTCTCTACATCAGTGGCTACATTTACTTCACAATAGTTCCATAATGATAGTGGTACCCAAAAGTCAATGACTTGGTAAATACAATATTTAAAATATTTGCATGGATCATAGGATTTTATGATATAGAAAGTATTAAATGGTCCATATAATAAGGAATATGTGGTTCAAAATAGCATCCTTCTAAGCATATAATCTTTAATATTTATGCCTTGATCAAGAAGAAACTCTCTCATAGTAGATTTAGCCCATATGGGTCGGTCATCAAATATTTTAGAGAGAGAAATTTTCAACTCCCAATGATATGAGTCTTGCAGTATATGATCCTCACAATTTATTTTCCTCATAACCTTTATAGTCATACAATAAATATCAAAACATGGCTCTATATCTATCTCCCTACAGTCCTATGAAACTTCCACTTTCTTCTTTTTCAAATTTTATGGTTTTAACACTAATTTTTTTGGGTACATCCTTAAACGAGAAAAGCATAAGTGATAATATTAAAAGACATTCATGATACAAATTCATCATATCACACTTTTTTATTAGAGGTTCTATTTCCATCCAACTTATCTTTTTTAATACATGTTTCTTCTAAATGTGTAGGAAGAACATATTAATAATAAACCATTCTAAAAAATTTTAGGCCTCTAAATCTCATGAAACAAAAATAACAGAAAGATCTGTATGGACCTTTTTAGGGTCCAGTACCTTAGCTTCTCTATAAATATAAATAGTTTCATTTTCATGCTTACCTATATGTTATTTACTTATTTCCATGGAATTTAATGGAAAATGCATCTCACCCTATGGATTTGTAACTTCATTATGAGTTCTACACATATTAATAGATTTATTTCTATATTTTTTCAATATCATATTTTTATAGGGTGGAAGTTCCCCAAATCTTTGATGTGAATAGGGATATTCAGTCCAAAAAAAAGCTCTAACTTGTTTGAGTGGTTTTTGTGAGACTTTAGGATTACCTTAGTTCCCCCAAGGGTCTCTATAGAATGTGACATGGATTAAGTATGATAGGGGTAGTGAAATTCAAAATCCTCTACACCCAAAAGAAAACTCGATACTAAAAAATCCTTTATAATGCCCATATGATGTAACTATAGATTTGGTTGAAAATAAATCGCATGAGGGGATGGATGAGTAGATTCCACTATAGAGATGTATCAACTAATTATGAAGAGTGAATAATCATGGAAATCGGTGTTAAGAGAGAAAATGAAATCAGGGTTTCAGAATTAGTGGTTCCTTCCTGAATCATTGAACAAAAAGTAGAAACCCAAAAATAACAAACTAAAGGATTTGTCACTTGATATATACAAGAGGAATATGAAAATACAATTAGGTTTAAGAGGTTTTGTCTTGTCATTTAACTTACACAAAGTGATTTCTTTGGTTGAAAAGCGAGATATGCAAGTCAAAAGGTTAGTTTAAAGTGGGTGGTTTTAATCCTCCAACACATTTTATGGATTCAGCGGATGCTTACTTAGAGCCATTAATATTAGAATATCAAATATTTGAATTCTGTATAAATTTTTTTTAAGGCCTTATGATGTTTAATTGTTGGAATCCATGTTATGATTTATCCTTTGGGTCTTGTAAATTCTTGTATAAATTTAGGTTTCCTTGTTGAATAGTTGAAAATGAATAAATTTATCTTTGGGTGGTGGGGGGGGGTTAGTGACACCCCCAGGTCATGATGCTAGTTCTGCATGCCCAAGGGGTTGTCTAACTAGTGTATAAGATTATATTAGATGAAAAAATTGATATATATATAGGTAATGAGATCAGATTCCCTTCAAGTTGGGGGTTTAAACCCCATTATTTCCCCCCTTCCCATTGGCATGAATCTCATAATGGGTTAGTTTGAGGCATGAATTGGTAAGTGTGGGATAGAATCCATCCAGATGTAGGCGATTCAGTGTACCACTATCTTTTAATTTCTTCCTTAGGGATGTCTTGATAGATGAAATGAGAGATGAGATCTTCGACCCAAATGGCAGGCATATGGTTTTCAATTACATGATTCTATTAACATTTTTACTTGAAAAACAATGGGTAAACTAGGATGGATTTAGATTTTAATGGATTATCATGTCATGGGGATTTGACTCTCTAACAATGATATCTACAACCAAGGAAAATGTTTCGGTGTGGAGGCAGGTTTAGTCTCATTACATGGAGATCCCATGAAAAGAAAATGAAAAACTTAGAGGAGATATAGGGGAGTCTCATCCATTGAGTGGGAAACAAAAACCTCCTTAACACCCTCATTTATCCCTTTATGACTATCACAGGTTTACTAGAAGATATCAGGAGAAGATGATAAGTTGGAGTGTTATTTTTTAATTTAAAAAGTGTACTCCACTTGGTTAAAAACATGATGTTTTATTTTTAGATGAAGCACATTCAACTAAAGTATCACTCCATCCAAAAGTTTTTGGATGATGGAGTGAAAGATCTATAAAATATTTAAGGAATTCAAAATTCAATGGACATGTGAAAAAATATGGTCACCTGAGATGCATCAAGGAAATGTTGTGCCTTTATAGGTTTAGGTTGACCAGAATGACATAGTGGGTGATCTTTTTAGATCCAATTGAAATTCATAGAGAATAAGGAGGCTTCATAACACTAAAGTGGTAATTTTTTGTGAATCTTGAAAATGATTCTCAACTGATATATTTTTGGGATAATTTTTTTTGAACTATCCTAATCATTTTCCTCCAACCCTAGGTCTTCCAATTCCAAAACATAATATCTTTTCGGGTTCCATTCTAAAACCCATGGATGATAGGAGAAATTTCCCATCCAAGATTATATGTGATCCACCATCCTTTGTGGGATCTAATGTGAGACTTATATTTGCACCCAATAATCCTCCCCTTTAATGATAATTCACCAAATCCAGCCATATTTCACCACTGTTTTTCTCATTACCACGACTGCCCGCCTAACCACTACTATCAAGAATACTCTTAACATAAGGAACCATGGATCCAAATGATTTAAATGATTCACTCCTATCATTGTCAAACTGGTTTGAGAAATAATCCACCCTACATCACACCTGGGTTGCACCATGGTTATGATACCACTTTTCATGATCATTATCCTCCACCCCTATGCCTTCCATGCCCAACACATAATCACTTTCAGGGTTATATCCTAAAAATAATGTGTGATAGGAGGAATTTCCTATACAAGCTTATATGTGACCCACCATCCTTTGCATAATCCAATGTGGGACTTGGGTTTTCACCAAACATGAAAACCATTTTTTAGGATAACAGAAATAAGACCAATAGAAGGAGAAAATTAAGAGGCTAAATTTTCAATTGACTAAAGGAATTGGTGAGCAAGAATAACAAGTTTGGATGAATAGAAGCCAAGTATAATAGTTGATAAAGTCTAGGAATGATGCTGGAAGTCAAACCATTAGAATATGCTCAATGTTGGTTATGTGGGAAATGACAAAGGAATCATGAGATCTCGAAAAGTGTGTCCAATGTACTGATTGATTGAGTTGAGGTAGTAGAAGTTTTGGACTGAAGAGGGTATCTTCTATGAAGATCAGTTGAGGTAGACATCACCCTAAAAATATTAGACGGTAGTGATTACCAAAAGCATCGGTTGGGTTCTACTATATTTTAGTGGGATGGTTCATTTGTTTTGAACACACTTTGAATTGTAATCATCATTTTTATATCTTGAATAAAATTAAAACCACATCCCTCCATGTGGATTAGGATGTAAGTCTAACCCATATAAAATTTTATTGTTCATTTTCCTTCAACGTTCATTTATATCATTATAAGTATTTTCTATTATTTTTTCGAGGTTTCTACATTGTGACTTGGAGACTAGGGTGTGGAGTGGCTTCATTTTTTCAAAAAACATAGTGTGGGTTCAAATTATGTAGCTTTGTCTTTCACCCAATAAGTTGTGGTGAAGTATCTTCTAGTGATTTTACCAAAAGGTGGCCATGGACCCAACTCTCCCAACATATAGGTATCATACATCCTAATTTTTATTTTTTATTTATAAACTGTCCAACTAGAATGATTATAATTTTTTCCATGTGATTAATTATGGATACTCATATTTTATTTGATCATTTTACTTATTTAATGTTATGAAAAGGTAGAAAATAAGTGGTTCTATAAAGTTGGAATGGTTTTTAACAAAAAAATTAGTCATATTCAGACATGTATCCTACTTTTTTGTGATAATTTTTGGGAACCTTAGAAATTATTTGTATTAGTTTTCACTCCACTCTTGATCTATGTGTGTAAAAGTGAAACAAAATTTTATTTAATCTCTAAAATTCAAATCATGTGGAATAATGAAATTATATTTTAATGATTTAATAAACCTTTAAATCATGATTAGGATTGAATAAAATATTTCAAAACTAATCAAGTTCCTCAAAATTATGGATATATTTATTTTATTTTATATATTATACTAAATATTCTTGGTATTTAAAATCAAAATGATTTTCAAGAATAAAAAACTTAAAAATGTGTTTGACAACTATGTTTTTTATTTTTTTTATTTTTATTTTAATGCCAAATAAAATTTCATTCAAACGCACTAAAAAATGTCACTTTAATTATAATAGATAATTGATTCCATTTTTCCTTATCCATCCCCTCATTTGGCACATTCTGCAGCTGATAGACCGAGTCCTCCTCCATATCCCCACCTAACCTTCTAGAATCAAGGGTTAAAAGTTATCTCATCATAATTTATTGAGTGACATATTCTTATTCAGGTGATGAAGGGGAGAAATTCAGCCAATATGCCAAGCCCTCCTCCCTCTCTCCACCTGGACTACCATCTCAAATGTACCATCCTTCACAGTGTATTTGGTGACTTATTAGTAAAATAAAATAAATGATTTCATAATTAATAAAAGAAAATAAAAGGTTTTGTTTCCTCTACATTTTTTTGGATACAAAATTTAATAAAAGAAAATAAATGATTGTCATTTATAACCATCTTATTTAGTGAAAAAATTTAAATGATAATAAAGGAAACTATTTTTTTTAAATTAAATAGATATTTTTTTTTAAAAAGTAATTTTTATTACTTTTTCCTCATATTTTAGAAATACAATATTATTGGTGTTAAGGGAATTGATTAATGGCATTAATGGTAGTAGTGGTATTATTGTCATTAATGGTATTAATGGTATTAAGAGTAAACTAATACAATTAATTAATGGAATAAATGGTAATAATTAATGGTATTATATAATAACAAAATTTTAATTAATGGTATTAATTTACTCTTATATAATTATCATTACAGATTACTTTTCTAATTCTTTAAATTTTAATAGTTATAAAAAATATTTACATACATACATAACAAATTTAAAAAATTATTATTAATTAAAAAATATAAATAATAATCATAATAATTATCAATCTTTACAAACTTAAACAAATATATCAATTAATTTTTTTCTTAAAAAATACGATATAATAAAACTAGTGTCGAAATAAATATGGTTATATGAACATATAAAAAGTAATAAAATAATATATATAAATTACATGATATAAATGAATATAGAAAATTTGAAATATATGTAACAATGATGAATACAAAATTTGATATTAGAAATCAATGTCAAAATATGGATAAATATAGTTTAGGGTTAAACAAAAAGATAAAGATAAAATTGAAAATGTTGAAAAATAAAAATTTCAAAACTAACATCATTTCAGTATTTTTGGGATGAATCAAACCATATTGAAATGAAATTTGTTACTTGTTCATATCCAAATTATTTTTATTGGTGGAATATTACCATATCAAAGAACATAAATCTGTTCATGTCACTTGTTTATCTTCCTTCCAAATACCCTATTCCAAATTAAGCATCAACATTTTCCCTTCAAAACACACTCCACTCTTTCCCATCTAGTCTCACCCCATAAAATTTACATCATGTGATAATATATTATTATTCAAGTCTTTAAATATTTATGTGATCTAAAGTAAAAGTTGTTGGATCTAGGGAACAACCTCCAATAGAAATAACATCATCAATAGATATATAGTTGCTATTCTGAGTGTATAGAGATACAAAGTACTAATAAATCCTCACCAATCCCACTTTATTGAAAAAATGATCCCAAATTTTATGATAAAAAACACATTGTATAAATATGTGATTAATAGTATCCTCTCTATGAAAACACAAAAAAAATATAAGGCATACATATGCAATGTTTACAAATGGTTCTATCCAAAGGAAGAGTGTTATTTATTTCCCACCAAACCATGATAAAACTTTTAGCTAAAAAAATTGTTCAAAATTACTTTGTAAACATCACATGTAATATTTTTTTAGAGAACAAAATCACTAGTAAGCAATATTTTTACACAATATCATGCCATTAATAATAATATGGTTTAAGTGAACATTATCATAAGAGATAATAGGTTTCCAAATAGGAATAGTCGATGCATTATGAACAATTATTTTAGGAAGTGGATTTATGAAAATTTAATAAATAGAATTGGTGGAAGGAACACATGATTAATATATTGGTGTTTCACTCCCATAGATAGAAAATTAAATTTAAAATTATTTATTTACTTTTTAAATATATCAAGAAGTATTTGAGAATGTGTGTTTTTGTATTTGAATATAAATGAATATTCAAGGTTAGTAAAGATTATATTTATTTATTCCAATTGTTGGTTTTATGTTATTAATTCTAGGGATATTACAATTTTTTTCATCAATGAATTTAATTTCAAATACAGGTAATGATGTTTTAGTGTGGAGTTGGGGTTAGTTTCATTACATGGAGATATCATTAAAAGGAAACAAATTACATAGATGAGATATGGGAGGATCTCACACATCAATCAAGGAACACAAAACTTCTTGACACCCCCATTCATCCCTTGATAACTATCAATCAGGATTGAGTAAACAGTGGTAAATTGTGAAATGGACCTACTTTTAGATGATTTATTTCATAACAGGATGCCTACCTTTAGTGTGAATATTGTTTCATGGTGTAAAAACTACCCATTTTTATTTTTTCATCTGGATTACTAGGTGATTAATGTTGGTTTACAACATTTTATTTGGCATGTGGATTATGTGAACACTCTAGCATGTCTCCTCATACAAGTTGATGTTTCTTGGAGGGGTAGTTGAAAATGTAGAGTTTTATCTTTAGGAGGGATTTAATGACACCCCCAGTTTATGGGGATAGTGATACATTCAAGGTGGTTATCTAAATAGTGGGATATGATGATTTTGGATGAAAAAATGGATAGATACAGACAATTGGGTTGAATACCCATAAAATTGGGGGGGTTCTAATCCCCTTTATCATTCCTCTTTCTAGATGCATACCTATCAAAAATGGTTCCTTTGAGGCATGAATTTAGAATAATGGTATTAAACCCTTCCATATGTATAAAGGTGATATAGTTTACCATTATCTTTGAAAGGATTACTTGGTGATATCTTGAGGGATTCAATGATAACTAAGATGTTTGTCCCTAGTGGCAGTTGTTTTCTTATCAATAACACGAGCCCGTTTATTTTTTGTATTTAAAAAGATATACTTTAAGAGATTGATTTAGATATAATGTATTATTTACCCATTGATATTTGACTCCCTGACATATACAAGAATAGTCAAGGAATTATGTTTTGAATTGGAGCTAGGATTAGTTTCATTAACATGAAGATCCCATCAAAAGGAAATTACATACATGGAGGAGACATGAGAGAGTCTAATACCCTAGGTGAGGATCATAAACCTCCTTGACACCCCCATTAATTTTTTGATGACTATCTATGGGGATAGAGAAAACTATGATAAATTGTGTTTTGGACCTACTTGTGGGGGATTGTTATCATGACTCGATGACTCCCTTTAGTGTGAAGAGAATTTTCTGGGGTCAAACCTACTAATTATTAAGTTTTAATAGGTATTATTAGGAAATTAATTTTGGAATGCATGATTTACTTTGGACTTTGGGTCATGTGCACCCACTAATATGCCTCCCTATAAAGGTTGGTGTTTTTTGATGGGATGGTTGAAAATATATAAATGACTATTGGGGGGGGGGAGTAAGTGACACCCCCCAAGTAATGGGGCTAGTTTTGTGTGTTTAGATGGTTATATAACTATAGGTATATAACATAGTTGGATGGATAAATCGATATATATAGGAAATTGGGCCATATACCCTTCAAATTAGGGGTCTAAATCCCCCTTCTCATTCCCCTTTTCAATGACATGACTATCGAAAAGGGTTTCTTTGAGGCATGTATTGGGAGGTGTGGCTTGACACAAATCCTTATGTAGAAATGTTGTCTAGATTACCACAAGTTTTAAAAGGATTCCTTAGGTATTTCTTTATATATGCGATAAAAAATGTGATGTTTGAACCTAATGGTGGTGACACGCTTATCAATTACATGTGCCCATTAATGTTTGTCTTTGAAAAATTAGACTATTTGGGATGGATTTAATGGATTTTAATCCCCAAAATAGACAAGAACATATAAGGAAATATGTTTTATTATGCAGTTGGGGTTAACTACATTGCATGGAGAGCACATAAAAAGGCCATGAAAACTATAGGGGATATATAGGGAACTCTTATCCACCATATGGGGAACACAGACTTTCTCAATGCCCACATTCATCCCTTGATGATTGTTCCCTAGGATGGAGGTAATCTTGGTGACTTGTCTATTATCCCTGCCTATGGTAGAAAATTTTTATGATGTGTTGGATCCCATTATATTGAATAGAATATCATACTATCCAACTTACTCAATCCTAAGTTTTTATGAGGATTAATTATAAATTCAAGGTGAATTTCATGTTTTTATTTGGCCTTTGGGTTGTGTGCACCTTCTAGTATGTATCCTTTTAAATGTTGATGTTTCCTGATGGGATAGTTGAAAATGTAGAAAATTAATTTTAGGTTAAGGGAGTTGAGGACACCCTTAGGTCATGAGGATAGGGTTTCATGTCTAGAGGACTGTCTAACTAGTGGGAAAAGATGGTGTTGGATGAAAAAATTGATATATATTGGAAATTAAGTAGAATTACCTTAAATGCAATGGTTTATATCCCTCTTATCATTCCCCTTTCTAAAAGAATGCCTCTCAGAATGGGCTATTTGGAGGAATTTACCGGGCAGTGTGGGATGAGACTCCTACACATAGAGAAAATGCGATCTAGTTAACCATTGGATTTTAAGAGATCTTCTTGGGGATGTCTCGAGGGATGTGATGAGAATCGAGATGTATGACACTAATAGTATCCATATTCGTGTCAACAATATAATACCATTGAAGTATTTCTTTGAAAATATGGGCTAACTTAGGAAGGATATTTCTCTAAATAGACTGTCCAGTCATGAAGATTTTACTCCCCAACATGGACAAGGACACACAAGGAATGATGTTTCGATGTGAAATCATTGTTAGTTTCATTATATAGATATTCCCTTAAAAGGAAATTACATCTAAAGAAAATATGTGGGGGACTCTCATCCCTAGAGTGGGAAATATGGACCACCTTGACACCCTCATTAATCCCTTAATGATTGTCACTGTGATAGAGGAAATCATGGTAGCTTGTGCACTAGAACTGCATATAGGTGATGGTTGTCATGATGTGATGCCTCCCTTTACTCTGAAGAGAGTGTCGTGGTGAAAAAACTTGTCATTATTATGTTTTTAAAGGGATCATCGAGAAATTAATGTTGAAATGCATGCTTTTATTCGGCCTTTGGGTCATGTGAACACTCTAGTATGTCTCCTTATATATGTTGATGTTTCCCCCATGGAATAGTTGAAAATGTATAAATTTCACTTGGGGGGGAGTTAGAGACACCCATGGGTTGTGGGGCTAGTGTTTTATTCCTAGGGGTGTATAAATAGTGGATAAAATAATATTGGATGTAAATTTTTATGGATATGGGAAATCATATAAGATAACCTTTAAGTCTAGGGTTCAAATCCCCCTTTTTATTCCCCTTTCTAGTGACATACCTCTCAGAATGGGTTATTTTTAGGCATACATTGGGATGTTTGGGATAGGACCCTTACATATGTATAAAGGTGATCTATTTCCTTTGGGATGTCTTGATTTATGAAATGATAACTGAGATCTTTGATCCAAATGGTATCCAAATTTTTGTTAATGACATTAGTCTATTGGCATTTATCCTTGAAAAAATATGGGTTGGATGGGATGGGTTTAGATCTAAATGGATTATTTTGGTATGGGTATTTTACTCCCAAACATAGGAAAGGACATTAAATGAAATATGTTTCAGTGTGGAGGTGAGGTTGGTCTCATTACATTGAGTTCTCATTAAAAGGCAATTCCAATATTGGAGGAGATGAGGGAGTGTAAGATCCCTACCTTAATAGATGTATTTAATTGTTAAAATTATGGTTTTAATATCTTGTTTTTGGTTAAGGGAATGTCTAATGGGTGTATTAGGGGACTCGAGGGTGTTATGGGGGTTTGGGACATGAAAGGAAGGAAATCGATGCCAACCTGTACATGTCGCATAGTTGGTGCATAGTTAGAGAAAACCATGCAAGGGAGAGGCCAAACTGTGTGACCTTGGATAGAGGAATTTCCCATGGTTGGTGCATAGTTTTTCAAAATATACAACCACCCAGTTAACCATGTGACTTGGACCCCTCTTGGAAATAGTCTATCACATGGTTGGTGTATGATTTGGAAAATCATGCGACCAAACCATGCGACTCATTGAAAGTGGGTTTTTACCAAATTTCCCCTTGGGATTTTAAGTATTCCACCTGATTTTCATTGCCTCTCCTTCCCTTGAAGAACTAGTAATGAAAATAACCCCCCAAATATTCCCAAGGGTGGTTCTACTTTGATTCAAGGCTTTTTATAGTGCATTTATGTGTATATTGAAGCACTAGGTATGTCTAATATCCCTCTTTATTCTATTTTATGTATTAGGTCTTATAAATTTGTTCTTATTTTTTGAAGTCCCAAAACCCTAATTTTTCAAGTAGATCTTAGGTTGGGTCTTAAAAGGGTGATTTAATCAAGATCTATGGATAAGGTTATGCATGTTTTTGTCTTCAAATTTGAGGTAGGTGGTCTACAAGTTATATCCCATAGTTTTTAAGTTTATTTCTGCATGTGTGGTTGTGATAATGGCCTTCTCTTATTTTGATTTTGATACCCTTAAATTGATTTGGTAAAATGGTTGGTTAAAGGGTGAATTGAACCCCTCATGATCCCCATGGGATGCATTGAGATTAACTAGACCAATTTAGGGCCACCCATAGGGTGTTCCAACAACCCCAAACATATAAAATTGTAATGTTAAGCCTAAAATTGATGTATGATAATGTAGATACCATGAATTACTTGTTGATATTTCAGTTGATTTAAAAAGGGAATATTTATAGTGGTTCTTAGACATTAATAATGGTATATGGGGTTATTTGGAATGGAATGAAAGTGGGTTAGTTTGATTAATGTTAATATGTCTAATGGATTATGAATTATACTTGAATTCATAATAGGGATATTACATGTGAAGTTATGAGCATGATAAATCAACAATTTCTTGTGAATTGATGCATAAGTCAAAAGGGTTTTCATATTCAAATTGATGAACATGTAAAATGGTCCAAATCAGGTTAATTGTTGATTATATTAATGGGTTAAATCATGTGAATTGGTGAATATGTTAAATGGGTTAATATATATAATTATTGAATATCTATAACGGGTTGAGGCATGAAAAAAAAGAAATGGGTTAAATGGGATATGTAATTTAAATGGTAAAAGTGTTAATGGATTAAGTCTTAACGTTAATTCCCGTGTTTATAGTGAGGTATTTTGAATGTTACATGTATTGATTTGAGTATGGTTTCTGATGTGGTATATGTGGTTAAGGGATAAATAAGCATGTCCAAATGGCTTTGTAGTTGTGGGGTAGGTTCTAAACCCAAGGGTTGAGTTAGATTGAGGCTCTAAACTCCACCTCATAATGCATGGGGTTAAAAAAGGGGACTGAGGATCTATTCTCCTAACATTTACCTTTTATGATACAACATGGACTGAGGCTCCAAGGTGAGTGTGTTGTATTTTTTATGATGTGTTTATCCCTAGTGTAAGGACCTGTGTTTTTCCGAAAAGCGATTTTGAGCAGAAATTTTAATTTTTGCCGTTGGATTATTGTTAGGAGTAAAATGGTATTTTCCCCTGGCATATGATCTTGGATAATTTTTTTGACCACTCTATTTGTTCCGGAATAGGGTGTTTACCCTATTATAGGAGTTTGGTGGAAATATGAGCTATTTAAATTTTAGTAGAATATTTAATATTTAATATTATTAAAGTAAATATTAAATTATTCATGCAGATTCATTTGTAAATAACTTCTAAATGGATTATCAGATTGAGATTATTTATCAACCGTTGATTATAGAATGGGTAGTTTATCCTAGGCAAGGCATAAACTCGAGTCGGGCACTGGGGTCAGCCTAGACCCCTTTTTCTTTCTTTTCTTTTCTTCTTTTCCTTCTTCTTCTTTCCTCATCCTGATTGCACATGCCTCCTATGTGATCCTCATTGGAAATTTCCTATGGGGAGAAATGGATATTGAGAAATAGAGAGAGATGGAGGGAAATAGAGGTACCGTTTCGAAGCTCTCGATGCGCTGAGTCGACGTGCGAGATATGTGGATGGTGAAATCAACCGAAGCTTTGGCGGTTTCTGTATGAAGGTAGGGATGTTTAAATTTTTACCATATATCCCCTTTAAACATGTTTTTTTAAGTTTTTAAATCCTATTTATGATTTATTTTGGCCACTTAAGTCCGAATCTGTTGTTTTGGGGGCGAAAATGGGTGTTTCGGGCGTTTCGAGGGATTTCCCATCGGGAAACCCAAGTTACATGGCATGAGTTCTAGAGAAACACATCATGTGTTATTAACATATAGGGAATAATATGGTTTATTAAGTACAATCCGTGTACTCTGAGTACATTCCATGTGGTGGTTGGTCGTGTGTCCGACCGTGTGAAAAAAGAACAAAGAATGGTGGTTTTTGAACAGTACATGGTGTGTACTGGGAGTACACGCCGTGTAGTGGCACATGGGTGTGTGTCCGGGAGAAAAATAAAATGAGATGGTGTTTTTTTAATAGTACACACTATGTATAGTAGCTTACATGCTATGTACTATTACATGGGTAAACCCCATGTACTCCAGAGTACATGCCATGTACTTTGTCCAGCCTGTTTTCATCCGGGGGTTCTTTAAACCTCTGTAAGTTGCAATCTAGGGGTCTGTTTTGCATGCTGTCTATGGAAACATGACCCTTGATTTTAGGAATACCTTTTGAGGAAAGTTTGGGAACTTTTTGTTGTTGTTCATGATGCTCGTTGGTACAAAACGTCCAAAAAATAATAATAATATTTTAATTATTATTATTTGGCGATTATTGAATCGGATGTATCTTCTGCGTCTGATGTCTGTTTGACACACCATCAATGGGGTTGAAACCATGAATTAAAGTAGGATGTTTTGAGACTGATTTCAGGTGATAAAACTGAGATCAGGTGTGGGCCTTACTCGGGATCGTTATGGTGAATAGTACCCTTTTCACCAGTTGACCATTTTAGGCGTCTGAGTAGTCCTTTATGAGTGTTTTCTGCATAGATCGCAATGGAGGAATCCTCTTGACATTTAGAGGTCATATAAATGATGTTTTGTGGGTTCTACCTAAATTGATAGGTTCTTCCTCTAGTTATCGAGTTCATTTTTCACTTGGGAGTGGGACTTGGCTTATATGATAGGTTGGGTGTTTAGACCAACCTAGTTGAGACCTTTGATCTAAGATGATCTGTGAGCTATCTCTATTAACCTATTCTTTTGAGGATGTACCCATTGTGATAATTTCCCTTCTTTACAACGAGGACGTGAGATTGGATGATTCCAAGGATCCCCTGAGGGATGCCTTTACTTATGTACTAACCTAGAGAGTCCCTTGTAGGATCTCTCTCCTATTTTCCTTTTAGAGGATCCCTATTATAGGATGACTATGTTGTTCTTCATTTGAGGATCCTATTTAGGATCCCTCCCTTACTCTTCACTAAGGATTTTTTGTAGGATGCCTTCTCTCATTTTGACTTGGAGGATCCCAAGTAGGATGCCTCCTCAGTGTGTGCCTTGAGGGACCAAGTAGGTGACTGTGGTTTGATCAACCCTATGTTGTACATCGGTTTTGGGTACAGATGGTGTTCAGGTGTCACCTAGAACCCGTGCCGAACTAGTAATCCCATGGGTATGTGACTATAGTGTTGGGTTGGGCGTTTGGGCCACCCTAACTCTTTGTTATGTTTCACTTATTTATTTTTGATGCAGTGATGTTCACTAGAGGTGCTTCCTAGTTGGTGGCTATCGAGCCTGATGTGAGCCATCTTCTTTTCTGTTGGGATGCCTGAATGTTCTTCCTGGGATTAGTTTTCCTTATTGGGATGTACAAACATGCTTACCTGGTATCCGGCTTCTGATCCATGTTATTTATGATATTTTACAGGTACCAGAGGTATTACTTGGGACTCGGCTGTTAAGACTTATGTTTTGAATTGTATGCCTTGAGTGATACATGGATTCCCATTGTAGTAATTCCTTGGACGGGCTCATTGGGATATTTATTAATGTACTCTGAGTGATACATGGATTCCCTTTGTAGGAATTCCTTGGATGGGCTCTATGTAATTTTAAATGTAATTATACCTTTAGTGAGTCATATATATAGTTGAGGGATTCCATGAATGGGTTCATTGGTTGGATATGGTTATACCCTAAGTGATACGTAGATCCAGTTGAGGGATGCCTTGGATGGGCTCAGTGGGTAATAGACCTATGTACCCTGGGTGATACTTGGATCTAGTTGAGGGATGCCTTGGATGAGCTCAGTGGGTTGATGACTCCTACACCTTGAGTGATATTTGGTTTCCCATGTGGGAATGCTTTGGATGGGCTCAGAGGCTGGATGTTATATGATCAAAATGATTACTCTCTTCCAGATCTTTTCAATATTTATCATCAGTATACATAATCCTTATTTATATGTTTGACCGTCAGTATACGGAAATATAGTTTTTATTGGAGGTGATTACGAGTGAACCCAGGTGTAGTATTAGTTTCCACATGTGGTGATGTAGCTTGCTCAGAGATATTATTCTAGAATTTGCCGAAGAAGGTACATGTTGATGGGATTATGGAACCAAAGATCAACTTAACAATACATGGCTTGAGTGGCATGATGTCCAGCTCAAAGACCATTCACAGGATATCCAGGTGATTGGGATTATGGTCCCAAGGATCGACTGCTGATGTGGTTTCTTGTTATTTTATTCAAATACTAATGAATATTCATATTTATGTATATGTGTATAGGTATGGGAATATACATGTATACATATATAGATATGGAAATCCATGGTGGAACTCACCCAGTTGATAAGGATTACAGACCCTGGGTTTGACTATGGTTGCACATTTGGTTTACTTCTTTTGTTGTGTTCCAGCAAGTCTGAGCACGTCACTGTTGCATACACTTTTAGTAGAACAATTATAGGATAATTTTCAGGATGGCCTACTAAGATTATTTCTCACCCCTGCACGTGAAACTCGGTTTACGTGTAGACCTTATGTATGATTTTTAGTTTTAGCATGAGTTTCATGGTGGATAGGCCTGCGACCCAGTGTTTCATGATCGAGTGGAGCTGCTCAAGTGGTTCTACTAATCAGGCTGGTGTAGATCGATAGCATCTGGAGATCAGGTACGTGGGTTGTCTTGAAGTTAGTAGTAGAGCCCTATACTTTTAATTTTAGTTTCTTTTGTACTTGTATCTATATGGTTGGCTCAGTGGGTGACCAATTTTGTATTGTATTATATAGCTATTTGGGATTTTACATCATTTTACTATTACAGATTGTTCTATTTCAGTTTTTTATTTATTACATACTATGTTTACTTTATTCTCTATATGATACCTAGTTATTTTCCCTGTTTGCTTACATTGGTATGAGGGAATAGTTTCCCCACTATCACCTCCTAGGCCCTGACTTCTAGTCGGCATCCTCTGGGGTACGAGAAGGCGCACTTGAAGCCTTGTGGAGAATCGGCTCAGAACACCGGTTTAGTGGCTTCCGGGTCAGGTTGTTACACCTAGTGAGATAGGGAACTTGATTTATTCCCTTATGAATAATAAATGATTGGCTTAGTCCATTGTGTAAAATATGTAAATGCCTAACCGATGGAATGTGTGATGAAAATGAATTAAGTGATGAAGATAGTATAAGTGATGAAAATTGGAAAAATGAAGGAAATGGGTTAAGTGAATATTCTTATCTAATGGCACATGAGTTTCATTTTTTTACCTTTTCATTTATTCAAAACATGCATGCAATATATTTTTAGATTGGATATTTTGTGGACACTATTGGTGGTGGCCTTATGATTTGTACTTAAACCCCACTATGGAATCATTGGGTACCTGAGTAAATTTCATGGTTTTATGTTAGGACAAGGGAAAAGGCCATATTCTAAGGAGTTGATTTGGGCTCGGGTTGTGCATAGATGAGGTTATAGACTTTAAGTCATTACTTTTTGATGATTCATATGCTTGTCTTTCTTTTATATTTACTTTATTTTGGCACTATGAGTATGAAGTGGAATATTTATTACTTGTTGTGGTTTGTACCCAGTTTTGGGAGATGTTTGGTTATGCGTGTAACTAGTTATTTCTTATTGTTTGATTTATTTAATATGTCATATACTATGTATTACTATGGTAAAGAAGGTATAGTCTCCCCACATGAATTATTGAACCCTCATCTCTAGTCAACAAAATCTGGCGTATGGGGAGGCACACTTGAGGTCATGTGGTGTCTCGGATCAGGGAACTAGTTTAGTGGCTTTTGGGATGAGGATGTTACAAAGTGGTATTAGAGCAAGGTTTTCTTTTCTTAGGGTTGGTAGAAAGAATATTAGGAAAGTGTCAATCCTTGTTAATAAGCTCATTCTTAGGAATATCTAACCCATGTATTAGGGAAATCCCAAGTGTCTAGGGTGGGGATTTTTGTTCTTGATGTGTGTTGTTATAGTTGATGATATTTCACCATTTGGTGATGCAATTGTTGTGTGATGTGACTGTTTTATAATATTTTACTCATGGAAGGAATGGAATGAGATTTTTCATTCATTCATAATTATAGGCACCTAGGGATATAGATGGTATGCATCATGATAGGCACACATGGTATGGGTGTGTGGGATATGAATGGTAGAATTCATTTGACCTTCTTGAAAAATTTAAAGAAAAGAGTGTCTAATAAAAAGATGAAAATGGTTAAAAAAAGAAAAATGTTAAATAATGGTTAAATTATTATGCTTAATGAAGATTTTTAAACAATTTGAAATGTTGGTTGTAATGATTTATGATTGGGAAATGTTCCTAAGAGGATGAATTTACATTGTGAGTATAAAAATGGTGTTGAAAAGGTGTCTTCCTGAATGGCCTGAAGGCCTTCATTTTTATTGATTTTTGATAAACCCCCTTTCAAGGGATGAGGGGGAACCCTTAAAAGGCCCGTAGGCTCAGATATTACATGACATGTAGGCTTAGGAGATACATGACCCGAAGGTCTTAGGGAATTCAACCAGACTATCTGCAAGGAACTGCCCCTCCCCAACATCTGCATCTTGATAATAGCACTCCACCATTGCATGACCGTCTGGCTAGGCTTCCCAAGCAAGCACAGGCTGGTACCGATGGCATAGCCATACCCTCTCATTATGACAATCCATTTGGCTCTACTCTGGTGAGTGCACCTACTCTGAATCCTCTTCTAGGGCTGCTCCTTTTTTGTAGTGTGTATGGGGCCTGCATTCATGTGGCCTGAAGGCCTTGGGGTGGCTCTATGGCCTTAAGGTGGCCCGGAGGCCTTGAGAATCAACTATCCTGAAGGCCTTGGGTGGCCCGAAAGCCTTGCAGGACCCGAGGACCAAACCGGTGGCCCGAAGGCCCAGATGGATGAATAGATCCGGCTGCTACAGTACCGAACAATGCATGCTACAGTACTGCTACAGTAACAGAAATATGCCTCCACTCAGATTTGATCTCGGTTCTCCTGGATGCACCTAGAGAGTCCTCACCAACTGGGCTAAGGCTCTTGTGCTTAAAAAGGTGTCTAATGAAGGGATTATGACTATATAAGTTATTTTACCCCATGTTATCCATAACCCCCAATAGGGATGGTTGAGGGTAGTTTTATGGATTTGAGAATGGCCATTGAGATAGTGTATGAAAAATGGGTTTTTATGGCTAGTGGAGAGCCTAAATTTATGAAATCCATGGAAGATTTATGTTGTTTTCTAAAAACTGTGTTTAGAATTATATAGGAATTCCACCATGATGATGTGTGCTGGTTGTATGATAAGAGGACGTCATTGAAAATTCTCCCCCAATAGTGGATCAAGAAGACCTAGTGATTTGGGGTAATAGATAAGAGCGGTTCTGTGGGAACCTCACTCATTTTTTTTTAAAATGATTGAATGAGACCCAAGTTGGGTTGTGTCAATCATGTTTGAGATGACCAGGGAGTTTTAGCTATAGAACCCTCTAACCTTTAACAAATAGGGTGGACCAAAGGTAGCCTAGTTCTGGATAGAGTCCATCTGGATGATTCTTGATCATTTGGAGACTCCTTCTGAGAAAAGAGTCAATTTTCCGGCTTATATATTGTAAGGTCAGGAAAAGAGTTGGTGGGAAATCTTAGTTCAGACTAAATTAGATGAAGTAATTTTATGAAAAAACTTACAAGAAATGTTTCTAGAGAATTTATATCCATATATCTTGAGTCAGAAGCGGGTGTAAAAGTTTATTAGTTTCACCCAATGGGTTATGTTAGTAATGGATTATGCTAGTTATTTCATTGACTTGTGATGATTCTTTCCAGTATTGATAAGGGATGAGGAAGAAATGGAGAGACATTTCCAAAATGGTATTAGATATGAGATCAAGTACATATTTCTCTTAAAGAGGTTTGCTAAAGGAGTGGATCATTCCCTTAATTCAGAAGGGAACTTAAGGGAAATTTCAGGCAGTGGGTTTGTGGTTCTAGTTGGAAGGACCAGTGGTGCGACTTATGAGAGGAAGAAGCATAATTTTGGGAATCTCCACCAAGGTGGAAGCATGAAGAGTAGTTATAAGAGAGGATCAACCACTTAGGGTGGTGACCAAGTGTTTTTTATCAATGTGGTATGTTGGGGTACATGCATGGTCAGTGCCCTTGGCCCCCGGTTGAGTGTCGGGAATGAGGTAGAATGGGGCATGTGTACTGGTTCTATAAGAAACTTCAATAGCTAGGAACAAATAGAGAATCAAGGCTTATTTTAAATGTAGGAAGGTGGGTAGTTAACCCATATTAGGTAGGCAGTTGGAGAATTACTGGTCTTATTGATAGTGGTGGAATATGTGGCACTCTAGGGAGAGAGTGCCCATATCAGTAGGGAATTATAGTATTAGGGACTCAGATCGGAGCCCTGGGTAGAGGGGAAAGTTAGCTATATAAATTTCAGTCTACACCTAGTATGTCATCCCGCCTTTTTATTACATAACTTTTCATTACATTTTACAAACAGATGATCTTTAAAGCCTAGTGTCTTGGAAAAAAGGTACATAATACATGAAAACATATAACATTATTTTAATCCTCTTAAAAGGATTCTTGAAAAGTTCATCCTAAGTAAAATTATTGCATCTCATAACTTGGGGACATACATGAAAGGAAAGGGTGAGAATAATGCCTAGTAAGGGAAAACAAGGAAAATAGTTTACATGTGAACTTGAGAGAATACAATAAGAACATGAGGAAATATCATAAAGGAATGAGAAGAGACATATCATGATAATAATAACATGAATAATATATTGAAAATGTGGATAAAAAATTTAATTTATACATTCATAAACATATCACCAAGGTCCATCCCCATGGTTTCATAAAAATTACCAAGGTTATCCACCAAGGTATCATAAAACTTTTCATCTCTAGAGATTAATTTATTTACCCAATGAATTGAATCTATATTAGAAAAAAAACTTTTTTTTTTCATTTGATCCAAATAGATCATAATCAAAAATTTCATAAAAACCCCAAAGAGAATAAAAGAAATGAGTTTCATATCAAAATCATGACGTTTTAAAAAGTGATTAAAAACATGATCATTATGTCATTCATAACCCACATAAAGGGAATGCAGGTTTTATGTATGTTAATTATAGAATAAAATATATCATTTTTATTTCTTGATTAATACCCCTGGAAATGAAATAGGTTTGGGTATTCACATAAATAAAATAAGAGAATTTCTTGAGAAAAAATATATATATTTTGAGATGAAAATTCTGTAGCATAACGTCTATGCAACATGGTTTTAGAAAACATTAAAAAGAGAGGGTACAAGGGTCACCCATTAATTAAAAAAAATCATAATATAGTATAGGGACAGAATAAAATGTAAATAAAAACATGGTATGTAAACTTGAGAGACATACCACATAAAAGAGAACTTGAATGAAAAAAAGTAGTTGAGAATTCCCTTACATTGAAGAGTAACTTCTAACACTCTAGGATTGAGACCTTGAGGGAGTGGAAACATTTTGGGAGGAATACTTTGGAGGTAAAAATATTAGATATTCGAGGTTAATGGATTTTTAATGATAGAAAATGAAGTAATGGATTGGTATTTATATTAAAAGAGAGAGTTTTTTCATTAATTTTCAAGGACACCTCGTCGGTGGTCTTTTCAAAACCATGGGATTGACCATGGTATTTTCCCATGGTTTTGGATACTTGGGACACCTCATATAATATTTTATTCCAAATGAGTTGAAAAAAATTTTAAATTACATATTACATCATTACGATGTCATAAAACACACTAAAAACTCAAAAAACTATATTTTTACTGTTCACCAAAAAACAAAAGATTTTATAAAAATCTGATAAATTCAACCTAAACTAATGTCGATGTTCTAAATTCAAAAATGAAATATATTTTATGAAAATAATTTAATAAATATGAGAAATTTAATTTTTAAGTAAAATCACTTTTTACCCGAAAAAATACTAATACTTAACTAATAATTTCTAAAACAGTTATTTACTTATACTATTATATCACATTACCATTAAAGATGCATAAATTATATTTATACTTACTTAAGTGAGGTTACTATTCCATTGGCCATATTACTATTCATAAGGGAAATATTACTATTCATAATTTACTATTCACCAAAAATTAGGTTGATCTTATCAGACTCTAAATTTCTTACTGATCACAACTATATATGTCTGTTTTTTGAAAATCATTTCACATTATTAATTATTTAAAGTATAAAAAATATTTTAAAATAATATTTTTTCAATATTCACCAATAATATGAAACTTCTTAGTAAAAAAACATTAATTCATCCTATATTAATTTTGACATTTGAAATTAAAAAATAATGGTTATTTAACCACAAAAATAAATAACAATTTTATTTATACAAAATAATTACACAAAGTAACTAAGGCCTCATTACATAGCCCCTTATAACACCTGTATAGGAGCTAAGAGTAAGGTGTGTAAAGTTGATATAATCTTATGGTGGCTCAGACAACATTTCCCGAGTGGTGAGTTTTATCAACTTGAACTTCTCCCGTAGATGATTACATTAAAGTTTAACATGTTGAAGCTCAGCTTGGGATTGGTCCAGAGTAAATCCCAGGGACGCTACCTCCTTACCAAGCTCTAACATATGGTATTCATACTGCCTGAGTCTACTGAATGAGGTCATTGACTCTTCTTTCTACATTAATTATTCATTATTATTTCTATTTTAATAAAAAATTATAATATTAAAAATTATTATTATTTCCAATAGTCATATTAACCAATGGTCATATAATGGTGAAACACCGATGGTCATATTTCATTTATACTTATATATTTTTTATTGATTATCACATAGTAAGAAATACATTTTTATGAAACAAAATATTATTCAAATGTTTGGGTCATTACATTATTTCCCTCTTAAGAAATTTCATCCCCAAAATTTCAAATCGTACCCTAAGAAGAGAAAAGGTGAGGGTACTTCATCCTCATAGACTCCTCTGGTTCGCACATGGATTCTTTATATTTTTTTTACCTCCACAAGACTTTAATAAGGTGGGTAGTCTTGTTGTGTAGAACCTTGTCTCTATAATAAAAGATCTGAACTAGCTTCTCCTCATAAGAGAGGTCATGTTCCAATTGTACCACCTCAAGATTTAGTACATGTGTAGGGTCAGGTATGTACTTCCTCAAGAGGGATACATAGAAGACATTATAAACTTGTACTAGATTTAGAGGAAGTGCAAGATGATAGGCCACTGCTCCTACGTGATCAAGGATTTCATAGGGGCCAATGTACCTAGGGTTGAGCTTCCCTTTCTTCCCAAACCTCATAAATCTCTTCCAAGGTGAAATTCAAAAAATAATTTATCCCTAACATCGAACTCCAAGTCCCTTTGACGGTTGTCAGCATAGCTATTTTGTTGACACTAAGAATTCTTAATGTGTTGTTGGATGGAATGAACCTTTTCTGTCATCTCTTTGACAAGATCAAGACCAAAAATATTTCTCTCACCAACTTCATCCCAACAAGTAGGAGTTCTATATCACTTCCCTAATAGAGCTTCATAGGGTTCCATTTGAATGCTCGAGTGGAAACTATTGTTGTAAGAGAACTCAACTAATAGGAGATATTGATCCAATCCACATTTAAATTCCATTGACCATGTTCTTAGCATGTACTCAAGTGTTTTAATAGTCCTTTCAGTTTGGTCATCAGTTTGGGGGTGACAGGCTGTACTGAAATTCAATTCAGTACACAGAGCATGTTGAAGACTTCTCCAGAATTTTGATGTAAACCTTGGATCACAACCAGATATGATAGAAAGTGGAACTCCATGAAGCCTTACCATTTCCTCCACGTAAATCCTAGAAAGTTGATCAAGAGAGAAATCTTATTGAATACTGATAAAATGGAAAGTCTTGGTTAGACGGTCCACTATAACCCATATTGAATTGTTTCCTTCAGATGTTCTTCGGAGACTAGTGACAAAGTCCATTGTGATATTGTTCCACTACCATGCTGGTATGGGTAGTTGTTGTAATACCCCCTTAGAAATTTGTTGCTCTGCCTTAACTTGTTGACATACCAAGAACCTTGTAGTCTAGTCAGCAATCCCCATTTTCATATTATCCCACCGAAAAATATCACGAAGGTCCCTATACATTTTCGTGCTTCTAGGATGTATAGAGAAATTAGAGCTATGATCTTCATCCATAAACTCCTTTATTTCTGGAATATATGGAAGACATAGTCTCATATGAAATTTTAGTATGCCTTATTGATCAATATTGAACTCAGGAAACTTTCCATCCTTCACAGCCTCAAACTTATTTTGTAACAAAGGATATTCTTTATGAGATTTCTTGATCTTCTCTAGTAATAACGGTTGAGAAATAATTTGGGATAGATTTGATGATATCCCTTCCCTTATAATTCCCATTTTTAGTTTCACTATGTCTTTGATCAAGGGATCTCCTTGGATCCTCATCATGTATAGAATAATAGGGTCTTTCCTACTTAATGCATCATCGACTTTGTTTGCTATTCTAGGATGATAATGAATTAAACAATCATAGTCTTTAAGAAGTTCCAACAATCTCCTCTGTCTCATGTTCAATTCATTTTGTGTTAAAATAGACTTCAAACTTTGACGGTCTATGTATATATCACACTTCTCCCTATAAAGATAGTTCCTCCATATATTCAGAGAAAAAACAACCACATCCAACTCTAGATCATGTGTAGGATAGTTCTTCTCATGAGTCCTAAAATTTCAAGATGCATAAGAAATCATTTTTTCATTTTTCATAAGGACGCACCCAATCCCTTTCAGAAATGAATCACTAAAAATAATGAATCCTTCTCCACTTGAAGGAAAAGTTAATACGGGTGTAGTAACCAATATCTTCTTAAGCTCTTGGAAACTTTCCTCACACCCCTTTTTCCAGATGAACTTAACCCCTTTTCGAGTTAACTAGGTTAGTGGATTATAAAGTCGTGAAAAGTATTTCAAAAACCTCCTATAATATCTTGCTAATCCAAGGAAACTAAAAATCTCAGTTATTTTTGTAGGCTGAGGCCACTCTTCTACAACCTTTTTCTGTACAAGGTCAACTGTGATTCCTTCATTGGTTACAATGTTCCCTAAGAAAGAAACTTTTTGTAACCAAAACTCACACTTTATGAACTTTCCAAAAAGCATATCCTTCTATAGAGTTCTCAAAATAACCCTTATTTAATCATCATGATCCTCACAAATTTTAGAATATATCAAAATATCATCAATAAAAACTACCACTAAATTATCAAGGTAGTCATTAACGACTCTATTCATCATATCAATAAAAATATTTGGTGCATTATTCAGTCCAAAGGGCATAAAAACAAATTCATAATGCCCATATCTTGATCAAAAGGTAGTTTTTGGAATATCTTCTTTCTCCACCCTCAATTGATGATTACAAGATCAAAGATCAATCTTGGAGAAGAATTGAGCCCCACAAAGTTAGTCAAACAAGTCATCAATTCTTGGAAGAGTGTATTTATTCGTCACTGTGATCCTGTTTAGTTCTCTATAATCAATGCATAGCCGCATTGATCCATCCTTCTTCTTCACAAATAGAATAGGTGCTCCCCAAGGAGACACATTCGGTTAGATAAACCCCTTCACCAAAAGATCTTGGAGTTTCTTCTTTAATTCTTATAGCTCCAAATTTTCCATCCTATATGAGGTCTTTGATATCAGATGATATCCAAGTACAAGTTCAATAGAGAACTCTACATCTCTTTATAGGGGAGGTCCATGTAACTTCTTAGGAAATACGTCAATGTATTCTAAGATGATGGGGACATTTTCTATCCTTATACTCTCATTTCATTCTTCTTATTCACCAATAAACTTGATAAATAAGGATATAGAAGGTGATTCTAGACAAAGATCAAGTTGAGATATCTCTCATTGAAAGATATCTGTATGCTGTCCATTTAATACTATCGATATTTCCTTGCTTCTACATTTGATCTTAGAATTATAACTTGAGATCCAGTCCATCCCTAGTATAATTTCAAATTCTAACATGAGAATAAATACTAGATTTTCAATAATATTGTGCTCACTAAAGTAAATACTAGTGTTTTTAAACACTGATGATTCTTGGATAATCCCACTAGGAGTCTTGACTGATAACTCTACCTTTAGAAATTCAGGAGTTTATTCTAAACTCTTTACAAACTTGGAGGAAATAAAGGAATGCGTAGAACCATAATCAAACAAAGTAATTGATAGCTTTGAGATAAAAACAAGAGTACCTACCACCATATCATTTGGACCTTCAACATCTTCTGTCATGATAGAAAAATCATGACCTTGCTCCCTTGGCCTTTCCTGAGGCTGATGGTGATTCCCATCCATTGCCCTCATATTTAGATAGTGATTGGAAAAGTTCCCAAGCTGTCCACACTTGAATCATTGGACTTCAGGTAGGACCTAAAACATATTTTCTTTGTTGTTAGTGTTGGTATGTTGAGGATTCATCAAACAACAAAAATTCCATGCGATATGGCCATCAATTTTACACTTGTAGCACATCCCACTCCTAATCAGGCAGTTCCCCAAATGTTTCTTCCCACACTTATTACACATGGGAAGTTTCACTTGCTTTCCTCCTCTTCCCTGATCAAATATCGTCCCTAAGATTGGATCCATTGTTCTCTTCTTGTTATTTAATTTATGAGACCACTGCATCTCACCAAACTTCAGTTTGACTTTCATAGCACTCCACACAATCTTCTCATAGATATCATAGTCTCAGTTGGATAGATTCTTCTATAGATGAGGTCTTAGTCCACCAAAAAATCTATTAACCTTCCCATTAGGATCCATGAAACATCTTGAGGTGTAATTGGAAAGTATTGTGAAGTTCATCTCATAGCTTCCAACAGATTCATTCTCCTTCTGCTTTATCTCAATAAACTCCTTCTCTATTTTTGTTCTCATCGAACGAGGGAAATACTTATTGAAGAAGATCCCTATGAACTCTTCCCACTCCATAGCTTCAACCTCCACTCTTGGCCTCATGTTTTTAATCAGTTCCCACCACTGATCAACTTCTCCCCATAAGTGGTAAATAGATAGGGTGACCTTCTCTTGTTCTAAACTGTGGAGTAAAAAAATGATATTTTCGATAGAGATGATCCAATATTCAATAATCAATGGGTCCATATATCCAATGAAGGTTGGTGGTCATTGATGTATAAAGGACTCAACAGAAATTTGTTCCCTTCACGGTGAAATTGGTATCTCAGTTTGATTCAAGTTATTTCCCATAACTAGAGTCATTTGGTTCATCATTCTCATGAAAGTTTCTATTCTAGCTTCCATAAAAGGGTCATCAGCACATGGTCCATTGCAGTCACCATTTGCATGGTTCTTTATATTTCTCACCATTTTATAAAAGAATAAAACCTTAGTGATAAATGTATTCAATTTATCAAATATTTTATCTTTAAAGGTTTTTTATGTCTTAAAACTTCATGCTTAAACATATTATTCTTTAAAAACAATTACATTTCTCTATAAATCCTTCATAATTATTCATAAAAATCTTGTAATTAACCAAACATATCCCTTAGTATTGTCAAAATAGGAGTGCATCAAGTCCCTTTTTCATTTACCAGTTCCCATTCGAGTCTAGCTCAAAGCAATGTTTTTAGGTTTTATCCTTAGATACATTTGTGCCAAAGCTACATCCACTTGTTTGTATCCAGACAGGTATTTATTCGTTTGAAAACCACTTACTTAATATTTCACCAAAATACTATGAATTTATCCTATATTTAAACTTTTATATAGGTTTCTTCATGATGTTTTCATATCCTAATTTCCACAAATAACTAAACTATCTTTTGATACCAACTATGGCATCCCGCCTTTTTATTACATAACTTTTTATTACATTTTACAAACCGAGGATCTTTAAAGTCTAGTGTCTTGGAAAAAGGTACATAATAGATAAAAAATATAAAATTATTTTAATACTCTTGAAAGTATTATTTAAGAGTTCATCCTAAGTAAAATTATTACATCTTATAACCTCGGGACATACATCAAAGGAAAGGGTGATCATAAGGCCGAGTAAGGGAAAACAAGGAAAACAATTTATATGTGACTTGAGAGAATACAATAAGAACATGAGGAAATATCATAAAGTCACAAGAAGAGAAATATTATTCTAATAATAACTTGAATAATATCTTTAAAATTGGGCTACAACATTTAATCTATATATTATTAATCATATCAACAAGGTCCATCCCCAAGGTTTCATAAAAATTACCAAGGTTATTCACCAAGGTATCATTAACTTGTCATCTCTAGAGATTAATTTCTTTACCCAATACATTGGATACCTATCAAGGAAAAACCTTAATATATATTTATTTTCATGTGATCCAAATAGATCATAATCAAAAATTTCATAAATAACCTAAAGAGAATAAAATAAATGGGTTTTATATCAAAATCATGATGTTTTAAAAAGTGATTAAAAACATGACCATTATGTCATTCATAAACCACAGAAAGGGAATGAGGGTTTTATGTATGTCAATTCCAGAATCTAATATATCATATTTATGTCTTGATGAATACCCCTTGAAATGAAATAGGTTTGGTTATTCACATAAATAAAATATGATAATTTCTTGAGAAAAAAGAGAGAGATTTTGAGACGAAAATTCTGCAGCATAACGGCTATGAAACATAGTTTTAAAAAACATTAAAAAGAGAAGGTATAGAGGTCACCCATTAATAAAATACTCATAATATATTATAGGTATTGAATAAAATGTAAATAATAACATGGTATGGAAACTTGAAATATATAACACATATAAGATAACTTGAATGAAAAAAAGAAGTTGAGAATTCCCTTACCTTGAAGGCAACTTCTAAAACTCCAGGATCGAGACATTGAGGGCTTGGGGACACTTTGGTAGGACTCCATGGGAGGTAAAAATATCAGAGATTATAGGGTAATTAATTTTTAATGAAATAAAACGAAATAATTTCTTGGTATTTATAGTAAAAGAGGGGGAGTTTTTTTTACTAATTTTTAAGGACACCTCATCGGTGGTATTTGAAAAACCATGGGCTTGACCACGGTATTTTCCCATGGTTTTGGACATTGGGACACATAATATAATATTTTAATCCAAATGAGTTAACAAAAATTTTGAATTACATATTCCATCATTATGATGTCATAAAACACACTTAAAACTCAAAAACTGTACTTTTTTTACTATTCATCAAAAAACAAAACATTTTATAAAAATATCATAAATTCACCCTAACCTAATATCGATGTTCTAAATTCAAAAATGAACTCCATTTTATGAAAATAATTTTCTAAATATGAGAAATTTAATTTTTAGGTAAAATCACTATTTACCTGGAAAAATACTAAAACTTAAGTAATAATTTCTAAAATAGTTATTTACTTATACTATTATATCACATTACCATTCAAGATGCCTAAATTATATCTATAATTACTTAAGTGAGGTTACTATTCCATTGGTTATATTACTATTCATAAGGGTAATATTATGATTCATAATTTACTATTCCCCAAAAATTAAGTTGATCTTATCAGACTCTAAATTTCTTACTGATCATAACCATATATTTCTATTATTTGGAAATAATTTCACATTATTAATTATTTAAAGTGTAAAAAATATTTTTAAATACTCTTTTTCTTTCAACATTCATCAATAATATGAATCTTCTTAGAAAAAACCAAAAATTCATCATATATTTTTGTTTACATTTGAAATTCAAAAATGATTGTTATTTTACCATAATAAGAAATGAAAATATTATTTATAACAAAGTATTACACAAAGTAACTAAGGCCTCATTATATAGCCCTTTATAACACCTACATAGGTCCTAAGATTAAGGTGTTAAAAGGTGATAGAATCTTGTGGCGGCTCAGACAACATTTCCTGAGTGGTGATTTCTATCAACTTAAACTTCTCCTATAAAAGATTACATTCAAGATTAACACGTTGAAGCTCAGATTGGGCTTGGTCCAGAGTAAAGTCCAGTGATTCTACCTCCTTCCCAAGCTCAGACAGATGGGCTTTGTATGGTCATGGATTGGTAGGTGATGTTTCAAGAAAGAAATTATTTTTCAAAAGTTCAGGTCGTTACGCCTAGAGGAGGAGAGGCTGGGCAATTGACTATTTGAGGTAAGATTCTTGTATCTTCCATGATTTCTAGTGCTTTGTTTTATAAGAGTGCCACACACTCTTTTATTTCTGCTTGGTTTGTGTTTTTTTGGGTCTATTGGTGGAGAGTTAGTGTGGAGTTGTGTTGATTAACACACCTTTAGGGGTGAGAGTAGGAAATATCAGGAAATATAAGGGTTGTTATCTTGAGGTCGGTGGATACCATTTTCTGTGAGACTTTTTTATCCTTGAAATATCAGATTTTGATCTAATCATGGTCATGGATTGGTAGGTGATGTTCCAAGACTATATTAATTATTACCATCTCTGGGTAACATTCAAGTCTCTTGAGGGATACACTTATGCCCATCATTTTTAATGAGACATCTGAGTATGCCATGTAGGTCCAGCTTGTCAGTGGTTGGGTGAGCTCACAACCCAAGTATCTTGTCTTGTACTTGATGATGGGGAAGTTGAGTAGATTGTATTTCCTCATGTGGTGGATTAGTTTCAAGATGTGTTTTCTGAGGACTTTTCAGGGTTTATAACCAAGAGATATGTCGAGTTCATGATAGAGTTACTTCCAGGGGAAAAACTAGTTTCCATTCTACCATATAGAATGGAACCAGTAAAACTCCATGAACTTAAAACTTAGTTAGAGGAGTTGGAGCATAAGGGTTCATCCATCCTAGTACATTTCCTTGGGGATCTCTAGTGTTGTTTTCAAATAAGGATGTTGATTATATAAATATGAATCAGATGAAGGTTAAGAACTGATACCCTATTCCTCAAATTGATGATCTTTTGACCATTTATAAGTGCTTTAGTGTTCTCCAATATTGATCTAAGGTTAGGGTACCTTCAGCTAAGGGTGAAACCTTCTTATGTATCATGGACTACCTTCGGGATCAGGTATGGATCGTAAGTGTTTATTTTTATTCCATTTGGGTTGAACAATGTACCAGTAGTATTTATGGCCCCGATGAATCAAATCTTTCACCCTTATCAAGATTAGTTTATAGTTGTATTTGTTGATGACATCTTGGTGTACTCAAAGAATCATGATTATTATGGAAAAAATATTAAAATCATCTTGAGTACACTAACAGAGCACAAGATATACACCAAGCTATCCAAATGTCATTTCTGGATTAACAGGATGCATTTCTTGGGTCACATCATCTCAGTGGAAGGAATGTCAGTGGACCCTGATAAAGTGAAAGAGGTTGTATCTTGGGAGGAACCCAATTTTTTTTTGATGTATGATGTTTTTTTGGATTGGTGGGCTATTAATGAAGGTTCATCAAAGAATTTTCCCATCTGACAGTGCTGATTTTGGGTTTGACTAAGAAGGGTGTCAATTTTGAATTGTTTATAGAATGTGATAATTCTTTCCAATGGTTAATGAAGTGGTTTACTACCACATCAATTCTAATATTTCCCATGATTTGTAAGGGGTATACCTTGTTTTGTGGTGTGTTTGGTGTTAGTCTTGGGATAGTGTTGATGAAGGATTATTGGGTTATAGAATATGTTTCATGATAGTTAAGGCCACATGAAATAAATTACCCTACCCATGATCTTGAGTTATCCACAGTAGTTTATACCTTAAATTTTTGGAGTCACTACTTTTTGGGAGAGCAGATCACCATGTATACTAATCATAAGAGTCTTAAATATATATTATCTCAATATTATTTGAATCTTTAATAGAAAATATGGGTTGATTAAATAATTTATTTTGACTTTGAGCTGGTTTACACATAGGGAAAGTGGAATAATTTTGTGGATGAATTTAGTCAGAAGACTCAAAATCAAGAAATTCAGGAATCCAGTTCTGAGTGGAAGATAATGAAATTGTTTTCTAAGGTTCATTTGGAGGTGTAGGATGATCAAAGATAGATAAAACTTATGCCAATAACAGTTGATTTGACACTATTGATCTGGGTCAAGGAGAGTCATCTTGAGGATACCAAGTGTTTGACTATGAGGGAAAGAGTTAAAGGCGGGGAGTCACCTTATGATTTGATTTTTGGGGATGATGGGATCATGTGCATTCATGGATTTATTATTGTGCTAAATATTATGTGAGAAGAGTTTATACATGAGTTCTGTGCACCAAAGTGGGAAGTGCATCATCGTTTAACAAAAATTAATTATGATCTTCAGAGGCAGTATTGTTGGATATGAACGAAGAAAGAGGTCGTATGTTTCATGGAAAGATACCTTACCTATCAGCAACTTAATGTAGTGCATCAACAAATAAGTGTTTTTTATAGTTTCTTTCATTCTGGAATGGAAATGGGATGATTTAAAGATGGATTATATGGTGGGTCTTCCGAGGACAGCTTAGAAGAATGATGCAATCTGGGTGGTTGTGGATTGGTTGACTAAGGGGGATCATTTCTTGAAAATTTGAGATACCTTTACTATTGAAAAGTTGGGTGAGTTATATGTTCAGGAAATAGTGAGGTTTTATGGCATACCATAGACTATAGTTCTAGATTGTGATATGCATTTCACATCACACTTCTAGTAGGGAATTTAGTACCCAAGTGTTTTGAGTATGGATTTTCACTCAAAGACGGATGGGAAATCCAAGCATACTATCCAGGCCTTAGAGGACATGTTGGGGGCTTATGTCCTATATTTTGGTGAATCATGGGAAATGAAATTTTTGATTTTTTATTTTTCATAAAACAATATTTTCCAGGATACGATTCATATGGAAATTTTTTAGGCACTCTATGGTTAACCATGTAGATATCCATTGTGTTGGTTAGGGGAAGGGGGATTAGAGTTGCTAGGACCGAATCCCGTGTAGGAAATGTCAGAGAAGGTTTATTTGATTTGGAAACATATGGAAATGGATCAGAGTATGAAGAATTTGTATGTAGACCATCTTTGTTGACCTCTTGGTTTTGTGGTGGGTGATCGTGTGCTTCTTCGAGTGTATCCAAGGTTGGTTCACCATCAGATTCAGAAATAGGGTAAGTTGGTGACCGAGTACATGGGGTCGTTGGTGATTATGGAGAGGATCAGACTAGTGGCTTACTGATTGGATCTTCCATATAGGTATAGTGGTATTAACAATGTTTTTCATGTGTCACAACTTTGATAGTATCACCCTAACCCATCTCATGTGATTGATGTTGAGGATGTTGAGCTAGAGGATGATGCGTCCATTGAGGAGCATCCTATTTTCATTGTGGATCATAGCGAGAATGTATTGTGGGAAACAATTTTGCCTTTTTTTTATTTTTTTGGTAGCATGGTAATTTTCAGGAAGAAACTTCAGAGCGAGAGTCGAATTGGAGGGCCCAATGTCCTGATCGTTTTTTCTTTAGAAGCTCAGCTATGTTCAGAAGTGAGGCTTGAGGATGATCCATTTTAAGGTGGGGAGTTCGTAAGATCCCAGACTTTTTGGAGTTATTTCTTTATTAAAATTTTTATTTTAATATTTTTTTATTAATGGAATGTCTACTGAGTGTATAAGGGGACTTGAGGGTGTTCTAGGGGTTTGGGGAAGGAAAGGAAGGAAAACCGGGCCAACATGTGCATGTCGCATAGTTAGAGAAAACCGTGAAAGGGGGAGGCCAAACCATGAAACCTTGTACAAAGTCATTTCACATGGTTGGTGCATAGTTTTTCAAACTATGCAGCCTCCCCAGGTAACCATGTGACTTAGACACCTCTTAGACAGAGGCTGGAATACAGTTGGCTCATGGTTTGGAAAACTGTGTGGCCAAACCGTGCGGCTCATTAAAAATAGATTTTTACCAGATTGCATCTCCCATGTCTGTCTCTACTTCTCCTCTCCACCACATACTCGATTCCACCTCTCTATCCTTGCACCTCTACTCTACTCCTCCACCTCCAATTAGTCAGCCTCATGCCACATATATCCTTTTTTAGAACTGATACTGCTCGACTCTCTGTACGAAGTCACAACACTAGCTTCCCACATTCAAGGTGCTCCTACACATGTCACTGGTAGGGGATCCTCTATGAATCACCATTTTTTAGCACAATAATCAGTCTGTTGTTGCTCTCAAGATCCCCTACACAATATGTAGTAACCCTGAAATTTCATTAACCCTAACTGTATTTCCATTTTTTTCTTGTATACATTAGGTGAAAAATCCTTCATTCCTTCATTTGTGGGTTTCTAATTCATGTTCTATGATTTAGGAAGGAATCCCTAAGTTTGAAACACTAATTTCATTTTCTCTCTCAACACTGATTTCCATGAATATTTACTCTTCATCACTGGTTGCTATAATTATAGCACAAAATCTACTCATTCATCCCCTAATGAAATTTATTTTCAACCAAATATGTAGTTCCATCAGATGAGAATTATAAAGGATGGTGTAACATCAACTTTCCTTCTAGGTGTAGAGGATTTTTCAGTTCACTACCTCAGACATCCTTCATCTATGTCATGTGCTATAGAGACTCTTGGGGGAAGTTAGGGAATATCAAAGGCTCATATAAACCACTCAAATAAGTTAGATATTTGTTTTTTTCCTGGAGATCCCTATTCACATCCTACATTTGAGGAACTTTAGCCCTGAAAAAATTTGATATTGAAAATATCTAGAAATAAATCTGTTGACATGTGTAGTACTCATACTAAAGTTCCAAATCTAGAGGTTGAGATTGATTTTCTAGTTAATTCTATGTAAAGAAGTAAATAATAGGAAGGTAAGTATAAAAATGAACCTATTTCTATTTGTAGAGAAGCTAAGTTATAGGACCCTGAAAAAGTCCATGAAGATATTTTTGATGTTTTTGTTGCACAAGTTTTGGAGGCCTACCATTCATCTAGAATGATTGATTATAATTATGTTCTTCCTCCACATTTAGATACCACATGTAGTTAAAAGAGAAATTGGATGGAAATGGAACCTCCAATAAGGAAGTGAAATATAATGAATTTTTACCATGAAGTTATTTTAATGTTATTGACTCCACTTTTCTTACTGAAGGATGTACCCAAAAAATTAGTGTTAAGACCATAATTTTTTTAAAAGAAGTTAGAGGTAGTTTCAGAGGATTGCTGGGATATGGATATAGAGACATGTTTTGATATTGATTTTATAACTGAGAATATTCCAAGGAAAATAAACTGGGAGGATCATATACCCCAAAACTCGTATCATTGGGAGTTGTAAATGGATCTCTCTAAAATATTTTAGGACCGACCCATATAGTCCAAATATACCATGAGAGAGTTTTTTCTTGATCAAAGAATCAATATCAAAGATTATATTATTAGAAGGATGCTTCTTCAAACCACATATTCTTTATTATATGAACCTTTTAAGACTTTATATTTCAGAAAAATCTATGATCCCTGAAAATATTTTTAATCTCACATATACAAAGTTATTTAATTTTTGGTACCACTATCATTGCAGAACTATTGTGAAGTCATTTCATCCAAAGGGATAATGTAGAGAAGAATAGATCTTAGTGAATTTTGAGTTTTCCCTTTTAAGTTTCAGACATATTTGAAAATTGTTGAACTTGTTGACTATTACATTCAACATGAGATAAAAAAACCTATAAATCCGATGACATGCACTCATGCAATATGTTAGTTCTTAAAATTATTCTTGATCTCCTATTACTCTATGTTAAAGTAAGGTTCCTATCAATTTACCTATGAAGTGGTAATGAAGCATTACTGAAATCTATTGCTGCTAACATTGAGAAGTCAAAGAGGATTATATTTTACAAAATTGACCCAGAAAAAGAAGAACATGAGAACCAACATGCTAATAAAGGTGATAAAGAGGAAAAAATGATGTTGATAATGTAACAGAAGATAATGTTGTGGCTGATGATGGTGTTGACGATGAAGATAAAGAGGATTTGAGTGAGGCACCTGATTTGGAGAATATGATTAAATTTATCTACAATCCCAGTCAAATGTATGTAGCATTTACAGAAACTACGTACAAGAGGTATTTGGAACAATTTTTTCAAATGACTTAAGTGAAAATGGATTGCAAGATGGTGATTCCAATGATGAATAATATGAAATATATGGGAAATATGATGATGGTAACTACACTAATGGGGAGTAATGATGAAATCTACATATCTTTATGCCATCAGTGATGGGGTTCTTGGATTATTATTCCTTCATCATGAGTACTTTATAATTATTTGTTAAATAATATATTAATTTATTTTTTGTTATGATATACTGATATTGTTTTATGAATAGAGTTCAATTGATAATTTTAAAAAATACTTTTAGTATGGTTGATATTTAGACAAGGACATTTCTGGATGAATCTGAGAAATTACATCAAAATTTTAATGTCTTAATATCATCTCAAGTGAAGATATAATGTCATAAAAATATGCCATATGGGTGCTGTAATTGCAGTTTCCATGATTAGAAATGAGAGAAATTATACCATTTAGGAAACGATGATTGATACCACAACTAATAGCCTCAAAATCAATGATATACAAAATAGGAGATAAGGGATCCCCTTTCTTAATCCCTATTATGGATTTAAAAAATTAATCTCTTTTACTTCATCAGTATATTTCTTATAGCACTATGAATCAAGCTGTGAAAAAATTTCACATTTAAAGAAATAAAGGGGTGATTTTCCTTTGAACAAACCTCTTCATCTTTGCAATCTTCTTCAAAAAAGTTTCATCATCTCATATATTTTTTTTCATTCTTAAGGAAATAATATTTATATACTTTAACTCTAACTACGTTGTTTTTAATTTGAAATAGTGGGTCCATCTTCTATTCTTATCTTGTAAGCTACTTAAATTATTTTCAAATCATCAAGACTTATTGTACTCAAGTCTCTCTCTCTAATTAGATACTTTAGTGTTGAAGTGTGGTGGAAACAAGTTAATAATTATTTTTTGAATGTACTTGTATATGATGGTCTCTCATAGACCCATTATAAAACCTACTGTATCTACCACCTTGATAAAAAAAGCGTACACTATCTTTTTTGGAACCATTTTCACGTTTTTAAACTTATTACTAGACACTATCTTGTGCATTTTTTTGATAATACTCCATCAAAACTCTAATAAAATAATTTTATTTTGTGGTTGAATGTCCATATATAAAACCAGATTGATTATTTGAAATTTTGGTTTATCTTTTAATACTCTACTCAATCACTCTCCCCCAAAGTTTCATGGTAAGAATCATAATATTAATGCCTTTAAAACACTCTCGTTTTTCATTAAATTTTAGTTACAAATTATCATTCCACCACTATAATTCTTTTTCCTTTTGAAAAAACCCATTTTTTACTCCTATAATATATATTGAGAACACTTTTATCCACCTCATCCCTCATGTGGTTGAAAGTTAATCAAACTTCCCATTCAAATTATTTCACAAGTTTAATGAAGGAAAATTCTAGGGAGTTCCAGATATCATCCCCTATATATTGGCTATCTTGTAAAACTGAATTGGGGTCAAATAGAGTTCCATAAAGAAAACTAAATACAATTTCCCATAATCTATCCACTATTATACCACAAAAATTTTCATTGGTGTTCTAGTTACCTGACCATTAGAACTACATATGTATCAAGTGGAATTTTTTTTGAGTCAAAAAAGTCTCAGATGACAAATTCATGGCTGATTGTGCACCTCCACAAAAACTGTCTATGCTATAGTTTTTGAGATTTCTTCACTAAAACTTGTTCGGATGATTGATCTATTAAATAGATGAAGTCAATGTATAGACACATTTTTGAAGAATTATTATGTATTAGATTTCAAAAAATATTAGTTCTAGGTTAATTATATCCCTAAAGATATATCAAAAGGGTCCAAAGTGGTTTAATTAATAGATTTGAATTTCTCCTCCCCTTTCAGTTACATGGTCATTATATGCCTTCTTATTTAATCATAAATAGTCTATTTCTATCTCCTTGGGGGTTGTATCTATATATGTTATTTATACTTCTAATGTCGAATCATGATCTACTAGGTTAGAAATCAAGCATTGGGTGGAACTATTATTTGGTGTCAAGGTGATAGCCATGAATACTTATCGACTCACGAGAAAGGTTAGAAGAGTGGGACCTATGAATAGTATTATAAATACAATCAATTACCGATGTATGATCATTACACTACAACTGGGTCATTCTATTCCACCTCTTAGATAAAAAAACCACCATGTCACCACTTAGAAAACATGTAGACATCATACTCACATTCTAATGTAATTTATAGCATCCATCCATCTATCCTCATACACAAGATATCCTATCAAAATAATTATCACATAAAACATAATAAAATTTTGACACTATTAATTCATATTTCCCTTAATTGGGTTAACCCAAGGGAAATCCTCCACATGGTCATTATTCAACTATCAACATCTTCATGATAAATATTATTAATAAAACTATTCATTTAGGATTCCACTTAACATTCACTAAACCATTCATGAATTGTTAATAATTGCACAACATATTACCCAAAATTTTATTCACAATGTCACAAGAGATTACATACAAGGATAACCAAGTTAATTTTCCCAAGAAATTTACACAAAAGTTCATTCAAGCATTTTATTGATCACTTTGAAGGTAGTGGTTTTAAGGTTAATTATTTATAAATGGTGGACCACTCTTCCTATTTTATCAATTAATTCATGATGATTCAATATTATAAATCATAGTTTAACAATTATTCATCACACATTACAATTTAATCACAAATTAATACTTAATACCATTTCCATTTATTAACTCACCTACTTTAAACTAACCTCTAAAATTGTAATTATCGCATGTTGACCAAAGAAATCACTCTATGAAAGTGAAACAACATGAAAACCCTTATTGAACCCCAAATCCCTAAAATAACGACAAAACTTCATGGAAAAGGATGTGTCCATGGAGAAGGTAACCTAACCTAAATAGAAGAAGGGAAATAATAGGAACCATAATTTTTACTCATGGGAGGTGGTATAGAGAGAGAGTGAATGAGAGATAGATATGACTATAAAAATAAAATAGAGGGGTAAAGGGTAATCACATGACTGAAAATGAAAGAGGAAGAAACAAAAATAAATACCATTTGATCTATTTTTTCAACCAAGTCTTCCCCATTTCACAATTTTTTAAAATAAATCCCATATTTATTTTTAAAGGCCCAAATTTGTATATTCCAATTTAGTTTACCCAAGCCTATTATCCCACATAGATTATTCTAAAACCCTATTTGATATAAAATTTCTCAAGCCCCTTTTAATTCCAAATGATTGTTTATGTTTTAAAATCCTTACAGAACACCTCATTTAACTCTCCCAATGACATTTTAGAGATTTAAAAGTTGGATAAACACTTCCAAAGAGCTATTCTTTTTATAATGGTGCACTTAGTATACAAAATGTTCTATATAATGTTAATATTGTAAGATTCAATGTTGGAATGTAGGTGAAGGAATTGTTTATTCTTCCAAATTAGACTAAAATAAATGGAGGAATCCTAGAAGATCAAGATTTTATTGTTCAATTTTTCTTGGAAGTCTTGGAAGCCTAATTTTAGGGTGATGTTACCAATATTTTTAAGAGTGAACATAGGTTCTAAGATAAAATCCAAGGGAATAATGACTTTTTGGATGATGATGTGAAGTCTCCTTATATAATATAGAGATAACTTTCACATTCCTGGTGAGATAACTCAGTATTAGAAGGATGGGAGGGTGTTAGGTTCTTGCCTAAATGGTGCATGAAACAGTAAAATAAAAACATGACAAACACCTATTTATATTTTATGTTTCCTGAAGAAGAGAAAATAAATGGAATTACAATAGACATGGGAGAAGGAAGAAGATGAATGAGGTAGAAGATACCCAAGGATGAAGATGACTCCTCTAAGAGGCAAGGCCAAACCCTCCTAAGGACTGCTACCCAACTACTTCCAAGAATAAAACCTAAAAAATGATTCATACTCCTTCCCTCCTAACTAATACCTTATTTAATAACCTAAAAAAATACTAACAACCCATCCTCCAACTCCCTAACTGTTACATATAGCCAAAAAAGACTAATAAAGAGAACGACAACAGTTTCCCTGCTATAGCTCTCACTCCACACAAACAACCCATACTTCCTAACACTACCTCCCCCCTTAAAACCACCTTTTCCCCAAGGTGGACCTCTAAAACTTGGTCCACCCCTTTTTCCATGATCAAGATCCTTCTAGTGTGTTGGTTCTTGAACCTCTATGTTCCCTTTATGATTTCTAACATCCCAAGCATCGTTAAGGGTTTAACCTAATAACAAAAACATTTTTTGTAATTTACCTCCTCTTAAGATCTAAAACCTCAAACAAGGAAATACCACTACCACCTTCCTTTCCTTTAGCTGTACCCAACAATGCTAACGCTTCAATATCACTGGCTCCAATTGCAGAATTTTCCCACCTAGTCTTCACTGAATTTGAACAGGTCCCAGGAAGATCCAAAAACAAATAACATCATTTTAGAAAAACTATGGACTAACAATAACCATTGGTGCCTCACTGCATAATTCACTTTCTTAATTTGAACCTTCCAAGAAATATTTAGCCTTATCTTCCAAAAATTATATTGTTACTCTATTAGCTCCATCAACAATTGGAATCCCAAAATAAACCCCCACGTCTTCTCCTCCTCAAATATAATCTCCAATAGCTCTCTCTTAGAAGGATCATGTATTTGTTTTTCACTTCCCCCTTGGATATCATCACTGAACATATAATAACAATATTGGTTTAACCCCCCAAACATACCCCATTAATATCTTCCAGGGGATATGAATTCTATTTAGGTTCATCTGGCTCTGATCCTCATTGCTTCTATGAAGTTGGAACCATTTATTCCATGCCATTACCATAGTTATATAATACCACTAGCTTCAAACGCTCCCATGTTTCACTGATATTTTTATATTTTCATGGGAAAAACTAGAGTTTAAACATGTATTCCATACTCAACTATTCCCATATTAGTTTCATATCCTTTGTAGTGTGATTTATTTGAAAGTATTCCTCTATTTTGAAGATCCAACCACAAGGATCCTACCCTAAAAACATTAGTAGCTCAAGTATATTCATAACATTTCTCTTGAAGTCACCTATATTCTGTATGGAAATTGAGTGTTTTATTTTTTTGTTTGTTTTTTTCCTTTTTCTAGTTGTGTTTGTAACTTATCATGGAGCATGAATTTGGTAGAATTTGGAATACTCTATAACTATTTTTGATTCCATCTCAGTCATCCAAATCCAAATCCAATACAATCCACCATCACATAGTAGCGTGCGTGTCTATGCAGTAGTATTTTCCCTTAATCTCATTTGTCCACGATCATTCTTTACAATGAATGTCTCATAGTGATTTTTTGGGTTTGGGTTTGATTATTGAGGGAGAAAATCATTTCATAGGTACATAATGGAATAGTATGTGCCTTCCTTACCTGTTACTTCACTAGTTTTGTGGTTGGAGAGTGCTCAGAGGAGGCTAGAGTAGGTTCAGTGGAGTTGGAGCTATAACAGAATTTCAGCAAAAATTTTATGCTGTAAAATAAGAGTTTACAATATAAGTATGTGTTTTATGTCTTGTCAAGCCAAAAACGTATGACTTGTGTGTAGCGAGGGGATACCACATGAGATGAGTTTATGCTATAAATGTGAAATTTATTTTATAAGTTTAATCTAGCCTTAGGCACCATTTTTTTAGTGTAAAAGGAGTTTATGACCTAAATGTTGGATTTACAATGTAATTTTTGTAGGTTTGTAGAATTTATGGCATAAACTTTTAATTTATGATGTAAAAGGGGTGAGTTGCAGGTTGTTTATAAGCCTTTTTAGGCTGAATTTCCATTTATTCAGCCACTTTTTCTCTCTCTTGAATGTGGGAAATAACCTAGGCGATTTTGGGTGATCTTTCGGCCCATCTTCCCTTTCCTCGATTCTTTGGTTATAGTGGTTACCCATTGATGATGCATAGAGAGTTTTTATCTCTTAATCATGGTTTTATTTTGGTTCTTCTCTCATAGTTTCACCATAGTGGTGCTGTTTTGATCTGGGTATGTGTTGGGTCACATTTTGGGGATCCCCTGATGTGTTTTAGGCTGATCCATGGTTCCACTTGTGTGGTTGTGAGTTGCGATCTATTTATTATTTCTCTCCAAAATGTGTAATGATATTAGAAATATTATTTGAGGTAGGAGATCCTCATTCTCCCCTTTTTACATGTTATGTATATGGATTTCATGATTTTTCTTTCCATTGGGTGGATATTAAGAGTTTTCATAATAATATAATAAATTAGAATGTTTGAAATTGATGGGTATGGGGAGATATTTCATGAATTACTACTTTGATATATGTTGTTGTTGATGATATTATGCCATGTTATTACCTTTCTGAAAATGACAGCTATTGAGAGCCTTGTTTTCATTGTATGTGATATGATGTGATAACACTAGGTGTGTTGTTTCATGATCACAACCTAAATAAAATGATAAAGAAAATTTATTTGGATAATAAATTGGTTTCCCTTAAATTTTTTTTGTGTGACAATACCCATTCTAAATAAATAAGCAATGTAATTAAAACCCTTAAATAAATTATGGAAGATGGGATGTGTGCTTTTGTGTGAAATTGATTTGCTGTGTTTCCTTGTGTTTTATAAGTTGATTTTCTTGGGTGGAGATGATCGATTGGGATTTTCGATGTGTGGGGTTGTAATGTGGTGGATGGTTGGCATTGATGCGATGTGGGAAATTGTGTGATGTGGTGCGTAGAGGTTATGTTGTGTGGTTGAGGTTCATATAGGTGTGGTGAGTGGTGGTAGTGTGTGGTGGTTATGTATTGAAGATTTGTTGTAAGATGTGGTTGAGATCTGCGATGTGTGGTTGCTTTGGTAAAGTAGAAAACCAACTCTGGTTGATATCCGATTCAGAACCCGAACTGGCCCACCACAAACCTGAGGAGTGTCACTGACCCCCACCCTATGTTGATAATAAGAATCAATGGTATTTAACATAACCATTGAGGATGGTTTTATCCTAAATAATATGAAATAACCCAACATACAAACAAGAAAAAACATAAATAAGAAAGAACAAACCAAAGAAGACATCTCAAATAAATAAATAAGTAATACAAAGTTAAAAAAACTACAATGGAATCTGAAGAGACAAAATAGAAGACCAAATATTCCAAGACAAACTCGATTCAACCGGTTGTACAAACCGAAGGTCCAAACACCAACTACATGTGACACTAGAGTCACCACCATGATCCCAACACTGACCACTTCTGAATCATGGTGGCACTGGATCCAAACTAAATTTGTGACCTTAAAAGACCTACACAAGACATGAACACTACATACCCACCAACATGTGTATATAGGGTGTGAGCCAAAGCCAGTTGGATACCACCATGAGTCTATTCCACTTTGTTTCTCTAAGAAACCAATTATTCTATTTGTAAAACAAGGCATGTAAAAATAGGTTTTCATTTTCACTTTAAAGAATAGAGAAACCCCACTTTAAAAGGCATGATAATATGAATTCCCCTTTTTAAAACTACACCCCCCTTTTCCATTAAAATCTCTCTCACACACCCATATCAGGGTAAGAAAGGAAATGAGGGTATACATTTAAGAAGAAATAATCTAAATAACGGATGGAATAACACTAGCCCAAAACAAGGCTAAACCACACAAGGATCAACACACTAAGCAAGTCCATCCAATAAACAAAAAAATCATTAGACGATATGTTTAAAAAATTAATAATCATAGATACATAACATGAGGTGAAACCATGAGGACAAAAATGACCACACAAGACATACAAACATGAACTTAACTTTTAGTAGGGTATAGTCACACATTATACACCAAATATATCTAAGTAGCCTCCTTAGTGATAATCCACAAATCCATGTTTCATGTACAACTAAGGGGGGTATATCCAGTGATAAACCTAAACTAGCCAAGTAATGTCCCACTACTTCCCAATTAACAACCTTGATATATTCATGGAATAATAACAAAGGTGGTCCATGAAAAATAATGTCATCACATGAAAATAACAATCCCCTAGGGCTACAACCACAATTACAACTTTTCCACCTCCCACACTACCCTCAAAGTGATCCCCAACACACAAGCACAACATGAGTCCCATAACCAAGCATCCATTACATGGATAAACACAACATCAACTAAAGAACAAGGGCTCAACAAGGGCATGGTCAGCAATCAACACATCAAAGGGTGCCAAATAGGACATCAATTCTATACATATAACATATACATTGGGAATCCAATTTTCAAAAAAACATGGAATGCCAACACAATTCCAAAGTAAAACATAATCATCAACAAATACAACCACACCAATCAACAAAAACTCCATTCCACATATTAACATCAAACAAACTTTTAAAACATGAAAAAACTCTTTTAAATCAAAAGGAAAACCACATTGGAAACCTTTTTATTCTTAAAACACAAAAAACAAGTACATTTCTTTAAGAAAACCAAACTTTTCATTTTATCAGAACATGGGGAGTTTATAAAATACCTTTTTTCATCAAAAAACCATTTCAATCATGAAATTACACAAATTTTCCAGATGAATATTAATCAAAATCAATGTAAAATATAACAAAACAACCCTAGATAGTAAAAACCATTATTATATAGTCCAAAAATAAATTTATAAAACCCAAGAAATAGTGGAACTCTTGAATAAAATCAATTGAAATGGAAACACCTACCTTAAGTGTCAAGACCATTTCACCTTCGACAAAATAAACCTAATAGGTAATCCTACTACAAATCATCAAGGAGGATTTTATAAGGAGTAAGAAACCCCATGGGAGTTTCTTGGGTCATGGGAGTCGAATGGGAGTGGATTAGGGTAGAATCCTCAAATAAAAGGAAAAGGGAAAAAATAACCCAACCTGGGAAGGCTGCATGGTTACCCCACCTAGTTTTCCAAACTATGTAGATCACCTTTGTTAATAGGTACATAATATGCACCCCTAGGCTGCACAATTACATAAACTGTTCACCCAAACTGTTCTATCCCAGGAAACCCATTGAATACGGTGCACAATTTCCCCTAGAGAGCCTACACAATTTACAAATCGCGCACCTTAATTGTACACTACTGGAAAAGCCTCCAAAACTCCAAATTTTGACACAGAACACCCCCAAACTCAAAATAAAAAGAAACCTTAAGATTAATACTAATAAAGTGACTTTAATTTGTGTAATAGGTAAGTTGGTTTGGTTTATTTGGAGTAGGGATGATGGTGAATGTGTGGTGTTGTGATAGTGGTTGATGTGAGATGGGTGAGTTGTTCTGTGGTGTGGTTGTGATAGTTGCTTGGTTAGCCATGATTAAATGATGATGTTGAATGAAATAAATAAATGAATGGGGTGTAAATTGATTTGTGGTAAACTAATTAAACGAGTTGAATAAAATAATGGGTTGTGTAATGTGAAATTGAAAGACTAAATGAATAAAAGTGGTGGAACCTCTAACTAAAAGTGAGAAATATTATGTGTCTTGTGTGGTGATTGTGAGATGTAATGCATATATTGGTGGAATTGGTTATGATAGTTGATGTGTGGTATGGTGGTGGTGATGTGGTGTTCTCTAGTGTATTTTATGTGAACCCATATGCTGTGTGTTGTGTTTTATCTATATATTATGTATGTTTATGTTATTTATATACGCGCCCCACCCAAGATGGATAACCTTACCAATTCTTAGAGGTTCTAGGTTCTGGGTGTTTTAACCAACATCCAAGATGGTGATGATATAGACAACTTACTAACCCCCTTCTCCACTCTTCTTTTAGCAGTGATAGCCCATGTGTATTTGTGTGAGATGTGCAGTGATAACCTAGGTTCATTCAAGATTGATGCGATGCGATGAGGCTATGATGAGATGTGATTTTTTAGTGGGGTTAATGCATGGTTGGAGGTGGGAAAAAGGATTTTTTCCTTCACATTCATGATATTTTACTGCTCTGGTTATATGATGAGATGAGATGTGATGACCTAATGTTTTTGGGAAAGACGCGGTGTGGTGATGCCTAATGATAACACATGATGTTGGACCTTACGAGGGTGGGGTAGGTAGGGATGCATCTTAAAAAACATTAGAGATGGTCCAGGAGTCTTTAGGCGATATGTGATATGATTTCATGTGACGTGGTTGTGATGTGATATGTATGGAAGGGATGAGATCACAAGACATGTGACATTAGGACTTGGGAGTGACAAATCAGTGGGGGAGTGAAAATGAGGTTGTTTCTTTGTTATGATCTCAATATTATATAATTATATAGGATGCGTGATTCGGTTAGCGAGTAATAGTGAGGCTGGGTTCTAGTTAGTTAACATTTATAGGTGCTTGTTGGTTCTTTTGTTTGTTCAATGGTGCATTAGAATTCTATTTTCACATGTGTATTTGATACCTTGGCTATGTCCCTAATGAGTATTCCTGTTATGCTCACGCTATGTATATAAACTATTTTTTGGGTTTCCAGGAGGACTTTGAAGACCGATCAGAACATTAGCAGATGGGTTTGAGTTTTTGTTGATTCAATTTCGTAGACATATCTTTTGCTATATTTTGGAGACTTTTATATGTATCAATTTACTTTATCCATGCATTATCAAATGATTTTGAGTTTATCTTATGCTATTTTCTAGAGTTTTTAGTGGTTGTTTATTTTATCTCATGATCATGTTTTATATTATAGAGGGTAATTCCTCCCATTTGTGAGATTTTTATGTCCTTGATGCTAGTCTCCAACCCTATGTCTACTATTGGAAGGAATCTAGGGTCATTAACTCTCTTCCTTTATTATGGTGTCTTTGGTGGGAGGAGGTCGTGAAAAAAACATCCTAGAGACCACTCTGCACCCCGGAGGTAAAATGTGGATCATGATTAGAGATGATTGTTATAGAGACCCATACTTGACGTACATAGACATTAAATTACTTTTACGGAATACTTAATACATAACAAAAACAGACACCAAAGGACCATAATAGTTCAGTGTCTTTGGAAACTTGTAACATAATCTTCTAATCTTGGTGAAAGATCTTCAACATCTCCCATAAAATCTTCCCTTTTTTTTCTTACCTAAAACCTTTCTTTATATCCTGGGGAAAAGAAAACATATAAAGGGTGATCTCAAATGCTCTGTAAGGGTAATCATGGAGAAAATAAAACAAACCATATACATTTGAACTTCAAAACATGAACATAAAGTTTAAACATCAAAATCTTGAGTTGTGAAATAAATCTTGGCAGTACGTAAGGAATAGATCATAAAGGAACATCAATCATAATAAAATAGCATGGGAATAAAACATTTAATTGTGTAAAACTATTAATAACATGATATGATTTCCATAGTAGCCAAGACATTGCTGCCAAGACCATCATAGTGGACAAAGTCCCTTTCTTAATCGAGTTCACTCCTCATTCCCGTCCTGTATCACTGAACCAGATTAACATACCATTCTAGCCATGTCTATCTCATGAGATATAAATCTTTACCCAATGTATTTAAGGGAGATATAGGTCCCACCCATCTCATAATGAAATCATTCTTTCGTGTGCCACAAAATAAACATACATCATTCATAATAACCCAATGAATAAAATGGGTTTCATAAACATCATCCCATCATAACATAATCCATATAAAAGAAATGGATATAATTTCATCATAAGAAAAATGAAACCATGTAAATAATAGATACATCAGATTTGAGAAATAAACATACTTAATAATGTCATCTTATATGGAAAATAGTTTTGATAAAACACTTGAAATGAATTCTTGAGAAAAATATCATTTTTCTTCAAAATCATTTTATTTTCTCAAAATTCCATGAAATTTTAAAAGAAAAGGATTTTGTTGAAAATAATCATGAAAACTTTTAGAAGAATCTTCATGAAAATTAGGTATTATAAAACCGTAAAAATCCTTTCATGTTGTATAAGTTAAAAAAAACATTCTCCTCGTACTTTTGTTGGAAAAGTCAAAAAGTACCACATATGGTAAACAAAAGAAAGATTCCTTCCATAACACAAAGTAAAAGTAAAATAGGGGTAAAAATGACTTTAAACATACATGGAAGAATATTAAACACATTATGAAAAACATTTTTATGGATATGGATGAAAAATATAACCCCAGTAAATACTTATGTATAAGCAATCTCAACTAAAAATGAGATTGAAAAATTATCCCTTACCTTAGGTCTGATATGCTTCGTATGTATCTGAAACTTCTATATAATGATATAATAATGTCATTTAATTATAACAGAAATCATATTCATTGTTATGATATCATATATGGTTCACTTATGACTTTATATTACCCGTTCTTTTGTAAATTCCATGTTAAAGCAGCGTTTTGGGTAAAATCATTTTATTTATCGTACGTGTTTGGACTTGTTGTTCTTGAAATTATTATTACTAATATCATGATTTAATTACTTGAAGAATCTAAATCATTATTTATATATCATATATATTCAGTATATATATATATATATAATAGATAGATGAATGAAATGAAATACAACGTTCATGGAGACGGTAGGCTGTACGTACACATGAGTGTTGTTTTCCTTTCCTTATTGACTTGAATGGAAGTAAGGAGATGATATATATATATATACATAAATCAATTAGCTTAATTATTTAATATATTTCATTATTATTCATTATATATACTTTTTAATCATTCTTGAATGGTTAACATGGAGAATGAATCTCATAGCGTCGTGGAGACGGTAATCCGTACGTACGGACGAATGATGATATCATTCACATAATTATTGAATGTAATTATAGTGGATGATATAATATCTCAGAATCATTATGATGTTATAATAACCATATATAGTTATTCTTTACACCATTATACCCATCCAAGTAAGGTGGTGGTGGAAAAACAGATTACACCACGACGTGGAGACGGTATTCCGTACGTATACAAACACTGTGATTTCATTTTCCGAAGGATGGATAGAATGTGAAATGGGGTTGTTTCATATTTAAAATAACATATAAGTATATTAGTGATACTGATGTTATTAATTTATAATTAAACAACTAAATAAGAAGAAGTTGAATAAGAAAGAAACCTGAAAGAATCAGTAGAAGAGATTACCTCTTCTTCGACGCACCTCTTTTAAGCTTCCTCTTAAGGAACTAGAGTTTGTATTTTGAGGAGAACAGAACCTCTATAATGTTTATAGGGAAGTTGATAAGGGAAATGGTCAGGGTTTGGCAGAGCTTCAAGGCTCAAAATTGTGTAAAGAGAAGAGGGAGGAGGTTCCCTTTTATAAGGGAGGAGAGGGGGACTTTAGAAAAAACTTAAAATATTATTTTATAATAAAGTCATATTCAGTTTATAATGGTTCCAAAGTGACTTATTTCAAATATAAAGTGGTTATGGGTCTAAATACTCTCAACCAATAGGTTTTAGACAAGTTTAGGTTACTATTTTAACCTTATCATTTATATTTAACTCTAAGTTAAACAATTTAACTTTTACCGTGTCTTCTTGTTTTCTTACACTATATGGTTAATAAACTTACTATAACAAGACAAAAGAACCCCAAGTTGTTAATTATTAATATATATAACCTTATCTAAGTCATTTGGCAGAACCTTATATTTTTAGGAATAGAATAACAATTAATAATATAATATTTGTTTTAAAAACAATTTTATGTCAATTTTGACACTATTTGGTAATTGTTTTTTGTAAAAATCATAACAGCATGATTAGTTCGAACAAAGTTAATGGAATAAATACTAACATGTCATATTAACCTAAAAAATTAGTTTAATTCATAAAAAGTCTCAAATTACATTTATTTGGGTATTTATGACATAAATTATGTTAATATTTTATTAATAAGGTAAATACTGCATCATCATTGTGTCATTAATAAATTAAAATATTTAATGTCTAAAAATTATAAATAAAATACGATTATGTATGAAATTATTTTATATTTCTAATGAATGTTTATAGTTGAATTTATCTTATGTATAACCCTATATTAAAAATGTTTTAGTTATTAAACATTGATTTTAACTCTTTTAACTTTTCTTTGAAATAAATAATAATAAATGTCCTAATCTAATCCAAGTGGACCTAAATGATAATATTATATTCCTAAGGTTTTTTTTGTCTATTTATACTTATCTAATAGAATTAGGACATGTGTTAGGGTAAAAATAATATCATGTTTACCTTTAATTACCCTATTTACTTTTAACCATGGTAAATAAAAGTAAAAAAGTTACTATTCACCTAAAATTATTTTTATCTTATTGAACCAGATTTTACTCCTTGATATTAACAGTGTCACTTGGATTTTCGAAATTCAACTCACAGAGGAGGGAAAATTATGTTTTATGGACAATTGCAAATGCTCCTATGAGGTGGGTAAAAGACGGTAAAAAGTTCTATAAAATATTTATATCTCTAAAATTGTTATAAAATGACTCCAATGAATTACATTGAACTTATATATATATTATGTATCTATTTTGAAATAAAATAAATTTAAATAAAATAAATAATTATTTAAATAAAAAGTTAGTTTTTAAATATTAACCTAGTGTTTTCACTATTCATCAAAAATTGAAGGTTTTCAGAAAAATACCAAAAATTCATCCTAGGATAATTTTGATATTCCGAATCCAAAAATGAAGTCCATTTTGAAATATAAAATTTATAAATTTTCAAAAAGTGGATATTACTATTCATAACGGCTAGTTCGTAATAATATTATAATAATATCTCGTTTAGTAAAACTCGGTATTGCCTACAACACACGCTATCGAGGAAGGTTGCTCTAGCATGCAACACAAGCCTCATATACTGTAAGCTAATCTTGGTGTAGCGTACAACACAAGACATCAAAGAAATTAAAAATAATATTTCTCATAAAATCTCAGGTGTTACAATTGTCCTCAGGACTCCATGGAGTCTCTCCACCTTCTCTAGGTACTTCCTTGATAAAACCTCCACTAAGATAGACTACTTGATTGCTATAAAGTAGGATAATTTCATCAAATTGTCCACTATCACCCATATAGAATCCTAAACTCCCGGAGCTCAAGGTAAACTGGTGATGAAGTCCATCAAAATGTCTGAATACTTCGACTGATGAAAATTTAATTGATAGAGAAAACTACCAGGAATATAGTGTTCAGCATCCACCTTTAGAAAAACTAAAATTATGACATAAACTTTGAAATTGAATTCTTCAACCCAGGCCACAAAAAATTTCCTCTCAGATCTCGATATACCTTTGTTATGATAGGATGTACTACCATGGGAAAGTGATGGAACTTATGAAGAACCACCTCATGCATCAACAAAGGGATGAAAAACCTCCACTGGAATAACACCCAATATTGTTCATCCTCAGGCCAACCATTAAGGACATCACCAAAGACATCTCAGTCTTTGTAGACCTCGACCTCAGAATCCCTTAGCTGGGACTCCTCCCTAGGTTACACCAAAGACAATTGCACTATCATCTGAAAAGGAAACCTCTTCCACCAACCTATCATATATCAAGATGCATCATTGAGAGATCTTCCATTTCTCTCTAGAATCACGCATAGAATCACTGCATGACTTCCTTCTCAGTGCATCAACTATAACATTTCACTTGCATGATGTATATGAAATCTCAAAGTCATAATCCTTTAATAATTCCATCTACTTTCATTGTCACAATTTTAGGTCACATTGGGAGAATACATACCTCAAGCTCTTATGATTGGTGAAAACAATAAAAATGTTTATCAATGAGGTAATATAACCACAACTTCAAGGAAAAAACAACTGCTGCTAACTCGAGACATGTGTGACATAGTAAAACTCATGGGGACATAAATGTCGAGAACCATAATAAACAACCAATATATATTGCATCAAGACATTTCCCAATCCAAGACATGAAGCATCACAGAAAACCTCAAACTGAAATCACTCTTCTGGAAAACAACAAATTGGAGAGCTATCCAACTTCTCCTTTAAATACTCAAAATCTTCTAGACATTGTTCAGTCCACAAGAATTCCTAATACTTTATTCTCAAGGCTATTAGAAGAATTTAATCCCAAGATATTTCAGATACAAACCTCATATATTGCCTAAAAGACCAAGAAAACCATGTACCAATGAAATAGTCTTTGTGGATGCCCAAGAAACAACTTCCATGATATTTGAAGGATTCATAGTTACACCACCCTGGGACATGAAATAACCTAAGAAATTAACTTCATGAGCCTATAAATCACACCTCAATAGCTTCCGAAATAGCCACTGATGATGAAAAACTCCCAAAATAGTGCACATTTTCCCTATGTGCTCCTTCCCAGTTGAAAAGTGCATAAGAATGTATTTGATAAATACTACCAAAAACCAATTTGGGAACTCTCTGAACACTGTGTTCATCAAACCCTTGAACATGGTTGGATTTTTTGTTACACCAACATAAGTTAACATGAACTCATAATGCCTATAATGAAATAGATAAGAATTCTTCAGATTATCGACATCTTTTCCTACTTCTGATAGAATCCTGACCACATATCGATCTTCAAGAACCAACTAGATCCTTTCATTTGTCTGGTTAAATTATCAATCTATGGAAAATGATTTCAGTTCTTCACTATCACCTGGTTCAATCAATAATAATAAATATAGATACATGGAATTCCATAAACCTTCTTCACAAATAGAATTGGATCACCCCAAGGTGACACACTCAACCAAACAAAACCTCACTAAAAAATATCATCAATCTGTACCCACAACTCTAAAAACTTTAAAGGTTCTATCCTATACAGAGACATAAATATTAGAGAAGCTTAAGACTATAGATCTATCCCAAAATCAATCTTTCATCAAGGGGGTAATTCCATGACCTCCCTAGGAAAGAAATACGAGTACTATTTTTTAACCATGGGAAACACCACTTGCTGAACCTCTGATAAACTCATCATCAGCTCAGTCATCAAGGAAGACAAGGATGTAAAACACCTCAAACCCATCCAAGGGTCTCACTCACCAATGAATACTACAGGTTCTCCATCAGAATCATAGAACAAAATATGACTCTTGATGCAATCCATGATATCATGCATAGAATAAAACCAGTCCATATCGAGCATGATGTTGTATGACTATCTATAAACATTAGAAGTCTCCCTAAGAGAGGTGATACCCCATCATTAGATCATAGTCTCTACAAAATTCATACAGAGTATATCATACTTCAACTAACATATCCAATGATAAGGGAATTTGAAGCCTCTCCACCTCAAGTCCCAAAGAACAGATTAGGGAAGATGATATGAAGGAGTGTGTAACTCCTGAATTCAAAAATGAAACCATGTATAAAAAAAGAAAATAGTGCCTCTAACAAATTCTGACTCACTCAATGCTGGAAAATCTAGAGCATATAGCTAACCATGTCCTACTCTACGAACCCTTTGAACCTGATGGAAACCACCTATATGACTGAAATATGCTCTTTGGGGATGGGAATAATCACATGGATTTTCTCTACCTTTTCCATCTCTCCTCTACTAGTCCAAAGTTAGAGCACCATGCTACTACTCTCTTAGTTGAAATTGTCTCAATGGAAGAACCTGAAGTGAAAAACATGTTGACCACTATATTATTAGAAATTTTGAGAACTATCTCCATTGATAACCTCATCCACCACATTAAAATCATGAATATGATCCCTTGGAAGGGGATTGAGAGTCATCACCCTTGTAGAAATTAGATAATGAGGGCTAAAAACTACCCCCGGTTATACAAAATCTATTTTGTTCAGGCTACTGGGAATCTTGGACTACATATCTGCTACATGGATAATCTTGATGAATCCCACCTTATGATGATATAGCTATAGAAATATTCCTATCAACAAACTATAATCTTTCCAGCACATCAAGATATATGGACAACATAAATAGGGAGACATGGAGCTTGATTTCTGGAAGCAAAGCCTCCTAAAATTTCGTTTCTCTGAACTCCTCATATAGAAACAGGTCCAAAAACATAATGGATAAGGGTTTATAAATGGATCCCGAACTCTTGTACACTGGAACTCTCATATTTGGTGGTAAACAACTCTTGGTGATTGGACACCTTCATGGGCGAAGAAATAAACTCGGATCAGGATTGTTCTTATAACTTCTCCCATAATAGATATGACTCCTCACACTTTATGAGAAATAAGAACAACCACTTCCATACTTCTCCACAAAACATTATCACCACCAATGAAACCCAATGTTCCTTATAATCACAAATAGAACTAAAGGTGATCTATATCTCCTATAACCATTTCTCTATCACCAATTCTGAAACATATCCCTTATACTTTTGCAGACTATAATTCTAAAAATCATGGAGTGTTCTCCTCAAATTTTCTTCATCGTCAACCTCTACTATGTGGCAATATACTGGAACATCCTGTTGAACATATTCAGTGTGAATATGGCATGGACATTGACCTAAAGCCATACCTATAAAAGAAATAACTATTAGGGACTCCAAAACATGAAATACATAACATTTATGATTAATTAATTATTTAATTTTTGAAGGTTCATCCTAATCCCAAGGTCTACCCATTTAAAAATAGGTGTAAAGAGAATGATGCATGATCCTTTTCTAGATCTCCACTCCAGAAACAATATTACTTTGTTTATTAGGCTATGTAAACTTAAAGGCCCATGCATTATATCACAAGGGGACCTAAATAACCATTTCTCAACTAGTATTCATTGTTTACATTGATTAATAAACTTTACTAACATTTTTTCCCTACCAACTTATGAGGTTCTCCCCTGTGACTACCTCTGAAATCCATCCTATCACTCAATCTGAACATTTGATACCACTCTATCATGATCCCCTCCCCCCTAAGGTACCCTCTTGGGTCGATAATGAGTGAAGGGAGATAATGAAACCTAAAATCCACCTCTAATTGGCCACTGGTTAATGAAAAACACTGAAGGTATATCATACACACACATTAAAGACATTACCCTATAAGATATGAAAAATTAGGGATAATATAGAAGCATCCAACAACACCTGCTCAAGACAAAAGCAAAATATCCCAAAACATACATGTAATGTCATACAATAGAATGACTATAAAGGCACAAGAGACTCAGCCCAGTTGGTGAGGACTCGCTAGGTGCATCCAAGAGACCCGAGATCAAATCCGGGTGGAGGCATATTTCTGGTACTGTAGTAGTACTATACCAGGCAATGTTCGGTACTGTAGCAGCCAGAACTATTCATCCATCTGGGCCTTCGGGCCACCGGTTTGGTCCTTGGGTCCTGTAAGGCTTTCGGGCCACCCAAGGCCTTCGATCTAGTTGATTCTTAAGGCCTTCGGGCCACCTTAAGGCCCTAGGGCCACCCCAAGGCCTTCAGGCCACATGAATGCAGACCCCAGACACACTACAAAAAAGGAGCAGCCCTAGAAGAGGATTCAGAGCAGGTGAACTCTCCAGAGAAGAGCCAAATGGATTGTCAGAATGAGAGGGTATGGCTATTCCATCGGTACCAACCTGTGCTTGCACGGGAAGCCTATCCATACAGTCATGCATAGGTGGAGAGCGACTATCAAGATGCAGATGCTGGGGAGGGGCAGTTTCTTGTAGATAGTCTGGTTGAATTCCCTAAGACCTTCAAGCCATGTAATCTCATAAGCCTACGGGCCATGTAATCTCTGAGCCTACGAGCCTTGTAAGGGTTCCCCCTCACCCCTTGAAAGGGGGGGTTATTAAAATCAATAAAAAAATGAATGCCTTAGGTCCATTCAGGCAAGAGAATGACTATAAAGGAAACTACAAGTACCAAAATATAAACTTGGCAACCAACATGAAGCCCAAAGAGCTCCCGAACATCCATAAGATAGTAATTTCCACCCCAATCACCAAAATTCTCATCTTGATATAAAAAATATTTTATATATACGTAGGGTGCACATAACATGTATATTCAGCAGGATCATCCCTGGGGCCTCTTGTGCAAAAGATAAAGAAAGCGTGATAATGCCCAATGAATAAAAAGTGAAGATAACTTGTCACCTAAATAGATATTATAAGTTCCCAGCCTCACCATGACTATCTATAATCATGCATCTCATAAAAGTGGATAGATAATAAAAAATAAAAAATAATATACCTCGCTAATGCTTCCTCACTTCTTTGCTACTCTACCTCAATGTATTACGTCCTGATCCATTTCTCTCCAAAAGTGATCCAGCCCAAAGACGCATGGTCTAATGTATCATAACATGCTTCACATGAATCACATTATATCATCATAACATACCATTCACCCCATGCATCACATTATCTCATCACATCTCTATATAGAAACTGAGTAGTTTTCAAGATCTACCACAATCCATATGTCATGTATTATGCCTCAAGCCATCACAACTCATACATTTAATACTCTAATAATCCATAAGATACTATATCCATAGATACATGTTTGTGAAATAAGAATAATCAATTACAGTTCTTTACACACATATATGAGTAAATATAAAAACCATGAATTCTGCCACATAATACCACCATGAGAAGAGAGAAAGTCCAAAGGGGGTAGTTAGACATCCATTCCTCACCAACCGGGATGTTGGGGAAAACACATTCTCAGAGTCCATTGGCTGCCAGTTTCCCTACTGACATGGGAGAGGTATCATATGAAATCAAAAAACATACAAGATATAATATAACTCACAACCATACTATGAGCATTAAATTAGTCATAGACTCAACTATAACAACTGTCACTCGGAAACCCTCCTGCCACTACTAAGGGTTAGATACCATATAAGCGCACAAGAATTCAAGAAGAATTTTATTTATCTCTTTTTTACATTAAACATTCATATTATGTTAATTATTTCAATTAAACATTATCTTTGCTTTAAAATTACTTTAACATGATCACCAACTGATTCTTATGCCATCCAGACATAAACCAAATCACTCCACAATTTCTCAAGATCACCAAAATTTTCATTCCATTGAGCATAATCCCCACTGTTTAGAACATTTATTAATAATTATAATTCCATAATTCTAGGTACTCTAGGAAACATGCTAATCTACCATAAAATAGATTCATAAACCAAGCACAACCAGCTAGCTCAATCAGTGGGGAAAGGAATGTAGAAACAACCAGACCATCCGACCTTTAAGTAGATTTATTAACACGAAAGAATCCCATATTTTAGCACAACAATGATCAAACTTATCTTAAAATAATTACAGCAATCTTGGTTCCATCTCTAACACCACTATGTATATAACTACATGTCCCACTGTCATAGGCATCAACTGCTACCACAAACTTGGGCCTCCCCCCTCACGACTCGTTAATCATCAACTATCCTAGGTTCACATCACGCTACATAGAAAAGATCACATCCAATGCATACATAGAAGGCATAAAAAAACAAATAGAGTCATCTTAAAATCTAGTCCCTAAAAACAAGGCATCTATCCTTCACATGCAAATAGTATTACTCAGTTCTAAACATTTATCTTTATCAAACAACTGGTTTTATTACCATATTGGATTTACCAATTCATTTATCATAGATTACTAACATAATAAACCTAATGAATCATCTATTAAAAGATATAAATTTTTTAAACATGCTTTAATGCATAACTGCCTATTTCAACAAAATTAAATAAACTTTATGGAATAATAATTCAATTAACATTCCTCTATTATTATCAATAACAAAAATTTCTAGCTTTTGATGTTCTTTATCCAAATCCATTAATATATGGAAGAACAATTTAAATTAAACATATATTAAGCATTACTTATGATTTCTCATCAAATATAAGATACATAGTTTACAAAAAAACACATCTATTTAATTCTTTATCCAACCAAAATTATCAACTTTATATTCTCTAAAAATTTTCATCAAATTAAATTTTTTTTAAACGGTTGGGGTCGAAGCCTCATTTTATTATTAAAGAAAAGAAAAGACCTCTATTTAACTGGGTAGAGGGAGACCCATTATATAGCCCAAAGGCCCAGTGGCCATATAGCCCATTACATAGCCCATAGGCACAATTTTTTGGCCCAAGTCCCATTTTGTGAATAGTACTTCTATAGTACCCGCCTGCTACAGTACCCTCCGCTGCTATAGTTCCCTACTGCCGCTACAGTACCCGCTGTTTCTACAATATCTACAACCATAAACCATTACTTTCATTAATCTTGTTTATTATTTATTATGTTTAATTTCACCGACATCTAAAGGAATAAATCATGGTAACTTTATGATTTCACATAAAATAATAGGAGAAGAAATGAATCCCCTACCTCAAGGCTTTCTACATTCTTTGATCGAGAATGGAATAATAACACAGAACTCTGAACACCTCTCCTATAAGGAAACTACAACCCCCTAACAAAACCACGCCACAACCTCACCATAAAACAAAAAAATAAATCTATATGATCAAAGGATATCAACCGATATTACATGGAAATAAAGAATAGGAGGAAACAAGTATGATCGAATAACTCACTTCAGATCACCACAGATCAAACAATTGAAGCCAATGATCAGTCCCTATCAAAAGGACTTAAAAACACTGTAACTAAGACCCTATGGATTTTTAGAGTTGGGAGAGAATTGAAGGGTTTTGAGAAAATTTGATGGTGTAAGAGGACTTATAGGTATTCTTCCATATATAATTTCATGAAGTGGATAGTCCATTCACGTCATGAATTTAATGAGTATGAGACACTCCAAAAATTGAATTTCCCAGATCCAATAAACCTATGATTAATTCACATCGTGAAACAAAAATTCACCTTGTTGATTTTTAGAGACAGATCCACAAAATATGACCCCTCATCCCTTCACACCATGAACTAACAGTACATGTCGTTAATCACACCCTAATAAATTCTCTTCTCAGGCCGCAAATTTCTATTTGGGGTGAAAAAAATCTCACGATACAATTAAAATTATGAACTTCTCTTGCTTCCAGCTTGTATCTCCCAAACTTCACCGATCCAACTCCAGGCTTCCTCCCAGCACCATGAACCTCAGAAACACACAAAGGAATGAGCTAAAAGGATATTAGCCCTTATAGTATGCTTGGATAGAGGCATCACATGCCATATATGATATTAATAAATCATAATATGTGATTTGAATCAAATTTATATTATAGGCTACGAATCAAGGGATATCTTACAATACCATATTTGTATTAACAATGAAGAATGAAAAAAATTGATGTCACAATATTATCATCCCTAACCATATTCCATATACCAATTATAATTTTATGAAAGGAGATCACACCAAAAAAATAACACCATCACACTAATATGACTTTAACAAACACCCTATGTAACACCCCATGATTTCATAATATGTTATCTCTTTAAAGTAATTTAATAGCGTGCACCACACATAACACCGAGTTCGAGCGCACCAAAACCGACCAAACTAGCAGTTTAAAAATCGGTTATGAATAGTATTAACTGCATTTTGAATTTTATATACTCCATATAATTTTAATATCCATATTATGTGTTCTTTAGACATAATATAAGAACAAATTCAATTTTTCAGATAAAAGAAGTGTTTTAAAAAAAGGCAATTTTAAGGCCTTTTAATGGAGAAATCTTTTTTAAATCCAAAATTTGAAACTTTTATATATTCAATTTGACAAACTAAACTTCTTCTTTAGAAGTGGGACATAAAAATTTAGTTTGGATAAATTTTTGGTGTTTTTATGATAACTTTCATATTTTGATGAATAGTGAAAAATACTAAATTTTAATTGAAAACAATTTTTTTAATCAAAAATAATTTATAGTGTTAAATTATACATTTGAATGATTTTTAAGTATAATTATATTATATTTTTATTATTTAATTCAATTTTTGTCATTGGAAGTAATTTTACATTTAAATTGGACATAAACACATATCAATATTTTGATAGTTTTTACTTCTCAAAAACATGCTTTTTGGTTTTGACAACATGAATTAATTTTAAATTAATTAATGCAACTTATATGTTTTGAATTTGGTAAAATAGAAATCATTTTTAAATTTGGAATATCAAAATTATCTTACGGTGAATTTTTGGTATTTTTTCTGAAAACATTCATTTTTTGATGAATAGTTAAAAACACTACGTTATTATTTAAAACTGAATTTTATTTTAATAATTTTTATTTTTATTTAAATTTATTTTAAATTCAAAATAGATACATAATACCTATATTAGTCCAATATAATTCATTGGAATAATTTTATAATAAGATTATATATATATATATAATTTTATAGAACTTTTTAATGACTTTTACCTACCTTCTAGGCACATTTGAAGATTTGCATAAAATGTAATTTTACCACTTCTGTGAATTAAATTTTAAAAATCCAAAAGACATGGTGGAAAACAGTAATTAAAATGTGGTTCAATAGGATGAAAATATTTTTTTTGTGAATAGTAACTTTTGAATTTTATTTACCACAGGTAAAAGTAAATAGGAAAATTAAAGGTAAAAATGATATTATAATTACCCTAACAAATGTTTTAATTCTATTGGATTAGTTTATTTCGACCAAAATAAACCTTAGTAATAACATATGATCTTTTTTGATCCACTTGGATTAGATTAGGACATTTATTATAATTTTATTTAAAGAAGAGTTAAAAGTGTTAAATTAGAATTTTAATAACTAAAACATTTTTAATATAGGGTTATACATAAGATAAATTCAACTATAAATATTAATTATAAATCTAAAAATATTTCCTACATAATGGTATTTTATTTATAATTTTTTGACATTAAATAATTATATTTATTTATGACACAATGATGATGCAGTAATTACCTTATTAATGAAAGATTAAAATAGTTGATATTATAAATATTCAAATAAATGTAAATTGAGACTTTTGATGCATTAAACTAATTTTCTAGGTTAATATGACATGTTATTATTGATTTAATTTATTTGTTCTAAGTAATCAAGTTTTGTTGACTTTCAAAAAAAAACCAAATACTAAATAGTGTCAAATTGACATAAATGTGTTTTTAAAACAAATACTCTATTCCTAAAAATCTAAGTTTTGTCCAAAGGACTTATATAATTATATATTTTTAATTAATGAACCACTTGGTGTTCACTTGTAATTTTATAGTAAGTTTATTAACCATGTAATATAAAAATACAAGAAGACATGGTAAAAGTTAAACTATTTAACTAAGAGTTAAATCTAAAAGATAAGGTTAATATGGTGACTTAAAATTTTATAAAACCTATTGGTTGAGAATATTTTCACCCATACCTACCTTATCATCAAAATAAATTCATTTTTATCCATTATAAACCAAAAATGATTTTATAATAAAATAATATTTCATGCTTTTCCTAAAGTGACCATCACCTCTCTTATAAAAGGGCACTTCCCCTTCTCTCAAAATCACACCTCCAAATCCATTTGTCTTGTCCAAACCCTGATCAAATATTCTTCTAACTACCCTAAATTCAACTTAAAGGCCTTACTTTGATCATAAATCCAACATAAGGATCCCTTTTGATCAAATCAAAAGGAAGCACCCGAAGAAGAGGTGATTTTTTCATCACCTTCTTCAAAGTTCTTTTCTTCTTCCACTTCCTCTTTCTTTGTTGTTTACATACCAAAAAAATAAATCCAGTAACTTCTATATAAAGTGATGTTATTATAAATATTGTACAACCATATTCATTATTCTATCCATCCTATTAATGACAAAGTCACCATACGTGCGTATGTACAGCTTACCGTCTCCACCTCATGGTGTAGTTTGTTATTCAACACTTCATTATTTGGATGGGTATAATAATTAGTATAATTTATGTAAATAATAAATATAACATGTTAATGATTATGTATATATGATATACCAACCAATTAAATATGATTTCAACATCAATAGAATGTTATTGTCGCTCGTGCGTACGTACAAATTACCATCTCCACGAACGCGATAAGATTTATTTCCCCATCGTAACCATTCAAGAATAATTTTCATTTTATGATTAAAAATAATATTTAAGAACTTAGTATCATTATGGATATGAATAAAATACATCCTATCCATAACAAACATGACTTACGTAACAAAACATATAAAGGAAAACGAATCAGTTAACACCCGAAATGATGATACTACAGAAATATCATTAACAAAGCAATATTAGAAGATCATAAATGATATAATATTTATGTATGTGGATCTTGTATAATTTAATAACAATTATTTCACCATTATACATAATGTTAAACTACCCTCAAATAAGGAAAAGTACAAGGTAAGGGTTAATTTTACAATCTCTTTATTATCCGAGGTTATTAATACGTAAGTATATACTGGAACCTCTCTATTATCCACATATGTGTTTCTTAAAAATACATTTCATAACATTTTTAATATTTACTAGACTATGATTTAAATTCATTTATACCCTTTTTTGATTTTTTATAAAATGTTTTGAAAGGAATATTTCTATCATTTTCCAAACAAGGTACTTTATGATCTTTTCAACAAATTAAGGTAAGAATGTTTTTTTAACTCATACGGCGGGTGTGAATATTTTCCACTGTTATAACACCTTCGATGCTTCCCTTACAAAATTATAATAATATTTTCAAAATATATGTTTTCTTTTATAATTACATGACTTTTAAATGATTTCAAAATAGAAAGAGATATTTCTCTCAAATAGTTTTTATTTCATCTATGTCAACATCCTTTGATGTATTTTACACTTGTTTGAAGTTAATTTATTATGATACAATATTACATATTGTATTGAAGGTTTTTTTGATATGTTTTACTGTGGATGTCTTATTTTTATACCATTCACGGTTTATGGTTAAATTAGTAACATTTAGTATGCTAGTTTTAATATGAATGTTTATGTAATGTTTCAAACTTTTCATATGAGGAATGCATTGGACTTAGTAAGTGACTAGTGGAGCCTGATATATATCCTCAATGCATTAGTAGGTCTCTTGAGACAAACTAGTGTCATGGAACAAGGCCTTGAAAAAATCTTATTTTTTGTCTCAGCAGGAGGCCTTGACTATGTGGTTATGATGTCCAGAATTATGCATTACATCATTATAAAATTAGCTATTGATATTACATGTGATTATTTTACTTGTAGAATATCCATGTAAACAAGTAAATGTAATTATTTGATTTATATTTGCCTTATTATTCTAAATTTTAAGTTTAAAAGTCTTGTGTTTTAGTCTTATACATTGCCTTAAATGTTTATGCTTATTTATGAAAGTTCCCGCTAAATTATTTACACTTACTGAGCATCTGAGGTCACCCCTTTCTTATGTTTTATTTTCTTAGGATTTTAGGAAGTGTATTATGATTGATATGAAGGGTTAATATAGGGGAATAATGGTTTTCTCAAAGGATTATTTATGTTGTGTTTTATGTTTGAATGTGCAATGTAACGTTCATGTATGTAATCTATTTTCCAGGACTCCTAAACCGATCAGTCATTTGGGGCTTGATTCCTTGTAATCATGCCAATATATTAAAATAATGCACTAGCTCCAGGATTTTGGGGTTGGGGCATTATAGTTGGTATCAGAGGAAGTTTAGTACAAACCTTGGAAAATATATTTAGACAAACTTTTATTAGAGAACATTACCCTAAGATAAAATTTGAGGATTAGTATATAAGAACTTCCTAGAATTTTGGTAATGTAGAGATTTTGTGAATTTTCAATGAAATACATCCTTGTCTGAATAAAAGCAGGTAGAGGTGGCTTTGGCATAGATGTATCTAGGGGTAAAAACCAGAAACACCGCTTTGATCTAGAATCAAACGGGAACTCGTGCATGACAACGGGATTTGCTGCACTCTTGGTTACGACACTCTCAGGGGATATTCTTAGGATAATTCACATTTTCTTTACAAACCATTATGAAGGATTTATGAGTAAATATGTCAACAAAGAAACCATTTTTATGATTATGAGACTAGATGTGTGAAAATATTCAATTAATGCTGATATTTTTCCAAGTTTTTGGATTATACATTATGATATGATCTAACCTAGTGTATTTCTTCATTTAGAAATGGTGCCCGGTAGAAGGAATGAGAACTCCATCAATATTTATTATCCAAAGAGTAATAAGGATCATATCTTTCATGGTCTTAATCCAACATTTATAAGGGAAATAGTCTCCCATGTATTCTCATCACATGAATAAATAGTATCATGTGTTAATAAGATATGTAATGAATTCTATGAGTCATATGGATTTGAAGGGAAACAAGATAAGAAGAGGATGACAGAGAAAAATATAGATAATGGGAATAGGGTAAAGAAGTATTTTTCGTCATGTGATAACTGTGGAAAGAATCACCCTAGGAAGTGCTTGAAAGGAATGAGAGTTTTTTATATGTATAGAGAAAAAGGACACCAAGTTTGTGATTTCATGGGTAAGAAAAAGGTTTCAAATGTACAATTCTTCATCTGCAAGGAGTTGGGATACTACGAGAATCAATTTCAAAATCATCAGAGTATACCCCAAATGGTGCTATTGGATAATAATCAAGTTATGAAACTGTTGGATCGAATATATAGATATGTATGTCTATTAGATGGAACAATACAAGAGGGGGGTGAATTTTAGGTTTAAAAACCTTTTGAGTTTTAGCACTGAAGAGATTAGTTTAAATGATCTTAAACTAATAAAAATACAAACACCCACAATTGTATTGAATATAAAAGGTATGATGTAATGTAATACTAATGAAATGTAAAACAATTGTATTCAAGATGAACACAATAATCAGAGTAATATAAAGATGAATGATTCTACCTTAAAGCGTATAGAATCAATCAATTCAATATGTAATAGAATGAATGTAATTGAAACAATTACAAATATATAAGAGATAGAAAAAGAAACAAAAACAATTTCCTTTCTAATACAATTAGCAACGGAAATGTAAAAGAATTACAATTCTTTTAACCCAAAGAGAAGGGTTATCCTTTCACCTAGGATAAAAGGTCTGTCTCACCAACACCTTGGTGAGCCCTCGATACGATGATCGGACTGTCTGTCTGCCTATCCCTGGCAGCCCTCGATACGATGATCGAAACAGCTGTCTGCCTATCCCCGGCAGCCCTCGATATGATGATCAGTCTGTCCGTCTACCTATCCCTAGCAGTCCTCAATACGATGATCGAAACGTCCGTCTGCCTATCCCCGACAGCCCTCGAGTTTTTAGGTAATCGGCACCTCTGTCTTTCAATCACTTGAAATCCCTCGATACAATGATAGGACACACAAGGCATGCATTATGAGAGAAGTCACATCATCTCTCTATAGAACATGATAGAATTAGTGTATCACAGTTGTTCCACAAAGTCTCATTCGTTGTTCTTTCTCAGCTTCAAATGACCTCCTATTTATAGGCCTCGGGTTCCAACGGTCATGTTGCCTCCAACGGTCATATTTCTCTGAAAAACTCGAAGGGACTTGGACACCTGGCATCATAATGGTCATATTGAAACAGAGAGAACGACATCATTTTGATTAGTTTGTCACTAACTCAATGACATAGTATTGGTTAAAACAAGATATATGTCGATGATAAGAAATGGTACGATTCATATGAAACAAGTGTTTTTGACTAAGTACCAAAACAAGTAATGAAAGTATGAATAGCAGAGTCAGTACGATACATTTGACAGAGTCAGTACGATACGATTGACAGAGTCAGTACAATACGATTGACAGAGTCAGTACGATACGATTGGCAGATTCAGTACAATATAATTGACAGAGTCAGTACGATATGATTAAAAAGTCATTTGTGATTTCCAAAACAAAATATAACATTTGACTCAACAATATCCCGTTTTTTGGAAATCACAACACACCAAGTAAATATAACAAGAAATACTTATCTCCCCCTGAGTTATTGGAAACTCTTCTGAATATGAATTTTAATACAAATAACTCCCCCTTAGGTGTACAGTTTCCTAAGGATTGTATTCATAGATTTTCCTTGGTTTTGAAATATTTGATTAAACCAATCTCATTTTTAAAACATTCTCCCCCTTTATAAAACATTCTCCCCCTTTGTGATTTACAAAAAGAATGGGGTTACTTTGGGTTGCCTGAAAGGGTTAGAGAGAAGAATTGCAGGACAAAAGAAAAGAATCATAAAAGTTATTACAAAACAAAGACAGGTTCCAAAGGAAAACAAACAGTCATTTGTTTTCTCTTTCCTTTTCCTTCTTTATGAGCTCATGAGGAATATATTTCATCTTTTTGATTTATTTCTTGTCTTCATAAATTGATTCACCCTGAGTTCTGAGAAGTACTTGTTGGTCTACAAAAATATGATCTTGATTCTTGATAGTCTCCTCCTGGACTCTGATTACTTCTTCAAGGGTATCAATTCTGTATTGCAGATTCTTGTTATCTTTGGATAACATAGAATTTTGTTTCTTCAACAAAACCATTTCATCCTTGAAAGATGAAACCTTCTATAACTTAGATTGAAAAACATTCATTCTCTCTTGCAATTATTTCACTGAAGGAATATCGACTCATTGGGAAGAAAAAAGATTCAACCTTTCAACTGTTTCTCTGTCAGGCTTATTGAAAGAAATTGAAAGCTCATTTGACAACCTTATTATATCTTCAATTGCTATCTCATGATCATTGATTGAGCTCTCTGTTTTGTACGACCACTTGTTCATCTTGTTGCAGACCTTCTTATGTGCAACCGAACTTTCTGAAAGAACTTTCAAATCGGCTTCAACTGGCAAAACATTCTTTCTTAATTATTTTACAGAGCCAAACTTCTTCTTTTGATTGTTAGTAATAAAATCAATATTCCATTCCAGCCTCGGGAAATATGGAATGGTCTTCTCAACCCTTCTCAAAACATGGACAATGTAATCACTCTTCTTGAGAGAGATTGTATGTTCTGAATCAGTATCTTAATCATACGAAGCCAGTTCATTTGATCGGATTGAATCTAAAACTGGCTGTTTCCATTTTTCCTTTTCATTCTGCTTTCTTTCTTCTTCCACTTTATCACTAATGACAATAACTTTATCAGTGTGAGTGGATTGAGCACCTTGCTTTTCTTGAGGCGAAAATCTATCCGGTGTTCGTGCTTGATCGCCACGAGGAACTTGTTGAATATCTTCACATTGCTTTTGAACTGATTCCTCTATACTATTCTTTGAACTCTGAAGGAATTCTAAAAGAAAATATTCTTCCTCTTCTTCCACTTATTATATCTCTTCCATCATTTGTTTTCCTTTTTCTTTCTCAGGAAGGCTCTGTACAATAGGCTCTTGATGCACTTCTGTGGAAAGTTGAGCACAAGCTTCCTCAACTGCTTTCAAGACTTTAGAGACATCAAATTTCTGTGCTTTTCTTTTCAAAATTACCTTATTCTTCTTTTCAGCCTGAAGGGTATCCTCAACCCTTAATCTCTCAGCAAAGGCTTCGGCTGGATCAAGTCCAAACTTTGGATCACCTTCCTTTCTTTGTTCCTTATCCTTTCTCCACTTGGCTAAAATTTCCTTACTGTACTTAGGCTTCTTCTTAGGCTTTGAGCTGGTTTGAGGATCAGAATTATGAGGAACAACAAGAGAAGGAGTGTTTTTGGATGGCCTAGGTGCCGATTGATTTTGAGCCGATTCAGCTTCTACATCTCCTATAAAAAGTTTTGAATTTGGATCAAAATAAACATTCAGCTTTTTCAATGTACTCTTACTAATCCAAGATGGCTTCAGATCTATCGGGTTTCCTCTCAAAGGAATGTTGCAAAAATTCATACTTTCGAGAATGAACTTTGTAAGGATGGCTGGATTCATAATCATTTGGGACTTAATCCCTCCTGTCTTGACATTCTTAATGGTTTCAAAAACATACCCCATGAGATTTACTTTTCTCATATTTACAAGATAGTCAAGCATAAAAATATCAGAAACTTTCAGAGTTTCTCTATCCCCTTTCCTTGGGATAAGAAAACCTTGCATCCATAAAGTCACAAAACGATTGTTCGGAGAAAGATGAGCCACTTTTCTCTTTTCTTCATTAATAACAAACAAAGAATTTTAAGCACTTTCTCTATTAAACGTACCAACTTCTTCTGGTAGTTTATGAGATGGATAGAAAGAATACCCTTCTATTGGGACATTCAGAAAATGATCCGCTTGTTTCACAGACATAGAAAACTTTCTATCGTACACAGAAAAATTCATAGTCATGTCTTTGTCGAAAGATACGGTTTTATAGAACTGACTAACTTCATCAAAGAGAACCGGATCTTGAGAAACAGGTCTTTCAACACACAAATGTTTCCATCCTTGAAACAGAATGATTCTTATGATTGTGGAATCATACGAATCAAAAAAATTCCTTTGAAACTAACCTTTCTCTGAAAAAGTATTTCTCTGTAAAAGTCTTTGAAGACATTTCGGCGGGAGTGTTAGCAGAGGATTGAGACATAAAGGTGATGCTGATGAAAGATCGTATGATGATTTAAAACCAGTGGAGCAGAGCTTCGCCTCAAAACCTAAAAAACCAATGTGGGTTTGGTGAGGGGGGGCTATTTATAGGCGATAAAGGGGTGACCATTGATCTTCTATGGTCAAGATTAGAGGAAAACAGATCAATGGTTAGGATTAAAAACGAAAAAAAATTTAAAAAAAATGGAATGTACTTGCCGGAGAATGTAAGGTAGTTGTTGGTTTGAGGATTAAAGAATACACAACAGTACGAAAAAAATAAAACTATCAATCGTCATTCCAATGGAAAACAAAGTTGTTACCATGAACTGACAATCTAATGGAAAAAAATCTCGTTACCATGAACTGACAAGCTGATGGAAAACAATCTTGTTACCATGAACTGACAAGCCGATGGAAAACAATCTTGTTACCATGAACTGACAAGCCGATGGAAAACAATCTTGTTACCATGAAGTGACAAGCCGATGAAAAATAATCTTGTTACCATCATCGGTCAGTACGATGAAAAAGAAAATCATTACCATCATCAGTCAGTATGATGGAAAAGAGAATCATTACCATCATCGGTCAATATGATGGAAAAGAAATTCATTACCATCATCGGTCGATACGATGGAAAAGAAATTCATTACCATCATCGGTCGATACGATGGAAAAGAAATTCATTACCATCATCGGTCGATACGATGGAAAATAAATTCATTACCATCATCGGTCGATATGATAGAAAAGAAATTCATTACCATCATTGGCCGATACGATGAAGTAAATAATAAGACTATCAATACGATAAACAGAAAAGTAAATGATATGATAAAACTGTCAATACGATAAACAGAAAGGTAAAAACATATACCAAGAGAGTAAACAATTAAAGATCATAAGATAAAAAGAAACAAAGGAAAAATGTCCTCCCCCTTTCAAAGGGCATTATTTAATGTTAAAAGAATTGTAAAACATGAAGTAGATATGAATGATTATTTTAATGTAATCATTCCTAGCTTCTGTTTTATAAAATCAAATCTATCGGATGGTAATGGCTTTGTAAAAATGTCAGCAAGTTGTTCTTGTGTTCCAATAAATTTTAGAATAATATCTTCTTTTTGTGTGTGATCCCTAAGAAAGTGATGCCTAACATCTATGTGTTTTGCACGAGAGTGATGTGCTGGGTTCTTACTAAGAGCTATGGCACTAGTATTATCACAAAGAATTTGAGTTTTGGAGAAACTCAATCCATAGTCAGTGAGTGTGTGTTGCATCCACAATACTTGAGCACAACAACTTCAAGTTGCTACATATTCAGCTTCAGCAGTGGATAGTGATACTAAGTGTTGTTTCTTACAGGACCAAGAAACCAGAGAATCTCCTAAGAAATGACATGTTCCAGATGTACTTTTTCTATCCATTCTACAACCACCAAAGTCAGCATCTGAAATTTTTTTTAAAAAGAAATCATTCCTAGAAGAGTAAAAAAGACCTAAATCCATAGTGCCTTTTAAATACCGAAAGATTCTCTTTACAGCTTTTAGATGAGAATCTTTTGGATTAGATTGGTATCTTGCATATAATCATACAAAAAACATTAAGTCGGGTCGACTAGCTGTCAAGTATAAAAAACTTCTTGTCATACCTCTAAAGATTTTTTGATCTACTGGTTTCCCAGTTTGATCAAGATAAAGTTTATTTGAGGTACCAATTGGAGTGCTAATACTTTTAGTTTTGTCATATCCATACTTTTTGAGTAAATATTTTATATACTTATATTGAGATATATATGTTCTTTCTGGTTTTTGAGAAATTTGAAAACCTAAAAAGAATGTTAACTCACCCATCATACTCATTTCAAACTCAAATTTCATTAAATTTGCAAAAGAATCAATTAAAGATTTCTGAGATGATCCAAATATGATGTCATCAACATAGATTTGAACAATCAAAACATTTTTGTTTTCCATTTTTATAAAAAGGGTTGGATCTGCTGTACCTTTTGTATAATTGTTTTGTAAAATAAATCCTGTAAGTCTATCATACCATGCTCTAGGTGCTTGTTTAAGACCATATAGAGCCTTGGTAAGTTTGAAAACATGATCAGGATGTTTTAGGTCTTGAAAACCAGGAGGTTGTTCGTCAAAAACTTCTTCTTGAACAAAACCATTTAGAAAAGCACATTTTACATCCATTTCAAATAGTTTGAAATTAAAGTATGCTGCAAAGGCTAATAGAATACGAATTGATTCAAGTCTAGATACAGAAGCATATGTTTCTTTATAGTCTATCCCCTCTTGTTGATTATATCCCTTATCAACAATTATTGCTTTATTTCTTACAATGATTCCATTTTCATCACAATTGTTTCTGAAAACCCATTTTACACCAATCACAGTTGTTTCTTTAGGTATATCAACTAAAGTCCAGACTTGATTCCTCTCAAATTGATTTAGTTCATCTTGCATTGCTTTGATCCAATAATCATCACCTAAGGCCTCACTTGGGATTTTAGGTTCAAATTGGGAAAGAAAAGAAAGATGTTATATTTCATTTCTTAAGGAATTTCTGGTCCTTACAGGTTGATTTACATCACCAATGATGTTATCACTGGGATGATTCCTAAGAAACAATTGATTTGGGTTTTGTAAAGCCTGTTCATCAACATATGGTAGAAAATCTTCCGGGGTAAATGTTTCAGAAGTATCTTATTGAATATCTTCCTTATCATAAGGATCTTCTATCAAAGGTCGATAATCGGTTTTTGAAAACACATATGAAGATGTAGGATTTGATTGGTTGAAAACAAAAGGATCAGTTTCATCAAATTTTACATGTACTGTTTCCTCAATAGTAAAAGTGTTTTTATTGAAAACTCTATATGCCTTAGAGGTTTTAGAATAGCCTAGAAATATTCCTTCATCAGATTTTGGTGCAAATTTGTGTAGATTATCTTTTGTATTCAGAATGAATACTTTGCATCCAAAAACTTTGAAGTATGAAACTTTAGGTTTTCAGTCAGTCCATAACTCATAAGGGGTTTTATTAAGAAATGGTCTAGTTAAAACACGATTTATAGTATAACAGGCAGTACTAACAGCTTCAGCCCAAAAGTGCTTAGCAATTGAGTATTCACTCAACATGCTTCGAGTCATTTCCTGAAGAATACGATTTCTTCTTTAAACAACACCATTTTGATGAGGAGTTCTTGGAGCTGAGAAATTGTGAGTAATACCTTTCTTACTACAAAAAGTTTCAAAATCTCAATTTTGAAATTCACCACCATGATCACTATGAATAGTTATCAACGGTAGGTTTTTCTCATTTTTAACTTGGGCTCTAAAAGTTTTGAAATAGGAAAAGGCTTCACATTTCTTTGTGAGAAAGTAGACCCATGTAAATCTAGTAAAGTCATCAACTAAAACAAATACATAGTATTTGCCTCCAATGCTTCCAGATTGTGAAGGACCAAAAAGATCCATATGAAATAGCTGTAATGAATTAGAAGTTGAAACTTCATTAATTGATTTAAATCTAGTTTTATGTTGCTTTCCAAATTGACAAGGATCACAAACTTTTGAAGAAACATATCTAAGGTCCGGTAGCCCCTTCACAAGTCTTTTCTTTGAGAGTTTACTAAGGTTTCTCAGATTATAGTGTCCTAGTGTTCTATGCCATAGCCATGATTTATCTTCTATTACACTTAAGTAGGGTAAGTTTTGTCTCCTAAGGTCTTCTAAGTTAATAGTGTAAACATTCTCTTGCCTATGGGAAGATAGAATGAACTCATCCTTGGAATCGTGAACTAGACACTTATCAATTCTAAAATTCACAAGGTAACCTTCATCACATAATTGAATTATAATGATGAGATTGTGCCTAATACCTTTAACAAACAAAACATTTGAGATAAGAACTTTTCCAAGAAAAACGATATTACCTATACCAACAATCTTTCCTTGAGCATTATCTCCGAAGGTAACTTTTCCACCTTTTGTTTTGATAACCTTTTCAAAGAGATCTTTGTTTCCGGTCATGTTTCGAGAACAACCACTATCCATGTACCAAATATTCTTATTGGTACACTTCTCATTTTCTTGAAAAAGAAACAATTAGTTTTTTGGAATCCAAACTTGTTTGGATCCAGAAGGGTTAGATAAAAGAATTTTAGGAATCCACATTTGTTTTGAAAAATGAGATTTATGAAATCCTAAAGATTGAGTTCTGTTAAGAGAAAAATCTCTTCTCCAGTGTCCAACCCATTGACACTTAGAACAGAAAGTGGTTTTTTGAGGAACAAAATAGTTATTACTAAAAACAGGTTTGGGATGAGTAAAACCAAGACCAGAACGATTTCTCAAAGGTCTAATTTGAGAATACATCCTGTCAAAGTTTTCCTTTCCATGAGTAAAGTTTTAAAAACATTTCTTCAAGGAAAAAATTTCTAACTTTAGTTTTAAAACCAAATTCTAATTTTCCAAAACATTTGAATTTGAACTAGAGTTAGGCTCTAAAATATTTTTCTTTGAAATTACAGTTTCGAGATCCTTAGAAAGTTTATCCTTATCATATTTAACTTTCTCAAGGGTTTTTAAAATACTTTCAAAATCAAAAGTTTTCACATCAATATCTTTAGAAAGATCTAATACTTCTTTAGTCAAGATTGAAATTCTAGAATCTGATTTCTCAAGCCTCTTCTTGATTTTAGAATTTTCATTTTCAATTAATTTAGCAAATATAGATACTTCTTCAAAAGAAGGTAATGTATCATCTTCTGATGATGAAGATTCATCATTTTAAGATTCATAATATCTATTATCAGTATAATTTGAATTCAAAGGGACATTTGTAATAGCTTCAACATTATGTACCTTAGCCATGAGACAATGATCTTCAATTGGTAATCTGGCTAAAAGTTCTATATTCCTCTGTCCTGAGGACTCATATTCTGAAGAATCATCTGAAGAATCACTAACACTTGCACACCAGGTATCATTTGCCTTCAATACTTTCTTTGTCTTATAAAAACTTTTCTTGTTTCTTTGAGTGTTTCTCCTTTCTGTCTTTCCTTTTCAGTAAAGGACAATCATGCCTTATATGTCCTTCTTTCTTACATTCATAACAAGTTACCTCTGAATCTTTCTTATCCTTCCTATCTTTCTTTTTGAATCTATATTGGAAATATTTATTTCCCACAATCTTGTTCATCCTTCGAGCAAGATTGGCTAACTCATTATCCAAAAGATCACAATCACTTGAATCAGATATAACTTTCTTGGATTTGGATCTCGTAAGCCTTTCAGGTGTTTTAGATTTAGATGCCAAGGCTACACTTCCATTACCATTCTTCTTCTTGTTGAAATCAGCATCTCTCTTCATTCTTGTCTCGTGCTATTGAAGAGTTCCAAAGAGTTCATCTAGTGAAATCTGGGAAACTTTTCTATTTTCATCAATAGTTGTCCTCTTTGACTCCCATTCATTTGGAATTATATCTATAATTTTGTCAACTAGAGATTCATCATCAAGACCTTTTTCTCCCATAGATTGTAGGCTATTGACAATTGTCATAAACCTTTTTTTCACTTTACATACTTTCTCTCCATATGGAAAAACAAATCCATGATACTCTGATCGAAGCATTGCTCTCCTTGTTTCTATAACCTTGGATGTACCAAAATGAGTGACTTCTAATTTCTTCCAAATACAGTTGGCTGCTTCACATGAAGATATCTAAATGTATATATTCCTGGTCATAGAGCATAATAAAGTATTGCGAAACTTGTAATTTAGTTGATATTCTTGCTTTTATTGGTTAGTGAAAGTACTGACTTCTTTGTCAGGAATTTTGTAACCTCCAGTAAGCATAATAAAATTTTCTACGCCAGTTTTGATCACATAAGTCTTCATACGATCTCTCCAATACTCATAATCATTTCCATCAAAGATAGGTGGTCTAGAAGGATTCAGATTGTCTATTGACCCAATATTCATTCCTGCCATCTAATACAACAAAAACTTTTCCACTCCACACGTTAGTGTAGTAAGTAGTTAAAAATAGTAATATGAAAGAAATAAAGCTTTTAATACAAATCAGTGGAAAACCTCCTCTGATACCAATTGTTGGATCGAATATATAGATATGTATGTCTATTAGATGGAACAATACAAGAGGGGGGGGGGTGAATTGTAGGTTTAAAAACCTTTTGAGTTTTAGCACTGAAGAGATTAGTTTAAATGATCTTAAACTAATAAAAATACAAACACCCACAATTGTATTGAATATAAAAGGTATGATATAATGTAATACTAATGAAATGTAAAAAAATTGTATTCAAGATAAACACAATAATCATAGTAATATAAAGATGAATGGTTCTACCTTAAAGAGTATAGAATCAATCAATTCAATATGTAATAGAATGGATGTAATTGAAACAATTACAAATGTATAAGAGATAGAAAAGGAAACAAAAACAATTTCCTTTCTAATACAATTAGCAGTGGAAATGTAAAAGAATTACAATTCTTTTAACCCAAAGAGAAGGGTTATCCTTTCACCTAGGATAAAAGGTCTGTCTCACCAACACCTTGGTGAGCCCTTGATACGATGATCAGACTGTCTGTCTGCCTATCCCTCGCAGCCCTCGATATGATGATCAGAATGTCTGTCTGCCTATCCCCGGCAGCCCTCGATACGATGATCGGTCTGTCCGTCTGCCTATCCATGGCAGCCCTCGATATGATGATCGGAACGTCCATCTGCCTATCCCCGTCAGCCCTTGATTTTTTAGGTAATTGGAACCTCTGTCTTTCAATCACTTGAACACCCTCGATACGATGATCGGATGCACAAGGCACACAACATGAGAGAAGTCACAACATCTCTCTCTAGAACATGATAGTAGTAGAGTATCACAGTTGTTCTACAAAGTCTCATTCGTTGTTCTTTCTCAGCTTCAAATGACCTCCTATTTATAGGCCTCAGGTTCCAACGGTCATGTTGCCTCCAACTGTCATATTTATCCGAAAAACTCGGAGGGACTTGGACACCTAGCATCATAACGGTCATATTGAAACAGAAAGCACGACATCGTTTTGATTATTTTGTAACTAACTCAACGACATCGTATTGGTTAAAACAAGATATATGTCGATGATAAGAAATGGTACGATTCATATGAAACAAGTGTTTTTGACTAAGTACCAAAACAAGTAATGAAAGTATGAATGGCAGAGTTAGTACGATACATTTGACAGAGTCAGTACGATATGATTGATAGAGTCAGTACGATATGATTGACAGAGTCAGTAGGATACGATTGGCAGAGTCAGTACGATACGATTGACAGAGTCAGTACAATACGATTAAAAAGACATTTGTGATTTCCAAAACAAAATATAGAAGTCAAAAGATAACATTTGACTCAACAGATACTACCCCAGTTGAAGAGGAATTATTAGTTTTATTAGGTTTTTATTAAATAATTGTTTCATTTGAGTATTATATTAATGATGTACAAGTTATATGAATTATAAAGTATATAAGGATTGTACTTAAGTACGTTTTCATTAAGGATTTTAGATTTTATGGTACCAAGTAAAGTGACACAGTTTCAAGTTAAACATTTTGGAAAATATATGGTTGGGGGAAATATAACCCTTAATATGTTTCTAAAACTAAGATAATAATTTCGGAATAATATATGATTGATTTGAACAAATTATATTGGATACTCTTGACTACCTTGAAACTAATTAATTGTTTATTTATTCCATCATTGTTAGAGTTTACATAATTTTTGGATATAAGGAGTATATTCAGTATTCTATAAGGAATAAGAGAGCATGAATTTAATTAATAAGGTTTAATGGTAATTAAGGGTGTTACCATGTTTTAAGATAATACAGGATGAAGGTATTCACATCTATGTTATGTGACCTACCATATAAATTTTGGATTGTGAGTTTGGATAGAAGTATTTTGGATAAGTTTAAAGGTTTGAATGAATTAAGTTGTACATTGGATACTATTTTTTAAGGTTAAAACATTTCTTAAGATTATTTTTGGATTGTTAAAAAAGGACAACCCGGAGGTCGGGTGACAACCCGTCGTGTCTGACAAGGCCACGAGACTTGAAACCCCAACTGAAGGGTGATAAGGGTGCATCACCTACCACTGGCCTATATTATGTCTGGGTTTTTATAATGTAGTTTTTTAAATTGTCTGATAGATGAATTATAAATTCATTTTTTATAACCCTAAACGATTAGGATAAATAGAATATTTTTGAGTTCTATTATATTTTGGAGTGAAATATGACTTTCTGGTAGAAATTAGTTAAAGGATGGAACTCTACTTATCAAGTATTTTTTTTATTATTCAATGAAGAAAATAATTCTTAAACTCTAGGGAAATGATCTTAAACCCAAAAATGTGTTATCCTAATACCTTATGTTTTGTTGAATTGATGATATTTTAAATCATCATTGATTTATGGCTTTGTGGCCCTCAATTTCCATTCAATAGTTTGCGATTGATGACCTCAACCACTCCCTATAAATATTTACCTTCTTACTCCAATTATAATTTCCACCAATGTTCTCCTATTTGAAATCCTAATTTTGTGGTGACTTTTTTCATTTCCCTTTCCGTCTTATTATGACAAAATTTTAGTATCCCTATTTTCGATGCAGGTTTTCAACAAAGGTATTTTCTATTTTCAATCTTTTATTTTTGAAGAACAATTTTAAATTGCAAGGATTCAATTTATTGAAGTATGGGAGAATTTAACACCCTAGGATTTCATAATATGTTATTTCTTTAAAGTAATTAAATAGCTTGCACCACACACAACACCAAGTTCGAGCACACCACGACATACCAAACTAGCCGTTTAAAAAGCGGTTATGAATAGTCTTTACTGCATTTTGAATTTTCTATACTCAATATAATTTTAACATCCATATTATGTGGTTTTTATACATAATATAAGAACAAAATCTATTTTTCAGATAAAAGAACTGTTTTTCAAAAAAAAATGCAATTTTACCGCCTTTTAATGGATAACCCTTTTTAAATCCAATATTTGGCACTTTTATATATTTAATTTGAAAAAATAAACTTCTTATTTAGAAGCGGGCCAACAAAAATTAGTTTGGATAAATTTTTGGTGTTTTTCGAAAAACTTTCATATTTTGATGAATAGTGAAAAATACTATATTTTAATTGAAAACAACTTTTTTGATAAAAATAATTTATCATGTAATATTATAAATTTGAATGGTTTTGAAGTATAATTATATTATATTTTTATCATTTAATCCAATTTTGGTCATTGGAAGTAATTTTACATTCAAATTGGACATAAACACATATCAATCTTTTTATAGTTTTTATTTCTAAAAAACCCGCTTTCTGGTTTTGACAACATGAATTGATTTTAAGTTAATTAATGAAACTTCTATTTTTTAAATGTCGTAAAATAGAAATAATTTTTGAATTTGGAATATCAAAATTATATTAGGGTGAATTTTTTTTATTTTTCTGGAAACCATCAATTTTTGATGAATAGTGAAAAACACTGCATTATTAGATTAAATATATAAAATTTTATCGAACTTTTTAACATCTTTTGCCCACCTTCTAGGTACATTTTCAAATTTGAATAAAACATAATTTTACCTCTTATGTGAATTGAATTTAAAAAATTATGAGATGAAAAGTTGAAATTAGAAATTAAAATGTAGTCCAATAGGATGAAAATAATTTTTGGTGAATAGTGACTTATGAATTTTATTTACCACCGTTAAAATGTAAATAGGGTAATTAAAGGTAAAAATGATATTATAATTACCCTAACACATGTCCTAATTCTATTGTATAAGTGTATTTCGAACAAAATCAATCTTAGGAATAAAATATGATCCTTTTTTATCCACTTGGATTAGATTAGGACCTTTATTATTATTTTATTAAAAGAAGAGTTAAAAGTGTTAAATTAAATTTTTTATAACTAAAAAATTTTCAATATAGGGTTATACATAAGATAAATTTGACTATAAATATTCATTATAAATATAAAAAATTTCCTAAATAATTTTATTTTATTTATAATTTTTTGACATTAAATAATTAAATTTATTTATGACACAATGATGATGTAGTAATTACCTTTTAATGAAAGATTAAAATATTTCATATTATAAAAATACAAATAAATGTAAATTGAGACTTTTTATACATTAAAATATTTTTCTAGGTTAATATGACATGTTATTATTGATTAAATTTATTTGTTTTGAAGTAATCAAGTTTTGTTGACTTTCACAAAAAACCAAATACTAAATAGTGTCAAATTGACATAAATGAGTTTTTAAAATAAATACTATATTCCTAAAAATATAAGGTTCGGAAAAAGTAATTATATAAGGATATATATTTCATTGATGAACTACTTGGGTTTATCTTGGCATTTTATAGTAATTTTATTAACCGTGTAATATAAAAATACAAGAAGATATGTTAAAAGTTGAACTATTTAACTAAGAGTTAAATCTAAAAGATAAGGTTAATACGGTGAGATAAACTTTTCTAAAACCTATTTCTTGATAATATTTCTACCCATACCCACCTTATACTAGAAATAAATTCATTTGGATCCATTAGAAACTGAAAATTATTTTATAATAAAATAATATTTCAAGCTTTTCCTAAAGTGACCCTCACCTCACTTATAAAAGGGTACTTTCACTTCTCTCAAAATCACAACTCCAAAACCATTTTTCTCAGCCAAAAACTGCTTGAATATCCTCTTAAATACTTTCAATTTAACTTAGAGGCCTTACTTTGATCATAAATCCAACCTAGGGATCCATTTTGATTAAATCAAAAGGAAGCACTCGAAGAAGAGGTAATTATTTCATCACCACTTTCAAAGTTATTTTCATCTTCCACTTCCTCTTTCTTGGTTGTTTCCATACCAAAATAATAACTCCAGTAAATTCTACAGACTGTGATGTTATTATAAATATGGCACAAACATATTCATTATTCTATCTGTTGGTCAGAGTGGATACTCAAGAGGGGGGTGAATTGTGTTCCAATTAAAATTTCTGTTTAAAAAAACTTTGTCTTAAAATCCCCCAAATAAAACACAGAATTAAACTGTAGTGAATTTATATCACAATAAAGGTTCTGTTAGGTTCTCAAAGGATTGATTATTTCCCAGTTAATCAAAACAGAATAGTTTATTAACTTTTGAAACTAACTTACTGATTTACAGCTAATATAAACACTTGTGAGTTTAATTATCAAAGTGACTTTATAATAGTTTTGGTTTGAAAGAACTTACCAGTGGAGTAAAAGAATAACTTTGACAGATATAGCACAACAGATATAACCAAGAGGTTCAGTCTCAAGCCGAGACTTAGTCCTCTCAAAAGTTTTTATAAAAAGATGATCCACACCCTGGATCGGGGATAACAACAACAACCAGCTGTCCAGGTCCAAGACCTCCTCCACAGTTATTCATGGGAAAAAACACAACAACAACCAACTATTCAGGTCACACGAACTCTACCACTATCCCAGTGGGAAATAAATGATGTAAAGAGTTTCAGTGAGGATTTGCAGATCCTCCAGTTAAAGTACAAGAGATAGTGTGTGTGTAAAATACAATAGATAACACACACTGTTCAAAATGTAAAAAGTAAATCACAGAGGAAAATATTTAGAGTTTAGAAATGGTTCTAGTGATTTTCGTATAGCTATAGACTCCTTTGTTTGATCAGAATTCGTTCTGAGTCCTCTTCTGGTTTTTGTCTAGATAACAGAGTATCGTCTGTTTCCTTGACTTCCAGGTGTAAGGATAGTTTAAGAAGCTGTTAAGTGATGTTCTTATTCTTATTCTCAGCTCTTCTCTGGTATGCAGAATTGTATGAGTTCTTCTTATAAGCTTAGTCGTCTCTTTGCATGTACACCAGCTCGGTTCAGCACTCGGCGTATTCGTCCTTGTGTTCAACAATTTTTCTTGCAGCACACGCGCGCCTCTTCAGCTCGAAAGAATCTCTTATTTAACGCATGAGCTCCGGCAGAATATATGATTCCTTTTTGTAGGTACGAGGTATGGTTTCTTGACAACCAATAACACACATTAAATAAATGACAGATCATTAAAATATTCCTAATATGACCGTTGGTTAGATTAAATAAAGATAAGGAAATTCAAACAGCTGTTTATGACTATCAGTGAGTCAAGTGATCGGTAGGTCATCAGCATCAGCATTGGTGAGACATCTTCGGTGACTCAGATGATCAGCATCGGTGAGACATCTTCGATGACTCAGATGATCAGCATCAGTGAGACATCTTTGGTGACTCAGATGACCAGCATCGGTGAGACATCTTCAGTGACTCAGATGATCAGCATCGGTGAGACATCTTCAGTGACTCAGATGATCAGCATCAGTGTGTCATGATCGGTGACTCATTTGATATGCATCGGTGAGAACGTTGTCCTTTGATATGGATCGGTGCGACCGTTGTCCTTTGATATGGATCGATGCGACCGTTGTCCTTTGATATGGATCGGTGCGACCGTTGTCCTTTGATATGGATCGGTGCGACCGTTGTCCTTTGATATGGATATGTGCGACCTTTGTCCTTTGATATGGATTGGTGCGATCGTTGTCCTTTGATATGGATCGGTGCGACCGTTGTCCTTTGATATGGATCGGTGCAACCATTGTCCTTTGATCCAGAGGACTTCCAGAATACTTGTAAATCAATAACAAAGAGATAAAACATGATCCAACCAATATACACAGATTCACTAAGAGATTGTGATTATGTATATGAGAAATCCAACCGGATTAATTAATTGATGATTTGTGATTATTAAAACAACAATCATATGAAGAATTCAACAATCTTCTAGAGGGGTCAACAATCTCCTCCTTTTTGATAATCACAAATCTTAGCCAATCACAAAGCTTAGCCATTAATAAATATAAGAAATCATCAATAATAAGGCATAATAAGAATAAAAACATAATGAGATATAAATCTCCCCCTGAAATTATGACTTTAAATACTTATGCAAGCATTGCCATAAAAAGATATAAATATCCCCCTTTAGAGATGCATCTCCCCCATATCTCCCATATATCCATAGATATATAGAGTTCTCCCCCTTTGGGATAATCAAAAAGGAGGGAAAATAGATAAAGAAGAGATTAAAAGAAGGCATCAGGGAGAATAAAAAAAGAGAATAAAGTTTATAAGACATCACAGTACAATCACAACAGGGTTCACCCTATCAACAACAATGCACAACTATTTCTGGGGGTGTAACGGGGCTTTTCCCTTGTCAGAAGGATCAATGGTTGGTAAGTTGGAAGGCTTGGAGGCAGGTTGAACTGGGCGAATTTGAAATGGTGGTAAGATGACTCTGGAAGTTGGAGGAGAGGATGCCACCGGAATTTGCTGTGGATCTGTAGGAGCTGGTTGAGAAGATTGCTGAGGAACTGGTCGGAGTTGAGAGAGAGATGGATCAACAGAGATCTGATTTGGAGCAACATCAGAGGCACTGAGAGGGTCAGTAGTTGGAAGCACAATGGCAGTGTCTTGTGCATTCAGATAAGGCTTCAAAAGATTTATGAAATTCTGAATAACTTCTGCACCATACTGCATAGCCTTCTCAAAATAATCCTTATTTTCCATGAACCATTACAAGGTTGGAGCAAAATCTTGCAACTATCTAACTTGAGTCTTGAAAGCTTGAGTGACTAGAGGTAGTCTCATATTTTCAGCTAACACTTTGAAATTTGTGGTCAGCTCATGCTTGGTATAGATTTTTGAAAAGTAGTGATCAAACTTTTCCTTGATCTCTCTCTGAGCTTTAGTGGCATCTGCTGAATATACTGTTACCATCTTATGAATGTGATCACTGTGTTCCTTCATCTTCCTCAACGAGTCCAAATCAAGAACTTGCCTAATGGCGGCCAATTCATTATGCACAATCTGCCTTAGAGCCTCTAGCTCACGAGTAGTGATCTTGGTTACTTTGGCTATACTGTCTTGAGCAACTATCTGAGTTATCTCAGCTTTTAACTTTCTCAAATCAGACTTCTTAAGATGTTCAATCAGATTTTTCAACACTTCCATCATACCAGAGATGGTGGATCAAAATTTGTTGGATAAAGAAACTAACCCAGATTGTAGATCCTTCAGAATCTGATTTAGAGAGGCTATGTGCCTGCCAATAAACTCACCAGTATTGGCCAGGTCTGGTTTAATAGCATTTGAAATCTCTTCTCTGACTGTATCTCTCACAGCAGTAAGCAACTCCCTTTTGAACTAGTCAAGATCAGACTGAGAGACAGTAGAACTAGGAAGATGAGCACCTGCAGCATCAACAACATGAGCAGACCTTGCCTCAACTGGTCGGCTTTCCATCATAACCGTAGTAGATTCTGATTCTTCAGAATATTCTAAACCCAAAACGGAAAAACCAGGGTAATCATCCCAAACAGCAGCACACAGAGTATATTTCAGTTTATCATAACTTGCTTTTCCATTGATCTCAAGAGATTCTCTCTTGCCATTTTCATCTGTTTCTGGTACAGTTTGATGTGTTTCTGTTGGAGGTGCATCAAGACCATCCACTGGTAGGTTATCACCATCATCATCATCATCATAATTACCATCATCATCTCCATTTTTATTTCCATTCTTCACAGAAATGTCACTATCAGATACTTCAGTGTCACTAGCTTCATCATCATCAAAAACTGGTTCTGATTCAGGTAGGGGTAAAGGTGGACTGGTAGATCCAAAGTCTATTCTTCTTTTAGGGCTCACAGTATCAGGATCACTCCTATCATCAGGAGGTGACATACTTTCTTCTTCTGTTTCAGCTTCTTCCATCCCTTGTTTACCAGACTCTTCAGTGTCTTTATTCCTTTCAACATTTGCTTCTTCTTCATCATCAGAATAAATTGGCTCCTCATCTGATTTCAAACCAGGGTCTCTCAAACCCTTTGTCCTCTTTCCATGATCAGTGGGATTTTAAGATTCATACAGATTGTCCTCATCAGCAACCCAACATTTTTTCCATGGGTTATAGTTTATTTTCATCCATTTAAAAATTTCTATATTAACACAAAAAGCACTATCAGATTCGGCTATCTCATCAGTTTCATCAACAGATTCGAGATTCTTTAACATAGCATAGATCATTTTGGAATAGAACAGGGTAGTGGCTTTCTTTGAAGGTTTCACCATTCCAGCTATGTGCACCATTATATATCTACACAAATTGATCTTCTCATGGGTCTTTAGTAAAAACAATAGAAAAACATCCTGGTATCTTACAACAGCAAAATCTCCTTTCCTGGGGAAAATTTGGTGCTGAATAAACTTAAAGAGAAGTCTACATTCACTATCTAGATCTGATGCTATGATTCTCCTTGACTCTCTGTTTCTAGTTAAAAGCTCTAAAGCTAACTCATAAGAGAAATATTTAGTGGTTGGAGGAATGTTTCCAGCATAATCCTCATACTGACCCTCGTGGGGTACATTCAAACATTCAGCCCATTGTTTAGAAGAAAAAGACATTTTCTTTCCTTTCACTACAGAAGACAATCTGGAAGCCTCAAAACCATCTAAAGTAACTTGCAGATTTATATAAAACTCATGCACTAGGTTTGGGTAGTATACGCGAGTGTTATCTGAAAACCAGGCTTTCCATCCTTGCGAATCTAAAACTTGTAACAACACTGACTTACTTGTCAAAAGCCAGGCGGAGCTGACTTCCTTTTCTACAGCAACAATCTGAGTTTCCAGGTTCGGATTTACTGATCTTTAAGTGGTACTACTCGACTCGCCTCGAGCATGCTTTGAAGGTACAGGACTTTCTGATCCTTTGCTCGGTCTCTTCTGCTTAGCCATTTGATGATTCTGGGGAAAGCAGGAGTTCAAAGGATCGAAGTGGAGGAGAAGAGAGGAAATAAGGTTTGGCGGGAAAGAAATGAAAGGTCAATGGTTAAGGGAATAAAAAAAACGTGTATCATTTATTTCATCATTTAGGGTCCCCATAATAAAAATAAAATTAGTTAATTAATCACAAAATAAAAATTAATATAAAGAAAGATCGGTTTCACAGATCAGTTTCACAGATCAGTTTCACAGATCAGTTTCACAGATCAGTTTCAGAGATCAGTTTCACAGATCAGTTTCAGAGATCAGTTTCACAGATCAGTTTCACAGATCAGTTTCACAGATCACTTTCACAGATCAGTTTCACAGATCAGTTTCATAGATCAGTTTCACAGATCAGTTTCACAGATCAGTTTCACATATCAGTTTCATAGATCTCTCATACACAATTCTTGTTTAATAAAATTCATTCTTTCAGAGCATAAAGGCTTTGTAAAAATATCAGCTAATTGATGTTTAGAATTAATAAATTCTAGAGAAATATCACCTTTCTGATAATGATATCTTAGTAAGTGATGTCTGATATCAATGTGCTTAGTCCTAGAGTGAGACATAGGGTTCTTAGATATGTTGATCGCACTAGTATTGTCACAGTTAATTGAAACCTGTTTAAAGTCAAATCCATAGTCCAATAAAGTTTGTTTCATCCACAGAATCTGTGCACAGCAACTACCAGCAACAATATATTCTTCTTCAACAGTAGACAATGGAACTGAGTTCTGTTTCTTACTACACCATGATACTAGTGACTTTTCAAGTAAATGACATGTTCCAGATGTGCTTTTCCTATCTAACATACATCCAGCAAAGTCAGCATCTGAATAACTAGTTAGGTCAAATGATTGTCCTTTTGGATAAAACAAACTTAAATTCACAGTATACTTAAGATATTTAAAAATTCTTTTAACAGCCAGTAAGTGTGATTCTTTAGGATTAGCTTGAAATATAGCACACATACACACACTAAACATGATATCCGGTCGACTAGCAGTAAGATAAAGTTAACTCCCAATCATGCCTTTGTAATAGGTTTGATCAACTGGTTTCCCAGTTTCATCAGCATCCAACTTACAGGTAGTACTCATGGGTATATCACTTTCCTTAATACTATCTAAACCAAAACGTTTTACTAAATCCTTAGTATATTTACTTTGATTTAGAATAATACCATCTTTAGTTTGAAAGATTTGAAATCCAGGAAAATACTTAAGCTCTCCCATTAAGCTCATTTCAAACTCATTTTGCATAACCTTTGAAAATTCAGTACATAAAGAATTTTTAAAAGATCCAAAAATAATATCATCAACATAGATTTGTACTATTAACACATCTTTTGAAATCCTTTTTATAAACAGAGTGGGATCAGATATTCCTTTTGTAAATCCTTTTTAAATAAGAAAGTTTGAAAGTCTTTCATACCAAGCTCTTGGAGCTTGTTTTAAACCATATAAAGCTTTAGAAAGTTTAATGACATGATTTTGAAAATAAGGATTTGAGAAACCTGGTGGTTGTTCTACAAAAACATCTTCAACAATAAAACCATTTATAAAAGCACTTTTCACATCCATTTGATATAACTTGAAATTCAGATGTGATGCATAGGCAAGTAAGATCCTAATAGCCTCTAATCTAGCTACAGGTGAAAAGGTTTCCTTATAGTCAATTCCTTCTTCTTGATTGTAACCTTGTGCAAATAGCCTAGCTTTATTTCTAATGATGTTTCCAGATTCATCAACTTTGTTTCTAAACACCCATTTCATGCCTATGGTTATAGTGTCCTTAGGTCTTTCTACTAATTTCCAGACTTTGTTTCTTTCAAATTGATTTAGTTCCTCTTGCATATCCATTACCCAAGATCCATCATTGATATCATCATTGATATTTTTAGGTTCTAGCTGTGACAAGAAGGCTAGATGTTCAACCTGATTTCTAAGAGAAGCTCTAGTCTATGTCCCTCTATCAACATTTCCTACAACAGCATCTAAAGGATGGTTCTTTAGAATCCTAGTTGGTCTTGAAAAGGTAGGGCTAGAGATTTCAGGTTCATCAACAGGTTAGGGTTCAACAGAAGCAGGGTCTGGAAAATTTCCAAAACTGGATATTTTAACTACAGGTCCACTATCTTTATCATTAAGGTTCAAACCAGAGAGATCATCTTCAAGATTTTCAAGAGAGGTCTTAGGTTCATGTGGATCAGTTTCATCAAATTTGATGTGCACAGATTCTTCCACACATTTGGTTCTTTTATTGAAAACTCTATAGGCTTTAATGGAAGTTGAGTAACCTAGAAAAATTCCTTCATCATTCTTGGATGCAAACTTATCAATATTATCTTTAGTATTAAGAATAAAGACTTTGCAGCTAAAAACTTTGAAATAGTTAACCTTAGGTTTCCTATGGTTCCACATCTTATAAGGGGTCTTCTTAAGAACAGGTCTGATCAAGACTATATTGATAACATAACAAGATGTATTCACAGCTTCAGCCCAAAAATAAACAGGTAGATCATACTCATTGAGCATAGTTCTAGAAATTTCTTGCAGGGTTCTATTCCTTCTTTCTACTACACCATTCTTCTGGGGTGTCCTAGGGGCAGAGAAATTGTGATTATAGACACTGTGTGAGCAGTAAGATTCAAAATCATGATTTTCAAACTCACGGCCATGATCACTTCTCAGAGTTTTAATCTTAAATCCACTAAGGTTTTCTACAGACTTGGAGTATTTTATAAAGCAAGAACAAGCTTCACTTTTGTGAGCTAGAAAGTATACCCAAGTATATCTAGAATAGTCATCTACAAGAACATAGACATAATGCTTCCCATTTAAACTAGAAACTCTAGAAGGTCCGAATAAATCCATGTGAACCAACTCGAGAGGTTGAGAAGTTGACACTTCTTTCTTTGATTTAAAAGAAACTTTATGTTGCTTTCCCTTTTGACAGGGATTAAAAACTTTATCTGCTAGAAATTCATGTTTGGGTAGGTCTCTAACTAAGTTCTTCCTAGCAAGTTTTCTAAGTGAATGCACATTGCAGTGTCCTAATATTCTGTGCCAAAGCCAAGAATCTTTATGAAAAGCATTTAAACAAGTAATATTTTGCTTAGCTAAAGATTTTAAATCAACAGCATAAACGTTTTCATTTCTTAAAGCAGCAAACATTAAAACATTTTTAGAATTAAAAACATTGAAAGAATCATTTTCAAATTTAACATAAAAACCATCATCACATAACTGAGAAATACTTAACAAATTGTATTTAAGTCCATCAACAAATAACACTTTAGAAATCAATACTGAGTCAGTGTTACCAATCTGGACTAAGCCGATGATTTTCCCTTTAGAATTATCACCAAAGGTGACAAAACCTCCATCAACTCTGACTAAGATTTTAAAGCATGAGAAGTCTCCAGACATATGTCTTGAACATCCACTGTCCAAATACCAAGGCTTTCTATAGGAGCTCTTTAAGCAGGTTTCCTACAAAATAGATTTAGATAGGAAATGATTTTGGTACCCAGATCTTCTTGGGTCCAGACAGGTTAGCCAATAACACTTTAGGTACCCATATTTGTCTAATGGGTCTCATAAAATTTCTAGAATCAATAGATTTTGAAAGATAAACCTTATTAGATCCATAACTATGAATATAACTAGTTGAAGTATATGAAGTTCCAGAGCTAGCTACATTCTGTCCAAATTTAGGAATGAGTCTAGTTTTGGTAATCTTCCTTTGTCCAGGTTGGTATCCTATACCAGTAGTGTATCTAGGTGCTATTTGCTTACCTAGAATCTGAGTAAGAGTATCTTTAACATTTGTAAATTTTTCTAAGCCTTTCTTGAGTTTCTCATTGGATAATTTTAATTCAGTATTCTCTTTAAGAAACTGAGCATTCTTTTATACTTCAATATCAAGATCAAATTTATGTTTAATAGTTAAAGCAAACTGTTTCTTTAAACCTTTGTATTTGTCTTTCAGCTCATTACAGCTTTTTTCTAACATATCACAATATTCAAATAGTTCATATTTAGACATGTTATCAGAGTCAGTATCATCTCCAGAATAATATGAATTAGAAGAAGGAGTTTCTAAAGTTACCTCAGAAGTTTTTGTCATAAAACACATGTTTGCCTTATTTCTGTGTTCAGTTTCAGAAACTTCAGATTTAGTAGAACTATCCTCAGAAGCACTCCAAGTAGCCTTCATAGCCTTTTTGTACTTACTGTCCTTGTAATCATACCTCTTCTTGTACTTCAAATTTGGACAGTCTGCTTTTATGTGTCCCTTTCTTTTGCACTCACAGCAGACAACTTCATCTGATTTGTCAGATTTCTTCCAATCCTTTTTCCAATGTCCCTTGTTGTCATACTTACCTTTGTAGTTTGACTTTCTGAAAAACTTCTTCTTCCTATAACACTTTTTAAATCTTCTGGAAATGTGAGCCATCTCAGCATCACTATCAGAAGCACTTTCACTGTCTTCACAGATTGAACTCTCATTTATAGAATGAAGCTTCTCCTTATCCTTGTTCTTTGAAGTTGAAGTCTTGAAAGCAACTGACTTCCTTCTAGGTTCATCTTCTTCTTCTTTGTTAACCTTGAGTTCCTCTTCATACATCATCAACTTTCCAATTAGTTCCTTGACTGGTAGTTCACCAATATCACATGATTCTCTAATTGAGACAGAAGTTCCTCTCCATCTTTCAGGTAGACATCTCAGAATTCTCATAATTTGTTCCTTTTATGAAACATCCTTTCCCAGAGAAGTCATTGTGTTGAGAATTTCATTAAACCAGAGATACATGTAAGAAATGGGTTCATCAGGTTTCATCTTAAAATTATCATACTTAATAGTATAAGTGTTCAATCTCATTTCCTTAACATTAGTTGTTCCTTCATGAGAAACACCTAAGGTATCCCAAATTTCATATGCAGTTTTACAAGCAGATATTCTATTAAATTCCTCATCTCCTAGAGCACAGTACAAAGCATTCATAGTTTTACAATTATTATTTTAGGCTGTCTTAGTAGCTTCATTCCAAGTAGTTCTAACAGTAGTAGGAATTTTATATTCTGATTCTATAGCAGTCCAAATATCAAAACCCATGCTTTCTAAATGAATTTTCATCTTGATTTTCCACTGAGCATAGTTAGTGCCATTGAAAAATGGTGGTCTATTGGTATCAACACCTTCAACTCTATTATCCATGATATCTTACTTAAGGCAATGATTTTAAAGAGATAAAAATTTAGAAATAACAGAAATTTTAAGAACTTTAAAATACAACTAAAATCACAGTTAAACAAAAAAACTTTTAGAAAATATTTAAATCAACCTCCGATACCAATTGTTGGTCGGAGTGGATACTCAAGAGGGGGGTGAATTGAGTTCCAATTAAAATTTCTGTTTAAAAAAACTTTGTCTTAAAATCCCCCAAATAAAACACAGAATTAAACTGTAGTGAATTTATATCACAATAAAGGTTCTATTAGGTTCTCAAAGGATTGATTATTTCCCAGTTAATCAAAACAAAAGATTTGATTAACTTTTGAAACTAACTTACTGATTTATAGCTAATATAAACACTTACAAGTTTAATTATCAAAGTGACTTTAAAACAGTTTTGGTTTTAGAGAACTTAGTAGCGGATTAAAAGAATAAATTTGACAGATATAGCACAACAGATATAACCAAGAGGTTCAGTCTCAAGCCAAGACTTAGTCCTCTCAAAAGCTTTTATAAAAAGATGATCCACACCCTAGATCAGGGATAACAACAGCAACCAGCTGTCCAGGTCCAAGACCTCTGCCACAATTATTCGTGGGAACAAACACAACAGCAACCAGCTGTTCAGGTCACACAACCTCTACCACTATCCCAGTGGGAAATAAACGATGTAAAGAGTTTCAGTGAGGATTTTCAGATCCTCCAGTTAAAGTACAGGAGACAGTGTGTGTGTAAAATATAGCAGATAACACACACTGTTCGAAATGTAAAAAGTAAATCACAGAGGCAAAGATTTAGATTTTAGAAATGGCTCTAGTGATTTTCGTGCAGCTCTGGACTCCTTTGTTTGATCAGAATTTTTTCTGAGTCCTCTTATGGTTTTTATCTGGAAAACAGAGTATCGTCTATTTCCTTGACTTCCAGGTGTAAGGATTGTTGAAGAAGCTGTTAAGTGATGTTCTTATTCTTGTTCTCAGCTCTTCTCTGGTATGCAGAAGTGTATGAGTTCTTCTTGTAAGCTCAGTTGTCTCTTTGAATGTACACCAGCTTGGTTCAGCACTTGGCGTATTCGTCCTTGTGTTCAACACTTTTTCTTGCAGCACACACATGCCTCTTCAGCTCGAAAGAAGCTCTCATTTAACGCACGAGATCCGGAAAAAGATATGATTTATTTTTTCAGGTACAAGGTATGGTTTCCTGACAACTAACAACACACATTAAATAAATGACAGAGCATTAAAATATTCCTAATATGACCGTTGGTTAGATTAAATAAAGATAAAGAAATTCAAACAGATGTTTATTACTATCAGTGAGTCAAGTGATCGGTAGTACATCAGCATTAGCATTAGTGAGACATCTTCGGTGACTCAGATGATCATCATCGGTGAGACATCTTTAGTGACTCAGATGATCAACATTGGTGAGACATCTTCGGTGACTCAGATGATCAGAATCGATGAGACATCTTTGGTGACTCAGATGATCAGCATCGGTGAGACATCTTTGGTGACTCAGATGATCAGCATCAGTGAGACATCTTCAGTGACTCAGATGATCAGCATCGGTGTGTCATGATTGGTGACTCATTTGATCAGCATCAGTGAGACCGTTGTCCTTTGATATGGATCAGTGAAACCGTTGTCCTTTGATATGGATCGGTGCGATCGTTGTCCTTTGATATGGATCAGTGCGACCGTTGTCCTTTGATATGGATCGGTGCGACCGTTGTCCTTTGATATGGATTTGTGTGACCGTTGTCCTTTGATATGGATCGGTGCGACCGTTTTCCTTTGATATGGATCGGTGCGACCATTTTCCTTTGATATGGATCGGTGCGACCATTGTCGTTTGATCCAGAGGACTTCTAGAATACTTGTAAATCAATAACAAAGAGATAAAACATGATCCAACCAATATACACAGATTCACTAAGAGATTGTGATTATGTATATGATAAATCCAACCGGATTAAGTAATTGATGATTTGTGATTATTAAAACAGCAATCATAGGAAGAATTGAACAATCTTCCAGAGGTATCAACACTATCCATCCTATTAATGACAGTCAGCATACGTGCGTACGTATGACTTACCGTCTCCACGTCGTGGTGTAGTGGTGTAGTTTTTTATTCAACACTTCATTATTTGGATGAGAATAATATTGAGTATAATTGATGTAAATAATAAATATAACATGTTAATGATTATTTATATATGATATACCATCCAATTACATATGATTTCACTATCAATATAATGGTATTGTCGCTCGTGTGTACGTACGAATTACCGTCTCCGCGAACGCGATAAGATTCATTTCCCCATCGTAACCATTCAAGAATAGTTTTTATTTTATTATTAAACGAATTTTTATGAACTTAATATAATTCTGGATATGAATAAAATATATCCTATACATAACAAAAATTACTTACATAACAAAAAATATAAAGGAAAATGAATCAGTTAACACTAGAAACGATGATACTACTAAAATATCATTAACAAAGCAATATTAGAAGATCATATATGATATCATATTTATCTATGTGGTTATTTTATAATTTAATAACAATGATTTCACCATTATATAGAAGGTTAAACTACTCTTTATTATATGAGGTTGTCAATATGTAAGTATCTACTAGGACCTCTGTATCATCCACATCTGTGTTTCTTAAAAATGTATTTCAAAACATTTTTAATATTTACTTGACTATGGTTTAAAGTCATTTATAGCCTTGTTTGAATTTTTATAAAATTATTTTAAAGGAATATTTTCATCGTTTTCTAAACAAGGTACTTTATAACCTTTTCAACAAATTAAGGTAAGAATGTTTTTTTAACTTATACGACGCGTGCGGTTATTTTCCACCATTATAACACCTTTGAAGCTTCCCTTACAAGATTATAATAATATTTTCAAAATAAATTTTTTCTCTTATAATTATGTAACTTTTAAATGATTTAAAAAAATAAATAGATATTTCTCTCAAATAGTTTTTATTTCATCTATGTCAACATCCTTTGATGGATTTTACACTTGTTTGAAGTTGATTTATTATGATACAATATTCCATATTGTCTTGAAGGTTTTGTGATATGTTTGACTCTGGTTGTGTTATTTTTATACCATTCATTGTTTATAGTTAAATTATTATCATTTCTTATGCTATTTTTAATATGAATGTTTATGTTATGTTTCAACCTTTTCATAAAAGGAATGAATTGGACTTAGTAAGTGACAGGTGGATCCTGCTATAGATCTCTGATGCATAGGTAGGTCTCATAAGACAAACTAATGTCTTGGCACAAGGCCTTGATAAAATCTTATTTGTAGTCTTAGCACGAGGCCTTGACTATGGGTTATGTTGTCCATCATTATGCATTACATCATTATGAAATTAGCTATTGATATTACATGTGATTATTTGACTAGTAGAATATCCATGTAAATAAGTAAATGGAATTATTTGATTTATATTTGACATATTATGCAGAATTTTAAGTTTAAAGGGATTGTGTTAGAGTCTTATAAATTGCCATAAATGTTTATGCTTATTTATGAAAGTTTTTACTAAATTATTTACCCTTACTGAACATCAGAGCTCACCCCTTTCTTATGTTTTGTTTTCCCAGGATTCCAAGAAGTGTATTATGATTGATATGAGGGGTTAAGCTAGGGGAATAAAGGCATTCTCAAATGATTATTTATGTTGTGTTTTATGTTTGAATGTGTAATGTAACATTCATGTAGGCCCTTTAGGACTTGATTCCTTGTAATCATGCCAATGTATTAAAATAATGTACCGGCTCCAGGCTTCTAGGGTCAGGACATTACACCCTACTACCATGGTTTAAAATGTCACACACTTTCTGAACAGATTTTGTTCACTATTTCTTATGATGATCAAAGGATTATTTTTTATGGTATAAAGTGGAGGACACTGCACTAGTGTCTCACTATACTATGAAAATTATGTTGTGAGTGCACTCAGAAATATAAGAACCATTGAAGAGACAATTTGGATGTTAATGGTCGGAAATTCCACCTTATGGTCTTGAACCATGATTTTGGCACTTACAAATATTATCATATTATTCAAAATAAACTCAATAGTAATGAAAACTGATAGTGTTTTTAATAAGAAATAATTCATTTTTTTGGAATTGAATTTTGTTTTAGAATACTAACTAGTTTTATGTAGAAATCTAGAGAATCTCAACACCAATTCTATGATAATTATACTCCATGGGTCTCTTAGGAGAAATTTTATTTATAAGTATAGGATATAAAATTTACTATGAAAATATTACATATAACCTTACCTTTCATAACCCAAAATTAGTATTTAAATAGATTGGGGAAACTCCAGGCCCCAAATATGTGATTTTATGCTATAAGATTAGTTCTAACCTCAAAGAAACTTGACCAACTATCTACCCAGCTAACAAACTTATTTATGTGAGAATAAAATAATTCCACTAAAATTTATTATTCAATTCATTTTCCCTTTGATAAGTAATAAATGTATCAATATTGGTTGGTCTATTTTGGAGAATACCAACAACTTCAATGTCTTGTTCTAGCCTTACTGTCCCTTATCTACGAACCTCATTGTCTAATGAAGCTATAAACATTGCTCTCTATCTTGTCATTCTCACCAACATGAAAATCCAATTTTCCTCAAGTTGGAAATTAGAAAATTATGACTTCATGATTTTTTCACCTCTCAAGACACACCATCTTTTGAATTATATTTCCACTTTATTTACCAAATTTTATTTTTTTCCTTATCTTAACCATTAATACCATTTTTGGAACAATCATTTTCACCAACCTCTATAAAAAATTCTTTAGCAAAAAATAATTTTAAATGATATTCCCTAGTAGAAACCCTCAATTGGGATACATAAAACACAAGATGTATTTTTATATTTTACGGTAATTTGATCTTTATAAGAAAAAAAATTCTATCTTTTTGTTTTCAATAGTGATTTATTTAAGATACTTGATTGATAATTTTTTATTAAATTCTTTTGTAACCACCAACTTATTAGGCCCCAACATCACCATTACATCTCTCTTTCTTAATTCACTTCTCTTATATGCTTATTATAATACTTATTCCTTAACTATTGACCCCTCTATATATTATCTTCAAGAAGTATTAATGATTCATCTCTATCCACCAAATAATTGAACAAAACCTCCACCATTTCTTCCGTTTTAATATAATTTACAATGAGAGGGGGTTTGAATTCATTGAAAAATATCAAATGATTTTTTTTCCAGTAGAATCGTGGTAAGAAGTGTTATAAATGAATTCATCCTAGAACAACCATATCATCCAATTTTTTGGGAAATATAATGAGGAACACCTCAAGTATGTCTCTAAACATGTCTTTATCTTTTCAGTTTGTCCACTACTTTATAGATGGTGGGAATAATTTTTAATTCCTTTCTGTACATTTTAAAAAGTTCCTTCCAAAACAGATTGATGAACATAGGATATTTTGCATTAATTATTTCAATCAGTATTCCATATATATTTAGTCTGAAAGATCAAATGCCATAATTGTTTTTGTAATTTATGGATAATCCTATTTCAATGTTTAAGGGGGGACCTTTTATATTGCCTCATACATGGAACTTGAAGTACCTATAGGTTGACACCACAAGAGAGACCCACATAGCCTAGACACACACACACACACATCAAAACTCAAAAACTTCTCAAGGATGGACAACAAGCAATGGACCGTGAATTGCACGGTGCTTGGTCCTAGTGGAAGTTTACATACCCTCTCATTAATCTAAATATGGTAGCCCTATGAAGTTGAGAGAAGTTCTCTGAACCCCATCTTGATTTACACTAGTGGAGGGAATACTTTTTTTTCCATCTCCTTCGAGCTTCCTCAATCCTTTTTCACATCATTGGTCACCATCTCACCGACACCATCATGCCCCAACCATTACTAGACACACTTAAGCCCACCATCGTACACCGATCACCTGTGCCATCCTGTTGAGACTCCCTTCACTGACTGAGACTGCCCCCACTAAACATCCCTACCGTCATCCATCACTGCACCTCCCAGTCAAGTTTCTATTTGCCGCTATCAAATCCCCTATATGTTGTCTTCTATTTACAATTGAGACTTCCCAGACTCCATGCACATTATCCCCCACTAAAACACCCCATCCACCATATCCCATCCATGCTGAACACTACCAAAAATCCCATAAATCCTCCAATATGAGGCTACCAGGGATTGTACCCTAGTTTATGTAAGATTACAACGTAGAATTAACCACTAGTCCAGGACCCCAAATGAATTCCATGTATCTTTAAAAACTCATTATTAAACACATAAAAAAATTTCTTGTGATATATGAATGTTTATGTGGTATAAAATGACCTTGTTTACTTATTCTGTCTAAAATAACAAATATCACCTCAAAAAGATGTGATTTGATAGCCCCAATGCACTATCCTTTAAAAAATGATACCACAAATATTTTGGTATAGGTAATGGATATAATAATATAGTTGGGATCAAAGCATCATATTTTTTTAAAAAAATCTCTCATTCCCTGAAATGATTCCACCTCTATCATTTTAGCCTAGTACACACCATTTGCTAACATCATACAAGTATTCAAGTATATGATGTGTTTCCTTATTAGAGAATAATGGAAATATTGTAATATTTTAGGAATAAAAATTTAATTTTTAGAAAAAATGGACCTCCTCATATAAAATAGTTTCCCATTTTGGCAGAAATATCCTAGTTTAGAAACATTATCTTACTAAAATGGTGATATAACTTTTATTAAGTCAATACTTGTAGTTTTCATGCATGAAACTAATCTAGTAACTGGTACATGTTTAAATTCCATATTTTATTAAATTTATTTAATTTAGATAGTTTTATGTATTTTGGATGATATATTTTTTTTGTAGGGTTAATAATTTTGGATTGCAGGGCATCACACCATGGTATATGGATAACAATGTAGAATGTCTATTTTTACATAAGAGGGTTTTCCCTATTTATATTATGGAGGTGAGGTTATTCCATGGTGGAGGTCCTTGTGTTGTGTTAGGGTTATAGAGGGAGAGGATACTTCATGGGGTGGGGGGGCACCATGTCACATTTCCCAGGAAATAGAGACCCCTTAGTTCTTCCCCATGGATGTGTTCCATGATACAGTGCATATGGCTGCACTGTGGATAGACCTAGTAGGGGAACTCCACACTACATTCCTTAAAGGATATTTCATAGATGTTCCAGATGAGTGAGTGCCACACCATGGCCTGGATGGCCATGCCATGGGGTAGTCTACCAGCTTCTTAAAATGTTGAATTTTTTTATTTTTCCCTATCAAATTATTATAATCTTAACCCTTATTTTCTCCCTATTTGTATGACATAGGTTCCCCCAGTCATTATCCCTTCCTCTTATTCACCCCTCAGTGATCTTCCTTCAATTCAACTGGGTTCCTTTAAGTCTTGATTACCCTTTATTTTTTCCTCCCCCATCCTTGTATCTTCACCTTATCCCTTACCTTTTAATTGTGTAAACCCTATCCACCCATAGGGGTTGAACCTATGGTTAAGGATGAACGTTTATGAAAATATCTTAGGTTTATAGGTCTGTGATTATTCCTTCATCCATTTCCTATGATTTTAGATGAAGGAAGTGGATTTTATCCATATTTGAAGAAGATAACTCTTCCTAATCGATATTTCATTTGACACACATAATGTTCATGGTTATCCTTTGGGATTTCTTTTTTAGTGATGCTTAAAATTCTGTTTTTTGGGGATTCTTGATTAATTTTTGATATTTTTTTTTGTATTTTAAAAAAATTTGTGATTTCATATGGACTCATAAAGAAAACCGTTTTATACACACTAATTTCTTGATAAAATGTTTTAAAGAATGTTTTTATTTTAAATAGATTTTCCAAGGCATTTCATAATGGGAATTGAGTTTATAATGATGTATTGGGAATGTTTGATTATGTGATTACTTATTTATTGTCTTTGGATTGATTATGGGTTTCACATGGGAGACCATGAGTGCATATTGGTAACCTGGATGAGCATTTCCTTAGTATAGATTGTGCATTGACTAGGGAATTTTGGCCCAAGTAGATTAAGAGTTATAGGGATAGATATATTGGTCGGGGAGACCCCCGAAATCCTTATAATTTTTAGGTTCATACATGCCAACTAATATTCCTTTAGAGATGCCTAGTTACCTTAAATCCATAGGTTATAGATCCATGTTGTGTATGTTGTATTTGGATGGGATGTGTTATCACTCATTGACCACTTCTTTATTTGATCTTGACGAGGTTGATTATGCCTGAAACCCTTATTTGGATTTACATTTTTGATGTCCCAGCATTTTCTTGGAACTTGTATTATTTTATAAAACCAAATGATTTATAAAATATTTTCAAGAAAAAGTTTCCAAAATGTATATTTTTTAAACTAGAACTAAAATTTTTTATTGATAAAGATATTATGTAGATTCATGGTGGTATCCTAGCGGGCTTTGTCATACATTATGCATATACCTATGTAGTGTACACAAACTTAGTTATGAAAGATACAAGAAAAGGTAAGGATTCCATTTTGGATTGGTATATCCCAATCCATTTTGGATGATGTTGGGATGAATTATTGTGGCCCATACTGCACACCAAGCCACAACATGACAACTATAGAAGGTATGAATTCAGAGGCAGTGGTACTGTAGTTCTGAGGACTTCCACATGCTGACTACTATAGCAGCTTGGACTTGGGTGGTTGTGGCACTATAGTGATGTGTAATTCCAACTTCCATTCATTATATCAGGGTGGAATTTCTATACAGTTGGTGACACAATAATTCATATTCCTTATTATCCCATTTTGGTCTAGGGTTTTTGTGTGTATGAGAAACTCTGAGATACACCCTATAAAATTGTGCTCCTGGATTTCATAGTGAAGTGTTTCTACCTCTCCATGGAAGTAGTTATTATTCCCGAACCATGTAAATATCTATGTCCTAAGATCTTCTTCTCGTTATTTTTTTCCTTTAACCATTCTTTCAATTATCTATCACTATGACTCCCTGTGTTTCCGTAACAGCCATGTCATTTAGTGGTGCTTCATAATTCTTATCGATGTTCTTTGGTAGGATGATGGAAGTGGCCATTAGTCACATAGAGTTTTCCCACATGGCTTATCTTGGGATCCTTAGGTGATATTAATTTTGGGGATGGTTTTTTATCGACCTTGTCATCACTAACTCTATTTTCAGATTATTTTGAATACTCGACGATATAGTTATCAGTTATTCTGATTATTCGGCTACATTTGTACTCTTTTTGGTTGATTTTTATTGTTATATGTATTTATTTATATGTATGAGCATCTAATGTACAAATGAGTTATGTTGTAATTTTGGGTGGAATCCACATGCTAGTTATTTGGATTTTTAGGGAGAAATCATTCCCATGTGATTTCATTTTGATATTGTGGTTCTTATCGCAACTTGTGGTTATCCGAAACATACTTTAGGACTTGTTGAAAGATGAGTTGGGTAACATGATAGGTTATACAAGTTTAGTTCATTAAAAAATTGTATTAGTGAACCATCTTATTATTAGAGGAGTAAAGGTGGTATGTAGATCTGAACATCATAGATTGGGAGGTAGATGTGGGGGAATGAAGGACCCCAAATCATAGCTGAAACGTGAAAAAAACTCAATTTAAAATTTCAGGTTCAGATTCATGTTAAAAACTATGAATCCAAAAAATACCTTTCTTATATTTCTTAAAGGATCACATGCAATTCAATTTAAGGAGGAAAAATAAAATTGAATGAAATCGTAAATGATACCTTATTCATTTGAAATCACTAGTTTGATTTGATCATTATCGGTGTGTCATGGCTCAAATCCCCCAAGTGAATGGTACCTTTTTCCAGCGTCATTCCAAGTGCTGCTTCCAATATTAATGTTCTCTCTGACTATTGTGTATTCCAAGTGAATCGGTATAAAAAGACCATCTCTTTAGAAGAGTTTATCCAACTTTCAACTCTCTAAAATTCCATTGGATGAGTTAAATGAGGCGGTCTTCAAGGATTTCAAAACATAAAAAAATACTTTGAAATTAAAAGGGGATCAAGAAAATTTTAATCAAATAGGGTGATGGACTAATCTATGTGGGATAACAGGCTTGGGTAAACTATGTTGGATGGACATGCGTCGTTAAGAGGAGATTATACAACTTTGGGCCTTTAAAAATAAATGTGAGATTTATTTTAAAAAAATTGAAAAGGATAAGACATGGTTAAAAAAGAGAATAAAGTGGGTTTATTTTTGTTTCTTACTCTTTCCCTCTCACTCATGTGATTCCCCTTTCCCCATCTCTTTGATATTTATAGTCATCTCTCTCTACTTTAGACTCTTTCACTCTACCACCTCCCATGTGTACAAGGTATGTATCCTCTTATTTTCATACTTCTATTGGGTTTAGGATCCCTTCTCTAGGGAATCATCCGTTTCCATGATATTTAGGCCTTATTTCAGATATTTGGGGGTCAAGAAGGGTTTTTATGTTTTTTAACTTGTATAAATTAATTTATTTGGTTGGAATGAATCATACGAAATTCACAAGGTTGGTTTAAAGGGGGTTTTCGTAATCCTCCATCACATTTTATGGATTAAATGTATGATTACTTTGACCTATTAAAAAATGGTTATCAAATATTTGAGTTCTTTATAAAATTGATTAAAGGTCATATGATGTTGATTTTTTGGTAAAAGGTATTCCTTGAATTCATGTCATAATAAATGTGTTATAAAAACGTGATTTAAATGTATACTCTTGGATGTGATTTTTTATTATGTCATATGCTTGGATTTTATGATAGGTTATCAATGTTAACTATTGAAGACATTCCCATGACGTGCACAACATGACACCTAAGTCTTAACATTTTTAGAAATTTATTAAAATTATTTTGACATGTTATAGAGGGATAATTGATGTTATCATAATGGGTTAATCATGGGGAAATGATGGGATTAAAATTAAAAAATATCATGTTGAGATTGGTGAGTCAATAAATGGAAAATGGATTAAGCATTGATTTATGATTAAATTATAATGTGTGATGACTAATGGTTAAAATATGATTTATAATAGTAAATAGTCATAAAATAATTGAGAAAATGGGATGAGGGGTCAAACATTTATACATAATAAACCTTAAAACCAGAACCTTCAAAGCAATTAGTAAAACATTTGAATGAACTTTTGTTGAAACTTGACTTGGTTAACCTTATATGTCATGTCTTATGACATTACAAATAAACTTGTGGGTAATATATTGTGAAATGAATAATAAGGCATGAATGAGTTGATAAATGTTAAGTGGAATCTTTAATGAATCATTTCATTAATGGTATTCACAATGAAGAGTCTTATGGTTGAATAATGGCCATGTGGAGGCTTTCCCGTAGTTAACCCAATTAAGAGAAATATGAATTAATAGTGTTAATATTGTATTATGTTTTGCGTGAGATTTATTTTGATTGGATCTATTGCATATGTGGGTGGATGGATGAATGTTTTAAATTAAATTATAAAATTAGTATGAGGTCTACATGTTCTCCAAGTGGTGTCATGGTGCACATGGAATGCCCATATAACTAAAAGGGGAGGGTAAATCCAAATCTGTTAACTAAACCACTCCCGACCCTTTTGAAATATCCTTAGGTATATAATTGAGGAAAAAAAGTTTTTTTTGAAATCCAATGTAGAATAATTATTCCCAAATGTGTACATACTTTCATTTCATCTTTTTCGGAGATCAACCATCCGTTCAAGTTTCAGTGTAGAAAACTCCAAAACTATTGTGCAAACAGTTTTGTGTGGAGGTGCACAATCAATCAAGAATTTTCTCTCTAAGAATTTTCTGACACAAAAATAATTAAATTTGATACATAAATAGTTCCAATGGTCATGTAACTATCACCCCAATCAAGCCTACTATGGTATAATAGTGGAAAAATTAGAATCGCTCTGAGAAATTAGAATTTTTTCCTCTATGGAACTCCTTTTTACCCCAAATCAGTTTTACAATCTAGAAAATACACAGGGGATGATATCTAGAACTACATAGAATTATATTTCATTAAAATTGTGAAATACATGGATTGGGGAGTTCAATTAACTAGAAACTACATAAGGGATGAGTTGGCTAAAATTATTCTCAATATATATTATAGGAGTAACAAAAGGGTTTTGTTCAAAAAGAAAAGAATCATGGCGGTGGAATGAGAATGTAAAAAAAATTAAAGAAAAACAAGAGTGTTTTAAAGGAATTAAGCTTATGAGTCATACCATGGAACTTTTGGGGAGATCGATTGAGTATGAGATTCAAAGAGAAACCAAAGTTCTGGGTAACAATTTGGTTTTATGTCTGGACATTCAAAAATATAAGAAAATTATTTTATTAGAGTTTTGATGGAGTATTATCACCAAAAAACTCAAGATAGTGTTTGAGAATAAGTTTAAAAACTTGAAGATGGTTCCAAAATAGATATTTTACACTTTTTTTAGCAAGGAGAAAGATACATTAGGTTTTATAAGGGGTTTAGGAGAGACTATCATAGACAAGGAAATTCAAAAAATAATTATGTAAATTTTTCCACCACACTTAAACCCTAAAGTATATATTGTTATAGATAGAGACTTGAGTACAATAAGTCTTGATGATTTGAAAAGAATTTTTGTGGCTTACAAGATAAGAATAAAAGGTGGAACCACAATTTCAAATTAAGAACAAAGAGTTAGAGTTGAAGTATGTGAAGATTATTTGATTATGAATGAAACAAAATTAGTATATAATATAATTACATTTTTTAAAATAATATTTCAAAGATAAAGTGGTATGTTCGAAGGATAATTACCTCTTTATTTATTTAAATGTGGAATTTTTTCTTTTTGTATATCATTACTTCTGAGACTATTATTTAGGGTCTCAATAATCATTTCCTAAATGGTAAAATGTATCCATTTTCTGATCTAGGAAACTTAAATTACATCACCCATCTAGAGTATGTTCATGACATCATATCTTCACTCGAGAAGATATTAATACCTTAAAATTTTTATGTAATTTCTCATATTCATCTATAAAATTAATTGTCTTAGTATCAACCATACTAAAATTAATTTTTTTTAATTATAAATCACACTATATTCATAAAAAAATATCAGTATATGATAACAAATAACAAATTAATATATTCTTTAATATATAAGAATAAAATTACTCACAATGAAGGAATAAGAATCCAAAAATCCCATCAATGATTGAATATAGATATGAAAATTTCATCAGTCCTCCCCATTAGTGTAGTTATTATCATTGTATTTACCATATATTTCATATTATTCATTACTGGAATCGCCATAATTCAATCCATTTCCACATGCATAATTTTAAAAAAATGTTCCAAATAACTCTTGCAAGTAGTTTCTTGAAATGATACCTATATTTGACTGGGATTGTTGAAAAATTTCATCATCTTCTCCAAACATAGGTGCCTCACTCAAATTATCTTCTTCATCGTCGTCACCACCACCATCATACATAACATAATCTTCGGTTACATTACCAACACCATATATTTCATCTTTATCACCTTGATTGGCATGCTTGTTCTCATGAGACTCTTGTTCTAGGTCAATTTTGTAAAATAGAATCCTCTTTGACTTCTCAATGTTATTAGTAGTATATTTAAGAGTTATTCAGCTCCACTTCCCAAGTAAATTTATAGTAACCTAACTTTAACATGTATTAATAGGAGATCAAGAATATATTTTTAGAACCAACCTTTTTCATGAGTGTAGGTAATATTCTTTATATGATTTATTATCTCCTATTTAATGTAATCATCAAAAATTTCAAAAAATTTCAAAGATGTTTGACACTTAAAAGGTAAAACTCAAAATTCACTAAAAGGTTTTCTTCTCTATGTTATTCCTTTGGCTGCATTGACTTCATAATATTTCTTCAATGATAGTGGAACCCAAAATTCAATGACTTAGTATATATGAGAATCAATATCTTTTCATGGATAATATCATTTTTCTGATATATAAAGTCTTAAATGATCTATATAAGAAAGAATACATGGTTCAAAATAGTAGTCTTCTAAGTATATAATCTCTAATATTGATACCTTGATCATGAAAAAACCATCTCATAGTAGATTTTCTCTATATGGGTAAATCATTAAATAGCTTAGAGAGATCCATTTGAAACTCTCAATGATATGAGTCTTGTGGTATATGATCCTCCCAATTTATTTTCCTTGGAACCTTTTCAGTCATAAAATGAATGTCAAAACACGTCTCTATATCTAAATCCCAATAGTACTCTACAACTACCAGCAGCTTATTTTTCAAATTTTATGGTCTTAAAACTACTTTTTTGGGTACATAATTTAGTGAGAAAAGTAGAAGAAATAACATTAAAATACCTTTATAATACAAATTTAGCATATCACACTCTCTTATTGGAGGTTCCATTTCCATCCAACTTATCTTTTTACTATGTATGGAATCTGAATCTATAGGAAGAAGATACTAGTAATCAATAATTATATAAAAATTTTTTTCCTCCAAAACTCATGCAATAAAAACAGCATAAGCATCTCCATTATCTTTTTCAGGGTCTAGTACCTCAGCTTCTCTACAAATAGAAATAGCTTCATTTTCATTTTTACCTATCTATTGTTTACTTATTTCCGTGGAATTGAATAGAAAATCTATCTCAACATATGGATTTGGAAATTTAGTATGATGGATACACATATTAATATATTTCATTATAGATATTTTCAATATAAATTTTTTACAGGGCATAAGTTCCCCAAATGTAGGATGTGAATAGGGATCTTTAAACTGAAAATGAATATCTAACTTGTTTGAGTGGTTAATGTGATCCTTCAATATTCCCTCAATTCCCCAAAGAGTCTCTATTTCATGATACATGGATGAAGGATGCCTGGGGTAGTGAACTTCAAAATCCTCTACACTAGGAAGGAAACCCGATACCACACCATACTTTATAATTTATATCTGATGAAACTATAGATTTGGTTAAAAATAAATCATACAAGGGGATGAATGAGTAGATGAAATTATATAAATATAGAAACCAATGATAAAGAGTGAATATTCATGGAAATTGGTGTTGATAGAGAAAATGAAATTATGGTTTAAGACTCATAGGTTCCTTCCTAAATTTTAGAACAAAAAGTAGAAACCCACAAATGAAGAACTGAAGGATTTGTCACATGATGTATACAAGATAAAGATGGAAATAAAATTAAGGTTAATAAGGGTAGTCATGCATTTTAACTTTCCCATAGTGATTTATTTGGTCGACATGCGACATATGAAATTCACAAGGTTGGTTTAAAGTGGCTGTTTATAATCCTCCATTGCATATTTTGGATTCAATGGAAACTTACCTAGATAATTTAAAAAGAATTTATCAGATATTTGAATTCTGTATGAAAATTTTTAAAGGCCTTATGATGTTTAGTTATTGGAATACATGCTCTTATTTAGCCTTTGGGACATTTTAATTCTTGTATAAATTGATTTTTCCTGTTGGAATAGTTAAAAATGCATAAATGTCTCTTTGGGGGGTGGGGGTCAGTGACACCCCATGACCATGATACTAGTTCTTCATGCCTAGGGGGTTGTATAACTGGTGTATAAGATAGTATTATATGTAAATATTGATATATATTGGTAATTATATTAGATTACCTTCAATTTGAGGGTCCAATTCCCCCTTAGTATCTCCCTTCCCAGCAACATGCCTCTGAAAATGGGTTATTTTGAGGCATCCATTAGGAAATGTGGGATAGAACCCTTCCATGTAAGGAAAGGTGATCTTGTCTACCACTATATTTGAAAGGATTCCTTAGGGATGTATTTATTGCTATAATGAGAGATGAGATCTTGGGCTCAAATGGAAGGTAAATATTTTGTCAATGAAATGAGTCTATTAACATTTTTCCTTGAAAAAAGATGGAATGGATTGGATGGATTTATATTTTAATGGATTGTAAATTCACCAAGATTTGAATACTTTACATAGAAAAGTACATCCAAGGAAATATTTTGTTTTGTGTGGAGGTAGGTTTTGTCTCATTACATGGAGATCCTTTCAAAATGAAATAAAAACCTTATAGGAGATTCGTGGGAGTCTTATCCACATATTGGGAAACACAAAACTTTTTGACATCCACATTCATCCCTTTATGGTTGTCATATGTTTACTAGATTATCTTAGGAGAAGATAATTAGCTGGAGTGTTATTTTTTAATTAAAAAAGTGTAATACACTTGGTCAAAAACCCAATGTTTAATTCTTGTATGAAGCACATTCAACTGATGTAGCACTTCATCCGAAAGTTGTTTGAAGATGGAGTGAAAGATCTATAAAAGATTGAATAAATTCAAAATTCAATGGACATGTGAAAAAATATGGTTACCTAAGATGTATCTAGGTGTTTTTTCACCTAGGTAGGTTTAGTTTGATCATAAGGACATAGTGAGGGAAATTTGTTGCTCCAATTAAAATTTAGACAACATAATGAGTCTTGATAACAATAAATGAGGACTTTGTTGTGAATCATGAAAAATGATTCTAAAATAGGATATTTTTGGGCTAAATTTGGTAATTTAGTGATCTTTTTCTCCAACCCTAGGTCTTACAATCCCAACACATACTCTCTTATTTAGTTCCATTCTAAAACCCATGGATGATAAGAGGAATTGACTATCCAAGATTATATGTGAGCCACTATCCTTTCCAAAATATGATGTGATACTTAGGTTTGCACTGATTAATCATCCCCTCAAACCAAATACTACACAATTAGGCCTCCCTTTCAATGATAGTTCACAAAATCCAACTATATTTTACCAAAATATATCCCATTACTGTGAATCTCAACCTAACCACTACTATCAGGAAGATTTTTTGCATAAGGAACCGTGGATCCACATTCTTTAAATGGACCAATATTATCATTGTGAAATTGGTTTGTGGAATACTCAACCCTACATCACATCTAAACTGCACCATGCTTTGATACCAATTTTGACGATTGTTTTCCTCCATACTTAGGTATTATAGGCCCAACACATAATCCTTTCCAAGGTTTCATCCTAAAACCCATGGGTGATAGGAGAAATTGCCTATCCAAGCTTATATGTGATCCACCATACTTTGCGTAATTCAATGTGGTACTGAGGTTTTCATCAAACATGAACACCCTTATTCAGGAAAATATATTTAATAACAATAAAAAGATAAAATTTGGAGGCCAAATTTTAAGTCTACTAATGGTAGTGGTGAGGGACAATTACAAGTTTGGATGACTAGAAGCCAAGTAGAACATATGATAAAGTTGAGGAATTTTACTCGAAGTCAAACCATCGAAAGATGTTAGTGCAGGTTGTGTGGGAAATGCTAAAGGAATCATGAGATCTCTAAAAGTGTGCTCAATGTACTGATAGAGAGGGTTGTGGTAGTAGGATTTGTGGGGTAAATAAGATATATTCTAGGAAGATTAGTTTAGGTGGACATCATCCATCAAATATTAGATGGTGGTGATTGTCGAAATCATTGGTTGGGTTCCACTATAAATTAGTGGGATGGTTTATTTGTTTTGAAAACACTTTAAATTATTATCATCTGTTTTATATCTTGAATAAAATTAAAACAACATCCCCCATGGGTTTTTGGATTTATGTTTAAAACATGTAAAATTAGGTTGTTCATTTTCCTTCAACATTTCTCTCAATTGTTATAAGTATTTTCTGTTATTTGTTCGATAGTTTTATAGTGTGAGTTGGTGACTAGGGTGTGGTGTGTATTTCTAGTTTTAAACATTGTAGTGTGTGTTCACAATATCAAGCTTTTACTTTCACCTAATAATTTTTGGTGAATTATCTTCCAGTGATTTTACTAGAAGGTTTCCATAGACCCAACACTCCCCACATTCGGGAATCATGCATCCTAGTTTTTATTTTTTATTTTTAAAATGACCAAATAAAATACTTATAATTTTTTCTATGTGATTAATTATATATAATAATATATGATTTGATCATTAAATTTTTTAATGTTACGAAAAGGTAGCAAATAAGAAGGGTATATAAGTTTTCCATGGTTTCTACCAAAAAAAGAATTCCTATTAAGACAGGGATCCTATTTTTTTGTGATAATTTTTGGGAAACCTTAGAAATTACTTATAGGAGTTTCACTCCACTCTTTTTATACATTTAAAAAAGTGAAACCCATTTTTATTTAATCTCTAAAATTAAAATCATGTGGAATAATGAAATTATATTTTAATGATTGAATAAACCATTAAATCATGACTAGGATTGAATAAAATATTTACAAACTAATCAAGTTCCTCAAATATTTTGATATATTTATTTTATTTCATATATTATACTAAATATTCTTGGTATTTAAAATAAAAGTGATTTTCAAAAATAAAAAACTTAAAAATATGTCTGATAATAATGTTTTTTATGGTATTTTTTTATTACAATGCTAAATAAAATTTCATTCAAATACACTAAAAAAATGTCAGTTTAATTATAATAGATAATTGATTAAATTTTGTCTATGACTTCCCCTTATATACCATGTTCTATAGCTGATAGACCAATTCCACCACCACCTCCCCACCAGACCAAATAGAATCAAGCGAAAAAAATCATCTCATAATAATTTCTTGAGTAATATTTTTTTTTCAGGTGATGAATGGGTGAAAGTTAGTTGATAGGTAAATACCTCTTCCCTCTCTCTGTCTGACCTTCTATCTCAAACTTATCCTCTTTCATAGTGTGTTTGTTTATTTATTCATAAAATAAATTAAATTATTTCAAAATTCATAAAAGAAAAAAAGGTTTTTTTCCTCCTCATTTTGTCTAGATAAAAAAATTTGTAAAAGAAAATAAATGATTGTAATTTATCACCATATTTTTTGGTGAAAAAAATTAAATGATAAGAAAAGAAACTATTTTTCTGTAAATGAAACAAATATTTTTTATTAATATTTTTATTTTTTCATTATATTTTAGAAATAAAATATTAATGGTGTTAATGGAATTGATTAATGGAATTAATGGTAGTAATGGTATCAATTCCATTGATGGTATTAATGGTATTAAGAGTAAACAAATACAATTAATTAATGGTATAAATGGTAATAATTAATGTTATTATATAGGAATAACATTTTAATTAATGGTATTTATTTACTCTTATATAATTATCATTATAGATTCATTTTCTATATATTTAAATGTCATAGTTATCAAAAATATTTACATAAAAACATAAAAAAAATTAAAAAATTATTATTAACATAAAAATAAAAATAATTATCATCATAATTATCAATATTTACAAACATAAAAAAATATATCAATTAATGTTTTTCTTAAAAATACAATATTTTAACACTAGTGTAGAAATAAATATGGTAATATTAATATATAAAAAACTATAAAACAATATATATAAATTACATGAGAGAAATGAATATTGAAATTTTGAAATATATGTAACGATTATGAATAAAAAATATGATATTGAAAATCAGTGTGAAAATATGGATAAATATTGTTTAGGGTTAAATAGAACGATAAAGATAAAATTTAAAGTTTTTAAATATTACAATTTCAAACCAAATGTAATTTTAGTATTTTTGGGATGAGTCAAACAATCTTGAAGTGAAATTTGTTACTTTTTTATAACCAAATTATTTCTATTGGGTGAATTTGGCCATTTCAAAGAGTATAAATTTGATTATTTCACTTGTTTCTCTTCCTTATGAATACCATTTTCCAAAGGAAGCATCAAAATTTTCCGTTAAGAACAATCTCTAGTCTTTTCCATTGGGTCTCACCCCATCAAATTTACATCACGTGATAAGATATTAATATTAAAGTATTTAAATAATCAAGTAATATAAAGTATAAGTAGTTGGATATGGGGAACAAAATACAATATAAATAACATCATCAACATATTTATAGTTTCTCTGCTGAGTGTATAGAGATACAAAGTCCTAATAAATCAACTCCAAACCTACTTTCCATAAAAAATGATCCCAAATTTTATGAGAAAACTCACATCATACGAATATGTTATTAATGATATCCTCACCATGAAAACATAAAACACATTTATAAGGAATACATATGGAATTTTTATAAAAATTTATATCCAAAAGAATAGTGTTATTTCTTTCCCACCAAACCATGAAAAAAAAATTTATTGATTTTTTTTTCAAAATTACTTTATAAAAATCACATGTAATATTTTTTTAGAGGACTAAATCAGGAGTAAGCAATACTTTTACACAAAGGAATGCCATAAAAAATAATAAAGGTCAAGTGAACATTAACATAAGACATAAAAATAGGTTTCCAAATAGGAATATTGGATGTATTAAAAATAGTGATTTTAGGAAGGGTATTTATGAAAATTTAAGAAATAGAATAGGTGGAAGTAACACATGATTAATATGTTGGAGTTTAACTCCCATATAGATAAACATTCATTTGAAATTCTTAATTTGTTTTCTAAACTTATCAAGAAGTATTTAAAAATGTGTGTTTGGGTTTTTTGAATATAAATGGATATTAAAGGTAAGTGAATAATATATCTATTCATTCATATTATTAGTTTTAGAATATTAATTATAGTCCTATGATAATTTTTTTTCATAAATTAATTTACTTTCAAATCCCAAGAATGATGTTTCAATGAAGATTTGGGACCAGTTTCATTGGATGGAGATATCTTAGAAAGGAAAAAATTTACATAGAGGAGATATGGGGGGATCTTATCTCTCAGGCAAGGAAAACAAACTTCTGGACCCCCTATTCATCCCATGATAACTATCATTGGGGATTTAGTAAACCAAGAGAACTTGTGAAATGGACCTGCTTGTAGATGATGGATTTCATGATGTGATGCATCCCTTTAGTGTGAAGAGAGTTTCATGGTGGAAACTTACCCATTTTTAATTTTCCATGGGGATTCCTAGGAGATTAATTTTGGTTTCCATGATTTTTTTTTGGATTTTGGATCATGTGAACACTCTAGTATGTCTCCTTGTTTAGGTTGATGTTTCCTGGAGGGGTAGTTGAAAATATAGAATTGTATCTTTAGAAGTGAGTCAGAGACATTCTCATGTTATGGGGATAGTGTTGCATGCATGGGGAGTTTCCTTGAGGCATGCATTTGGAATAATGGGATGACACTGTTCCATATATAGAAAGGTGATCCAGTTTACCACTAGATTTGAAAGGCTTCCTTGGTGATGTCTTGAGGGATTTGATGATAACTAAGAGGTTTGAACCTAATGGTAGTCATATGATTTTCAACAATATGATCCCATTAATATTTGAATTTAAAAAGACGGACTAGCGGGGATGGATATAGCTATAAATGGATTATTGATCCATAGGGATTTGAATCCCTTACATTTACAAGGATATTCAAGGAATGATGTTTTGGTGTGGATCCAAGATTAGTTGCATTAACATAGATATACCATAAAAAATTAAATTAAATCCATGGAGGATATGTGAGATACTCTCACCCCAGGTGAGGAATATTGACCTCCTCAAAACCCTTATTTATCCCTCGATGACAATCCATGAGGTTAGAGGGAAATACAATAACTTGTGTTCTGGAGCTGTTTATGGGGGATGATTATCATGTCTTGATGAATCCATTTAGTGTGAAGGGAATTTTGGGGTGTTTAACCTACTCATTTGAAAGTTTTCATAGGTATTTTTATTAAATTCATGTTGGAATCCATTCTTTACTTTGGACTTTGGGTCATGTGCACCCTCTAATATTTCTCCTCATACAACTTGGTTTTTTTATGGGATAGTTAAAAACATTGAAATAACTCTTGTTATGATGGGAGGGGGAGTTGGTGACACCCCAAGTCATGGGGATTTTTTTTGTGTTTGGATGGTTATATAACTAGAGGGATAGGATAGTGTTGTACGGAAAACCGATGGATATGGGAAATTGGGTTGGATACCATTCAAGTTAGGGGGGGGGGTATGAATCTACATTATCATTCTTGTTTTCAATGACATGCCTCTTGAAAATGGTTTCATCAAGGCATGTTTTGGGTGGTGTGGGTTGACATCCATCCTTATGTAGAAAGCCGGTCAAAAGTACCCCTAGTTTTTAAAGGCTTCCTTAGGGATGTCTTGACAGATGTGATGACAAATGTGATGTTCTAACCTAATGAAAGAGATATTATTATCAATTATATGTTCCCATTATTGTTTTTATTTGAAAATGTAGACTAGTTGGGATGTATTTATGGGATTTGAACCTTTGACATAGACAAGAAAATTTAAGGAAATATGTTTCAGTGCGCAGTTGGGGTTAGTCTCATTTCATATAGATCACATAAAATGGTTATGAAAACTATATGGGATATGCATGGGACTCTTATCCACCAATAGGGGAACATAGAATTCCTTTATACCCACAATCATCCCTTGATGATTTTTCCCTAGGATAGAGTAAATCAGAGTGAATTTTCCATTGTCCCTACCTATAGGGGAAACTTTTCATGATGTGTTGGCTCCCTTTAGAGTGAATAGAATATCACAGAGGCTATACTACTCATTCCTAAGTTTTCATGGGAATTAATTATAAATTAATGGTTGATTCCATGCTTTTATTTGGACTTTGGGTTGTGTGCACCCTCTAATATGTATCCTTGTAAAATTTTATGTTTCCTAACGTGATAATTGAAAATGTAGAAATTTATATTTAGGGGAGAGGATTCAGGGACACCCTCATGTCATGGGGTTAGTTTTTCATGTCTATAGGTTTGTTTAACTAGTGAGAGAATATGGTGTTGGACGAAAAAGTTAATAGATATAGGAAATCAAGTTGAATTCCCTTAAATCCAAGTGTTTAAATCCTTGTTTCCAGCGGCATGCCTCTCAAAATGGGTTTCTTGGAGGCATATGCTGGGTGGTGTGGGATGAAACCCCTACCCATACAGAAAAGGTGATCTAGTTAACCATTGTATTTAAAATTATTTCCTTGGGGATGTCTCGATGGATACAATGAGAACCGAGATGTATGACCCTAATGGTACCCATATATGTGCCAATGATATAAGACCATTGATGTTTTTCTATGAAAAGATGGGATAATTGGGATAGATGTTTCTCTGAATGGATTTTCGATTCATGGATATTTTACTCCTTGACATGGACATGGACATACAAGGAATGATGTTTACATGTGTACTCAGTGTTAGTTTCATTATATAATGATCACTTCAAAAGGAAATGACATCCATAGAGAAGATGTAGGGGATTCTCATCCATTGAGTGGGAAACATGGACCTCATTGACACCCTCATTCATCCCTTGATGATTGTCTCTAGGATAGAAGAAATCATAGTAACTTTTTCACTGGCCTTCCATGTAGGAGATGGCTATCATGATGTGATGCCTCCATTTAGTGTGAAGAGAGTTTCATATTGGAAAACCTTCTCATTATTAAGTTTTTAAAGTTATTATTGGGAAATTCCGACTAGCATCCATGCTTTTATTTAGCCTTTTGGTCATGTGAACACTCTAGTATGTCTCCTCATATAATTTGATGTTTCCTCATGGAGTAGTTTAAAATGTATAAATGTCACTTGGGGGGGGGGGGGGGGGTAGAGAAACCCCTAGGTTGTGAGGCTAGTTTTGTGTTCTTGGGTGTGTATAAATAGTGGATAAGATAGTATTGGATAGAAAAATTGATGGATATGGGAAATAGAATTAGATACCATTCAAGTTGGGGGTTTCAATCCCCCATTTTCCCCCTTTCTAATGACATGCCTCTTATAATGGGTTATTTCGAGGCATGTTTTGGGAGGTGTGGGATAGGGACCTTCCATATGTATAAAGGTGATATATTTCCTTGGGTATGTCATGATGGATGCAATTATAACTAAGATCTTTGACCCAAATGGATTCAATATGCTTGTAAATGACATTAGTCCATTGATGTTTATCAATTAAAAAAGATGGGTTATATGGGATGGGTTTAGATCTTAATGGATTATTGAGACATGTGGATTTTACTCCCTAATATAGACAAGGAGATTAAAGGAAATATGTTATAGTGTAGAGGTGAGAATGGTCTCATTACATGGAGAGCTCATAAAAATGAAATGCTAATCTTGGAGGGGATGAGGGGGTGTAAGATCCCAGACTTCGTGGAGGTATTTCCTTGTTAAAACTTTGATTTTAATATTTTGTTTTTAGTTAATGGAATGGATTATAGGTGTATGAGGGGCCTCATAGATGTTCCGAGAGTTTTGGATATGAAAGGAAGTAAAATGGGTACAACCTATTCATGTCACATGGTTGGTTCACGGTTAGAGAAATACGTACAAGGGGGAGGCCAAACCATAAGACCATGGATAAAGGAATTTCACATGGATTTGACATGGGTTTTCAAACTATGTGGTCTCCATAGGTAACTGTGTGACTTAGAACCCTCTTGGAAAGAGGCTGGAGTATGGTTGGTGCTCAGTTTGGCTAATTGTGCGGCTAAATCGTACAACTCATTAAAAGTGGGGTTTTAGCAAATTTTCCCCCTCAGGATTTTAATTATCCCACAAAATTTTCTCCCCTCTCCTTCCCTTATAGTTCTAATGATGAACCTAAACCCTCAAATCTTCCCAAGGGTGGTTCTCCTTTGGTTAAAGGCTGTTTGGAGTGCTGTTGGTTGTAGATCAAATCTATGGGTATGTATAACATCCCTTTTTATTATCTTTTCTGGATTAGGTATTTTAGTTTCACTATTATTCTTTAAAATACCTAAAACCATATTTTTTCTATAATATCATAGGTTGGGGATTAAAATTGTGCTTGAATATAGATCTAAGGCTAAGTTTAAGCATGCGGTTTTCTTCATATTCTAGGTTGTTGGTCTATATGTTATATCCCATAGTTTTTATGTTTATTTGGGCATGTGTTGTTTTGATAATGGACTTCTCTTGTTGTTATTTTTACAACCTTAAATGGATTTGGTAAAATGGTTGGTTAAATGGAGAATTCAACCCCTGATGATCACTGTGGGATGCGTTGAGTTTGACTAGACTTATTTTGGGATACCCATGGGGTGTGGAAACATTCTCGAACAAGGAAAATTATAATGTCAAGCAAATAATTGATGTGTAATTACATAGATCCCATAAAGTAAATGTGGATATTATAGTAGAGTTAAAAGTGAATATTTATATTGGTGCCTAGACTTTGATAATTGTAACACCCTAAACCCAGTTTCTCAGAGCCAATGTCTTATTTTATTACATTGGAATGATTACAAGAATGTAATATCCTGAAGGAACAAATAGTTTAGTAGACTTGGAAAAACAGATACATACATAAGTTCAACATTACAAATTGAAATTAAAAACAACATTAATGTTACTTTGGGAACATCCACCACTCTAATATTATCCCTGAAAGTAAAACATACTATACCTCTTCATGTACTGGAAAAAATGAAATATAAGAAGGGGTGAGCTCAGATTCTCAGTAAGGGTAAACAATACAACAAAAGATATCATAAACAAAAACATTAGGCATGGTGACTAGGCTAAAAACGCATTCCTATAAAAATAAACTTGAACATAATAAGGTAGGACTATGAGATGAGTAAATATTTCCATAATAAAACATAATAATGGGTATTCTACTTGTAGAATAACGACATTAACTATGAATTTCTAGCTCCATAACGAGGGAGATTCATATTTCAGACATTCTGAGACATACTGTCAAGGCCTCGTCCAAGACATCTAAAAATTATTAAGGAATCGACCAAAACCATATCTAAAAATGAATAAGCCCTCAACCAAGTCCATATCTATTTGTCGCATGAGACCTACCGATTCATTGAGGGGATATAGAAATCCCTAACCATCACATAATAAGTCCAATTTATTCCTCATATGAAATGGGTTAACATAATCAACATATAAATTCATATTTAAACTAAAATATGAAATTTAAATAACTTTCCCCAATTATTAAACATAAATATTAACCATTCAGAGTAATATGGTGAATGGTATCAAGATAGAACATCCATAGTAAAAATAATCAGAAACCCTTCAAAAACATATTTTAGATTATTTAATAATAGATAAACCTCAATGAAGTATGAGATTAAAAAAATTATATTTACATAGATGAAGATATTTTTAAATTATACCATTGAAAAACTCTTGAAGAAATAATCCTTAAACATTCGAAAGTGTCCCATACCACCTTGAAAAATTAAAATCATAATCCCTTATAATATTATAAGAATAAGGAGAGTCTTGATATGATATAACAAAGGTTATTACATACAACACATGCATGGAATAATTGGTGAACAAGGCATATACCTCATAAAAGTTAAAGAGAGCTGAGAAAAATCCTTCTTACCTTGGAAAACAGAGTTCTTTTAGAAAATCATTTATATTTCTCGTGAAATAAGATTGTAAACATATATATCCCAGAAAAGAAAATTTAATTACATTGAAATTATATTTGAGTCATAAATTTCCTCCCATCACGTAAGAAGAGTTGTTAAAGAAGCTTTAAAAATAAAACATTTTAGTGCGGTTTAAGGAAAATATCAATGAGGTTTTAAAGCGAAAAGGCATGTTTGATTTTATAAAAACAGAAATGAACCAAGTTATTTTTTCCTTATAAATTTTTTGATTTTATAAAGATAATTATATATTAAAAACAGATTATATATTACACTTCAAAATAGGTAAGAATTCGAGAAGTTCCCTTGAATCAAACTTGTATTTCTTGAAGAATTTTTGAAATATCCTTTTAAAACATGTAAATCCAAATAAAATAAAGAATCATTATGATTAATAAACAAATATATAACATTAAAACATAATATTTTAGGATTAAATAGGAATAAATAATAATTTCATTGTGGTAATTAGAGAATTAAAGTAACTCGAATGAAAATAGTTGTTCGGGTAGAAATCCCTTACGACTTTGTAATTAATCAATTCGTATGCCCTAAAATTAATAATAATAAAATGATACATTTAATAACATGAAAATAAATAGATTAATGAGATGTTACATAAATGTTCAGTATACATACACCATACACAAGTAACAATAGTGAATAAGGAATATCTCACAAACATGGAAGTGAGATGAGGAAACCCTTACCTTAAGTCCGAAGGTGTTCCTCACTTGATCTTAATGACATGAATAATCAAATTTAGGTTAATAAATTAAAAATTAAATAACCTCATATAAATTTAATTTATTTATTTTAACCTTATAAGGTTCATTCATAGACTTTTGATGGGTTAAGAGATTCAATTTTATTGTTTGTGAGTGTTTTCTTCCTTGGTTTTCATGATTGGTTTTCCTATATTCACGTACGGATAAGATTGTAGAATGAGAATGGTTGTATATAATATAAGTTGTATCTTATTGTTGAAAAACCAGAATATTAAATGGTTATAAAATTATTTTGGTTATTGGGGGTGAATATGAATCATTATATAAAAATTTAATTATAATTGTTTAGGTTAATTAGCGGTTTTTGATCACAACGAACTCGTTTTGATTTATAAATTAATATCATGTGTAAAAAAGGATATCATAACCTTAAATAAGTTATAATACATATATTATAGTTTGGTTAAACCATAATATTGGTTTCATGACCATAATTGAATATGGTCATAAAAATTAAAAACTCGTCGTCCTTGATTGTGATAAATTAACACATCTCGGATGGTGTTTTCATTTCTAGCATAAAAGAAGGGTAAATGAGAGATGATGAAGAATTATTCCATTATCATAAAAAAATTAAAGTACATTTAAGTTACTGGAGTTATAATAACATTTGGATAAATAGAGGTGAGGAAATAAAAATAAAATAAAGGAACTCAAAATAAATGAAACAAGAAGAGGAATTTACCTCTTGAAGTTATCTTCCTTAAGAGCCTCTTTAGGGTAGAGGTTTTGGTTTTTTTATGAGACCAAGGGATGATTTACATGGTATAATATCTTGGTAGGATATTTGGGTAGAATTTAGAAAAGGTAAAATACTTAAGAGTACTGAAGAGAAGAGGGATTGAGGGGTTTTTTTTCAAGGAAAATAGAGGGTGAGGGGGTTTCTATAGTGGAGGAGAGGAGTGATTTTTGATTATCTTATTCATTATTTTATTATTTTTCTCAAGATAAGCAATAATATTTATTCTTATTAACAATAATATTAATATGTTCATGTGAGTTTACAATAATGGTTTCTTACATCATCCATGATGCAAGTAATAGTGCATTTAACCTATAATGTATATATAAGGTAAATTACCGTATTTCACTATTCACTAAAATTTCAAATATTTTAGAAAAATCCCAAAAAAAATTCCGTAGAATTTTTTTTGACATGTAGAATCTAAAAATGGAATCCATTTTATCAAAATAATTTTCTAAATATGAGAAATTTAATTTTTAATTAAAATCATTATTTACTTGAAAAATTCAGTTTTAAAACCAAAACTGATTTTATAATACCTTGAAAAATTAACTAGGGTCTTATTAAATTATTATAAAATAAGAGGAAAAAAAATATTTATTTAGGAACATATTTTATGAAAATTAATTAATTAATTAATTTAAAATTTTAATTAAATATTTATCACTTACAAAAATATGATTACTTAATTAATAATTTATAAAATATTCTACTTTAATTGTAAGGTGCCTAAATTTTATTTATACTTACAAGGGCGATGTTTCTATTCATAAGGGTACAATACTATTCATAAGGATCAAGTTACTATTCATAAGGTTTAAGTTACTATTCGTAAGGGTATATTACTATTCATAAGGGTCAAGTTACTATTAACAAAAATTTAAGTTGATTCTATTAGGCTCCGAATATCACCTTGAACATAACCATGTATGTTAGTTTTTTTAAATTCAAATCATAGAAGTGGAAAAATGATATTTATTGGATAGGTTATATCAAAGTGTTGTTTTGTAGAGACTTAGTGTTTTTTGCATTTATTTAAAAAATCTTGGGGTGTTACATTCTCCTCTCCTTACAAATTTTTTTTCCATGAAATTTAAAATTGAACTTCGAAAGCTAATGATTTATACTTGAAATTTAATATGTGGGAAACCCACAATGGTTAAAATATCCTTTTAATAAGAGGGAAAGGGAAATGCATCAGTTAATACAAAACTATGCATTCTAATTGGACAACATGGTCATAGATGAATAATCAAACCATCATGTTCTTATGGAAACTGATAGAGAACATGCTCAGATGAAAGATCATTACCAAAAAACCATAAACTAAAGTTATGAAAAATTTCATTAATATCATGAAAAAAATATGATAATAGGACAAATTTTTTATTTAGGACTCTTTTCCTAGAGTTGGTGAATTATTCCACACTATATGAGTATGAATATATGTTTATATTTCATAAATACAATCATATCCTTTGTTTTTGGCTTAAATTATCTATACTTCATCTCTTGGCACATGTTGCATTATTTGGTGACATTAAACTCTAAAACCTAATTCAATAATCTACTTAAAACATTTCATAAATGGTTTAACTTTCCAAAAGATCACTATCCAATACTTTAGAATCATTCCCATGTCCATCCTTACTAGATCCACGTACACATTATCCTTGTAAATCCTCTTTTGTTTAGAACTCCATGATCTATCCTACTCAATGCATATGATACCCTATTTTCCTTTAATCAACATGAAGCAACCCTAAATTTTCACATTCCAAACATGTGAATATATTCATCAAGTGTCCTCTTAAAATATTTTAATGACGCAAATGACCATAAAACATTATTAAAAACATGCATTCATCCTTACACATATTGTTGTATATATTCATAATATCCAAAAATATTGTAAACTCCATAAATGATAGCATATACCACTTGTCGACAAGTCAATAATCAGTTTTGAGGTAGTCAGTACTTATCCAAATTAATCATTTCTTCATCATTATCTTAATCATCAGGAATATATTTAGGGTTGTCTTTCCATCAACCATATACTTTCCTAAGATATTAAATTTCTACTGAGTCACTTATCCTTGGTACAATTAATCACACGACCTCAGATACTTAATAAAATAGTACTTCAGTATACATAATTCTTATAACCAGTACATTGCTAATAAAATATTTAAATGACACGATTATTAAAGAGAAATATTAATCATTCCACTTCATCTGCGGTAGTATCATGACTTGATCATTATCTAATAACATAATTTGGGGAATATTATTTTGACGCTTGGGACATTGATTCGTATAGTGTCCCATCTCCTTGATATTTCATAATTGTACATTTGAAACCTTTTTCTTTCCCTTGAAATAACAAAATTGGTGTCCTTTTTCTCCAAACTTATAAAAAACTCCCATTCCCTTCATGCATTTACCAGAGTGATTCTTTCCATAGTTATCACATGTAGGAAAACCCTTCTTTACATTATTCCCTTTATCCATATTTTTCTTGGCCATCCTATTCTTTTATTTAATCCCTTAAAATCCATAAGACTCATATAAATATTTATATATCTTGTAAACATAGGATACTATTTCCTTATATAATGAGGATACTTTGAAGACTATATTCCTTATAAATAATGGATTAATACCATAATATATATGATCCTTCTTACTCTTTTCATCATGTGCATTGGTTAAGTTATAATTCCTTATACTAGGTTCCATTTATAATAAATTCCATATACTATATTAGATCATAAAATTATGAACTCTATATAACTCTAAATATGGTATATCACATAACATAAATTTATCCATCACAAATCCTAAAACCATATAATATAGTTACTTTAGGGTCATAAATCCTTCATAATGGATTGTAATGAAAATGTGAATTATCCTAAGAATATCCCCCAGGTCAAGCCTGAAACTCCTTGTTTGAGTTTTCACTCCTTGGCACATATGTGCAAGAACCACGTCCACTTGTAGTATACAATCAAGGATGTATTTATATAAATATCCACATAATATATTACTTACCTAAATTCTAATACATTCTTGTTTTCTTATCCTCAATGAATATCTTAGAGTTTTTTTTCTCAATCTACGTTTTCTTGTTTCCAATTTTTCTACTAAACTTTTTCTAATACCAACTATAACACCCAGAACCCAATTTCCCATATTTAGTACCTTATTTTATTAAATTGGAATTATTATAAGAAATTTGTATCCCAAATGAATGAATAGTTTAGTTGATTTGGAAAACCATATACATAAATAAGTTCAACATTACAACTAAAAATAAAAAACAACATACAATTTACATTGGGAATATCCACCAATCTAACATTATCCCTATATTTAAAACATACTATACCTTTTAATGTCCTGGAAAAAATGAAACATAATAAGGGTATAGATAATATGATCTATAAGGGTAAATAATACAATGGAATATATCATAAACATAAACATTAGGCATAGTGAATAGCTGAAAACACATTCCTTTAAAAATAAACCTGAACTTAATAAGGGATAAATAAGATTTGAGTAAATATTTCCATAATAAAACCTAATCATGGGTATTATACTAGTCTAATAACCACATGAACTATGAATTTATAGCTTTATAATGAGGTAAATACATATTCCGGACATTCTGAAACATATTGTCAAGTCATCAACCAAGAAATCTAAAAATGATCATGGACTCATCCAAAACTATATCTAAATATGGGAAAGGCCTCAACCAAGTCCATATCTATTTGTCTCATGAGACCTACTGATGAATTGAGGGGATATAGTAGGCCCCACCCATCACATACTAAGTCCAATGCATTCTTCATATGAAAGAGGTGAACATAATCAACTTATACATTCATATTGAAACTAACATATGAAATGTAAATAACTTTCCCCAATCATTAAACACAAACACTAACCATTTGAAGTAATATGGTGAATGGTATAAATACATCACATCCATAGTAAAACTAATAATAAACCCTTGAAAAACATATTTTAGATGATATCATAATATAAAAACTTCAATGAAGTATGATATCCAACAAAGGATGTTGACATAGATAAAGATATTCTTAAATGAGACCATTGAAAAACTCTTGAGGAAATAATCCTTAAACATTACAAAGTGTCCCATATCACCTTGAAACATTAAAATAATAATCCCTTAGAATATAATGAGAATAATGAGACTCTTTATATGATATAAAAAAGGTTATTACATACACCACATGTATGGAATAAGTGGTGAACAAGGCATATACCTCATAAAAGTTAAAGCAAGATGACAAAAATCCTTCTTAACTTAGAAAGAACAGTTCTTTTGGAAAATAATTTTTATTTTTCATGAAGTAATATTGTAAACATGAATATACAAGAAAATAAAAGTTGAGGACATTGAAATTATATTTTAGGCATAAATTTTGTCCCATCATGTAAAAAAAGTTGTTAAAGTAGCTTTAAAAATAAAACATTTTAGTGTAGTTTAAGGAAAATATTAAAGAGATTTTAAAGTAGAAAGACAGGTTTACATTCATAAAGTCGAAAATGAACCACGTAAGTTTTTAATACTAAAATTTTTTATTTTAGAAATATTATTATGGATTAAAATATATTATATATTACACTTCGATATAGGTAAGAATTTGAGAAGTTCCCTTGAATCGAGCTTCTATTTTGGGAAGAATTTTTGAAATATCCTTTTAAAACATGTAACTAAAAATAAAATAAAGAAGGATTATGATTGGTAAAAATATAATAACATTCAAACATAATTGTTGAGGAGAAAATATGAATAAATAATAATTTCATTGAGGTATGTAGGGAATAATAGTAACCTGAATGAAAATGGATGTTCTGGTAGAAATTCCTTACCACTTTGTAATCAATCAATTTGTATTCCCAAAAAATAATAATCTTAAAATGATATATTTAATACCATGAAAATAAATATATTAATTATATTTTACATAAATGGTCAGTGTACATACACCATGCACAAGTAATAGTAGTGAATAAAGAATATCCCCCAAAAATTGAAGTGAGATAAGAAAACCCTTACCTTAAGTCCAAAGGTGTTCCTAACTTGATCTTAATGACCTGAATAATAAAATTCAGCTTAATAAATTAATAATTACATAAACTCATATATATATATATATAATTGATTTATTATAACCTTATTTAGTTCATTCATGTCCTTTTGTTGGGTTAAGAGATTCAATTTCATTATTTGGAAGCGTTTTCTTCATTGGTTTTCATGATCAGTTTACTTATATTCATGCCTGAATAAGCCTATAGAATGATTATGGTTTTCCATAATATAATTTTTATGTTATTATTTAACAACCAGAGTATTACATGGTTTTAAAATTTTTCTGGTTATTGAGAGTGAATATGAATCATTATACAAAAGTTTAATGATAATTATTTGGGTTAATTGTCAGTTTTTGATCACAACAAACTCATTTAGATTTATAAACTAATATCATGTGTAAAAAAGGATTAAAAAACCTTAAATAAGTTATAATACATATATTAGAGTATTTTTAAACTATAAAAATGGTTTCATTACCATAATTGAATACGACAATAGAAATTGAAAACCAGTCGTCCTTGAATGTGTTAAATTTACACATCTCGGAAGGTGTTTTCATTTCTAGCATAAAAGATGTGAAAAAGGAGAGATGATGATGAATTATTCAATTATAATAACAAAATTAAAGTACATGTAAGGTAATATAGTTATCATAACTTTTTGATGAATATATTTGAGGAATGAAAAAAAATAAAGGAACTCAAAATAAAAGAAATGATAAGAGGAATTTACTTCTTGAACTTATCTTCCTTGAGAGCCTCTTAAGGGTAGAGTTTTTGGTCTTTTTATGATACCAAGGGATTATGGACATTGGGGAGGATATTGGGAGAATATTTTGGAATAATTTAGACAAGTAAAAAGGCTTAAGAGGAGTGATGAGAAGAGGGAGTGGGGGGGGGGGTTTATAGTGGAGGATAAGAGTGTTTTTTTATTATCTTATTCATTATTTTATTATTTTTCTCAATACAAGCAATAATATTGATTATTTTGACCAATAATAGTAATATGTGCATGTTATTTTTCACTAATTGTTTCTTACATCATCCATGATTCAAGTAATAGTGTATTTAACCTATAATGTATATATACGATAAATTACCTTATTTCACTATTCACTAAAATATAAAATATTTCAAAAAAATCCCAAAACATAACCATAGATATTTTCCTATATATATAATCCAAAAATAGTCTCCATTTTATTAAAATAATATTCTATATATGAGAAATTTATTATTTAATTAAAGTCATTATTTACTCAAAAAATGATGTTTTAAAACCAAAACAGATTTTATAATACCCTAAAAATTTAACTAAAGTATTATTAAATTTTTATAAAATCATAGGATAAAAAAATATTTATTTAGGAATAAATTTTAGGAAAACTAATTAATTTATTAATTTGAAATTTTAATTAAATATTTATCACTCAAAAGAATATGACTAATTAATTAATAATTTATAAAATATTCTACTTCATTTGTAAGGTTCCTAAATTTTATTTATACTTACATGGGTGATGTTTCTATTCATAAGGGTAAATTATTATTCATAAGGGTCAAGTTACTATTCATAAGGGTACATTACTATTTATAAGGGTCAAGTTACTATTCATTAAAGTTTAAGTTGATTCTATCAGACACCAAATATCACCCTGAACATAACCGTGTATGTCATTTTTTTGAAATTCAAATTATATAAGTGGAAAAATTATGTTTATTTTCTAGGTTATATCAAAGTGTTTTTTTTGTATAAACTCTGTATTTTATGCATTTATTTGAAAAATCATGGGGTGTTATTATAATGGCATAAGGGGTTGTTTGGATTTTCATTAAATTGGGTTAATTGGATTAATGTGAATATGTCCAATGGCTTATGAATTATACTTAAAATGAACAAGAGGGATAGTACATGTGAAATGATGAGTATGCTAAATTGGTAATTTCTTGTTAATTGATCTATTTGTCAAAAGGGTTTTCATATAAAATTTTATATAAATGTTAAATGGTTCAAAGCATTGAAATTTTTTATTATATTAATGGGTTAAAGAAAATGAATTGGTGAATGTGTTAAGTGGGTTAATATATGTAATTATTGAATATGCCTAATGGGTTGAGGCATGAAAAGGAGAATTGGGTTAAATGGGATATGTAATATAAATGGTAAACATGTTAATGGGTGAAGGATTTTTCTTAATTCCCATGTTGATAGTGATGGATTGTGAATTTTACATGTATTGATTTTAGTATGGTTTGTGATGTGGTATATGTGCTGAATGGATAAAAAAACATGTGCACATGGATTGGTACTTTTGGGGTAATTAATTGAGGTTCTATGCCCAACATTTGAGTTATAATTAGGCTATAAACTCCAATCCATAATTCATGGGGTATGGAAGGGGACCGAGGCTCTATGCCCCTAATGGTTGCATTTGATGAGACCAACTAGATTGAAGCTTCAAGGTGAGTGTGTTGCACTTTTTATGATGTGTTTATCCCTAGTGAGATTTGGAACTTGATTTATTCCCTTAGGCATGAAAATTTATTGTCTTAGTTCATTTTATAAAATATTTAAATTCATAACCCATGGAACATGTGATGAAATTAAATTAAGTGATGAAGATGGTATAAGTGATAAAAATGGGAAAAATGAAGGAAATGGTTTATGTGAACATTATTATCTAATGGAACCTGAGTTTCAATTTATTTACCTTGTAATTTATTTAGTATTACATGCATTGTATTTTTGGACTGGATATTTTTTAGACATCATTTATGGTGGCCTACTATGTTTTACTAACACCCATCTCGAGTTTTGTTGGGTACATGAGAATATTTCATGACTACAAATTATGAAAAGGGCAAAGGACCTATGCTTGGGAGTTGTTTTGTGTTCATGTTGTGCACGGATGAGGTTTCAGACTTAGATTCAGTACCATTTGAGGATTCATATGGTTGTTTTTATTTTGGGTTTCCTTTATTTTTTCACTATGATCATGACATGACTTATTTATTATTGGTTGTGGTTTGTACCCATTTTTGGGAGATTTTTGGTTATAAATCTTATTGGTTATTTATTATTGTTTCATTTATTTCATATATTATCTATTTTGGATTACTCTAGTAAAGATGATATAGTCTCCTCACATGACTTATTTGACCCTCACTACTATTCTACAACCTCTAGTGTATGGGGAGGTGCACTTGAGGTCATGTGATGACTTGGATTGGGGCACCAGTTTAGTTTCTCCCGAATCATGGATTTTACAAAGTGGTATCAGAGCTGGGTTTTCTTTTCTTGGGGATGGTATATAGGATATTACAATTATTTTTATCCTTGGTAATGACCTTGTGCTTCGGAGTAAATAACCAATGTATGTGGGAAAACCTAAGTGTCTAGGGCAGGGATTATTGTTCTTGATTTTTTCAGTTATAGTTCATGATATTTCACCATTGGGTGATTCACTTGTTGTGTGATGTGACTATTTTATAATCTTTTACTCACAGACATAATGGAATGAGTTGTGAATTAATGCATCATTATAGGCACCTAGGTATATAGATGGAATATATCATGATAGGCACACACATGATGGGTGTGTGGGATATAAAGGACACAATCCATTTGACCTTCTTGAAAAATTTGTAGAAAATAGTGTCTAATAAAATGATGAAAATGGGTAAAAAGGGAAAAATGTTAAATAATGGTTAAATAATTGTGGTCAATTAATATTTTTAAACAATTGGAAATGATGGTTGTAACAATTTTTGAATTATAAATGTTCCTAAGAGGAATAATTTATGTTGTGAGTATGGAAATAGTGTTGAAAAGGTGTCTAATGAAGGGCTTATGACTATGTAAGTTGGTTTACCCCATGATATCCATGACCTTTAATAGGGATGGTCAAGGGTAGTGTTATGGATGTGAGGAATGCTATTTAGATAGTGTATATGAAATGGGTGGTTTTTGGCTAGTGGAGAGCCTTATTTTATGTAATATATGGAATCTTTATGTTATGTGTTATAAAACTTGTGTTTGTCATTGTAGAGGAATTCCACCATGACAACATGTGATGGTTGGATGACAAGTGGATGTCACAAAAAATTATCCCCTAATAGTGGATCAAGAATACATGGTGATTCAACATAATATAGAATAGTATTTCCAACCTCGCTCGTTTTATACAAATTATGGAACAAGACCGTGGGTGGATTGTGCCGAGCATGTTTGACATGACCAGGGAGTTTCAACAGAAGCACCCTATGAAAATTACTTGAAAGGGTGGGCCAGAGGTAACCGATTTTTTGATAGAGTCTATCAAGATGATTTTTGATCATTTGGAGACTCCTTCTAAGAAGAGAGTCAAGTTGAAAACTTATATGTTGTGAGGTTAGGCAAAGAGTTGGTGGGAAATATTGGTTGAGACTGAAGAGGATGAAGGAATGTTATGGAAAGAATTATAGGAAAAGTTTCTAGAATTTTTTTATCCAGATACCTAGAGGTAGGATTAGAAGTTCATGTTTATGAGTTTTACCTAAGGGGTTATGTCAGTGATATATTATGCTAGCCATTTCATTGATTTACAACACTTCGTTATAGCATTTATCGGGGATGAAAAAACTATGGTGATATGTTTCTTGGATGGGCTTAGACATGAGATCAATTCCAAAGTAATGATTTTTCACTTAAAGAGGTTTTTTAAAGTAGTGTACTAGGCCCTTATTTTAGAAAGGAACTTAAGGGAAAATTCGAGTAGTGGGTTTGTGGTTTGAGTTAGACGGACCATTACTATGAATTTCAAGAGCAGGAAGCTTCATTTCAAGAATATTTATAAGGGTGGAAACATGAAGAGTAGTCACAATAGAGGATCAACCTTTTAGGGTGGTGATTAGGTGTTTTTTTTGTCATTGAGGAATGCCATGGTACATGTGTTGTCAGTACCCCTAACCACTAGTTGAGTGTCGGGCGTGGGAAAAAATGAGGAATGTGAAGAGGTTTTTTCAAACCCTCGATAGCTAAGCATGGATTGATGATTGATGATGATGTTGAGTATAGAAAGGGGGTTAGTTACCCTATATTAGGCAGGCAGTTTGATCACTACTGGTTGTATCGATAGAGGTGTCAGACGTGGCACTCTGGGGTACGAGCACCCATATCAGGGTGGTAGTGCAGCAGTAGGGACTCGGACCAGAGCCTATGGTAGAGGAGTAGGTCAGCTACAAATAGTTCAATATACACTTGGTGGTGGTGATTCTGGGACATCGACTATTTGAGGATTTTTTTAGATTCTACACTTTCTAATTATTTTTTTGATATTGGTACCACACCCTCTTTTATTTCTTCTCTTTTGTGGTTGTGTTGGGACTAGCGGTGAGGAGTTAGCATAGAGTTATTTTGATTGGAATAAATTTAGGGGTGCGAGTAGAAAATATTAGTTAGTGTAAGTATATAAACCCAAAATTTTATGGCATGTTTCTTTATAAATAATTTTAATTCATTAGATATCTTATATTGCGCACAATGCTGAGTCACTACGAAACAACACTCTTTTATTATAATTATGTAAACAATATAGTTATAACCTAGGCATTAAACATAAATTTTCCACTTCTTTGAATCTAATTTAAAAAAATTGACATACATGGCTATGGTCATTAAGATATTTATAGTTTGATAGGATCAACTTAATTTTTTTAGTGAATAGTAACCTAACCCATTTGAATAGTAATATTACCCTTATGAATAGTAATATGACCCTTATGAATAGTAAATTGGCCAAATGAATAGTATAATCACCCATTAGTTTATAAGTAAAATGTAGGAATCTTATAAATGAAATTATGATATAATAATATCATAGTACAAGTAAATAAATATTTTAAAAATTATTAATTAGGTGTTGGTATTTTTGCCTGGAATAATTATTTAGTTACAATTTTATAATTAATGTAATCATTTAAAAAAACAGTATTTTCATTAAATATATTTATACATTAATATTTTTTTGTCTCATGATTATAGGATACTTTTGTGAGACCTCAGTTAATTTTTGAAAGTGTCATAAAAACAGTTATAATATTAAAATCGATGTTTTTGAGTAAATGGTGATTTTAATTAAAAAATAAAATTATCATATTTAGAAAATTATTTTCATAAAATGAAGTTAATTTTTGGATTCTTCATGTTTAAAAATGTTTAGGGTGATTTTTTGGGATTTTTCTAAAATACATGATTATTTGGTTAATAGTAAAATACGATAATTTACAATAAATGATAAATACATGATTTATTGATTCATAGGTGATTTTTAGATGATGTAAGCACCCTTGGTTAGAAATCACATGTAATTATTACTGCATATAGTCATAATAATTAAAACTATTGTTTTTCTTGAGCAAAATAATAAAATAATGAATAAAATAATGTGAAACCACCACTCTCCTCCACTATAAAAACCACTGATCACCATATCTTATCCTCACTCTTATAATCCTTTAATCTTGTAAAATTTATACCCAAATCTTCTTATCTAGTCTCTCCCTACATACATGAGCTCTCGGTCTTACCAAAATACCAAAACCCCTTTCTTTAAGGAGGTTCTCAAGGAGGAGTATTCAAGAGGTAAAATCCTCTTCCTCTTCCTTTTTTTTCAAGTTCTTTATTTTATTATACTATACTGACCCCCTATGAAAAAATTATCAAGATAAATATATTATCAAATATATATACTGGAATGATATCATGTTAATGGAATACTCATCATGAAACTCCTTTCTCTCTCTTTTATTTTAAAAACAAAATCATCGTCCGTGAGGTGTCGATTTACAACCTTTGTGGATGATGGATTTTCGTTCTTCAATTTATCCTTTAAGGATGGTCATGAAAACATTTTTATGGTTGAAAAAAATTACGAAATATGCATTAAATCTTATTTAATGTTCTGTAACCATTATATATACATAATATTAATTTATTAAATAAAATAAGTGCGTAATGATAGAAAAAACACCCAAAATAATCTAAGCAATCATCATTAAAAGTTTATCTACTGATTCATCCTCATACCATTTAAAAATGATATATATAACCATTTAACCTTCAATATTTTAATTAATAATTACAATTATATGTAATTATACCCATTTTACTTGAACATAATTACTTATAAATATGTGAAACGATCATTAAAACCAAGGAAACGAATGCTCCTAAACCCCCATTTTTTCCTTCGGGTTACACTTCCTATTTATTTTTCCACCAACCATTCCACAAAAAATCATTAAAATAATTAATTATGAATTAATTTAAATATATATAAATTATTTTAACATTCTATAAATTTTATAGTACTATATATAAAATTTTAAAACATCTTCTTCCCACTCTCCCGTCAATGTCCCGTTAAAGGTTGGTCAACCACCTATGGTGACATTTACATGTCAACACATAAAACCATACTCAAGGATGGATGTCATAAACTACATATAATATATATAAATATATATATATGAATTATATACTTATGTTATTAGTTATATTAATTTATAATTTACATTTAGATAAAATAGTAAAAGTGTTGCAAAACTGGATATTTTTAAGTAAAACCTGATATCATATACTTCAATTTTCATCAAAAGAAAATAATAAATATAATAAAAGGATTATAATATATAAATAGATATATAAATTACTAAAATTAACTTCTAGATCAGTCTTTTAATAAATATAAGTTTGTTATTCAGTAGGCACAAATGTGAAAAATTTAAACGGAATTAAGGTATGGGAGTTCATATCAATTTCTATTTCATTGATACTTACTTGGAATTATGAACCTAATAATTATTATGGGGTGTATATACTAACCCCTTTTATATCATTTTTCATTTGACATTAAATTTCTATTAAATATCCATATTCTCGTGTCATGTATATGATTATTGTCTTACCCATATACCATTTTACATACAATGTTTATTTTTGAATGTTGTTTTAACTAGGAAAATATTGATGAATCCGTATCCTATAATCAATATGGATGATTATAAAACATATTGTTCTTGAATTAAATCTATTTATGAATATTTCTTTGGACTTTCATTGATGGTTAGGGCATTCTATAGCCCCTCGATGCATTGATAGGTCTCATGAGAAAAAATAGTTGGCGAAAAACCCTTTATGTTTGTTTCCAAAAAGAATAATATGAGTTTGTACCCTCAGAGTTAAACCATATTAACTGTATAATGGTTCATGTATCAGATATTTGACATCTAATAAATAATCATTCTCTTCATTCAATACTCAATTATTACTTTCTGTGAGATTTTCACTATGAAAAAATATGTGGATACATTTTCATTGCCAGATTATTGATGGAATGTGTTTTTCATATTATTCACCCTTCCATGATGTATATTACTTATTGAATTTAATTTTCTTATTATTTATTCATTTAACCCTTACTGATAATTTGAGATCACCCTTATTGTGTTTCCTTTCCCTAGGTTATGAAGATTAATCCTTTTAATGAGTTTCAAGGATGCCGTTTATTTTTTTTGTTATGTATCATATTGTAATTTATATCTTTCCCAATGTAATATGAGTATCATGTATGTAATTTGGTCTTCTAAAACTACTAAAATGATAATTTCTTCAGTATTTTATTCCTTGTAATAATTCCAATTCAATATAATAATGCAACGAATATGGGCTTATGGGGTTGGGTTATTATAGTAAGGGTTGCACTCTTGAGGTTGGTGGGTACCATTTGCTGTGTGACTTGTTTTTGCTTGAAATGTAAGGTTTTGATATGATATTGGGAATGGATTTAATAGTGATATACCAAGACCATATTGATTGATACTGTCATAGGGTAATGTTAATATCTCTTGAGGGAGACACTTATGTCCATTGTGGTGAATGGTACATCCGAGCAGGCCATAAATGGACATTTTGGTAGCATTTGGGTGAGATTACAACCCAATTAGACTATGTTGTACTTTATGATGTGGAAGTTGAGCATATTTTCTTTCCTCTTATGATGGATTAGTTTCAAGACGTGGTTCATGAGGAACTCTTGGGGCTATCACCTGAGAGATATTTTGAGTTCATGATAGAGTTGCTTCCAGGGGAAGAAACAGTTTCAAATTTTTCATATAGAATTTCACTAGTAGAACTCTATGAACTTAAAACTTATTTGGAGGAGTTGGAGTGTAAATGGTTCATCCGTCCTAGTAAATCACCTTGGAGATCTCATGTGTTGTTTGACAAGAAGGATTTTGATTATAGAAAGTTGAATCCGATGATTAATAATAAATGATACCCTCTTCTTTGAATAGATGATCTTTTTGACTGGATGAGAGGTGCCTTAGTGTTCTCCAAGATTGATCTGAGGCCAGGGTACCATCTGATGAGGGTGAGACTTTTTGATGTACCACAGACTGCCTTTAGGAGAATGTATGAGTTTTATGAGTTTTTTGTGATGTCATTTGGGTTTACCACTAAACCATAAATATTCATGGTCCTGATGAATTTAATTTTCCCCCCTTACCTTGATGAGTTTGTAGTTTTCTTTGCTGAAGACATCTTGGTGTACTCAAAGACTTATGAATATCATTCCAAACATCTTGACATCAACCTGAGTACACTAAGAGATAATAGGCTATATGCCAGGATATACAGATTTCATTATTGGATCAAAACAGTGCATTTTTTAGGTCACATCATCTTAGAGGAAGGCGTGTCAGTAGACCCATAGAAAGTGAAAGTGGTTGTATCTTAGCACCAAGACAATAATGTTTTTGATGTCTGAAGTTTTATAGGATTGTAGGGATATTACTAAAGGCTAATCAATGTCTTTTTCCATATGGTGGCACCATTTTTTAGTTTGAATAAGAATGGGGTCACATTTGAATTTTATGGGGAATGCGAGAGTTCTTGCTGAGAGTTAAAAGAAGCGGTTGACTACCACACCAATTTTGCTGTTGCCTGAGCCAGGTAAGGTGAATACCTTGTTTTATGATGTGTCTAGTGTTGGTATTGGGGAGGTTTTGGGTAGGATGATCAAGTTTTAGCATATGGTTCATGATAGTTAAGGCCTTATGAATGAAATTACCCTACTCATGATCTTGAGTTGGATGTGGTGGTTTATGGCTTAAAGTGCTGGAGGAACAACTTGTGGGTAGAGATATTCACCACATATACAGATCAAAGAGTCATAAATACATATTCAATTAGAAAGATTTTAATCTTTAGTAGTGAATATGGGTTGAGTACATGCAGTATATTGACGTTGAGCTGGTTTACAAACTGGGAAAGGGAAACAATGTTGTGGATGCATTGATTCAGATGACTCAAAATAAAGCAATTCAGGGATCTAGTTCCGAGTGGAAGATGATGGAAGTATTTTATGAGATACATATAGAGGTGTAGGATGGGCATGATAATATGAACCTTGCATCCATAGAAGTTGAGTCCACAATTTTGAGTTGGGTCAAGGAGAGTTAGCTTGAGGATACAGAGTGTTTGACTATGAGGGAAAGCATTAAAAATGGGGAATCACCTTCCAATTGGACTGTTGGGTATAATGGAATCATTTCAATTCATGGATGTGATTTTGTGAAAAAATGTATGTGAGAATAGTTAATGCATGAGTTCCTTGCATTTAAGAGGAAAGTGAATCCTGGTTTGACCAAAATGTATTGTGATCTTTGTAGATAGTATTGTTGGCTAGGAATGAAGAAAGAGGTTAAAGGTTTTTTGGTGATATGTCTTACATATCAGTAGGTGAATGCATAGAATTAATTACCAGGTAGTTTGTTACAACCATTTCCCATCTCAGTATGGAAATGGGTCAATGTAATGATGGATTTTGTGGTGGGTCTTCCAAGGATACCACCGAATAATGATGAAATCTGGGTGGTTATTAATAGGCTGACTAAGGTGACTCATTTCATTAAAATTTTAGAGACATTATTTTTCGAATAGTTGGGTGAGTTATATGTTTATGAAATAGCATGGTTTCATGGAATACCATAGAATATAGTTTTAGATCATGATCCACATTTCACGTTATGATTTTGGAAGGGACTACATAAGGTACTTTGTATTCTAATTAAAATGGATAGAGTCACTGAGGTAGAAATGTTTGGGAATTTTTCTAGGATCCTGGGGGAGGTTGACATAAGGCTGTTCTTAATTAAATATATAGTTTTGTCAACATTGGATGATGAATTACCTTTTAAGTTACAATATGAAAGACTTCATCATTTTTGTTCAGACTTTCAATCAATTGGCCATGTCAAGGACACATTCCATAAAAATGTGGTTTTCTCTTATTACCATATAAAAGGGAATCATGAGATGTCTTTTAGGAAGAAATTGAAGGTGAAGAATAATGCAGATCATGTTGGTGGTAGATGTGAATATGAAAAGAAACCTATGTCTGAGGTTGTGGATAATGCTTTGAAGGGATATAACTCTTCCTAGGTGATGAGGTCTAGTCCTGATTTTCATCATAGAAGGCTGGTACAACAAATAGGTCCTAGTCCTATCTTGGATTATAATATGTAGGTGGATTCACCTTCTCCTGAACTAGATGATGATGCTATGAAATATGACATAGAAGTTTTTGATAATTTTAAGACTAATCTGGATGTTTTAGATAAGTCTATACATAGTTTCAATTGGGGAAAGGGTGATTGCAGCTGGTGGCGTATACTCTTTAAAACATGTAGGATAGTGGTTTCAATAAAACTCAAGATGATGGGGTGTATTCTGGTACCCCCTAAAGGAATTGAGTAGTGGTGTTAATGCCTCTTTTAAGGAGGCAATTATTTATGGAAAGACAAAGGTTTTTGATAGTGATGGATTCACTCCCGCTCCTTCGAAGTGAAGGCCACATAAGGACTATTCTAATTTACCAGGAACAATGTCCACTGGATTTTCTACTATGGTTTCGAAGAGGGAAGAAATCCTTAAGATATTTTTATCAAGGTAAATCTCAATCTAAGAGGAAAATTTATGATGTCTCTGGATATGGAAATAACATGTCTTATTATGATCTTTAACTTTATTTTCTGATGGATGAGGGAAATTTCCATTGTTTGAAACCACTAATCTCTTTCTTGTATATTTTACTTTATTTTAATAAATTGTTATAATATTTGTTTCTGGATAGAATTTTATTATACTTTATAGGATACAATTAATATGTCACCATATGAGGAACTCTATAGTATACCTCGTAGATATCCATTATGTTGGTTATAGAGAGTAGAATTAGAGTTTTTGGGATCGAGTATCATGTAGGAGAAGTCAAAGAAGGTTAAATTGATTCAGAAATGTATGGAAATGTCTTTGAGTAGAATACTTCATATGTATATCGGTATCATTGACCTATCGAGTTTATGGTGGGTGATCATGTGTTTCTTCAGGTTTTTCCAAGGTTGGTTCACTGTCAGATATGGAAGCAGGGTATGTAGCACCTAGGTATATGGGGTCGTTTGAAATTGTGGAGAGGATCAGACTAGTGGATTACCGATTGTATCTTCTATAGATGTATATTGGTATGAATGGTGTTTTTTATGTGTCATGGATTCATTAGTATCACCCTGACCCATCTCATGTGATTTATGTTGAGGATGTTGAGTTTGAGGCTGATGTGTCCTTTGAGGAGCATCTAGTTCACATTGTAGATCACAGTGAGAAATTTTGTGGGGAAAGACCATGACATTGGTTAGAGTTTTGTGGTAGTATGGTAATGTTTAGGAAGAAACTTGTGAGAGAGAGTTAGATGAATGGTACCAGTGGCCCGATCTTTTTTTTTCTTCAGAAGCTCAGTGGTGTTCGGAAGTGTGGCTCAATGATGACCTATTTTATGGTGGGGAGGTTGTAAGATCCAAGACTTCATGGAGGTATTCCCTTGTTAAAATTTTGGTTTTAATCCCTTTTTTGGTTAACGTAATGGCTACTGAATGTATGATGGTTCTTATAGGTGTTACATGGGTTTGGGGCATGAATGTAAGGAAAACTAGGCCAACCTGTTCATGTCTCACTATTGGTGAATTTTTAGAGAAAACCATGAAAGGGGGAAGAAAAACTATGAAACCTTGTACAAAGGTATTTTGTATGATTGGAATATGGTTTTTCAAATCATGTATCCTACCTAGGTAACCATGTGACTCAGATCCCTCTTGGAAATAGGATGGAACACAATTAGCTCATAGTTTAGAAAACCATGTGACCAAACCATGTGGATCATTAAAAGTGGGTTTTTACCAAATTTCATCTCCCACATATAGATTTCCTTATCCCCTCCACCATATCCTTGATTCCACCTCCCATTTTTTCCACCTCCACTATATTGTGTTGCCTCAACTAAGTCAGCCTCAGGACAAAGATATCATTTTTTCATAACTGATATTCCTCGATTCTCTATACGAAGTTGCTACGCCAGATTCTCACATTCTAGGAACTCCACATCTCACTGGTAGGGTCTCCTCCATGACTCACCATTTTCATAGAACATCAATTAGATTTCTATTTCCCTTGAGTTCCCCTACACAATACATGATCACCCATATATTTCATTAACCATAACTATATTTCCATCTTCTTCTTGTATAAATATGGTGAAAAATCCTTTAGTTCATCATTTGTGGGTTTCTAATTCATGTTCTAAAATTCAGGAAGGGACCCCAGAGTCTCAAACCCTAATTAAATTTTCTCTCTCAACACCGATTTCCAAGAATATTCACTCTTAATCATTGGTTTCTACAATTATTGCCCGACATCTACTCATCCATCCCCTCATGTGATTTATTTTCAACCAAATATGTAGTTTCATCAGATGGGCATTGTAAAGTATAGTGTGGTATCATGTTTCCTTTCGAACATGGATTCTTTTCTAGTTCACTACATTAGGCATATTTAATCCATTTCACATGCTATAGAGACAATTGGGGGAACTTAGGGAATCATGAAGGCTCACAACAACCACTCAAACAAGTTAGAGCTTCATTTTTGTCCTGAATATCCATATTCACATCCTACATTTGGGGAAGTTCAATATTATAATAATTTGATATCGAAAATATATAAAAATAGATATGTTGATATGTGTAGTACTCATACTTACATTCCAAATCCATAGGTTGAGATGGAATTTCCAATTAATTTAATGGGAAGAAGTAAACAATATATAAGTAAGCATGAAAATGAAAATATTTATATTTGCACATAAGATGAGGCCCTGAACCCTAAAAAAGTCCATGGAGATCTTTCTATTTTTTTTATTGCACAATTTTTGGAGGCCTTCCATTTCTATGGAATGTTTTATTATTAGTATGTTGTTCCTTAACATTTAGATGCCACACATAGTAAAAAGGGAATTTATATAGAAATGGATCCTCCAATAAGAAAGTTTGATATGCTGAATTTGTATCATGAAGGTCATTTAATTTTATCATATCCTCTTTTCCTGTGGAAGGATGCACCCAAAAAAGCAGTGTTAAGACCATTAAATTTGAAAAAGAAGAAGGTGGTAGTTGCAGAGGACTACTAAGAGATGGATATAGATCCATGTTTTGATATTGATTTTATGACTGAAATGATTCCAAGGAAAATAAATTGGGTGGATCATATACCACAATACTTGTATCATTGGGAGTTTCAAATGGATCTCTCTAAAATATTTGATAACCAACCCATATGTGACAAATCTACTGTGAGAGAATGTTTTCTTGATCAAGGCATCAGTATCAGAGATTATATACTTAAAATGACGCTGTTTCAAACAACATATTCTTTCTTTTATGTACCTTTTAGGACTTTCTATATCAGAAAAGGCTATGATCCATGCAAATATGTTGAATATAAAATATACCAAGTCATTGACCTTCAAATAATACTATCATTGAGGAACTATTGTGAAGTCAATGTAGCCAAAGTTCTAATGTAGAGAAGAAAATATATTTGTGAATTTCATGTTTTCCCTTTTAAGTGTCAAATATATTTGAAACCTTTTGAACTTTTTGATGATTACATTCAATAGGAGATAAGAACTTCTATAAAGTAGATGACCTGCACTCATGCAACAAGTTGGTTCTCAAGAGTTACGCTTGATCTCTTATTACTCCATGTTAAAGTCCATTCCCTATCAATTTACCTATGAAGTGGTGCTGAAAAAATACTAAAATCTACTACTGCTAACTTTGATATGTTAAAGAGGATTCTGTTTCACAAAATTGACCTGGGACAAGAACCACATGAGAACTATCACACCGATCAAAGTGATAAAGAGGAAATATATGAAGTTGATAATGTAATATAATATCATGTTGTGGCTGATGATGACAGTGACAAGGATGAAGAAGAGGATTTGATTGAGGCACCTGTATTTAGAGAAGACAATGAACTTTATCTACAATCCTAGTCGAATGCAGGTATCATTTCAAGAAAATACTTGCAAGATTTATTTGGCACAATTTTTTCAAATGATGTATGTGACAATGGATTACAATATGGCGATGTCAGTGATAAAGAATATGAAATATACAAGCAATATGATGATGATAACTATACTGATGGGGATAACTGATGACATCTTCATATCTATATGCCATCTGTGATGGGGTTCCCAGATTATTCTCTATTCATTATGAGTAAATTATTCTTATTTGTTAAAGAATATATTAATTTATTATTTGTTATCATATACAAATTTTTTTTATGAATAGAGTGTGATTGATAATTTAAAAAATACTTTTAATATATTTGATATTAAGACAAGTACTTTTCTAGATATTTATAAGAAATTAAATCAAATTTTAAGGTCTTCATATCATATCGAGTGAAGATACGATGTCATTAGCATACGCCAGATGGGTGATGTAATTGTAGTTTCCGGGATTAGAAAAGGGAGACATTTTACCATTTAAAAAATGATTATTGAGACCTCAACTGAAATCCTCTGAAGAAATCATATAAAAATAGGAGATAAATGATCCCCTTGTCTAATCCCTCTTAATTTTTAAAAAATCCATCTCTTCTACTTCATCAATATATTTCTTATAGCACTATGGATCTGGGTGTGGAAAAATTCCACATTTAATGAAATAAATGGTTAATTTTCCTTCGAACACACCTCTTTTTCTTTTCATTCTTCTTTGAAAAAGTGTCATTATCTCATATAATTATTTTATGTCATTTTTAAGGAAATAAGTTTCATATTCTTCAACTCTAACTCCTTTTTCTTAATTTAAAATAGTGGGTCCCTCTTACATTCTTATCTCATAATCCACGTAAATTCTTTTCAAACCATCAAGACTTATTATACTCAAGTATCACTCCAATCTAAGACTTTATGGTTGAAGTGTGGTGGAAACATGTTCATAATTAGTTTGTGAATTTACTTGTCTATTATAGTCTCTCCTGTACCCCTTATAAAACCTTTTGTATCTACTGCCATGCTAAAAAAAGCATACACTATGCTTTTTAGAACCATATTCAAGTTTTTAAACTTATTCCTAGACACTGTATTGAGTGTTTAATTGATAATACTTTTTCAAACCTCGAATCAATTAATTTTATTCTATGTTTGAATATCCAGATATAAAATAAAATTGATTATCTGAAACTTTGGTTTCTATTTGAATCCTATGATCAATCACTCTCCCCCAAATTCTATGATATGAATCAAAAGCCTAATGCCTTCAAAATACTATCATTTATCTTTAACTTGTAGTTGGAAAATCACCTTCCACGACCACAATTCATTTACTTTTGAACAAAACAATTTTTTTACTCATAAAATATATATTGACAATACTTTTAGCCACCTCATCCCTCATGTAGTTGGATGTTCCTTGAACTACCAAATCCATTTATTTCAAAAATTTAATGAAAGAAAATTCTAGAGAGTTCTAGATATCACTATCTATGTATTGTATATATTGTAAAACTAAATTGGGGTCAAATAGAGTTCCATAAAGGAAACTAAATCTAATTTCACATAGCTATGATAATCTTTCCATTATTTTACCACAACAAGATTTATTGGGGTGCTAGTTCACTGACCATTGGAACTTTATTTGTATCAAATGAGAATGGTTTTGAGTAAAACAAGTCTTATAGAAAAAATTCATGATTGATTTTTCACCTCTGTATAAAACTATTTGCACAATAGTTTTTGATCCTTCTACACTGAAACTTGGCAGGATGATTGATCTATGGAATAGATGAACCGAATGTATGGACACATTTGGTAACAAGTCTTATTCATTGGCTTTCAAACCGAATTAGTTCAGGTTAACTATATCCCTATAGATATTTCAAATGGTGAAGGAGTGGATTAATTAATATATTGGATTTCCCATCCCCTTTAAGTTATATGGAAATTAGATGCCTTCTAGTTGAATCATAACTAGTATATGCTTATCTCCTTGGGATTTGTGTCTATATGTGTTTTTTATACTCCTAATGTTGAATAAAGATCCACTAGGACTGAAATTAATCATCGAGTCGAACTGTTATTTGGTGTCAAGGTGATAGCTATAAATAGTCATCGACTCTTGGGAAAGGTTAGAAGAGTGGGACCTATGACTAGTATGGGATATACAATGCATTATAGATGTATGATCATTACGCTTCAACCAGGTCATTCTATTCCACCTCTTAGAGAAAATGAACACCATGAAACCACTTGGAGAACATGTAGACCTCATACTAATATTCTAATGTAATTTAAAAAATCCATTAATTCATACACATAAAAAAGAGATCATATATAATGAAATATCACAAAAATACATAATATAATTTTGACACTACTAATTCATATTTCTCTTAATTTGGTTAACCCAGGGACAAGCCTCCACATGGACAGTATTCAGCCATAATCCTCTTCATGATAAATACCAATAATTAAATGATTCATTCAGGATTACACTTACCTTACACGAAATCATTCATTCCTAATTAATAATTTCACAACATCTTACCCACAAGTTTATTCTCAATGTCATAAGACATGACATACAAGGCTAACCAAGTTATGTTTCCCAAGAAATTTCCACAGAAGTTCATTCAAGCGTTTCATTGATCTGTTTGAAGGTGCTAGTTTTATGGTTTATTATTTATAAATAGTGGACCTCTCATCCCATTTTATCAATTAATTAATGACAATTGACTATTATAAATCATATTTTAACCATTAGTCATCACACATTACAATTTAATCATAAAGGAATGCTTAATCCCTTGTCCATTTATTAACTCACCTAATTTAAACCAACCTTGTGAATTGCATATGATGTATGCTGAATAAAGAAATCACTTTGTGCAAGTGAAACAACATGAAAACCCTTCTTGACCCCCAAATCCCTAAAATAAGGACTAAAATTCATGAAAAATGATGAGGCAATAGAGAAGGGAACTTAACCGTAATAGAATAAGTGAAATAAGAGGAACTATACCTTGTACTCATAGGAGGTTGAAAAGAGAGAGAGTTCATAATTGATAAAGATAATTATACAAATCAAAGGTTGGGGGAGCGGGGAATCATAGGAGTGAGAAAGAAAGAGTAATAAAAAAATAAACCCCCTTTAATGTCATTTTTCAACCAAATTTTATCATTTTCACATTTTTTTAAAATAAATACCATATTTATTTTTAAATTCCCCAACTTGTATAATCCAATGAATTTTACCCAATCCTGTTGTCCCACACATATTACTTTTTACCCCTATTTGATAAAAATTTGTTTAATACCCTTTTAATTCCCAAATATTTTTTATGTTTTCAAATCCTTGTAGACCACCTCATTTAACTCATCCGATGACATTTTATAGTGTTGAGAGTTGTATAAACTCTTCCAAAGAGCTAGTATTTTTATACTGATTCACATATCATAAACAATGGTCTAGAGAACATTAATATTAGAAGAATAAATGTTGTCATGGTGGTGAAGGAATTATTTTTTGTTCCAAATGAGACTAATGTAGATAGAGTTGTCCTAGAATCTTAAGATTTTATTATTAAAATTATCTTGGAAGTTTTGGAAGCCTAATTTTTGGGATATGTTATTGAGATTCATAAGAGTGATCACAGGTTCCGGGATAAATTCCATGGGAATCATATATTTTGTGATGATGATGTTAATTCTCCTTATATAATATGGAGACAACTCTCACATTCCAAGAGAGACAACTTATATTATAAGGATGGCATGGTGTTAGGTTCTTTCCTAACTGGTGTGTACAAAAGTAGAAGAAAAATATGAAAAACACCTATAGATATTGTATATTTATAGAAGAAGAGAAAATAAATGGAATTATAGTAGACATGAGAGAAGGAAGAAGAAGAATGAGTTAGAAGAAACCCAAGGAAGAATATGACTCCTCATATAGCCAAGGGAAAACCCTCCTAAGGACCACCTCCAAACTGCTTCAAAGCATAACTCCTAAAAAACGATTCTTACCCCTTCCCTCCTAACCAATACATTATTTAATACCCAAAAAAAACACTAAAACCCCAGACTACAACTCCCCAACTGATACAAATTTTTAAAATATACTAATAAAGAGAAATACAACACTGTCCCTACTATATATCTCACTCCACATAGACAACCCATACTTCTTAACACTACCTCCCCTCCTTAAAAGCCATATTTTACCCAAGGTGGACCTCTAAAACATGGCCACCCCTTTTTTCACAATCAATAATCTTCCAATGCATTGGTTGTAGAACCTTTAATCCCCCTTTACACTTTCCATCATCCCACGCTTCATCAAGGCTTCATCCACAGAACAAAAACTTTGTTTGTACTCGACCTCCTCCTATGATCTATAACCTCAAACAAGGAAATACCATTTACACCTTCCTTTCCATTAGAATCCCCCCTAAAATGTTAAAGATTCAATGGCACCATCTCCAATTGTAGTGTTATCCCGCCCACTCATCCCAAAATTTGAACTGGTCCCAGGAAGTTCCAAAAATTCTATAGCATCATTCTAGAAAAACTATGGGATACCAAAAACCATTTTCACCTTAATACATACTTCTCTTTACTGATTGGAACCTTGAAATAAATCTTCAATAATATCTTAAAGAAATTATATTTTAGCTCTATTAGATCCCTCAATAATTGGATGCTCAAAATCATTCTGCATGCCTTCTCCTCCCCAAATACAATCTCCAATATCTACCTCTTGTGAGGCTAGCACATTTTTTTATTGCACAAAACTTATGTCTAGAATCATCAAACATATAACAATGTTATTGTTTCACTCCACAAACATACCCCATTAATCTATTTTGGGGGTTGTGAATTATATTCTTGTTCAGATTTCTCTGATCCTAGTTCCTTCTGTGCTGTTGAAACCATTTGTTAAATGTTATTCCCATAATTATCCAATATCTCCAACTTTGACTGATCCAATGTTGCATCGATATTTTTATATTTACATGGCCAAAACCTAAGTTTAACCATGTATTCCATACTAAACTATTCTCATGGAAGTTTTATATCACCTGTAGTGATATTTATTATAAACTATTCTCTATTTTCATGATCCAATCACAAGTATCCTCCTCTAAAAACATAGGAAACTCTAGTATCTTTATAAAAGTTATCTTAAAGTCATCTATATTTGTATAGACATCAAGTGTTCACTTTTTTGTTTTTTTTATTTTCTTATAGATATGTTCATAACTCCTCATGGAGAGTGTCTTTGGTAACATTAAAAATACTCTATAACTGTTATTGAGGTCATTACAGTCAACCAACTCCAACTATAATGCAATCTGCCCACACACAGTAGAATTCTTGTCTATATAACAATATTTTTTTTAAGATCATTTCTCTATGACCATTCTTCACAAAAAAATGTCTCAAAATGATCATTTCTAGGTTTATCTTTGATTTTATAAGGAGAAAATAATTTGATAGGTATATAATGTAACCGTATATGCCTTCCCGACCTATTATTTCACTAGTTTTGTGGTTGTAGAGTTCTCAGAGGAGACTAGAGGAGGTTAGGGGGAGTCGGAGATGTAGTAAAACTATAGTAGATATTTTACGTCGTAAAAGAGGAGTTTAAGACATATGTATAGGGTTTAAATCTTGTCAAGCCAATAGATTACGACTTGTGTGTGGTGGGGGGATACTGTGTAATATGACTTTACAATGTAAAATTGGAATTTACAATGTAAGTTTACTCCATCACTAAGAGCCATGTTTTTCAGTAGAAACAGATTTTATGACCTAAAAGTTGGTTTTATTGCATAAGTTTTGCAGGCCCATGAAATTTATGGTGTAAAATTATAATTTAAATTGTAAAGGGGGGAGTTTCAGGTAGTTTATAAGTCTTTTTAGGCTGAATTTCCTTTCACCTGACCACTTGTTTTCTCTATCAGTTGTGGGAAAACCCTAGGTAATTTTGGGTTATATTCCATCCCATATTCTCTTTCCTTGATCCTTGGATACCAGTGGCTTCTCGTTGATTATACACAATGATTTTTCTCTCTCTTTCCCATGGTTTTATTTATGTTCTTCTCTCAGAGTTTCACCATGGTGGTGCTGTTGTGATCTGGGTATGTGTTGGGCCGAGTTTTGGTGATCCCTTGATGTGGTGTCAGTTGATATGTGGTTTCCCTTCTATGGTGGTGAGTTGTGAGTTGTTTCTTCTTTCTCCCTGTAGTGCAAAATGAGATTAGAAAGCTTATTTGAGTCATGAGATCCTTTTTATCACCTTTTTACATGATATGTGTGGGGATTACATGATTTTTCTTTCTATTGGGTGGATAATAAAAGATTTCATAAGAATATAATAAACTGGAATGTTTTAAATTGATGGGTATGGGGATATTTTTCCTACTTCACTACTTTTATATATGTTGTTGCTGATGATATTATGACATGTAGTTGCCTTGCTGAAAATTTTGGTTGTTGGGAGCCTTTTTTACCCTGTATATGATATGATGTTATATCTCTTGGTGTGGTTTTTATTGATTGAACATGGAATAAAAGGATAAATAATGTTTATTTGGATAATAAACTGGTTTCCCCTAAATTTTGGGCTATGTGACAATACACATGATAAATAATGAACTAATGTGATTAAATCCCCTGAATAAAACATGGAAGCTGGGATGTGTGTTGTTTTGTGTGGTTTCTTTTCTGTATTTCCTTGTGTTTTAAAAGCTGATGTGTGGTTGTGGTGATGGTTGAATGGGATTTGTGATGTGTGGGGATATAATGTGGTCGATGGTTGGCATAGATGCAAAGTGGGCAATTGAGCTATGTGGAGCATAGAGGATTCATTGTGTGGTTGATGTGCATAGAGGTGTGGTGCATGGTGGTGATGTGTGATGGTTGTGTGTAGTGGATTTGTTTTGAGATATGGTTGAGATGTGAGATGTGTGGTCATTCTGATAATGTAGCTAATCAACCTAGGTCGATATCCGATCTGATGCTTGAACTGGCCCATCACATACCTGAGAAGTGTCCCCCCCCCAGTCGGATGACAAGAGTCAAGGGTAATTAACATAACCATTGGGAATGGTTTTACCCTTAATAATATGACCTAAGACAACATCCAAACAAGAAATAACATAAATAAGGAAGCCCAAACCAAAGAAGACATCTCAAATAAATTACCAAGTAATACAAAGTTTCAAAACTAAAAAGTAAGCTAAAAGAGGAAAAAATAAAGACCAAAGAAGCCAATATAAACTCGATCCAAACGGTTGTACAAACCAAAGGTTTTATCACTAACTCCATGTGACATTGGATTAACGACTATGATACCAATGTCAATCACTTCTCAAAGAAGGTGAAACCAGATCCAACCTAAAATCCAAGGCCTAAAAAGACATACCCAAGACATGAACACTACATACCCACCAATGTGAGTATTTAGGGTGTGAGTTAAATATAGTAGGATACCATAATGAGTCCATTTAGATTCATTTTTTTAAGAAAAAAATAATGCTAGTTGGAAAAAAATGGGTGGAAAAATAGGTTTTCATTTTTACTTTAAATTATAGAGAAAAAAATTAAAAAGCATGATAATACGAATTACAATTTTAAAACCACTACCACCTTTTCCTTTAAAATCTCATACACACACCCAGATCAGGGTAAACAAGGAAATAAGGGTATACATTCAAGAATCAATAAGCTAAATAAAATATTGAATAACACTAGCCCAAAACAGGGGTAAACTACACAAGGATCAACACACCAATTAAGTCCATCCAAGAAATAAACAAATCATGAGCCAATATGTTTACAAAAATTCATAATAATATATACATAACATGATACAAAACCATGAGGACTAATGGGACCATAAAAAACACACAAATGTGGACCTAACTGTCAGTATGGTATGGTTACACATTATCCATTTAATCTCTCTAAGCAGTCTCCTCTATGATGAACCACAATGATAGGTGTTATGTACATCTAAGGGGGGTATAACAAGTGAAAAACCTCAGCTACCCAATAAAATTCCCATTACTACATAATTACAAACCTCTATCTCTTCATGGAATAATAATGGATCTGGGACATGAACAATAATGTCATCACATGACAATAACAAACCCTGAGGGCTACCACCACGATTATGTCATTACCACCTCCCACACTACCCTCAAAGTGAGTTGTAACACATAAGCAAAACTTGAGTAACATAACCAAGCATCCATTACATGAATAAACACAACATAAAAAAAGAACATGGGCTCAATAATGGAATGATCAATACTCAACACATTTCAAGGTGCCAATTGAGCCTTCAATATTAAAAATCTAACTTATAAATTGGAAATCCCTTTTTCAAAACAACATTGAATGACAAAACAATTCAAAAGGAAAACATAATCATTAACAAATAAAACCACACTAATCAATGAAAACTCTATTCCACATTTTAACACCAAAACACCCTTTAGAACGTGAAAACCCTCTTTTAACACAAAAATAAATCCACTTTGGATACATCCTTTTTTTTAAACACAAAAAAAGTGTGTTTATTTAAGAATACAAACCTTTTAATTTTATAAAACATGGGGAATGCATAAAATACCATTTCTCATCAAAACACTATTACAAGAATGAAATTCAACCCATTTTCCACATGAAAATTAATCAAAATCAAGGGAAAATTTAACAAAACTACTACAGATAGTCCAAATCATGATTATATATTCCAAACATAAATTTAAAAAACCCAATAAATAATATAACTCTTGAATAAATTCAATTGAAATGGAAGCTCCAACCTGAAGTGGCAAGACCATGTCTCCTTTGGCGGAATCCACCTGATAGGGACTCCTACTATGAATCATCATGGATGAGATTGGAGGGAGGAATAAACCCTATGGGATTAATTTGGGTTATGGAAGTCTAATGGGGAAATATTAGTAGATAAGTATGAAATAAAAATAAAATGGAAAAAATACCCCAACTTGGGAAGACTGCAGGGTAATGCCACACAGTTTTCCAAACCGTACAAATCATCTCTATTAATAGGTACACAATCTACCAACCTAGGACACATAATTATATAAACTATGCACCCTAACTATGATCTCCCAAAAAAACCAATAAATTGGTCCCACAATTTCCCCTAGGGAGCCCACAAGATTTACAAACCCTGCACTTTAACCGTGCACCCCTGGAAAAGCCTCAAAAACTCAAAATTTGAACCTATAACACCCATGAATTATAACACCCTGACCCCTCTAGACTAGAGCCAGTGAGTTACTTGTGATATTGGAATAGTTAGAAGGAATGAAAATCCTGAAGTAATGATCAATTTAGTTGTACTAAAGAAACTAGATACAAATATGTTCTCAAATTATATTGGAAAAGTTACAAAATACAATACATAGTGAAACTAAAAACTACATCAATAAGTACTCAATAAACGATATTCTCTTTGTAACTTGTTGAAAGTAAACAATGAAAGTGGTGAGCTCAAATTCTTAATAAGAGTTACAAATATAGGAAGAATGAGTACAATAATAATCAAATCACAATCAATATGACATAATCAATATGTAATAGGGAATAAATGAATAACTAATGCCATTAATAAACTGAGAATGAAACTGCATCCATAGATTTTTTCATAGTGAAAACCTCATGGATAATAATAAAAACTGATAATGAATAAATAGAATTCTTATTAATTGGACGTCATGTATCTGGCATATGAAACCATGATACTGTAAAAATGGTTTAGTTCTATGGGTAGATACCCGTCTGATTTTTGGGAAACAAACTCGAAGGGTTTGTCGCCAACTTATTTGTCTCATGAGAACTACCAATGCATCTAGGAGATATAGCGGGCCCCACCCTATACTGCATGTACAAATAATTCTTTATACATTGATTCAATATAAGAGCAATATGCCTTTTCAATATCTGTATAGAGTAGAGTATACAGATTCATCAATATTTATTTAACTAAAATAACTTTCCAAATAAACATCGTATGTAAAATGGTATACGGTTTAGAAACAAACATATCCATGACATGAGATTATGTATATTTAATATAAATATAATTTAAAATTAATATTTATCTCAAATGGGGAGTAGGTACACCACATAAGAATTATTAGGTGCACCATACAAAGTTAGTCACAACCAAATAGAAGTTGAGACAAAGTCTCTTATCACAATGTAATCAGTTGAATCATATGACCAGAACGTAATGAACATCAAATAAAACATTGAATAACATTAATATAATGATAATAATGTTATTTTATATCAAATTTAAGTACACTTATACCACATATATGAAATAAGTGGTGAACAATGAAAATCTCACAGAAATGAAAGTGAGATGAGAAACCCCTTACAAACATTTCGGCATGGTAACGAGTGCTATTCTGAAGGATTAATGAGAGGTAAAGGGGTATTACATTGTTTATATGTTACAAGGTAAGTATTGGGAAGTTGAAAAAACATACCCCATCATTTTGTAATTACAAATAAAAGGGCACAACATAGGGGATATTCTTGAACAAAATTGTGATAGAGGATCCCTTACAAAGATTGTGTCATTAGAGTGACAATAAATCAATGAAATATTTATGTGTGACAAATAAAAATCTAAAAAATATAAGTGTATATACATTATAAAACAATCATAGGCCATTCACACATATTTTTGGAACAATGTAACCAATGAAATAGATGTTTAACTCAAAGAATGAAAATTGAGTTAAGCAATCACTTACCTTATGCTCGATGGTGTTCTTGATTGTTCTTAACGACCTGAATAATCAAATTTAGATTCATTAATTAATAATTCCAGAACCTAATAAACATTTAATTGATATGTTATAATTTTATTAAGTTCATTAATGGCTTTTTTGATGGGTTTAAGAGGTTCAATTTTATTGTTTTCGAAGCATTTTTTTACTTGGTTTCCTGATTTGTTTGCCTGTATGCGTGAATGGAAGTTGGTTTGAAATATGGTTAAACATCCATAATTGTTAATATAAATTATTAGTAACATTAAATATACATAAATTATCTTATAATTATTCTGGTTATATACCATGGGGATGACTCATTCGATGAGTTAAAAATAAACGCTTGAATTTGGATTGGTAGTTTTGTGCTCAATAAACTTGTTTTGTATTATTTTTCCATATTATGTACGTGTAAAGATTACATAACATTAATAAAGATAAAATAAATATATTATGTTCTGGTTCAAAAATAAATATGGTTTCATGACCAGTAATTAAGGAACTATTTATGAACAAAACTTCATCGTCCACAAAGGTTATAAACTGGAACCTCATGGACGTTGATTTCATTTATAAAAATAAAAGGGAGGGAGTAAGAATATTGATGATTGTTCTTCCATTTACATGATATAAATCTAGTATATAGATGATAATGGAGTTTTCATGATCATTTGGACAGAGTAGGTGAGGTGAAGATAACAAATGAAGATAAATTCAAATGAAACTAAAAGAAAAAGAATAGTGTTTTACCTCTTGAAATAACTTCCTCGAGAACATCCTTAAGGGAAGGGATTTTGGACTTTTGTAAAGACCAAGAGATTCCTGGTCATGGGGAGTGACTAGGGGAGGGTATTTGGGCATAAATTTTAGGAGATTCAAGGCTTAGAGGTGTGAAGAGAAGAGGGAGTGGTGAGGGGTTTTTATAGTGGAGGAGAGGGGTAAATTTTGAATATTTAATTCATTATTTTATTATTTCCCTCAAGACAACCTATAGTGTTGTTTCATATGACCCCTAAAAGTAATATGTGCATGTGAGTTCAAACCAAGTGTCATTACATCACTTATTATGTCATAAATAGGGTATTTAACTGATAATTTGTATATGGTATTTTATCATATTTCACTATTCATAAAAAATTCTAGAATTTCAGAAATATCCCAAAACTTTACCCTGACCATTTTTTAATGTGTAGAATTCAAAAATGAACTCCATTTTAAACATTAATTTTCTAAATATTATTAATTTAATTTTTAAATAAATTCATAGTTAATTCGAAAAATAACAATCATAAATGTGAAATTAGTTTTATTTCTCATTGAAAAACTAATTAAGATCTCATTATCTTATTGCTTTAAGAAAATAAAATAATTTTATTATTTACTATTCAAAAGGGTCATATTATTATTCATATTACTATTCATAAGGGTATGTTACAATTCACCAAAATTCAGGTTTGTTCTATCAGACTCCAAATGACTTACTGATTACAACTCTAGATGACCATTTTTTGAAATTCAAAACATAGAAGTGGAAAATTTATATTTAATGTCTAGATTTTGACTATATCATAAATAACCTAGTGTTGTTTCAAAGTAACACAATGATGAATAGAATGTATTTAAGAGAAACATACAATAAAATGTTTAGGGTGCTACATTATTCCCTCCTTAAGAAATTTCGTCCACGATTTTTTGTATAAATCCCACCAAAAAGATGTGGGTGATTCATTTTCATAACATCCTCAGGTTCCCATGTTGCTTCCTCCATATTCTAGTTTCTCCAAAGAACCTTTACTAGATGAGTTGTTCGATTTCTCAATTCCTGCTCCCTTGTGTCAAGAATCCTGATAGGCTTTTCACAGTATGAAAAATCTAGTTCTAGTTCCATTTCTTTATATGTGAGTACGTGCGTTGGGTACGGCATGTACTTCTTTAACAATGATACGTGGAACACATAAGTAACTCTAGAGATATTTGGCGGTATCGCTAAATGGTAATCCATAGCTCCGATTCATTCTAGAATTTAAAATGGTCCGATGTACCTGGGGCTCAGTTTCCCTTTCTTACCAAACCTTAAGACACCCTTCTATGGAGATACTTTCAGAAATACATGATCTCCCACTTGAAATTCCAAGTCCTTTCTCTGGTTGTCACCATAACTCTTCTACCTACTTTGGGCTTCTTTAATATGGGATTTTGTTTTCTTCTCCTTTGTCATGGTCTCTTCAATAAGTTCTGGGCCTATAAGATTCCTTTCAGCAACTTTTTCCCAACAAGTTGGAGTTTGATATCTCTTTCCATATAATTCTTCATATGGATCAATTTGAATACTAGAATGGAAACTATTGTGGTAGGAAAATTCCACCGAAGGCAAGTATTGATCCCACATACCTTGGAAGTCAAGAGATCATGATCTCAACATGTCTTCCAGAGTTTGAATAGTCCTTTCAGACTGTCCATCAGTTTGAGGGTGATATGCAGTACTCATACGAAACATAGTATTCAAAGCCTTCTGGAGACTTTTCCCGAATTTTGATGTAAACAGGGGTTCTGGATCAGATAAAATTGATATAGGTGCACCATAAAGTCTCACAATTTCATTAATATAAAGTCTTTATAGGTGATAAAGTGGTAAATCCTATCCTATTGGAAGGAAATGTGTTGATTTAGTGAGACAATCAACAATTATCTATATTGCATCATTCCTTCTAGGTGTCCTCAGTAGATCGGTGACAAAATCAATCATAATGTTATTTGACTTCAACATAGGAATAGTTATAGATTACATCACTCCTTTGGGATGTTATCTCTCTTCCTTCACTTGTTGAAAAACTAGACACCTTGACACGTAGTCAGCAATTTCTAGCTTCATATTATACCACCAAAAATATTTCTTCAAATATCTACACATCTTGGTGATACCCGGGTGTATAGAGAAATTTGAGCTATGAGAATCTTCTAATAGTTCCCTTTTTAGATGAGGTACTGATGGAACAAATAACCTATTCCTAAACTTCAGAACTCCTTCATACACAAAGTTATCCAGTCTCCCATCCTTAACTGCATTAATATTATTTTTCAGATTCTCATCATCAGATTGAGAAATTTTTATATTCTCTAGTAAATATGGTTTAGCAATCATTTGAAAGAGGAGTGATGTTTCCCCTTCCTTAAAAATTCCCATATCCATCTTCAGTAGATCCATGAACATAGGATCTATTTCAATCCTCATTTGAGTCAGAAGGCCATGATATTTCCTGCTTAATGAATCTTCCACCTTATTCACCTTTCCTGAGTGGTAGTGTATTGAAAAATTGTAATATTTGAGTAACTCAAGACATATTATTTGCCTCATGTTGAGTTTTTTTTGTGTAAAAATATATTTCAAACTCTTGTGGTCCGTATAAATCTCACCTCTCTCTCCATAGAGATAATGCCTCCATATTTTTAGAGAAAAGATTACGGCTGCTCACTCAAGATCATGAGTTGGATAATTTTTCTCATGAGTCTTCAACTGTCTTGATGCATAAGCAATAACTTTATCATTTTTCATAAGGACGCAACCCAGTACATTCTTTGATGAATCACTGTATATTAAAAATCCTCCACTTCTAGATGGAAGAGTCAAAATTGGAGAATTGACCAATATTATTTTCAATTCATCGAAGCATTCTATACATTATTTTTTCCACACAAACTTAACTCCTTTATGTGTGAGTTTGGTTAGTGGGTTAGCCAGTCGGCCAAAATTCAGAATGAAACGTTGATAATAACATGCTAAGCCATTAAAACTACGTACCTTAGTTATGTTTGTTGGTGTGGGATAATCTTGGATTGCCTTTGTCTTCGTAGGATCAACTAGGATTCCATCCTTAGAGATAATATAGCCTAGAAAAGAAACTGATTGAAGCTAGAATTCTCACTTGCTACACTTCCCATACAATTTATTTCTTCTAAGAGTTATCAGAATAACACGCAAGTGATTCTCATGGTCTTTATAGATTTTTGATTATATGAGGATATCATCTATAAATACCACAAAAAATTTATCAAGATATTTCGTGAAAAATATGTTCATTAAATCCATGAAAATAGAGGGTGCATTTGTCAGTCCAAAAGGAATTACTGTAAACTCGTAATACCCATACCAGGTCTGAAATGTTGTCTTAGGAATATCTTCCTTCCTAACACGCAACTGATGATATCCAGATCAAAGGTCAATCTTCGAAAAGTATTGAGCTCCATGAATTTGGTCAAATAAATCATCAATTTGGGGAAGAGGATACTTATTCTTTATTGTAATAGCATTGATTTCCCTATAATCAATGAAAAGCCTCATGGATCCATATTTCTTCTTGAAAAAGAGGACAGGGGATCCCCATGGAGAAACACTAGTTCGAATAAATTATTTTTTTCACTCAAATCTTCTAGTTGTTTCTTTATCTATACTAATTATACAGTATCCATTCTGTAGGGAATCTTTGATATAGGTCTTGCATCAAGAATTAAATCAATAAAGAACTCAACTTCCCGATCTGGAGGATGTCCAGGTAAATCCTCTAGAAATACATCAATGTATTCTTGCACTATGTGCACATATTCAATTTGAAGATTTCCTTAGTCGCCCATAGATATTGGTTTATCTTCCTCTCCAAGTATTGTATTTAGTAGAGCTACTAGGGGTGGTTCTTGATAAGAATCAGGTGGAGAAGTTTCTTCCCTAATGACAAGGGATTCTACACCATTTTCAAAAATTGTAACTTCCTTCTTCTTACAATAAATATTGGCATCATAATTTGAAATCCAATCCATATCGAGAATTATATCAAATTCAGTCATTGGTACGACAATAAGGTTAAAATTAGAGCACATTTTGGTGTATGGAGAAGGACTAGTCAACATGCCTTGGTTGTAATGATACATTCCCTAGGAGTTTTGACTGACAACTCCTTTATTAAATCAAATTGGAAATATCTAATATTTTTGTCAAACTAGGAAGATATAAATGAATGCGATGATCCAGAATCAAATAAAGTGTTGGCTAAGTTTGAAGAAACAATTAAAGTACCTGCCACCATGTCATTAGGAACTTCAACCTCTGTGGTTGTAATCACGAACTCTCTCCCTTGCTCTCTTGTACTTTTCTGAGTCGAGTTTCCTTGATGCTTAGGATAATCATTTGCATAGTGTCCCATATCTTTGTAATTATAGCATTGAATATAATTTAATTGTTTCTTCCCCTTGCATTCATCAGATCGATGACCCTTTTCTACACAGTTATAGAAGACTCCCATGACTTTCAAGCATTTTTTGAGATGATTCTCTCCACAGTTCTCACATAATGGGAATAGATTTGTTCCCTTGCTCTTCTTCGGTGCTTCTCATTTTCCTTTTTTATCAGAGTACCTCTTCTTATCTTGGTTTCCTTTGAAAATATTTGATCTAGAAAATTCCCTCTCTTTTTTTATTGCACTTGATACAATTTCATCATATGATGAAAATGATTGGTAAGTCAGTTCCCCTCGAATACTTGGCTTAAGACCTTCAAAGAAATGATCAATCTTGTCTGCCGAGTCACGTATGTAATCTACGGCATAACTGGTTAGCCTTGTGAAAGTAGCCTCATACTTTGCAACACTGTCTTCTTCCCTTTTTTTTAATCTAAGGAATTTCCTCTTCATTTTAGTTCATTTCTCATGAGGGAATTATTTTTCAAAGAATATTTCCTTAAAAGTACTCCATTCCATATCTTCTATTTCTTCTTCCTCTGTGGTATTCTAAATCAAGGACCACTATTGATCTGCGTCACCCTTGAGAAAATATACTTCCAGTACTACCTTTTCATTTTCATTGCATATTAACACCATGAATATCTTCTCAAGGGACTTGATCCATTTCTCAGCAACCACTGGATTAGTAGTACCACTGAAAGATAGGGGCTTCTTCCGCATGAAACGATCCAACACAGGTGTGGAATAGTTATTCATCACAACTTGAGTAAGTTGTCCCAATATGGTCATGATCTGATCTACTCCAACGTTGAATGTGTTGAATTGCTCAGTAGGGAGATCTCTACCCCTCCCACGAGTATTGATTCCCCTTCTTCCATTAGATGCCAAATATAAATAATGGGATACACTAGGTTATTTTATGAATTTCAAATAGAAAATAACTCAACAAAGATTGAAATTCTATGCATAGATAATCTTATAAACATGGTTTCTCTAAGAAAAAATTTACATTAAACTCCTTCATAATGGCTTGTAAAGAAAATATGAATTATAATAAGCATATCTCCTAGGAGTTTCATAACCTAGAGTGAATCAAGGCCCGTTTTTGTGCACCAGTTCCGTTCGAGTCTAGCTCAAAGCGGTGTTTTTGGGTTTTACCACTAGATACATCTGTGCCAGAGCCGCCTCTACCTTCTTGTATCCAGATTGGGAAGTATTTCTTAAAAGATCCACATAATCTATTCCTTACTAAAATACCAAGACGTTCATGTATGTTTTCCCTAAAAACTATCGTAGGGACTCCTCCCTAATCCACGTTTTCCAAATCTAGTTTCTAAGTTCCCTACTAAACTTCCTTTGATACCAACTGTAACACCCCGACCCCTCTAGATTGGAGCCGGTGAGTTACTTGTGATATTTTAATGGTTAGAGGGAATGAAAATCCTGAAGTAACAATCAATTTAGTAGTCTTTAATAATCTAGATACATATATGTTCTCAAATTACATTAGAAAAGTTACAAAATAAAATACACAACGAAACTAAAAACTGCATCCACAAGTACTCAATACACGATATCCTCTTTGTCACTTGTTGAAAGTAAAAAATTAAATGGGTGAGATCAAATGCTGAGTAAGAGTTACAAATATTGGAAGCATGAGTAAAATAATAAGCAAATCACAATCAATCTGACAAAATCAATATGGCACAGTGAATAAATGAATAACTAATACCATTAATAAACTGAGAATAAAACTGCATACATAGATTTTGTCATAGTGAAACCACATGGATAATAATAATAACTGATAATGAATAAATAGAATGCTTATTAATTGGATGTCATGTATCTAGAACATGAAACCATAATAATGTAAAAACAGTTTAGTTTTGTGGGTAGATACTCGTATGATTTTTTGGAAACAAACTCGAAGGGTTTGTCACCAACTGATTGATCTCATGAGACCTACCAATACGTCTAGGGGATATAGAGGGCCCCACCCGCCACTTCATTTCAAAATAATTCTTTATACATTGATTCAATACAATATCAAAATTACTTTTCAATATCCATATAGATTAGAGTATACAGATTCATCAATATTTCCTTAACTAAAATAACTTTCCAAATAAACACCGTATGTAAAATGGTATACAGTTTAGACAAAAAACATATCCATGATACGAGATTATGGATATTTAATATAAATATAATATCAAGTTAATATTTATCTCAAATGGTCAGTAGGTACACCACATAAGGATTATTAGGTGCACCATACAAAGTTAGTCACAACCAAATAGAAGTTCAAACAAAGTCTCTTACCACAATGTAATCAGTCGAATCATATGACCAGAACATAATGAACATCAAATAAAACATTGAATAACATGAATATAAATATAATAATTTTATTTTTTATCAAATGTATGTACAATTATACCACATATATGAAATAAGCGGCGAACAATGAAAATCTCACAAGAATGAAAGTGAGATGAGAAACCCCTTACAAACATTTTGTCATGGTAAAAAGTTCTATTGTGAGGGATTAATGATAAGTAAAGGGGTATTAAATTTTTATATATGGCACAAGGTTAGTACGGGGAAGGTTCAAAAACATACCCCATCATTTAGGAATTACAAATAAAAGGGCACAACATAGGGGAGATTCTTGAACAAAAGTGAGAGAGAGGATCCCTTACAAATATTATGTCATTAGAGTGACGATAAATCAATGAAATATTTATGTGAGGAAAATAAAAATCCAAAAAATATAAGTGGATATAAATTATAAAACAATAAAAGGTCATTCACACATATTCTTGGAACAATGTAACCAATGAAATAGATGTTTAACTCAAAGAATGAAAATTGAGTTAAGCAATCCCTTACATTATGCTCGAAGGTGTTCTTGATTGTTCTTAACTACCTGAATAATCAGATTTATATTGATTAATTAATAATTACATAACCTAATCAACATGTAATTTATATTTTATAACCTTATTATGTTCATTAATGGCCTTTTTTATGGGTTTAAGAGGTTCAATTTTATTGTTTTGGAAGCATTTTCTTACTTGGTTTCATGATTTTTTTGCTTGTATTCATGAATGGAAGTTGGTTTGAAATATGGTTAAACATCCAAAATTGTTAATATAAATTATTTGTGAGATTAAAGAGATATAAATTATCTTATAATGATTCTGGTTATATACCATGAGGATGACTCATTCGATGAGTAAAAATAAACGCTTGAATTTGGCTTGGCAGTTTTGTGCTCAATAAATGTTTTTTGTATTATTATTCCATATTATGTATGTGTAGAGATTATTAAACATTAATCAAGATAAAATAAATATATTATGACTTTTTAAACCATAAATATGGTTTGATTACCATTAATGAAGGAATTATTGAAGAACAAAACTTCATCGTCCACGAAGGTTATAATTTGGAACCTCATGGGCGTTGATTTCGTTTATAAAAATAAAAGGGAGGGAGTAAGAATATTGATGATGGTTCTTCCATTAACTTGATATAAACACATTATATAGATTATACTAGAGTTTTAATGATCATTTGGATAGAGGAGGTGAGGAGAGGATAACAAATGAAGATAAATTGAAATGAAACTAAAAGAAAAAGAAAGGTGTTTTACCTCTTGAAATAACTTCCTCGAGAGCCTCCTTAAGGGAAGGGATTTTGGACTTTTGGAAAGACCAAGAGCTTCCTGGTCATGTGTAGTGACTATGGAAGGGTATTTTGGCAGAACATTTAGGGGCTTCAAGGGTTAGAGGTGTGAAGAGAAGAGGGAGTGGTGAGAGGTTTTTATAGTGGAGGAGAGGGGTAAATTTTCAGTATTTAATTCATTATTTTATTATTTCCCTCAAGACAACCAATAGTGTTGTTTTATGTGACCCTAATAGTAATAATATCATGTGAGTTCTAACCAAGTGGTGTTACATCACTTATGATGTCATAAATAGTGTATTTAACTGATAATTTGTATATACTGTATTTTATCGTATTTCACTATTCATAAAAAATTCTAGAATTTCAGAAAAATACCAAAAATTTACCCTAACAATTTTTGGATGTTTAGAATTCAAAAATGAAATCCATTTTTTAAAATTTATTTTCTAAATATTGTTAATTAATTTTTAAATAAAGTCATAGTTAATTCGAAAAATAACAATCTTAAAGGTGAAATTAGTTTTATTTCTCATTGAAAAACTAATTAAGATCTCATTATCTTATTTCCTTAAGAAAATAAAATAATTTCATTATTTACTATTTGTAAGGGTCATATTACTATTCATATTACTATTCATAAGGGTATGTTACTATTCACAAAAATCAAGTTTGTTCTATCAGACTCCAAATAACTTACTGATCACAACTCTAGATGAACATTTTTCAAAATTCAAAACATAGAAGTGGAAAATTTATATTTAATGGATTGGTTTTGACTATATCCTAAATAACCTAGTGTTGTTTCAAAGGAATATAGTGATGAATAGAATTTATTTAAGAGAAACATACCATAAAATGTTTGGGGTGCTACATGAACTAAAAAAACCATAAGATTACTAATAAGAAATTGAAATATCATGGTGTCACAAGTATGTTGGATTAGGTAATGTGGAATGATGATGATAGTGAATGTATAGTGTTGTGATGGTGGTTTATGTGAGATGGGTGAGTTTTTTGTGGTGTGGTTGTGATATTTAATCGGTTAGCCATGAAATGAATAATTATTATGAATGAAATCAATAAATAAATGGGGTGTAATTTGATTTGTTTTAAACAAATTAAATTAATTGAATAAAAGAATGGTTTGTGTAATATGAAGTGGAAATTCTAAATGAATAATAGTGGTGGAACTTGTAACTGAATTTGAGAAATGTTGTGTAGCTTGTGTGGTGATTTTGAGATGTGTTGCAAATATTGGTGAAAGTGTTTGTGATAGTTGATGTGTGGTATGGTAGTCGTGATGTGCTGTATTCTAGTGCAGTTGATTTGAACCCATAGGTTGTGTGTTGTGTTTTATCTATATATCATGCATGTTTTTTTATTTCTATATTCACCCCACCCAAGTTGGATAAAATTACCAATGATTAGAGGTTCTAGGTTCCGGGTTTTTTCCCTAACATCTAGGATGGTGGTGATACAGATGATTAATACCCCCTCTTCCCTAATCATCCTTCAGTAGTGATAGCCTAAGTGTATTTGGGATAGTTGTGTAGTGATAACCTAGGTGTTTTCAAGTGATATGTGATGTGATGAGGTTGTGATGAGATGCGATTTGTGTTGGGGGTCATGCGCATTTGGTGGTTGGAATGATGTTTGTGTCTTTCACATTCATGATACTATACTACTCTCATTATATGGTGAGATAATATTTCATGACCCAATGTTTTCATGAGAGACGTGGTGTGGTGATGCGTGATGCTAGCACTAGATGTTAGACCTTGTGAGGGTGGGGTTGGTAGGGATGCTTCTGAACCCACATCATAGATTGTCCAGTTGACTTCAGGAAATATGTGATGTGATCCCATATGATGTGGTTGTGATGTGATTTGCATAGAAGGGATTAGTGTATAAGACGTTCGATGTTGGGTCCTGGGAGAGGAAAATTAGTGGGGAAGCAACAATAGAGAACCTTCATTTATTATGATCTTGATGTTATATTATTATATTGGATGCATGATTTTGTGAGTGTGCCATGATGAGGCTGGGTTCTTGTTATTTTACCTATATAGGTGCTCATTGGTTTTACTATTTGTTCACTGGTGAATTAGCATGCTTTTTTCACATGTGTATTGGTTATTTCCCTATTGAGTATACCTGTTATACTCACCCTATGTATATAAACTATTTTTCAGGTTTCTAGGAAAACTTTGGGGATCGAGATGAACATTACTTGTTGGGTTGGAGTTGTTGTTGAGTCACTATCATAGACTTTTATTTTGGTATATTTTGGAAACTTTTATATGTATCACTTTACTTTATCCATGCATTGTGGGAAGGTTTTGAGTTTAATTTATATTATATTATGGAGTTGTTTGGTGGTTATTTATTTTATCTCTAGATATTATTTTATATTATAGAGGGTAATGCCTCCCATTTGTGAGATTTTTATACCATTGGTGGTAGTTTCCAACCTGAGGTCTACTGGAGACTGGACTCGAGGGTCATTATCTCTCTACCTTTATTGCGGCATCTTTTTTGGGAGGGGGTCATGAAAAAAAATTTGGATACCTCTCTACACCCTAGAGATAAAATGTGGATTATGATTAGAGATGACCATACATGGGACCCTTTGGAGTCTCTCCACCTTCTCTAGGTACTGCCTTGACAAAACCTCCAGTGATCTAGACTCCTTAATCTCTATAAAGTGGTATGATTTCGTCAAATTGTCTACTCTAACCCATATAGAATCCAAACCTCTTGGATCTTGAGGTAAATTAGTGATGAATTTGATTGAAATTTCATCCTACTTCCACTGAGGAAAATTTAATGTCTAGAGAAAACCACCGGGAACACAATGTTCAACCACTACCTTCTGACAAACTAAACATAGAGACATGAGTTCTAAAATTGAATGCTTCAACCTGAGCCGCCAAAACTGACCTCTCAGAGCTTGGTAAACCTTTTTCATGCTAGGATATACTACCATGGGTGAGCTATGGATCTTACGAATATCCACCTCATGCATCAAAAAAGGTATGAAAAGCCTATTCTGGAATAACACCCGACGTTGTTCATCATCTGACCAACCATTAGGGACATCACCAAAGACATATCGGTCTCTCTAGACCTCCACCTCAGATTCTTGTAGTTGGGAATCCCCCCCACTACACCAAGTTAAATTGTACTATCATCTAAAAAGGAAAACTCTACCACCAAACTTTCACGTATCAAGATGTATCACTGAGAGCTCTTCCGTTACTCTCAAAACCCATGCATGGTATCACTACGTGACTTCCTGATCAGAGCATCAGCTACAAAATTACACTTTACTAGTATATATAAAATCTCAAAGTCATTATCATGACGGAATTATATCCACCATTATTTTTACATGTTTAGGTCACATTGGGAGAATACAAATCTCAAGCTCTTGTGATTGGTGAAAACCAAAAACTGCTCTTCGATCAGGTACTATCACCAGAACTTCAAGTAAAACATAGATACTTCCAACTCGAGTCATGGGTGACATAGTTACACTCATGGGAAAATAAATGGTGAGACCTATAAGAAGCAACGAATATCTAATACATCAAGACACTACCCAATCCAATATTCAAAGCATCACAGAAAACCTCAAACTGAACTCATTCTTATTGAAAACAAAGAACAAGATAGATAACTATATTCTCTTTCAAATTCTCAAAAGCTTCTTGACACTGTTTAGTCCACAAGAATGCCTGATCCTTTTTAGTCAAGGCTATTAGAGGACTCAAAACCTAAGAGAAGTTGAATACAAACCTCCTATAAAATATTGGATGACCAAGGAAAATTTCTACCTATGAAATAGTCTTGGTGGACCCCAAAGAAATTACTCTCATGATCTTTGAAGGATTCACAACTACACCACTTCAGGATAAGACATACCCTAAGAAAAGAACTTCATGATCCTAGAACTCACACTTAAATAGATTACTAAATAGACACTAACGAAGAAGAACTCCAAAAAAGTTTCACATATTCTCCATGTTCTCTTTCTTAGACGCAAAGTACGCAAAAATTCCTTCAAAAAATACCACCACAAACTGATATAGGAACTCTTTGAACACTACTTTCATCAAACCCATGAACATAACTAGAGTGTTCATTACATTAAACAATATTACCATGAACTCGTAAGGCCTATAATGACATTGAAAAATAGTCTTTATATTATCTACATCTTTTACCTACTTATGATGGTATCATGACCACATATCGATCTTCAAGAACTAACTAGATCCTTTCATTTTACCAAATAAATCATCAGTCCTTGGAAAATGATATTAGTTATTCACTTTCAACTGGTTTATGTGATAATAATCAATATAAATACACATAATACCATCTTCCTTCTTCACAAACATAATTAGAGAACCTCGAGGTGACACGCTCGACTGAACAAAACCTAACTGCAAAAGATCGATGATCTATACCTACAACTTTCACAACATTGAAGTAATTATCCTATATAGAGACATTGAGATCATAGAAGCATCAAACTATAGCTCTATCCCAAACTTGATCTTTCATTGAGTGGGTAATTCCCTGACATACCCAAGAAAGACATCAGAGTATTCTTTTACAACCTTTAGAAACACCACATAATAAGCCTCTGATGAACTCATCATCCGCTCGATCATCAAGGAAGACAATGATTTCACACACATCAGACCCATATGAGGTTCTCTCTCACCAAAGGACACTACAGGATCTTCATCTTCATCATAGAACACAATCTAACTCTTAAGGAAATCCATGATATCATACACAAAATAAAACCAGTCCATATAGAGCATGATGTCGTATAACTATCCATACACATGGAAAGTTTCCCTAAGAGTGGTGATACCCCATAATTAGCTCACAGTCTCTACATACTTCATACATATAATCTTGAACTTCAACTGACTTATTCAGTGAAAAGGGAACTTGAGGCCTATCCACCTCAAATTCCAAAGCACTTATTAGGGAAAATGATATAAAGGAGTTTGTAACTCCTAAATAAAACAAAACATCCACCCATGTATAAATCAAGAAAAGAGTACCTCAAACGACATCTAACTCACCTGGTGCTAACAACTATAGAGCATGAATTTGACCACATCCTTCTCTATGAACTCTCTAACCCTGATAGAAATCACCTCCATGACAACTCTCTATTATTTGGGGATAGATAGAATCATGGGGATTTCCTCTACCTTCCCCATATCTCCTCTGTTATTCTAAAGCTAGAGCACCCTAATATTTCTCTCTTAGATAAAAACGACTCAATGGAGGAACTTGAAGTGAAATATCTATTTCACATTGTCAAATTATAAAGGTTTAGCAATCTCGACGTTGATGATCTAAACCTACTCATGAAAAAAAATTATTATGATCCATTGTAAAGGGATTGAGAGTTGTCACCCCCAGAGAAAAGAGATAATGAGGGCTTAAACCTACCCCTGGTTGTCCGAAGGATCATATATCCATGCTACTGGGAACCCTAAACCACATCTCTACTACACGAGGAATCATGATGACTCCCCTCTTGTGATGATCTGGTTCTATCTAGAATCCTCCCAAAAACCTATACTCTTTCTAGCATATCAAGATATGTTTGAAGTATAAACGGAAAAACTTGACACTTGATATATTGATGAAAAGGATCCTGAAAGTTCATTTCTCTGAAATAATCATCTAGAAATAATTCAAAAACATAACTAAGAGGGATCTAAAAATGGGTCTTGAACTCCTGCATACTGGAACTCACCTATTGACGGGTAAAAAACTCTTAGTGATTAGATACATTCTTGACCAAATAAAGAAACTCAAGATTGAAATTGATCTCAGAAATTATCCCATGAGACTACTGACTCCACATAATTCTTGGGGAATAAGGACCACCACTTCCTTCTCCATATATAAATGTCACCACCAATGAAACCCAATGTTCCTTATAAGAAAAGATCTTATTTAAGGATATCTATACCTTTTATAACCATTCCTCTATCACTGAGTCTGAAATGGATTCCTCACACATCTGAAGACTGAAGTACTAAAACTCTCAGAGTTTCCTCCTCCAAGTTTCATCATCATCAAACTCTACACTACAATGATTTTCTATCACATCATGTTGAGAATCTTCAGTGCAAATCTGGTGAAGATGATGACCTAAGTCCATACCTAAAAAAACTTTTAGGGACTCCTAATACTAGAATACATAACATTTAAGATAAATTAATTATTTATTTTCTCAAGGTTCAACATAATACCAAGGTCTACCCATTTCAAACATAGGATCAAAGAGAATGATAAATTATCCTTTTCTAAGTATTCACCCCACAACAAGTATTAATTTTCTTTGTATTCTTAGTAAATATAAAAGTTCTTGAATTATATCATAGAGGGCCCTAAATACCCGTGTCTCAATTGGTCTTCATTGTTTACATTGATTTCTAATCTTTTATGACACTATTTCCCTACCAACCCATAAGGTTCTCACATGTTCCTACTTATGAACTCCATCATATCACTCAATACGAACCTTTTATACAATTCTATCATGACCCCTCCCCCCTAAGGCACCCCTCTTCGGCCAAGAAAAAGATAATTGAGATAATGACGCCCAAAGGACACCTCTAATAGTCCACTGTTTGATGAAAAACACTAAGGGTATATCATACACACATATGGGAGACATTACCCTCTATGATATGAGAAACGAAAGATAATATAGAAGCATCCAACAACACCCGATCAAGATAAAAGTAAAATATTCCAAAAAATCCATGTAATTTCATACAACAGAACAAATATGAAGGAATCTACAAGTAGAAAAAGATAAACTCAGTATCTACCATGAAGCCCAAAGAGCTCCTGAATAACCATGATCTAGTAATGTCCATCTCGATCACCAAAATTCTCATCATGATTTGAAAAATAGTTTATATATACGCAGGGTGCACATAACATGTAATCTTAGTAGGATGATCCCTGGGGAATATCATGTAAAAGATAAAGAATGAATGATAAATCCAAATGAACAAAAAGTGAAGCTAACTTGTCACCTAATAAAATATTCTAAGTTCCCAGCCTCACCATGACTATGTCTCATCATGTATCACATACAAGTGAGGATATAATATAAAATAAAAAGGAAGGTACCTCGATACCACTTACTCACTAGTTTTCCACTCTACCTCAACATCATACAACCCAAACCATCTCTCTCCAAAAGTCATCTAGCCGGAAGACACCTAGGATAATGTATCATAACATGCTTCATGTGCATCACATCATATCATTATCACATACCTTGCACCCCATGCATCACATTATCTCATCACATCTCCAGATAGTAGCTAAGTAGTTTTTGGGAGTAAACAAAACTCGTATGTCATGTATTATGCATTAATCCATCACAACTCATACATGCTATACCCATAATAATCCATAAGATACTATATCTGGATATACATATTTGTAAAATAACAATAAGACATTATAGTCCATTAAAATAATTTATTTCTTTTTATGTTATTTATCAAATTCCATTAACATGTAGAATACCAATTTTAATTAAACATGAATTAAGAATTACTTCTTATTTCCCATCAAAGATAAGAAGAGAGGTTTACAAAAAAACACACCTCTTTAATTATTTAGCCAACCAAAATTATCAAATTTACATTCTTTAACCGTTTTCATCAAATTAAACATGCTAAACCATAACATAACAGACATGATAACGAAAGCATAAAAATATATAACACACTATATAGAAAATCAAGAACCAAACCATTATCATGATGGAAAAACCTTTGATCACTACAACCATAAACCATTCCATTCATTAATCTAATTAATTATTTATTAAGTTTAATTCCACCAAAATACAAAGGAAAAAAGCATGATAGATTTATGATTGCCCATAAAATAATAGGAGAAGCAATGAATCCCCTACCTCAAGGATTTCAATGTTCTTTCATCGAGAAGAGAACAATAAAAGAGAACTCTGATGAACTCTTTTATAAGGAAACTACAACCATCTAAGAACACCGTGCCAAAACCTCACCTGAAAACATCAAAATAGATCTACAAGATCAAAGGATATCAACTAATATAACATGGAAATAAAGTACAGGAAGCACTAGACCGATAAAAGAACCCACTTCAGATCACCATTGATCAAACATGTGAATCCAATGATCAATAACTATCAAAAGGGATTAAAAACACCCTAAAGAAGAACCTATGGCTGCCTGGAGTAGGGGGAGAATTGAAGGGTTTTGAGAAAATTCAATGGTACAAGAGGCTTTATAGGAATTCCTCTATATATACTTTCATGGAATGAATGGGCCATTCACATCGTGAATGTACCGAGTTTAAGACCAAACCAAAAAATGTGTTGCCCAACTCTAAAAGACCTGGGATTAATTCACATCATGAAACAAACATTCACCTCGTGAGTTTTTGGAGACAGTTCCACCAAATCTGACCCCTTATCCATTCACACTATGAAATAACAATACACATCATGAATCAAACCATATGAACTTATCTTCTCATGACACAAATTCCTATTTGGGATTTTAACCAAACTCTAATGGTGTGAATTACAATTCACATTGTGAACTTCTCCTGCTTCAAGATTGCAGCTCCCAAACTCCACTAATATAGTTCCATGATCCTCCAAGAACCAAGATCCTTAGAAACATGTAAAGGAATGGGATAAAAGAATATGATACATTATAGTATGCTAGGATAGAGGCATAAAATTACATATATGATATTAATATAACATAATATGTCATATGAATCACATTCATATTATAGGATACAACTCAAGGGACACCATACAATACCATATCTTTAGTGATAATGAAGAATGAAAAAAATGATCCCATAATATTATCATCACTAACCATATTCCATACACCGATGATGATTTTATGAAAGGATACCTCCCCACAAAAATAACACCATTACACCAATATGACTTTAACAAAAACCATACTATCTTGGTTTAAAATCTCACACACTTCCTGAAATTTTTTTGTTCACCATTTCTTTTTTTGATTGAAGACTTCTATTCATAGTGTAAATTGGAGACCACTTCACTTGCATCTCACTATACTGTGAAAATTATGTTGTGAGTGTACTAGGAAATATAAGCACCATTGAAGAGAGAATCTGGTCGTCAAGGGTTGGAAATGTATCTTTATGGTCTTGAACCATGATTTTGGTGCTTACAATTATTATCATATTATTCCAGATAAACTCAATAGTACTAAAAACTAATAGATTTTTGAATAATAAATATATAAATTTTATTCTATAATTGAATAATATTTTAGAATACTAACTAGTTTTATAAATAATTTTAGAGAATCTCAACAACTATGTTAGAAGAATTATATTTCATGGTCCTATAAGGAGAAACTTTATTCAAAAGCCTCAAATAGAAACTTTCCTAGGAAAATGTTACATAGAACCTCACCTTTAATAACCAATAATTAGTATTTAAATAGCTCAGGGAAACTCAAGGACCAAAACATGTGATTTTATTCTTTTGGCTTATTTCCTACCTCAAATAAACCCTTCCAACTACCTACCCATATAAAAAATTATTTAGTTAAAAATAAAATAGTTCCTATGAAATTTATTAATCAATTCCATTTCCTTTTGATAAGTAATAAAAGTAGAAATCCTAGTCGGTAAATTCTATATAATACCAATAATATAAATGTCATGTACTAGCCTAACTATCCCATCTATTCAAACCTCACTATCTAGGGAAGCTACAAACACTGCCCACTTTCTTATCATTCTTTCCCACATGAGAAGCCACCTTTTCCTATAGGTGGAAATAAGAAAACTGCGCTTTCATCACCTTTTCTACCTATCATGCCACACCATTTCTTGACTTATATTTCCACTTTATTTGCCACATTTTACTTTTTTCCTTGTCTTAACCATTAATACCATTTTTCAAACAATATTTTTCACCAACCTATATAAAAAATTCTTCAGGAAAAACTTTTTTTAAATGATATTCCCTAGTGTAAACCATTAATTGGTATATAGATAAAACAAGATGTATTTTTCTATTTTATGGTAATTTTATATTTTTAAGGAAAAAATCACATCTTTTTATTTTCAATAGAGGTTTATCTATGATACTTGGTTGATAATTTTTGATTAACTTTGGTTGTAACTGCAAACTTACTAGGACTCAACCGCATTAGTCCATATATCTTTCTTAATTCACTTATCTTCTATGTTTATTAGAATAATTATTCCTTAATTACTTATCACTCTATAGATTATCCTTAAGATGTCATAATTATTCATCTTTATCCACCGAATCATTGAATAAAACCTCCACCATTTCTTCCCTTTAAGTATAATGAACAATGATTGGTGGTTTGTATACATAGACAATATTAAATGGTTTTTCTCTAGTATAATATTGGAAAGAAGTTTTATTAATAATTTCATCCCAGGACACCCACATCCTCCAATTTTTTGGGCGATCTAATGAGAAACAACTCAAGTATGACTCTAAAAATGTATTTACCACTTCATTTTCCCATTACTTTAGGGATGATGAGACATTTTTTAATTCCTTTCTATGCATTTTAAAAAAATTCTTTCCAAAATAGATTGATGAACATAATATATTTGTAATTAATTATTTCTCTTAGTTTTACATGTATATTTAGTGTGAAATCCTAAAGGCCATATGTTTTTTTTATAATTTTGGATAATCCCCTTTAAATGGTCAAGGGGTAACCTTACATGGGTCATCGGACCAAGAGGCATTTATGGACTCATACATGGCCCTTTGAAGGCCCTAGAGATTGAAACCATAGGAGAGACCCACCCATCATATATATATATTTCCAAAATCCCACACTTCTCAAGGCTGTAAAGAAATCAATGACCTATGAATTTCATGGTGCCTGGTCCTAATGGAATATGCAATACCCTATTATTCATCCAAATCTAGTAGCCCTGGGAAGCTAGGAGAAGTTCTCTAAACCCTATCAGGATCTGCACCGATGGATAGAATCCTTTTTTCCGTATCTGTTGATTTGTCTCAATCCTTTGACACATCAATTTTCATTGTACCATCGATGTTGTAATGCCCTAACTATCATAGGACATGCTGATTCCCACTTCCACATGCCCATCACCTGCACTGTTCTACCAAGACTCCTTTCACTGACCAAGGCTACCCCCGCTACACACCCCTACCATCAACCACCACTGCACCACCCAACTGATACACTCGTCACCACCATTGAATCCCCACCATGCTGTCATCCATTTCTGATCGAGACTTCCCCTATTCCACACACACCAGTCCCTACCGAAGTTCCCTAGTAGTTGTACCCCATCCACGCTTCATGCCACAAAAAATACCATAAATCCCCAAATATGAGGCTGCCAAGGATTGAAACCTAGTTGATGTAGGATTACAGGGTAGCCTTAACCACTCAGACTATACCCCAACTACATTCCATGTAGCTTTAAAAACACATTTTAGACACATAAATAAATTTTATTACGATATATGAATGTTTATGTGGTATAAAATGATCTTATTTACTTAGTCTTTCCACCATAAAAAATATCACCTCAAAAAGCTATTATTTTTAAAGCCCTGAGGCACTATCCTTTAAAACCTCATCCCATAAATATTATGGTATAGGTAATGGATACAATAATCTAGTTGGTCTCAAAGCTTCATATTATTTTAACATATCTCACATTCTCTAAAAATATTCCCCTCTATCATTCCAACCAATTATAGACCATTTGCTATCATCATACAAGACATAAAGTATATGATATGTTCCCCTATTAGAGAAGAATATAAATATTGTAATATTTTAGGAATCAAAACTGATTTTTAGGAAAAACAAACCTCTCATATAAAACATTAGGCCAGTATTGGAAAGAATATCCTAGTTTTGAAACATGATCCTACTGCAAAGGTTTTATAACTTTTATGAAGTCAATCCTTGTAGTTTTCATGTGTGAAATTTTTTTGGTCACTGGTATATGTTTAAATTCCTTATTTTATTAAATTTATTTAATTTCAATAGTTTTAGGTTTTTTGTAAGAGTTTTTTTTTGTGATTTTGGAGGGTCAACAATTTTGGATTGCAGGGCATCATGCCATGATCTATGACTAACAATGCGACGAGTCTATTTTTTTCAGAGAGGATTGTTCCTCTCTATATTCTGGATGCAAGGTTATTCTATGGTGGAGTTCCATATGTCGTGGTAGGGCTATCGAGGTCGAGGATATGCTATGGAGGAGGACACCATTTAATAGTTCCTAGGATATCGAGACCCCTTGGTTTCACCAAGTGGAAGAGCTCCATGACACAATGTATAAGGCCACATTGTAGAGGGACCTAGTGAGGGACCTCCATATTGTAGGCCTATGAGGCTATGCCATAGAGGTTCTAGATGAGTGAGTGACACACCATGTCTTGGATGGCCATGCCATGGGGTAGTCTACCAGCTTCATAAAATATTGAAATTATGCCTTTTATTTTATCAAAATATAATACTCTTAACCCTTATTTTCTCCCCATTTGTGGGAACATAGGAGATCCCAGTCATTATTACTTCCTCCTCATTACCACTTGGTGATCTTTCTTCAATTCAAATGGGTTCTTTTAAAGTAAGTCCTGATTACCCTTGGATTTTTTGTCCCCTACCTTGTATCTTTTCCTTCTCCCTTACCTTGTGAGTGTGTAAAACCTAGCCACCCACAGGGGTTGAAACTATAGTTAAGGATGGATGTTTAACAATTTTTTTTAGGTTTATAGGATTTTTAGGATTCCTCCATCTATTTATTATGATTTTATATGAAGGCAGTGATTTTTCTCTAGATTTGATGTAGATATCTATTCCTAATCAATATTTTATTTGAAACACCTAATGTTCTTGGTTATCCTTTGATTTTTCTTTATTGGTGATGCTTACAATTATATTGTTGGGGGAAGTTTGATTAATTGTTGATATATGTTTTGCATATGTTTATTAAAATGGTGATTTCATATGGCCTCATAAATAATTTTTTTTGTCAACACCAATTGCTTGATGAAATGTTTTAAAGAAGGTTTTGATTTTAAATAGATTTTTAAAAGACATTTTATAAAGGTAATTGAGTTTATAATGATTTATTGGGAATTTTTAATTATTCAATTTCTTATTTAGTGTATTTTTATTGATGATGGGATTCACATGGGGGATAATGAGTGTGTGTTGGTAACCTAGATGAGTGTTTCCCTAGCATAGATTGTGCATCGACAAGGGAATATGGCCCGAGTATATTAAGAGTGAAAGGGATGAATATATGGGTTAGGGAGACCTGATAAATCCTTAGAATTTTTATCCTCACTCATGACAACTAATATTCCTTGAGAAATTCCTTTCTACCTTAGACCCACAGGTTAAATCCCCATGTTGTGCATGTTGTATTTGGATGGGACGTGTTATCTCTCATTGAATACTTATTTATTTGATATGGAATAGGTTGATTATGCATGAAACCCCTGTCTGGATTTACTTTTTCTGTGTCCCTGCATTTTATTGGAACTTGGATTCTTTTATAAAACCAAATAATTTATAAAATATTTTCAACAATTTTTTTTCCATTTTTTTTAAAATACAACAAACCATTTGCATTGATAAATATATTATGTAGATTAATGGTGGTCTCTTAGTGGAATTTGCCTCAAACTATTAATATACCCATGTAGTGTACACAATCATAGTTATAAAAGATATAAGAAAAAGAAAGTTTTCCATGTCATTTAGTGGTGATTTATGATGCCCATCATTGTTATTAGGTATAATTATAGTGGAGACCATGAGTCACATGGAGTTTTATTGCATGGAATATCTTGGTATCCTTCGATGATGTTCATTTTGGGGATGATTTTTCATCAAACTTTTTATCCCTAACTATATTTCAAATTATTTTGTATACTCGATGATGTGGTTATCAGTTATTTTGATTATTTAGCTACATTAATACTATTTTAGTTGATGATTCTTATATATATATATATATTTATTTATTTATGTGCATGAGTATCTAATATATAGATGATTTATGTCAAAATTTTGGGTGGAATCCACATGTTGGTTATTTGGATTTCAAGGGTGAAATCATTCCCAAGTGATTTATTTCTGACACCCTGGTTCTTGTTGAAAATCGCGGTGATCAGGAACATGCTTAAGGCCTTGTGGAAGGATGAGTTGGGTAACATGATAGGTTCAGAAAGTTAAATTCATTAAAAAATGGTATTAGGTAAACCTATTATTGTTGGAGGAGTAAAGGTGGTATGGAGATATGAATACAAAATCTTTGGTGGTAGATTTGGGGAAGTGAAGGAACCCAGAGTGCAACGGAAGCGTGAAAAAGCACACAGTTTAAAATTTCAAGTTTAGATTCATGTTAAAAACTTTTAATCCACAAAATACCTTTCTCGAATTTATTAAAGGATCACATGAAATTTAATTTAATCATGAAAATCAAAATCAAATGAAAGAATAAATGATACCTTGTTCGTTTGAAATTTCTAGATTTATTTGATCAGTGTTAGTGTATCATGGCTTAAAGGCACCAATAAAGTCATCCTATGGATCTTCCACAGATGCACCAAAACTCTTGGATCATTGATCTATGATTTATGGTTTCTATAATGATAAATGAAATAGATTTATGAAGTCCCTTCGATCGTGTGAATAATGAGATCTCAATCAAGAAATAAAGATCGATCTGACCTTTTTCTTCCTTCAAAATATCTCTCTAAGATATTTATAGGAGAGGATATGAGATATTCCCTCTCTAAATTCATCTAAAATATGGTAATTTCAATTAAAGAGGCTAAAATAGGCTTTTATACCTAGGTTATACTTTCCAAAATTACACTTTGGTCCCTAGAAAATAATAACCTTCCTTTGTGCACTCTTTTGAATTATAAACTTGTCATAAATTTCAACAATATTTTATCACTCACTTATAACACTTTAAATTGTTACGTGATAAAATAAAAACCATTAACTTGACCTATAATCTCCCTAAATAATTTAACAGATCTTAGCATGTCATGTTCATTCAAAAAATTACATTTTATCATAAAAAACTTGTGAACACCTTGATAAATAAATTCAATAATAATTATTTTAAACTTGAATAATATAATTGAATTATTTTTACTTTTGATCAATCATACTCGAGTGTTAAACACCCCTCACATGTGAGGTCCACTTCATCATAAACATATATTTATCTGAATAGGAAGAACTTGTGGATACACATAGTTGTGACCCTCTAGAACCTTATCTTGATAGTATCAAGTATAATCCACATACCAAGAGTAAAGTCAAAGAACCCATCATGACCCCTAAAAAGATAAATATTTTCATACCTACTACTACCTCATACGAACACAATCTATGCAATATAATCTCTTTGTCTCACAATATTTCATAATTCAGGATGAAAAATTATTTCATCATCCATTTGATGATTTATATTTTTATTGATCTTACTGGATAGACTTAAATTCGTGTACCATGACATTGGATTTAAGGAATGAACTATATCATCCTGATCAACATGGACCCATGATATATCTCTTCCTTAACACATAAGAAATGAATTCTATATTGATCATTCAACCAGTACCATACCACCAATGACACATGCAACACAACTATCTCGCCATGAATTAAATGTCATGTTTTTTCATTGTATCAAAGTATGCGATCAAATGGTACACATTGATAAAAATTCCATGTCTAGAGACTAATACACATGTTCATAGATAGAAACAACCAATGACACCTAAAACATGTAGTGTTCCTATTGGCGGGTTAGTCGTCATGATCCCATATACTCGGGATCACCAAGTGAAAACTTCACAAGAAGTCCCAATTCTTATGAGCCATCAAAACATGATATTCATACATCATTTGTGTTCCTTAAATATTATGTATCTAGAATGTATGACATATATTTAATATTACCATCATAGTATATCAAGGTTCTCATTATAGATTGGAACTATTATAACCTTTTGATATGATAATTCAAATAAGGATATTACCATGTAAATAGTGAATATAGAAGTATCAACACTATTATGGTATGAATAAATACATGTATATATCAAACTGTATACATGTAATGGTAATCCATGAACATAAGGGTGTTGGGTTTAGGACACCCATTAACAACACTCCCAATTGCACTAGAGAAAATTGCTAGAAATTATCATCCTTATAGATCTCAGATGAGTATTATGATTCTATTTATATATAAATTTAGTTATGGGGTTAGACATATTATCTTATGTGGCCACTCTACTAACATAGACTTCACCTATTTGAGTAAAATCCCTCAATAGATGAAACTTATGAAGTACATTATTTGTCCTCTACTGTGACCTGAGCTCGTTGGAAAGCATGAATACCATAGTATTATCACATTATACTATAAGAGGGTCTTTATATCTAGGTACAACAACAAGAATGAATATATAACTGCGTATCCAAACTTTTTCCTTAGTTGCAACAGAAGCAACTATATACTCAGATTCGAGCTCCTCCAACTCACTGCACCACCATTCAATCAAAACACATAGCCTAACTATGATTTTATACCATCTAGATATATTTGGATACTAGAATCCGTTCATCAACTCATGACTATCTATTCATCTCCTCCATAAAACAGAAACATATCCTTTGTACATCAAGTGATTTAGGACAACCTTTATAGCTACCCAATATAGCTCTCCTATATTGGCTTGATATCTACCCACCATGTTTAAATAAAATACAACATCAAACCTAGTACATTTCATGAAATACAAGACATATCCCACTACTTATGCATAAGGGATTCTACTCATTATTTAAATGTCCTCCCATGTCCATGGACACATATTCATGGAAGGATTAATTCCATGTGACACTAAAAAATTCCCCTCTTGGATTGTTATATATTTTACCCTTTGAGAACCTTGTTAATATATGTAATTTAACTTAGCCCAATTTGTCTCTGAGATCTATCCCAATAGATATCGATCCCTAGAATATAGACTGCTTCACCTAATTATTTCATGGAGAATCATTAATTTAACCAAGTATTCATTGACTGCAATACTTCCACTTCATTTCACATTAACAATATATCATCAACATATAATAGTAGGAAAACGATGACACTTACACTAAAATTCTTATAGAAGCATGGATCGCTTTCATTCTTAATGAAACCAAGTTCTATTAGGGCCTCTTCAAAATGAACATTCCATGATCACGATTCCCGATTCAATCCATAAATGGATCTCTACAACTTTAATTCTTTATTGAAACTATTTGACAACATAAATATTGTAAAAGTGGGTTTCCTTGAGCCAAAATTGACAGTATTTGTTTTTACCATATCATGTATACAGTTAAATATACATGATGTACACTTACCATTATAGCGTATACATTTATATTTCCATTATTTAAATGGTAATTTTCATAGATTAATTTTCATATCAAAAGGTCATAGCATATCCCAAGTAATAATTAGAACATCGAGATACTATGACATTAATCTTAAATACATTTCCTATAGTCCAAATACATCTTATTGACTGGAAATAGTAGATGTCTAAATATTAGGTGTTGGGGGCTCAAAATCATTGATATTTCTGTTCTTGAAGTTCAAACTTGGTGATCTATAGTATTGAGATTATGAGGACAAACCATCTAATAGGAACACCACATGTTTTGGGTGTCGTTGATTGTTCCTATCTACGAACATCTGTATTGGTCTCCTAAATTGAGATCATTATCAATGTGTTCCATTTGATCATGTACTTTAATGTAAGGAAAAAACCATGATAATGAAATCTTGGCGAAGTATCTTATGTTGGGTGCGTCATTGGTGGGGTGACATTAGTTGAATGGTCAAGAAAGGTTTTTTCGCTTATAGGTTGAGGAAGTAATACATCTCAGGCCTAATTGATCAGGATGGTAGTACTTTCATAAGTTCTTGCCCAAAAGTATTCAAGGGTAAATCCATCTAGTTATATCAACAAATAATAAATTAAGAAAAGGGTGACGACACAAGTGTGCATCGTGCTTTATGAGATATCAAAATACAAATAGATTATATTACACAGTACATGTTCATAGGTTGGTTGTCATTTCTTTGACTATAAATTATCTATTTTGGGGACTTGATGGTTTTCTAGAAACCACTCTTGTTTTGTAGATACTATACACTTCTATCAAGACAAGGTCCAAGAGGGTCAAACACAATAGATTATTCAAGAATATTCCATATTTTGGTGAATATGTATATTAGACATGGTGAGATATACCATGAGGTATGAGTGTTGTACCATTTATCAATCACTGAAAAATAAATAAATTCATTATTTTTCATGTAAAGAATAATTGGTTCGAATTTATTTATTAAAAGTATTTACAAGTTAAGTAAATACGAGGAATAATATTAATTGAACGAATACTATTTTAATATCATTGGATCGTTTAATATTAACAAGAATTTTGAGTTGAGTTAATGAATCAGTTTTATCATGTTATATATTTAATATATATTATTGGTATGTGATACAAAATAAATAAATTTTATAATTTAGTTTAGTTCATCATAATTTTTTTATTTAGTGGATGTTTAATAAATAGGGGCTAGGGAACCCTTTCTGGTTATTTGAGCATCCACTATTAATAAGAGGAGAGTGGCTCTCACATAATGAATATTCAATGTGATATTTTTAGAGCTTCTATCTTCTATCCCATTTTATAGAGAGAGGAACTTTGGATCCAGGTGATCGGATCAAGTTCCCTATCATGCATTGCAAGCATGTCGATGCTGTGATCATTGGGACATTGAAGGCATCATCAGATCTCTGCACTAGCACCTATAATTCAAAGACCGATGCTCTTGTAGATTATTGAATTATGTGTGGATGATCTAGAGAGATTATGATTTGGATACTTTGAGTAGCGATCACCAGTAACTTGCTTCAGTTTAACACACTGTCGAATCGAACAAGGTATATTTGTTGATATATTTTTGTGATATGTTTAATTTATGTGAGATCCCCGAACCATATCGAGTCTCAGATAACTAGAGATGACATGTTTCATCATCCCGGTAATGAAAGTTTTTAAATCCCCAGACCACCAGCTTCTACTGCCACCCACTATAACTTAAACAAGTATGAGAGCGATCATCACTAGTGTAGAAAACATTTCCATGTTGGAATTTTTTACATCGGTTATAAATAACTGACGTGTAAAGCTGTAAAAGATGACTTATGACATCAGTTATAATATAAACAATGTAAAAAATTCCAATATTTGATTCATAACTTCAATTATATTATAACTGACATGATAAATCTATTTTTTACATTGGTTATATTATAACCAATGTGAAAAATCAATTATCTCGATTTATCACGTCAGTTATATAATAATCGACGTAAAAGATCATATTATCACGTCAGTTATAAAATAACTGATGTAAAAGGATGTTTATCACATTGGTTATATAATAACTGATGTGATAAATGTAATAAAAAAATACTTTATCACATCGGTTATTTATTAACCGATGTGATAAACAATTAAAAATATATATCAAGCACCGTATCGTGTCATTCTATTTTTTTCGATCGGGTGACCTGTGACTCATCTATCTCACATGGAAATCCTAGAAATGTTTCTTCAAACTCGTGTCCTCCAACCTCATTTTGATAGAATCATTCATCATATTTTTTATCACCAGATCTATCAGATCTACTTGAAACATTCAAGTATGCCTCACACAACTCGATTTCGTTCGTTATTTTTTTGCGGATGACCTACATTTAGATTTTACGATTTCCTTTTTTAAAATATAACAATATCTTGGATTATTTCCTAAATTTATCATTATTTTACATGGTTTTTATTATCCTTGATATAAAATTGTTGGGAATTAATCTCTATGTTACTTTGGTTAGCTTCTTCTATATTTAAATATGAAATCCTCATATAGATATCATGAAGACATCGGTTATATACCATAACACCCTTGTCATTTTATATAACACATTACATTTTTTGGTTATTCTGACTTAGAAGAAAAGATGTTATATTTTCCTAGGTGTTTTGTGATGAATATGTACTCAGTATTCATATAAGAGTGGGGTCATTTGTTTATTTCATTATTTTCTTATATGGTCAGGTTGTATGTATTACATATTTTATGATAAATGCTAGTATATATTATAACATAGTATGTTGATTTAAGGTTTCTTATTTATTTAGAACTGCATTTTTTAACTATTTATTATTAGATAAGTATCACCAAAACAACCTGTCAACATACCTTGAATCAGATATATTCACCACCTTCCCAAGACAATCTAGGTTTCTCTCAAGGCCTGTACTTTGAGTCTAATATAAATCCATTTCAAAAAGTTTCTCAAAACCTAACAATATCAACTTACCACTCAAATCAATTTCAACTATACACAATACCATTTTCTACAAAAAACCCAATAATAATGATAAAACTCATATATGTGACCATCAAAATTACATTAAATGAAGATAATATTTTATTTCTCAAAAACAATATCATTATAATTTTCAAATACGCATATATTTGTTTTATATTATATTTCAAAATTGTCTTACTTTCAAATTATGCCATATTTTATATAAATATTAAATTATTATGTATAACTATATTTTAATTTTAAAATTATTTCCATGCATTTATTTTTCAAATACGCATATAATTTTTTTATATTTCAAAATTTTTTTACATTCAAATTATGATATATTTACTATAAATATAAAATTGGATTATCATAACAAGATGTATAATTTGGATATTTGTTATAGGTAATAATGATTCAAAGTTGGATTATGGAACATTGAATGAGTAATGAATATAAGGAAGGTGTTGATGGATTTTTGAAATTTTCTAAATTAAATTTTCTAAGAAATGACATGTTTTTCTGTCCATGCCTGAAATTTCTGAATATGAAGAAGTTGAAAAATAGAGAGATCAAAGATCATATGATTTGTCATGGTTTTAATCCGAGTTACAACCCTTGGATTTGTCATGGTGAAAATGGATAGAATTTCAGATCTTCTGATGATGATGATTTTCAAGATGGTAACTCCGATGAAATTGAAGAAATGATTCATGATATTGCAGCTAAAAAAATTGAGAGAGAACAGACAGTTGAGCGTCTATATGTTGATGCTGAAAAAACATTGTATCTTGGTTGTATAGATTTTAAAGTTTTATCAGCAGTGTTAAGATTGATTAACCTGAAGGAAAAACATGGATGGAGTAACATGAGTTTTATAGAGATGCTACGATTGCTGAAAGAAATTCTTAGAAAAGACAACGATCTTCTAGATTCACATTATAAGGTCAAGAAAATAGTATTCCCAATGGTATTGGGATACCTAAAAATAAATTCCTGTTTGAATGATTATATGATATATAGGAAGGAATATGAATTACTGTCAGAGTTTCCTAAATGCGGGACATCACCGTATAAGTTGAAAGAAAAATCATAGGCTAATGTAGAGATTATAAAGATCCATACTAAGGTATTTTGGTATCTTCCTAGAATTGCTCGTTTGAAATGTTTATTTTATAATTCACATGATGCAAAAAAGTTATGATGGCATGATGATGAGTGGATATGTGATGGAAAGATACATCATCCAGCTGATTGTCCGCAATAGAAGAAAATTGATGATCAATATTCTATATTCCAAAATGAAATTAGAAATCTTATACTTGGGTTGTGCATATATAAAATGGATTAATATCTAAGCCTTAGTAGCACACATAGTTCATTGCCTGCTAATTTTCAACCTATCTCTTGAATTTTGTATGAATCACAAATATGACATGTTGAGTATAATGATCTATGGTTTAAAGAAACCCATAAATGTTATTGATGTTTTCTTGTCACCATTGACTGATGATTTAAAACTTTTATGGGAGGATGGTATTAGGGTGTATGATTCTTATAAAATGGAATATTTTCAACTACATGCAGTGCTTATGTTCACTATAAATGAATTCCCAGTGTATTGAAAATTTTCTAGATTTACTGTTAAGGGTCATAAAGAATTTCCAATTTGTGAACAACAGACTTCATATTGTCAATTTCATCATGGGAGGAAAATATTATACATGGGTCAATGAAAGTTTTTTCCTATGGATAACTCTTAAAGAAGGCTAAAAAGGGAATTCAATGGCTCACCAGAATTTGATATTTCTCCAAAAACTTTATCCACTAATGAGTATTTTTAGAGGGTACAAAACCTTGACATGACATTGTGAAAGAAATATAAATCTTGTACTGATAGACATATCTGGATGAAAATGTCAATATTTTTTGAGCTACCATATTAGAGATATCATGAAGTGAAACATAATATTGATGTCATGCACATGGAGAAGAATATATGTGATAGTTTGATTGTAACATTGTTAGATATTAAATTAAATACTAAATATGGGTTGAATGAAATATTAGACATACTATCAATGAGAATGTGTTTTGAGTTATCTCCCACTTCTGATGGAAGGTAAACATTTCTTCCCCTGACTTGTAATACATTATCCAAGAGGGATAAAATTAGTTTTTCTCAGTGTCTTCATGATATCAAAGTGCCAAAAGGTTATTTTTCAAATGTAAAAAAAAATTTCTGTTTGAAGAATTTGAATTTTATAGGTATGAAATCTCATGATTGTCACATCACGATGCAATAACTTCTACTATTTGAATTGTGTGGAATATTTCCCATCTATGTCAGAAATACTATCATAAAGGTGTGTTATTTTTTCAATTCGATTTGTAAAATGGTGATTGATGTGGATGCTTTGAACATTTTGAAAAAGGATTCAATTTCTATAATTTTTCAATTATAAATGTATTTTCATCCATATTTTTTGATATAATAGTGCATTTAATGATTCTTCTGGTTCGAGAAATAAAGCTTTGTGGACTTTTATATCTTCCTTGGATGCATCATTTTAAATGGTATATGAAAACATTGATGGGGTATGTTAAGAATCCATATCGATCTGAAGCCTCCATTGTTGAAAAGTATATTTCTGAGGTGGTTGTAGAGTTTTTTATGAGCTACTTGTCTATGGTGAAGCACATTGGTTTGCCTCCATCTCTCCATGAACGAGTTAATAATGATAGAAAGGGGATTCCTGGATTGAAATTCAAATCACTGTTATCTAAAAAGATGAAGAAGGTACATTTATACATCTTGAATAACATAGCTGATGCTCAACTGTATAACACATATCATATTAATTATTTGAATTAATTTCATCCAAATAAGAAAGAAATGTGTATTTTGAATGAGCATAAAAACATTTTTGCCATTGTTCAAAAAGACCTTGTTTGGTAGATTAGATGCATCAAATACATTATGATGGTTAGTGGGTGGTCTAAGTTTAAATGTTAAAACATGATCTAGGTATGACATTAATGGCTATAAATTTCATACAAAATCTTAGGTTAACAAAAGTGAAGTTTAGAATAGTGGTGTATTGGTGATTGCAGAAGCAATGCATTTTTCGAGTTCTAAAGACAAAAACCCAATTTCTGCATCAAGTTTGTATTATGGAGTCAGTGAAGAAATATTGGAGGTTGATTAAATTAAAATTAATGTTCTTGTATTTAAATGAAAATGGTTTATCAGTAACAACAGTATCAGACATGATGAATTTGAAATGATAGTTGTTAATCTGAATTGATTGGAAGACACATCTGATTATTTTATAATGGAAACACATGAAAAATAGATTTTCTATGTTGTTGATCAGTCAGATATGCAGTGGTCTATTGTTTTACAATGAAAAAACAATATGTTAGTGAGGATCAACTTGATGAAGATGCTGATTTATGTGAGATCCCTACTTCCATGGAAAGAGTAGAAAAAAATAATGATGAGCATGTTGTTGTCATGTTTTGTGCTATAACGAATGATCATGATGAAGGAATTTAAGAAAACAATCCATTTGTACATTTCTAATATTACAGGTAACATATGTTTAATTCTCATTTACATTTATTAATTTCATAAAATGTCAGATGTTGTAATTTGTTTCATTATTAAAACGCGTATTAAAACTACTAAGTAGGAATGTTTATTTATTTTAGTTTTTTTGTTTAGTTTACCATTTTTACCATTACATAACTTATATATTTATTGATTTTGTTGAATGAAATTTACTTTACCATGTTTACCATGTTTACCATAGTCTACCATTTTTACCATTACATAACTTATATATTTATTGATTTCATTGAATGATAATTACTTTACCATGTTTACCATGTTTACCATTTACCATGATTTACCATGTTTACCATGTTTAATATTATATAAATTAGTTCAATTTTTCATTTTTGGTTTACATTAGTAATGTAATATTTTAATTTTTATATTTTTGAACTAATGTTTTCTTTTTTGATTTGAAGGATAATGACAGATCAATTAGTTGATCAACCACATAATTCTGGAGACGAGCATCATGATCATACATCTGGGGAGGAACATTCACATGCTCTTCCTGATGTTCACCAATCTTTTTTATGTGCTCAAACAATGGAAAAGAATATTTCACGAGTTGTTAAATGTGGTATCCCACATTTACCAACACTATCACTTTCATATAGCAAGGACCAGAGAATAGTCATTGAGTTAGATGAGAATGATATTCCTAGAGGTCTAAATACAAAAGATTATAAGAGTTTTGTATCAACTCAAGGTAAAATTAAAGTAATAATTTTGTATAATGATTGGAAAATTTTGGACAAAGAAAAACTATCTCAATTTTGGGAGAAAATTTTGGTAAGATATTTTTCTATTTTTTGAATAATCTTAAAATGTTTATAGTATAATATGCTTTCTTTCTTCTTTATTAGATGAAATTTGATATTCCTGACACTGGAGAATTCATGAAGAAAAGTTTATCAATAGCTACTAGGAGATGGAGGGATTTAAAATAAACCCTCACATTTGATTTCATTTTTGGTCATAGGAAACATGAAAATCCATGTCATATATATCCTTTTTTAGATGAAGACACATGGAAATAATTTTTGAAAGTAGAAGAAAAGAATCATTTTTGGTAAGTTCAATGTAAAATTTTATAATTTTTATTATATTAATAATGTTATTAATTATTTTTAAATGATTTCTTATTCTTAATTTATAATAAACAAGGATATCTCATTATGAGATCCAATCTAAAAATGTATACCCTCATAATTTATCTCGGGGAGGGTATACTTTATTGGAATAACAAATGATAGTGGAAAAATTACAAAAATTTAGAGCTAAGTCTTCAAGATCTGGAGAGGTTTCCCCTCCATCCCTTCCATATAGACAAGAAAAATGGAAGAGGGATCATATGGGAAAAAGGAGAAATATCTTATAGAAGAATTAAGGATCATAGCTGAGAATATTGTAAGATATTTATTTTGTTTATTTAAGTTAATTCTCTTTATTATATACTTTGAAACATTACACAATTTTTCAATTAATTCATATAGGATTCTCTTGAGGAGTAGAGAAAACAAGGGTTATTTATAGCTATTGGGAGGCAAGATATTTTATATGCAGTATTGAGAAATCCGGAACACCTGGGTTGTGTACAAGGATACCTGACGGGTGTATCGGTAACAAAAGTGTTTACACATTATCCAAAATTTTTCCATTGAGGGTATTTATAAAAAAATTAGAATATTTGGAGGCTAAAGTTCATAATATTAATGCGAGGATGGAGGAAAAGATTAGAGAATCAGTATAGTCTATGTTTGCAGACATGAAAAGACAATTTCAGACTGTAGATCTCACTCCTCCACCTCTGCCCGTAGACCCCATTTTTTATCCTCCACCTCCGCCAGCAGGTCCCATTCCCCCACCTCCAAACCCCATTATTTATCCTCCACCTTATCATGTGGACCCCAATTTTTATCATAATCCTACACCCCTCCTCCAAAACTTCCTAGTTATTGTGATTTGTATGTTGATGATCCTCACCATCATATAATTTCATATGGGATGATATATTATATAGGAAATATATTTCATTATCAACAGTTAGAGGTAGAGAAGCATATGGTCACTGTACAGGATATTATAGATATATCATCTCGATTACCATTATTAACAGATGAGGTTATGATAGTTGGACAAAGTATCAGCTACTTTTTAGTTTGGCCATCCAGACTTCTGCGACCCATTACCATAGAGGTATGTGTATGCTATATATTTTATTTTATTTTTGTATTAAATTTGTTTTAACATTTTAAAGTTAATATATTCATCTATTTATTTACAATAATACTTTAAAGGTAAAGAAATACTGTATAGGCAACAATAAATACAAATGACTATGACATCAGATATAGATTCTAGCAGTCTTGATTGATTTTCAAGATATTCAAATTTTTTGGCGGCTCATTATATGATCCCAATGGAAGATCATGCTTGTGGATGTGAAATAGATGTGGGAATTATTAAAAATGATATCATTGATATTGTTACTGGAGATAAGTTGGGCATCAACATGGTGCAAATTTTTTCCATGTAAGTCTTAACACAATTCTTTCCCTATATTAAATTTATTAAAAACTTATACTTATGTCTATTTTGTATTAGGTATACTTATAACATTTTTGGGAAGAATGAGTAGAAAAATTTATATGGATTCATGGATGTACAGTTGATTTCCCCTAAAGCACATGCATTGGCTGAGAAACAAAGAACAATTTATATTGCTGAAATATTTGAACAGAATATAATCACGCAATGTTGATTGATTCCTTTTTGTGAGAGGTATGAAACATATATCTCACAAGGTGTTTTTTATCTTTTAACATAAAAACCACTAACCTTAAATTTTCTTTTATATCAGAGACCATTGTATGTTAGGTGTTTTTTGTCCAAGGGAGAAAACACTTTATTTGATATGCTCTCTCCATGGCGATGTGCTATAATATTTTAAGAATATATTGGAAAAGTAGGTTTCAATTTCATAATAGCTGTTTATATTATAATGAATTTTAAATTTATCTCATTCATATTATTTTCTAACATGATATGGGCTTACATTCGATAAACCACAAAGAAAAAGTGTACCAATATCAAATATGTAAAAGTAAAGGCAAATATCCGTTTATAATTTCTATGTTTCGGATGTATTATATAAAAATGATATTTTTAATTGAAAAACTCATTTAAACAGAAATTTCATAAACAAAAAGGCATCATTGAATGAGAATATTTTATGTTAATATTTATAAATGAAATAATTACAACTAGAACAATTTTGATGTTTAACGAGGCTAAATTTCTAAATAAACTATTCCATAATATTTCATTTTATTTATTCATTATACATGTTAAATAATTTCCTTTTAATTTGTAGCTATTTTATGACCCTCAAACTTATAGTGGTCAAGAGTTCAAACACTTACAAGTGTAATAGTCAAATTATTTTAGAGGTTTGATTGGGTTTTAGTTTGTTTGTAGGGTAAAATGTAATTTTGAATGTTTTAATTGTAAATGTATATTTTCTAGTTGTTTGGTTGGATTTAGCTTTGTTTTTAGTTGATATTTTATGTTTTAAATGTTAAAAATGTGAATGTTTAATTTTGTTGCTAATTTTTCTTGTTTCGGTCTAGTTCAATGTGTTTTTCTCATCTAGTTTTAGTCTGGTTCTACTTGTTTCAGGTCTCCTTCTGCAGCGTAGAGAAATGATTTCACGTTTAAAAAAAATGTTTTTTACATCAGTTATTTTATAACCCACGTAAAAAATGATTGGGATAATGGTTTTCTATGTCGTTTATCTAAAAACTGATGTGGCATAATGTTTTTTAAGTTTGTTATTAAATAACTGACATAAAAAATTCTTTGGAATTGTTTTTTTATGTAAGTTATTTAATAACCGACGTGGTATATTGTTTCTTACATAGGTTATTTAATAGCCGACATAAAAGAGCTACATATGGAACCATGTTGGTTATTTAATAACTGATGTAATAAACTACATACCACATCATTTATTAAATATCCAATGTAAAAAATTGGTTCCACTATAGATTTACAACATCGGTTTTTTATAACCGACGTAAAAAACAATATTTATAATGTCGCCTTTATCAACGTCGGCTAAAAACCATTGTAAAAAATAAAAAAAACCGATGTTAAAAATGTTTTCTGCACTAGTGAATATAAATTATCTGAGGTAATAGAACATTAAGTAGCATTATAATTATGTAGAAAGTATTAAATCAGTCCCAACATATCCAAATGCACTGCGATCTGATCTCGTATGACTGAGTTACAGTCATCTGATTTTTTTAGATTGTTTGTAGTTAGATTTAGGATATTAAACTTATTTATTATGCTTCCTTTCATTAGTTAGAATCATTTTTGATTATTTTCAGTTGACCTAAACTATTCTGGATAGACACTATGGCCGAAATAGTTTTTTATGACCTGATATATTTTCCACTAGTTTAAATAAAATATTTTTTATTTTATTTGAAATTTTAAGGCTATCATGATACCTTGTTGAATTTGGATAAAGAATCAAATGGATTTGTGGAAATTTAAATATGGGTAGATATTTTAATTTTAAGTACAAACAGATGAAAAATATAAGAAGGATTCAAGAAGTCTAAATGGGTAGAAGATAGGTTTAAACAAATTTAAAAAGGACATGGAATTTTTTTGATAATTATTCCATCCAAAAGAAACCTATTTTGCGCCCCCTTCTTACCTTCCCTGGCATGCCTTTGGCCACACCCTATAAAGCTAGTCATCAGTGAACCAACACGAGAGGTATATGCCAAAAAATACTTCTGATCTCCACCTCCATGGTAGTCTCCCCCAATGTGGAGATCCTCGAGCTGACCCCTAAGGCATCATCTTTCCATCATGAAAACTCTTCCCCCCTTTAAGCTCGTTGGAACTCCCCAACATAAGAACCATAAAACCACACCAGCAGAACTAGGCAGTGCTACCTCTACCATGTCTGCGACTCTCTCCTTCCATGAAAGTCCCACATCACTACCTCAACAGAGGGCTTCATCCAGCTGAGCAACCTGCACCACTATTAGGAATGTACCTGGTCTACCCATTCCCTACATGACTGGTCACACCCTACCATCCAAACCAAGCACCCAAATCTAGTGACCAAGGAGACTCTATGGCCTCTCTATTGTTGGACCACCCATATCTTCCAGCTAAAGACTTTGATGCCCTATGAGGTTTCCTTTTCCAACACCTCTTCTCAGACTTCCACAGTAGGGTTTCCAGTCCTCCTTTGGGTCACAGCCAGCCGAGCAGTGGCCAAATACATCCATGAGCTAACCCTTAATATGTTCTGCTGGACTAGATCTGCCTAAAACTGGCTTAGGCAGGTTTTCCCGACCCTAAACGGGTATGGACAGACCTACCTAGTCCAGATTTGCCTTACAACAGCTTTGCTCAGCCCGAAGCAGGTTTGTGCAGGTTTGACGTGACCCACTTTAGTCTTGCACAGGTTTACAGGGCCCGAGTTAATAAAAATTAACATAATTAATTTATTTAATTTAAAAATAAAATCAAATTAATGAAAATATTAATTTTTGGTTTAAAAATATAATTTTAATACCTTAGAAGAAATAATTTAATTTTTGAAATTAAAATTATAATAATAACTTACTGAAAAGAATTAAATTACTTGAATTTATATAATTAATTTAATTTAATTAATGACCTAAAAATATATTTATGGAAATTTAATTTTAATCATAAATTTATTTTACCCACTGATTGGTCTTGATCATTGAACTTCCATGTATGTTAGTCTGGTTTATTTATTTATTTAATTATTTAATTGTGGGCGATGATTGTAATTAAATAAAATGGTCTGTGTGTCATCATTATTTTTTGATTAATTTGTAAAAGGGATTGCATGTCTGAATTTATATTCTATATATTGCGCCCCTAGTTTCCCAGACTTTAAAGCAATTATACTTTTATTTTGATGAAGATGATGTAATGCGTGGACCCTTCTAAGACAAGACGATACTCTAGATGCAATGTGGACCCCGTCAAGATGAGTCAAAATCCAAATGATGTGTGAACAATCTGGACGAGGGACAAGATGCATCATGATTCAAGATATGAATCTAGTATGATACCACTAGGTCATGGTTGATCCATTGAGTTTAAATGGATCAACCAGTTTTAGATTCTCAAGACCAGTAGAGTAGTTAATTTCGTTTATGCATTTATTTATTATTTTATGTATTTTATGAAAGTGGAAAAAACATAAGACAATAAATAGTAAAATTCATAAAGAATTAATGAATGATTTTTCTATTAATGTTTAGTTGTGATCACAACAACATAGATTGAACAAAAATAATAGGAATAGACTATATTCGTTGAGAAAAATATAAAAAACCCTCAAATAAATATTAAGTCAGAAATGTCTTCCATTGTTTGAATTTTAACACAACTAGGTGTTCAAGGTGCTCGGTAAGACATAATTAAAGGTGCCTCCTACTACTGAGGTGTTATTATGATAATGATGAGTTGAATTAAATGAATTTTGTAGTAATAATTAGACATATCTAACTTGAAATCACTTTAGTGGGAAATAATCATGTTAATCAAGGTTATGATTATGAGAAGTTGGAACATCATTCAACAAATCAAGGATCCATGAGTTAATACGATTGGGTAGCCAAAATCCTAACTTGAACAATCCGAGTAGTGGTGTAGCCATATATTTTAGACTATGAGGGGAGGTTCAAGAATCCTGACAACTAGAATACTCAAGAGGTAAATTATTTCAATTATAGTACAGAGGGTTCCTAAAATTCAATAAAATAGTGGGAGATGTTTAATGATTTAATTAATTAATCAATAATGTCTAAATCATTAATCAATATAAAGGTACTAATATTCTATATTTTATTTTGTAGAAAAAGTAATGTAAAACAACAAATATACTATGATAAATTTTGGACAAAGTAAATGTACAAACTAGCATGAATTTCCTAGTGTAGTACAGGTTATTTCGCACAATACTATGATATAGGAAATTCTAGGTGCTGGTGTCCCTATACATATTAAGAACCCTCAAGAAGCAAGGGTGTAAACTATTCTTATATGAGACTCATGTATTAAGCATATGATGGTTATTTCATAATGTAATCATCAACGTCTAATGTTAGTTTTGGTTAAAACATCGGGACATAAATTATTTCTCATATAGTCTAATATTCGAGAAGATTGCGAGGAGAAAGTGAAGCATGAAATTTATTGGTGATAACTACACTGGTCATGGGTATATTGAAAGGTAGATCATTATATTTCAATGGAACCCTTTCTCACATCATTTTCACCCATTAACTCAATCTCATTTAAGGTTATAAAATTAGATGTTTGGAGAAAACACTTCATTATCTTTTGTGTAAGGTTCGCCAAGAAAATAATAATTTTAAGAAATGAAAATCTTTCATTCTTATGATAAATAAGTTGAATGAAAATGTGATAAGGACAATGTAAATACTGAATACAAAGGTACTATCAAAACATCCTTTAATGAGAGTGGTAATAAACCAGAGGTTATTTTCTTTACATATCATGAAATAATATTTATGGATGCTTAAATGCAATGAACTGAATTAAGTAAACAAGTTATCAATTCTTCTTCAATATTTTAATCATTGAGAATTATTTCCAACATACTTATTGGGTGTTAAATAGAATATTATAATCACTTGTGTATCGGAATATGGTAACAAAATAAGTATAGAAACAATATAAGAAGTAAGATGTATTCTCTAAGAAGCTATGAAATGGTGGTTCCAAATTCAGTGGTGAGAAGAGCACAACTTATGATTGCTATATAAATTATTCAAGTAAAAATTTTATTGCATATAACTAAAAAAAATTATGTCAGGTGTCCATAGGACACTAGGATACATTATTCCATATTTAGGAGTGAATGTTGTTTTGGGTGCTTCATAATCAACCAATAGTTCAGTGATACATGAATCATAGGAAATACATGAAGAATATCAAATGTATGACTTATATACCCATTTGTGGCAAGACAATTATTTTTCAAAGTAAAACTAAAATTGGATGTCAAGGATTTAACCAATTTTGTATTTAGACTTAGTATATCTAAACACCTTAGGTATTATCATCATATATACTTATTTAGTTTGGATAAATAATCCTATTGAGATAAAGGTATTCCATAATGCTTTTAGAACTAGTTCAGTAAGAGGTCATAAAATATTCTAAGGGTAAAATAGTGGTAAATGTACTTTATTATATTTATTTAATCCTGTAAGGATTATGAAAGTTAAGTATGGTATATTTATGGTCAGAATATATTAGTTTCTTTGGGATGGCATGATAAAAAATATCTTGAGCAACCATTCATCGATCATTATTATATAGTGTGGAGATATTTCTAAATGCACATTACTTTATCCACATCAGGGATATGATGTCAATATGGATGATCAATAATGAGCATTACAGGTTAACATTGATTAACAAAAATGGGGCATTGAGAAATTACTAAATTTACATTTTCTTATACACATTAATGTCATGATGTATATATAAGGAGCATCAATGTCAACGTATATATTTCAAAAACTTCCATTGTATTTCAAGTCATGCTTCTCAAATAAAGGCGATATCCCATAACCATATGCCAACTATCATGAAAAATGGATATCATATGAGTTATTGTATGATGGAAATCCATAATTTCATAAGAACATGTGTTTAATATGAAAATATTTTACTAAGGAAATATACAAACATTCATCACGCATCACAAAATTTACATCTAAAGTAATTATCTTAAAATTTACATTGAATACTATAGAAATATCTATGATAAGAAATTTGAAGTCAAGAAATAGACTAAATTTCTATAAAAGGGTGAACATATCAATTTTAGATAGTGGGTAAAAGATTTACTTGGGTTTATTCAATGATATAGATTCACAAATAGTTGACATAGTAATATGTTTCAAAAGAGGTGTGGAAGAGGAATGTTCCGAAGACACATACTGCATAGGAAGGATAAGACTATGGTTATTGTTTTATATTCATCACGGTTGGTGAAACATTATTACTTGAGAATGATAATTCCTACAAGTAGGAAGTATATGTAAATAAAATAATATTGAAAAGGTCATTTAAAATTCAATAATGTATTCCATGTATTAAAGTGAAAATGGTCTAATTATTTTGAATAATATGGTCGAAATTCACGTAAGATGATACAAAGATGGTACAAGCGAATTACCAATAAGGCTCGATTGGTAAACCGAGTTGGTATGCATAAATACAATAGAATTTTACTTGTCATAGATAATGTCTGTGATCATTTTATTTTGAAACTACCAATCATGGAAGGCGTCTATTCCACACAACAATAAAGTGATAGTGACATCATAGAATTCCAATAGGGTTTCAAGTTACTAAAATCAAGTTTATGATTAACATAAACAACAAGGTATTAGAACATTTACTTGGAATGAATCGACTCCATGTCTCTACCATAGGTTAGTGGGAGTGCCATTTTTTTCCAAATGGAATATGTTTGGTAACATATGAAAAATAGTTATTGGTCTTACAGTTAGTTAAGGCAAGGATAAAAGAAACTCTCCAGAGATCGAATTGAAATAAAAACCTATGTTTCAGGGAATATTATCTATCAAGATAGATCTAATGGTTTCTTGGAATAGTAAATCATAAATATACTAACACGGTATTGAAAAATACTTCCTGAAATAATTTAATAGAGAATTGTTACCAATTCCACATGGCATAAATATCTCCAACTATACATGTATAGAAAATAAGAAGAGATTAATGTAATGGATTTAATTCCATACACTTCAGCGATAGATCAATCACATTTATAATGATATGTATAATATATGATATTTCTAGTATATAATTTATATTAAGATTATATTAGTTATATTCAAGAGGAATTTAAGGGAAGAAGTCATAACTATACAACTACACTTGAATATTTACAAAGGATATTTACTTGGGATGTGGAGTGGAAAGATACTTGTTTTAAGGGGGAAAAATTAGTCTTCCCTAGATAAATGTGATATAATATCATAGTCAGTTATAGGGAATGAATGAGACAAGTTCATACAAGCTAGTGGTTTTCATACCTACAAATATCAAGCATGGTACAACTTTTGAGACAACTAAGAAGTAGTTATTAAACAAAATAATTTTTTCTAGTTCTTGGAATCTCACCTAGCAAGTAATGATTTATTATCATAATAATTGTTTTACTATTACTAGACAAGATTCCATGTTTTGATAGTGAACAATGGGATATACTCTGGGATTTCATATCATGAAATGTTTTACTGAAGAAGATGAGGTAGTAATTAGTAGAATATCCATGTAGAAGAAACATGGAAGACCCACCAACTAAGGCAATGTTACACTAGAAACATGATCTTAATCATGTGAGAGGTAACAAGGATGGTTAGAAAGTTAGCTCCAGTGAAAGTGGGAGTGTTGTAAAATTGGGTGCCCTAGACCCAACTTTGATAGTATTTTTGATTACCATATCATGTATACATTTAGATATGGATGATTTACACTTACAATGATAGTGTATACATTTATTCATCCACTATTTAAATGTTAATTTCCAAAGATTAATTTTAATATAAAAGGTTATAGTAGATCCTCGGATATAATGAGAAACTTGAGAAACTATGACATTAATCCTAAATATATGTCCTATGGTTTAGATAAATCTTATTGATTGGACATTGTAGATGTATGACTATCAGGTGTCGGGGGATCATAAGCATTGATACTTTTTCCCATGAAGTTATCACTTGGTGATCTCTAGTAGTGAGATTATGAGGACAATCCCGAAAACAGGAACACCACATGTTTTGGGTGTCATTGGTTATTACTATCTATAATAATATGTATTGGTATCCTAACTTGAGATCATTATCAATATATTCCATTTGATCAAGTACTTTGATGCAATGAAAAAACCATGATAATGAAATCGTGGTGAGGTAGCTTTTTGTGGGTGCGTTATTGGTGGTATGAAATTGATTAGATGATCATGAAAGGATTTTTTCACTTTTGGGTTGAGGAAGTAATATATATCAGTTCTAGTTGATCAGGATGGTAGTACCTTCATAAGTTATTGGACAAGGTAGTCAAGGGTAAATCCATCCAATTAGATAAAAAAATAATAAATCTAGAAAAGGTCGATAACACAAGTGTGCATCCTGCTTTATGAGATATCAAAAGACAAATAGATTATATTACATAGTATGTGTTCGTAGATTAGTTGTCATTGCTATAACTACTCCTTATCTCTTTAGGGTCCTTGATGGGTTTCTATACTCCAATCATAGTATAGGGATACTATTAATTACTATTGATACAAGGGCCTAGAAGGTCACACATAATATCATATTCCAAAATCTTCCCTATTCTGGTGAATAATTATATTAGATGAGGTGGGACCCACCATGAGGTTCGAGTGTTGTCCAAGTCATCAATCATTGAAGAATAAATAAGTTCATTATTATTCATGTATATAATAATTTGGTAGAAGTTATTTATTAAAAATATTTAAAAGTTAATTAAATACAAGGAATACATATTAATCAAACAAATATTATTTAAATATTCCAAGATCGTTTAATGTTTGCAGGAATTTTGAGTCAAGTTAATGAATTATTTTTATCATGTAAAATATTTAATATATATTACATGTATGTGATAAAATAAAAATAATAATTATAACATATTTTAGTTTATCATAATTATTTATTTAGTGGACGTTTAATAAACGGGGGCTGGGGAACCCTTTCTGCGTATTTGAGAATCCATTATAAATAGAAAGATAGAGGATATCACATAATAATTATTCACTGTGAGATTTGCAGAGCCTCTCTATGCTATAATAATTTCTAGAAAGTGGTCTAGATCTTGCTGTGAATGGATCAGTTCTCCATAATGCATCAGAAGAATGTCAATGCACTGATCTTCGAGACGTTTTAGGTGTCATCGAATCTCTGTGATAGCACCCAGAATTCAACGATCGATGATCCTATAGATTTTTGAAGCACATGTGGAAGATCTAATGGGATTTTGATTTGGATCCTTTGAGAAGAGATCATTGGAAACTTGTTTCTGTTGATCATGACACCAAATCAAACAAGGTATATGTTTTGATTTATTTTTGGGATTTGTTTAATTTACATGAGATCCTCATACCGTATTGAGGCACAAATTTCTAGAGATGACAATTTTCATCATCTTGATTATGAAAATTTTAAATCCTTATACCATTAGAATCTAGTACGACCCTTGGTACCTTCAGTAAACCCTCTATGTTGTGTTATTTAGATGTATTAAAATAAATTCCCATTTAGAAATAATGTTTTGACATCTATTTTCTAGATTCCATAATCCTGGAAGGCTTTTATTTTAATTAATATTCTAATGGATTTTAAAATAGTGACCAGTGAGATGGTTTCATCATAGTTGATGCCTTGAAAATTCTTGAAACCTTTCGCTACTAGTTGTGCCTTATAGGTTCTCACATAAACATCCATGTACAACTTATTCTTGAATATCAATTTACACCCAATGGGTTTTACATAAACAAATCTATCTACCAAAATTCAAACATGATTTTGGTGTATGGATTATATTTCAGAATAAATGGATTCTGTCCATTTAGTGGTGTATTTTTCATCTACATTTTACTTATAGGATAGAGGTTCATCATTTTATAGTAGTGTTTCACCTGACTTGATGAAAAGAACATCATATCTCTCTAGCTTTATAAACTCTCTAGTATAGTTACACAATAAATGTGTCTTAGAAACACATTTCTCTCCCATTTTATTTTTTTGTGATTGTTCCCATACTATATCTTATCAATATAGAGAATAAAATTCATTAAATTAAATATTATTCCCATTATTTCCATTATAAATGCATTCCTTTTATATGAATGTAGCATGTATTTATACAATCTCCTTTCAATCTGAAGGTTTTTATAGGTAATATCCTTTAGTCTCTTTAGAAATAACCTATAAAGGTACCCTTTGTACTCAGAGATGCTAATTTATCACTAGGTATAGTCATGAAAAAAAATTCACATCCCCATACATGAATGTGTGATATACTGGGTTTCTTTCCATACCCCAACTCATATGGAATCCTATATGATGCTTTAGTTGGTACTCGATTTTGTGCATATGCTTCAGTCTAGAGTGAATATCCACAAAATGATGATAGAAAAGTTACATGAATCATTATTGATCTGACCATTTCATGCAGGTTCTGATTACTCCTTTCACTAAAACCATTCCATTGAGGTGTATAAGGAGTAGTGAGTTGAGAAACTATCCCACACCCATTTAAATGATTGATGAAAGACTGGTTCTGATATTCTCCACCATGGGCTAAGCATAGTTTCTTAATCTTCCTACCATTTTGATTCTCCACTTCAATACGATATTCCTTAAACATGCTAAAAGAATTTAAATTTTTCCTAATTAAGTAGATATATCCATATATGCTATAGTCATTAATAAAAGTAATTAAGTAAGAAAAATCACCCCTGTCACTATTGGAAATAGACCACATACATCTATATAAAACAATTCTAATGGTTCTTTGGATCATTATACTTTACCACTGAATGATGATTTGGTCATTTTACATTGTAAACAACCATGACATGAATCCGAGGGCTTTAACTCAATAGAGTCTAAAAACCCAACTTTATATAGTTTTCTTAAACACTTCTCATTTACATGAATTATCCTGAAGTTCCATAGGTGTGTAGGATATGAGTCATTCTAACTGGATTAGTCATTGATTGACAAAATTGGATTTTATAGTTCAAGTATATATAACCAATTTTTAAGATGTTCTATACCATAAATTATGTTATCATTATATAGAAGTCATAATTTACTTCCAAACTTGAAATAAAATCCCATATCATGTAAACTCGACACTAAGATTATATTTTTGGTAATATATGGTACACAACAACAATTCTTTAGTATAAGAATCATTCCAATAGGAAAATTAATAGGATAATCTTCCAATAAAAATGTTTTTAGTTTTGAACCATTTTCTATTTGGAGATTTACTTATATATTTTCAATTATTTCAAATATACTTGGTTCCTATATTTGAATAAAATATGTGATCCACATGCAATATCCAATATCCAGCTTTTTGAAATAGTTAGATTGCATTCAATGAAAATTATTCATGAAGTAGAAGCATCAAATTAATTCTTCTTTCTAGCTATAAAATTATTATTCCAGTGGACTTTATTACCACATGAAAAAACTACCTCCTGTTCATTTCTCTCATATGTTTATACTTATCTGTAGACACATTAGCCTTTCCTTTCATCATCTTATTCCCCATAACGACCTAAGAGTTGAAATTATTAATATCCTTATCATATAGGTGAACTAAATCCAATAAATGCAGGAGTTACTTATTCATGTTATTAAAATTATAATTTATAATTAAAGTTGATAAGCTATGTGGTAAAGAGGAAAGAACAAGTTCTATTGCTAGTACTTGGTTCAATTTCAACCCAATGGTCTATGGTTTCTCAATGTACCCGATCATCTTGAGTACATGAGGTCCTTCTTGATTCCCTTATCCTATCATGATATTATATAGAGTAATTGATATCTCATATATTTCATTCTGATATCTCTCTTACTATAATTCTAGAAGATAAGACAACATTTTTATGATATCTTATTCCTGATGCATTTTCTATAACTCATTGGACATAGATGAGAACATGAAGTACTAAAAATCTATTACATCATCCATATGCCTATTATATTTATCTTTATCTACCTTTATTTCTCCTTAAGGGGGATCAACAAGAAGTGTGTATTATAGAACATAAATCATCCTCTTTTGGTGTTGTACTATATGCATGCACCTATACCACTCCTAGATGTTATGGAAAATAAAAAAATTCTCTTTATTTAATATTAATTATAGTATAATTTAATTTGAAGTGGTTTTCATTTAATCTACACCAAATAAACTTATTATATTAGTACTTTATGTTATTTATCAATAGAAATTTTAAAATTATTAATTTTAAATGTATACCTATTTTTTTTATCAAATCCCAGTAGCCCTCAACTAATAGATTCAGAACACTTAGTTGTTTGAGTATTATAGTGGTAAGGACCCTTAAAACTCTCTTTATAGATCAAGATATTCTATTTCCACTAATCCAGGAGTCTAAGGTAGTCTTTTTATTTGGAAAACGCTTTAAATCACAATTCATTAATATATTGAGTGGAGTCCCATATCTTACAACGAATCTCTTTTTAGTGCTCAAAACGTTTCCTCTAATGTTGAAACAAGCTTGTTATGACTACTATTTTATTGTCAAATTTAGTTAAGTCGACCTAACACTCTCATAAAAACTCCCCATTAGTAAGATACACCCTCAAATAGGGCTAACAAGAACCTCAAACATCTGTTTGTTCCTAAATTCATGTAATGGAAGACATTTAATGACTTAATATTTTCTTTGAGGGATTTCTAAGTAAATCTCAGTGAATTAAATCATTTTTTATTTAACATGATTGTTCCATGTGATTGCACTGAAAACTTAACCATGATTTTAAAGAGAAAACATTCACCTCACATGTTCATTTTATCATTTCATGCTTGTTTATTATTATATTATGTGATCTGAATAATAAATACAAATTTACATAATAATAAACCATAAAAATGATAAATTAAATAAATAATGATGTGAACATGAGACATTAAAAATTGGTTAGTCCATTGAGTGAATAATATATTAAATAATACCCTAGGGTTATTCCTTAAGTCAATACTTGGATTGAATTTCAGCGTCTGTAACTCTCATGCACTGCACTGGTTTTGTTTATGCCATCTCCCGACATGAACCACTTTACATGCACTCGTCTGATCTTTATGATGTATACTCGCACACAGGTGAGGGTAAATCGAGGTTTGAAAATATATTTTATCACTTAAATGTGGATAGGAAGACCCTTATACAAATTAAATATGGAGGGAAAATGAAAAAATAATCAAAAAAAATATTACAATTAAAAAAACATTAATACATCAATTAAATTAAGTAAATGATAAACCAAACCTGCATGAGTTAGTCTTAAATCATGACCAATATGCATGCAATTATATTGTATAAAAAAAATTAAATTTACTAAAATTCAACTTGAGAGTATTTGTAATGCTTTAAATTGAATTAAAATATTTTTAATTAATTATCGATACATCCCACAACATTTAAAATAATATTATTAAATCTCAAAAAAATAAAATAAATTTCTTATTTTTCTTTGCATAATTTTCCGGTCTATTTACAGCTAAAGTAGATCTCTGAAAATTAATTTTTGGATTATGATAGGTTTAATTGGTCATGAAGGTTGGGTCCGGACTAATCCGATCTGGTCTAAGACTAATTGGGGCATCCTTTTAAGGGAATATATTTACAAACACAATATATTATAATATACGATTTATAATATATTATAATATTTTATTTATAATATATTATAATATATGATTTATAATATATATATATATATATATATATATATAAGGTGGGGCCACCCTAAATAATGGGGTGTCCAAAATACCCCCTTATCCATAAAGGGTAAGTTTAATACATTCACACCCATTTGTTTGTGGAAAAAACATTAAGAAAAAAACTTCCAATGGAAGCTTTGTTTTCCTTATTTCCCTGTTTTTTTTATAATTTTTAGAAAATGAATTAAGATTACACAAAATTATTCTATTGTCAATGGACTAACTAGAAAAATTACTGTATATCCAGTGAATACGTAACATGCTCGCATCATGATCTAGCTAAAAATTCATCAAATCAGTATCCATTTATGTGCAAAAAAAATCAAAACTTGAATTTCCATCACATATTTTATGCAAACCCCATCAATCTTAAATCGACCATATCTTGGAGATATGAACTCGGATAGACCCTCCATCAATTTTATTGTGACTGTATCGAAAACTTATTTATGAATCATAGAAAGTTTAATTAAAATTTAAAAGTTTTGAATTTAAATAATTATACATTCATTATGATACCAATTGAAGAAACCCATGGCGCAATGGAAGTGTGAAAAACACAAAATTTAAAATTTTGGGTTTAGATTCAGGTCACTGAATCCAAAAAATAACATGAATATATTTTATAAAGGATCACATGCAATTGAACATATTGATGAAAAATTAAATCGAACAAAATCATAAATGGTACCTTATTCATTTGAAATCACCGATTTGATTTGTTCACCATCGGTGTGTTGTGGATCAAAGGAACCAAACTAGGCTCCCTATAGAACATCCAAACATGCAACCCAACTCTTGGATCATCAATCTAGGATTATATGGTTCTATAAAAATAAATTGAATAGGTTTATGACATCCATTCATTCACGTGAAAAATGCAGAGTCGATCGAGAAAGCAGGATCTATCCCACTATATTAATCCTTAAAGATATCTCTATAAGTGTTTTAGAGGAGAGGAGAGAATAAAATGTCTCTCTAATTCTTCCAAATGGTGGATATTACAATTCTAGAGGATAAAATAATCTCTTATACCTTGTTTATACTTTCTAAAATTTCACTTTGGACCTGAAAAATTAATTACCTTCATTTTAATCCTTTGTGAACACTTAAGAATTCATTAAATTTCCATAAATGTCACAAATATTTTTTCATTAACTTATAATACTTAAAAATGTTATGTGAGAAAATACAAACCATTAACCTAGCTCATAAGACCCCCAAAAAATTTAATAATCCTTGGACATTATATTTTCGTTTATAAAATTACATTTTCTCATATTATTTTTTTATGATTAAATAACATGTGAAATAAATTAAATCACAATTATTATAAAATTTAATAATATAATTGAATTATTTTTACCTATGATCAATCATAATGGGACTTTCGCTGGCTCATTCACATGGGGACCACTCCCTAAACTTCAATTCATCTGAATAGGTGGAACATGGGGATAAACTTAGTGTGTGAACCTTTAGTTTCACATCTTGATAATAGTGAGTCTAACCCATAGAATAAGAGTGGACTCAAGAAACCAATAATTCATCCTAAGGAGATAAAGGATTTCATAACTCTTACTACCTCCTATAAATATGTTTTGTTAAATATAATCTATTTGTGTCATGATATCTCTTAAAGACGGATGCACTCTTTTCTCATAATCATTTTTATTCTTTAAATAATTCATGAACTAATTGGATAGACTTACCTTATTGTAACATGACCATGGATATAGTGAAGGTACTACCATCTTGGTGAACCTGGGCTCATGAGATATCTCCCCCTCAACTTAAAAGTAACAAATTCTATCTTGATCATTCCAACGATGCCATATCACCAATGACACACCCAACAAAAGATACATTGCAATGACTTAAATGAAATGGTTTTTCCTTGCATCAAAGTACATGATAAAATGTTAACCATTGATAAAAATATCATTTATGGATACCAATAAACATTTTCATAGATAAAAACAACCAATGACACCTAAAACTTGTGGTGTTCCTATTAGAGGATGCGTCCTCATGATCTCATCTACTCAAGATCACCAAGTGAGAACATTATGAGAATAATTATCAATTATTATGATCCCAAAACAATTAACAGTTAGAAATAACATGTGTCCTATTAGTATGATGTATCTAGACCACAAGACGTATATTTTATATTACTATCATATAATCTTGTGGTTATCATTATAGCTAGTAATTTTTATAGGATTTTGATAAAACAAATAATATAAATAAATTATTATGTAAACCATGGATGTCTAAGTATCAACACTATTATGGTAAGAATAAACACATGTATAAATCAAATTATATACATGTAATGAAAATAAAAGTACATAATGAATTTGGGTCTAGAGAACCCACCCATAAAAGGGGGTTCTTTACCAACTATTCATCATGACAAAACTCGAGTTACATGGTTATTTGGGAATTTTTTCTTGTATTTGAGCTTGGTTCTTGGGCATTTTGATATGGAATTATGTGATTTACATCAATACTTTTTTATGATTTTATAAATGATTTTTTGGGATTATTCAGAGTTATTGGGCCTTTAAGTTGGGTTGGTTGAGTTTCTTGATCAATTCTATACAAATCATACTACTTAGAAGGGCCTTATATAACCATCAAGTAGTAGTTGTAGAGAACTAACCATAGGATAACCCTTCAGTAAACCCCTCCATCACTAATTCGACGATTAATAAAATTTAAACATTAGTCTAAGAGGGTGGGAAAGGTCATTATTAGGCAGCGGATCATGCTAATTTTTTTTACTAAGAACAATAAACATGTCTTTCAGGGAGAAAAAATGACCTCGTGAACCCGAAGAGTGGATGGAGAATTTTTCAATGTATTTTTGGATTCTTGTAAACCCCTAATTCCTAAAAGTTTAAATTGGCTACGTACATACTATAAGCTATCAACTGAAAGTTGTGAAACTCAATTGTACTAGATAAATTGAATGAAGATATCTTATGGGATGATATAAAGTAGATATTCAATATATATTTCTATATAGAGACATTGAGAGTGGAAAATTATATGGAATTTTTACTGTAGAGTAACAAAAACAATCAGTGTTTGAGAATGGTACCAATTTTTTCAAGTCAGTTCATCTTTGTAACACCCCCAGATTTTATGAAAAATATTCTTTTAATTTCATTAATGGCTTGTGTTGTATACTACACCAAGATTACCTTGCGCTATACGGAACACCGTATTAGCTTGCAGTATACGCAACACTATTCTTGGATTGTGTTACACACAATTTTGATAAGAGTTATTCTACGCAACATTGAGTATATATATATATATATATTCAATGTATAAATGAAATATGGTTGGATTATGATATAAGAAAAAATGAAGGATTCTTGCACAGCACGCAACCTTGACTTGGCTTGCATTACATGCAATCGTGACCTTCCTCGATAGCGTGTGTTGTACGCAATATCGGGTTTTACTAAACAACGATATATTATTATAATATTATTATGAACGAGCCGTTATGAATAGTATTAACTAAATTTTTAATCTTATAACATTATTATTCGTCTTACACATTTTCTAAAACATGGTATAAGACCAAAATAAATTTTTCGGGTAAAATAAGTATTTTTCAAAAAATGCAGTTTTGCCGCCTTTTGATGGCACACCCACATTAAATCTAGTTTTTGACATGTTTATAAATTCAATTTGACAAAATAAAATTCTTCTTTGGAATCATGAAATAAAAATTTACTTTGGATAAATTTTTCATATTATTCTGGTAACTTTCATATTTTGATGAATAGTAAAAACACGCTATATTTTAATTAAAAATAACTTTTTTCATCGCAATATTTTATATGGTTAAATTATAATATTGAATGGTTTTAAAGTATAAATAGAATATATTTTTACCATTTAATATAATGTATGTCATTAGCATTGATTCTACCTTGAATTCATAGGATAAATCAATTCAATCTTTTGCAATGTTTTAAAGAAAAACCCGTTTTCTTTCGACAACGGGATTAATTTTAATTTAATTTCTGCAACTTCTGTGTATTGAATTTGAAAAAATGGATTCCATATTTGGAATCAGTGGGTCCAAATTATGTTAATAGACTACTTTTTATTTTTGGGAATTATGAATAGTAACTACGGTAAATTTTATTTACCATAGTTAAAGGTAAATCGGGTAATTAAGGGTAAATATAATATTATAAAATTGCCCTAACACATGCCAAAATTATATTGGATGACTAAAAGTAAAACCATATCAACTAAGGGTTGTATTAGATTCATTTAATGGACTTTTTTCCATGAAAATAATTTAATTATTATTAAATCCAAAGAATGTGACGACATGTCACTTTCTTAAATCTTATAAGTATAACAATTTTAATTTAGTGATACACTTCATGAAACATCAAAAATGAATATTCTAAAAAAATCTAATACAATTATCTACATCATAGGAATTTATTTAGATTTTTTAGGGATTAAATAATTATCATTTATTATGACACAATGATGATGCAGTAAGTGTCTTATTGACATAATTGATGTTATAAACACCCAAATAAATGTAATTTAAGACTTTTTATGAATTAAAATAATTTTATAGGTTACTATGACATGTTATTATTGATTTAATTAACTTTTTTCGAACTAATCCTTCTGTTATGATTTTCACAAAAATCAATTACTAAATAGTGTCAAAATTGACATAAAATAGTTTTTAAAACAAATATTATATTATTAATTGTTATTTTATTCCTAAAAATCTAATATTCTTCCAAACGACTTATATAAGGTTATATATATTAATAATAAATAACTTGGGGTTCGTTTGGATTCTTACAGTAAGATTATTAACCTTATAGTATAAGAACACAAGAAGACAGGGTAAAAGTAAAATTATTTAACTTAATGTTAAATCTAAATGATAAGGTTAAAATAGGAACCTAAACTTGTCTAAATTATATTGGATGAGAGGATTTCGACCCATCCCCACCATAGCTTCGAAATAAATCAATTTGGAGCTATTTAAAGCCGAATTTTTATTTATAATAAAATAATATTTTTAGTTATTCCAAAGGTACCCCTCTCCTCCCTTATAAAAGGGAACCTCCTCCTCCCTATTCCTCACACCACATTGAGCATTAAAGCTCGGGAAAACCCTGAAAATTTCTCCTCTCCACTTCCCTAGAAACATCATAGAGGTTCTGGTCTTCCTCCAAGACCAATTTTAGTGCCCTAAAAGGAGATCTCAAAGAGGCGCTTCAAAGAAGAGGTAATTTCCGTTACCAATTCTTTCACCTTTATTTCTTCTTCCAATTCTTCTTCTTAGGTTGTTTCATTATGAAGTAATAACATCAGTATCAATCATATACTTATATGTTATTATAAGTATTAAACAAACCTATTTCACTATCTATCTATCCTACGGAAAATGAAATCACCGCGCGTGCGTACGTACGGAATACCGTCTCCACGCCGTGGTGTAATCTATTTTCCACCACCACCTTACTTGGATGGGTATAATGGTGTACATAATAACTATATATGATTATTGTAAAGTGATATTGATTATGAAATAGTATACATACACTCCAATACAATCCCACGATCATGAGAACGATATCATCGCTCGTGCGTACCTACGGACTACCGTCTCCACGACGCGATGAGATTCATTCTTCATGTTAACCATTCATGAATGATTATAAAGTATATATAATAAGTAATAATTAAATATATGACATAATAATGATACTGGATTTATGTGTATATATATATGTATGTCATATACATAATTCCATTCAACTCAATAAGGAAACGAAAACAGCGTTCATGCGTACGTACGACCTACCGTTTCCATGAATGGTGTATTTCTTTCCATTTATTGATCTATTATATATATTTATATTCTGAATATATATTATATATAAATCATGTTTTATATTCTAGAAATTAAGTAATCATGATCTAAGTAATCATATGAATAATTACAAGTCAAAACACGGACGATAAATGAAACGATTTTACCCAAAACACTCTTTAACATGGAATTTACAAAAGAACGGGTAAAATAAAGTCATAAGTGAACCATATATGATATCATAAAAATAAGTATGATTCTGGAATAAGTCAATAACAGTATTTAAATCATTATACAGGAGGTTCGGACACTTACGAATCAAATCAGACCTAAGGTAATGGAAATATCACAATCTCATTTTTATCCGAGATTGTTTATACTTTGGTATTTACTTGGGTGTATTTTATCATCCACATCCATTTTTCCTCAATATGTAATATTTATATCCTTATAAAATAGTTTATATCAAATTTTACCCTTCGGTGAGTTTTTAGTAAAAGATATGAAAGGAATCTTTTGTCGTTTTTCGTACGAGGTACTTTTTGACTTTTCCGACAAAAGTAAGAGAATAATGTTTTCTTTTAACTTATACGGAATGAATGGATTTTTAAAAAATTATTTCCAAGAAGCTTCACTTACATGTTTTCAAGGTTATTTTTAATCAACTTATTTTAGTTTAAAATTGTATGACATGTTAAGAAAGGAAAAATGTTTTTGAAGTAGAAAGGATATTTTCTTCAAGAATGGAGTTCAAGTGTTTTATCAAAATTATTTTCCATCTAAGATAATAATGGGTTTTGTTTCTATCCCTATTTTTACATTGATTTTATTATGTTGTGATGAAATTATTTTTATGAATTCCTTTATCTTATATGAATTGTTTTATTATGTCATGATGTTTAAGAATCCAATTTTTATTACATGGGTTATGCAATGATGTATGATTTATGATTTTGTGGCACACATAAGAATGGTATCATTATGAGATGAGTGGGACCTATATCTACCTCCAATGCATTGGGTAAAGATTTTATATATCATGAGATAGACATGGCTGTAACGGCAGGTTATACCGGTTCAGTAAAACAGGACTGAAACGAGGAGTGAACTCGGTTCAGAAATGGACTTTGTCCACTAAGATAGTCTTGGAAATGAGTCATGACTAATAAGAAATGATTATCTATGATTATGTGTGTATTCCACAATGTTTCTTGTTTTAAGTTATGATTATTGGGATTTCATTTCACTACTATGATTTATCCCTTGTTATGAAATTATGCTCTTTTTTGCAGGTTAAGATTTCCAAAATGTTATGTTCTTATGAATATGATGTGTTTGATATTTCTTTTGTTTATCCTTACTGAGCATTTGAGCTCACCCTTTTATGTTTTCTTTTCCCCAGGATATAAAGAAAGGTTTTAGGTAAAAAAAGGGAAGATATTTATGGGAGATATTGAAGATCTTTCACCACGATTAGAAGATTATATTCTGAGTTTCCAAAGACAGAAAACTATTATGATCCTTGTGTGTGTGTTTTTGTTATGTACTAAGTATTCCACAAAATTAATGTAATGTCGATGTACGTTAAGCTTCGGGTCTCAACAGTTGGTATCAGAGGCAAAGGAGGTAGGAATGTATCCGATCCTTGGGAACTTTCACATGTGAGCGTTGGACGAAGCATGGCTCTCCGCCCAAGGGCTTCATGAGGAAATGGCTGCCACTGGGGATGGTGGTGTGTCCCGCCCAGGGGGTGTAGCCACCCATGGAGTGCCCTGATAGGTATCAATTATAGTCCACTTGAAGTAATTCCAGACCGCTACAGTTGGTATCAAAGGAAAAGTTTAGTCAACCTTTGGAAACTAGGATGAAAAAACGTTAGTGAGATCCCTAGAGATATTTCTAAGGTATGTCTAGGGATGTCTTTAAGGTTAAGTATACGTATAGGTTATAGTCATAGAATTGCGCTAAGGATCTTATAATTTAACCTAAGATGTTAGATATTGAGGGTACTTACCCTTTACTATGTTGTTTTCCCTAGCATGATTTTTGCCTCTCACACTATTCTTTTTGGGTTTTAGAAAATGGCTGGAAACATGAAGATTCATGATAATGGAGGATATGACAGACAATGGAATGATTTTCTTCATGAGAAACCAAATGAAATGGGATCTGGAAGTCCAAACATCGTTATTATTACTAATCAGAAATCTCATAATATGATCAATAATCTCAACTTTGGTAAGTTTCCCGACTCAGATAATAAGAGAAAGATGGAGTTTCATGATGATCATAGAGGAAAGAAAGTTCAATTTCCCTCATGTAAATCGTGTGGGAAGAGGCATTAGGGATATTGTTTCAAAGGAACTGGAAGATGATTTGGGTGTGGAAAAGAAGGACACAAAGTCAGTAAGTGAAAAGGAAAAGGTTCAGTTAACACCATGGACAAAGATAATGGTATTGCTACGACATCAACAAAGATTAGATGTTTTAAATGTGGAATGTACGAGCATTATGCAAACCAATTCCCTAATGGAAAATCTCATGAAGAGAATCCACATGGTCATATGGGTAGTATTTATGTGGATGATGATGAGGAGACTACAAATGATATATGCGATGAAAGAAGTATTTAAGCTCAGTCGGTTGTTTTAGAAGGTAGTGGAATGATTGTATGTTTATCAAGAGTTATGTTGTATAGTTAATGGTACTATGGAATAAAGAATCATCTAAGGATTGTTACACTATTGTTTTTCCTATAAGTATTTGAAAGTATATGTTGAATGGTACCAGTAACCATGGAAGGTTATTCAGATATTTTTGTAAATTAGATGATATGCGCATAATGAAGGAATAAGAAGATAATGAGATGTTTGATTGTATTCATGAGCTCATTATTGATATAAGGACTAAGTGATATCATGGTTTGAGTATATAGAATATTGAGGATTTTGGTATGTGGAAAGTGTTAACTTTTAACTACATTCATATTTTCACTAAGGTTCAATGGGTATTCACTCTTCAAGAGAATACATGATTAAGGTATTCAATAAGATATATCTTATGATATATAGGGGGTAAGTGATGGAATTCATGTGATTGTTATGTGACATTTCAATAATCATTTTCTTTATACTATGAGCTTGGACCAAAGTATTTTAGATAAGCCTAAAGATTAGAATGGATTATGTTGGACATAAGTTAGTATTGTTTAAGGATAAAACTTTTTTTGATATTATGGACGGGATGTTATAGTAATGTAGTTTTAGAAAAAGGACAACCTGCAGGACGAGCGACAACCCATCGCGTCGGACAAGGCTGTGGGAATCGAACCCACAACTGAAGTGCGACTGGCCTTTATCACCTACCACTGGCCTACAGGAAGTCCCTGTTTAGTAGAAACTAGTTTTATTATATTAAGAAGTATGATATATGAAGTATAAGTCCATTTTAGGAACCATATATGATTAATCTCACTGTAGATGGACTTATGTATTTTTTGATAACTTTTCTAACCTTTTGTTTGAGATAGATGGAATGACCCATCATTCTATCACATGATCTGCTAACACATCACGAATGACAAATTCAACTTCATTTATTTAAGAGATGAAGTGGAAATTGTCCAAAGAACGACAAACGGTGAGACTATACCAAAATCACGAAAGTATTTTTCTAATTCCAATTTCATCAACTTTAGGAAAATGATCTTGAAAACCAAAAATGTTGTCCTAGTGCTCTTATATCTGATGAATCAGATGGTACCTTAGATCATCACAAATTTATGGCTTTGTGATTGCTGGATTTTCCATAGCCATGTTCTCTACCACTCTCCATCAGAACATGAAGGTTAGATTTCTCTTCCATATCCATATTTTCACCTATGTGGAAACCCAGTGATTAGTTTATTTGGGTAACCGTTATGTTTCATACTTTTGTTTTTAAAGATTGGTTTTGGTATTCCTTTTTATGATGTGGGTTTCCATTAAAGAAACTTTCGAATAGTAAACCATTTATAACCCCGACGAATTTCGAGGGCGAAATTCATTTTAAGGGGGTAGAATGTAACACCCTGAGATTTTATGAAAAATATTCTTTTAATTTCATTAATGTATTGTGTTGTATACTGCACCAAGATTACCTTGCGCTATACGCAACACCGTATTAGCTTGCAGTATACGCAACACTATTCTTGGATCGTGTTACACACAAATTTGATAATAGTTATTCTACGCAACATTGAGTATATATATATATATATATATATTCAATGTATAAATGAAATATGTTTGGATTATGATATATGAAACAACAAAATATTCTTGCACAGCACGCAACCCTGACTTGGCTTGCATTACACGCAATCGTGACCTTCCTCGATAGCGTGTGTTGTACGCAATACCGGGTTTTACTAAACAACGATATATTATTATAATATTATTATGAACTAGACGTTATGAATAGTATTAACTAAATTTTGAATCTTATAACATTATTATTCATCTTACACATTTTCTAAAACATGGTATAAGAACAAAATAATTTTTTCGGGTAAAATAAGTATTTTTAAAAAAATGCAGTTTTGTCGCCTTTTGATGGCGCACCCACTTTAAATCTAGTTTTTGACATGTTTATAAGTTCAATTTGAAAAAATAAAATTCTTATTTGGAATCATGAAATAAAAATTTACTTTGGATAGATTTTTCATATTATTCTGGTAACTTTCATATTTTGATGAATAGTAAAAACACGCTATATTTTAATTAAAAACAACTTTTTTCATCGCAATAATTTATATGGTTAAATTATAATATTGAATGGTTTTAAAGTATAAATTGAATATATTTTTACCATTTAATATAATTTATGTCATTATCATTGATTCTACCTTGAATTCATAGGATAAATCAATTCAATCTTTTGTAATGTTTTAAAGAAAAACCCGTTTTCTTTCGACAACGGGATTAATTTTAATTTAATTTCTGCAACTTTTGTGTATTGAATTTGAAAAAATGGATTCCATATTTGGAATCAGTGGGTCCAAATTATGTTAATAGACTACTTTTTATTTTTGGGAATTATGAATAGTAACTACGGTAAATTTTATTTACCATAGTTAAAGGTAAACCGGGTAATTAAGGGTAAATATAATATTATAAAATTACCCTAAAACATGCCAAAATTCTATTGGATCACTAAAAGTAAACCCATATCAAATAAGGGTTGGATTAGATTCATTTAATGGACTTTTGTCCATGAAAATAATTTAATTATTATTAAAACCAAAGAATGTGACGACATGTCACTTTCTTAAATCTTATAAGTATAATAATTTTAATTTAGTGATAAACTTCATGAAACTTCAAAAATGAATAGTATCAAGAAATATAATACAATTATCTACATCATAGGAATTTATTTAGATTTTTTAGGGATTAAATAATTATCATTTATTATGACACAAAGATGATGCAGTAAGTGTCTTATTGACATAATTGATGTTATAAACACCCAAATAAATGTAATTTAATACTTTTTATGAATTAAAATAATTTTATAGGTTAATATGACATGTTAGTATTGATTTAATTAACTTTTGTCGAACTAATCCTTCTGTTATGATTTTCACAAAAATCAATTACTAAATAGTGTCAAAATTGACATAAAATAGTTTTTAAAACAAATATTATATTATTAATTGTTAATTTATTCCTAAAAATCTAAGGTTCTTCCAAATGACTTATATAAGGTTATATATATTAATAATAAACAACTTGGGGTTCTTTTGTCTTCTTACAGTAAGTTTATTAACCTTATAGTATAAGAACACAAGAAGACACGGTAAAAGTAAAATTATTTAACTTAATGTTAAATCTAAATGATAAGGTTAAAATAGGAACCTAAACTTGTCTAAATTCTATTGGATGAGAGGAGTTCGACCCATCCCCAACCTTAGCTTCTAAATAAATAAATTTGGAGCTATTTAAAACCGAATTTGGCTTTATAATAAAATAATATTTTTAATTATTCCAAAGGTACCCCTCTCCTCCCTTATAAAAGGGCACCTCCTCCTCCCTCTTCCTCACAACACATTGAGCCTTCAATATCAGAAAAACCCTGAAAATTTCTCCTATACACTTCCCTAGAAACATCCTATAGGTTCTGGTCTTCCTCAAAGACCAATTTTAGTTCCCTAAAAGGAGATCTCAAAGAGGCACTTCAAAGAAGAGGTAATTTCCGTTACCAATTCTTTCACCTTTATTTCTTCTTCCACTTCTTCTTCTTAGGCTGTTTCATTATGAAGTAATAACATCAGTATAAATCATATACTTATATGTTATTATAATTATGAAACAAACCTATTTCACTATCTATATATATCCTACGGAAAACGAAATCACCGCGCGTGCGTACGTACGAAATACCGTCTCCACGCCATGGTGTAATCTATTTTCCACCACCACCTTACTTGGATGGGTATAATGGTGTAAATAATAACTATATATGATTATTGTAAAGTGATATTGATTCTGAAATAGTATACATACACTCCAATACAATCCCACAATCATGAGAATGATATCATCGCTCGTGCGTACCTACGGACTACCGTCTCCACGACGCGATGAGATTCATTCTCCACGTTAACCATTCATGAATGATTATAAAGTATATATAATAAGTAATCAAGAAATATATTACATAATAATGATACTAGATTTATGTGTATATATATGTGTGTCATCTACTTAATTCCATTCAACTCAATAAGGAAACGAAAACAGCGTTCATGCGTACGTACGACCTACCGTCTCCATGAACGGTGTATTTCTTTCCATTTATTAATCTATTATATATATGTATATTCTGAATATATATTATATATAAATCCTGTTTTATATTCTGGAATTAATTAATCATGATCTACGTAATCATATAAATAATTACAAGTCAAAACACGGACGACAAATGAAACGATTTTACCCAAACACTCTTTAACATGGAATTTACAAAAGAACGGGTAAAATAAAGTCATAAGTGAACCATATATGATATCATAAAAATAATTATGATTATGGTATAAGTCAATAACAATATTTAAATCATTATAAAGGAGGTTCGAACACTTACGAAGCAAATCGGACCTAAGGTAAGGGAAATATCACAATCTCATTTTTATCCGAGATTGTTTATACTTTGGTATTCACTGGGGTGTATTTTATCATCCACATACATGTTTCCTCAATATGTAATATTTATATCCTTCTAAAATAGTTTATATCAAATTTTAACCTTCGGTGATTTTTTAGTAAAAGATATGAAAGGAATCTTTTGTCGTTTTTCGTACGAGGTACTTTTTAACTTTTCCGACAAAAGTAAGAGAAGAATGTTTTCTTTTAACTTATACGACATGAATGGATTTTTAAAAAAATTATTTCCAAGAAGCTTCCCTTACAAGTTTTCAAGGTTATTTTTAATCAACTTCTTTTAGTTTAAAATTGTATGACATGTTAAGAAAGGAAAAATGTTTTTGATTTAGAAAGGATATTTTCCTCAAGAATGGAGTTCATGTGTTTTATCAAAATTATTTTCCATCTAAGATAATAAAGGTTTTTGTTTCTATCACTATTTTTACTTTGATTTGATTATGTTGTGATGAAATTATTTTTATGAATTCCTTTATCTTATATGAATTTTTTTATGATGTCACGATGTTTAAGAATCCCATTTTTATTACATGGGTTATGCAATGATGTATGATTTATGATTTTGTGGAACACATAATAATGGTATCATTATGAGATGGGTGGGACCTATATCTCCCTCCAATGCATTGGGTAAAGATTTTATATCTCATGAGATAGACATGGCTGGAACGACAGGTTATACCAGTTCAGTAAAACAAGACTGAAACGAGGAGTGAACTCAGTTCAGAAATGGACTTTGTACACTAAGATAGTCTTGGAAATGAGTCATGACTAATAAGAAATGCTTCTCTATGATTATGTGTGTATGCCACAAAGTTTATTGTTTTAAGTTATGATTATTGGGATTTCATTTCACTACTATGATTTATCCCATGTTATGAAATTATTCTCTTTTTTGCAGGTTAATATTTCCAAAATGTTATGTTCTTATGAATATGATGTGTTTGATATTTATTTTGTTTACCCTTACGGAGCATTTGAGCTCACCCTTTTATGTTTTCTTTTCCCCAGGATATAATGAAATGTTTTAGGTAAAAAAGGGAAGATCTTTATGGGAGATGTTGAAGATCTTTCACCATGATTAGAAGATTATATTCCGAGTTTCCAAAGACACTAAACTATTACTATCCTTGCGTGTGTGTTTTTGTTATGTACTAAGTATTCCGCAAAAGTAATATAATGTCCATGTACGTTAAGCTTCGCGTCTCTACAATCTTACTCTAGAGTTGATCACAAATGACTACCTTACTACTTATCATATTGATATGGGACTAAAGATAGAGGTTTGATTGAGGATTAGTTTTCTTTTCCTACCAACTTATTCATAGGTTTTTGATAAATCATTGATGGTGGAAACTAACATGCTAGGGCTAAGGGGTTTGAGTGGGGATTTTATAGTTGTTGGTGGTAATTGGAGTTATTACTCTGGTTAGAAGTGGAAGCGTGAAGAAGATTGTTTATGTGGTTGTGGGTATACTGAACCAAGTCTTTTAAATATATTATTACATGATTATTAAACAAAAATATCCATTAATACAACACAGTGATCATAAAATCATACTATCTTTGGAAAAATAAGTTCATATTACATCAAAAGGAGCTTAAAAAATGGAATCCTTATTTTTTCTCCATAATGAGCTCCTAAAATCCATTTGAGATCCTAAAAATACATGGGATAACATGGGGAATACATAAATAAATGGGGGAGATAAAAAACCTATTAAGGGAATAACCATGATAAATAAAAACAACATGTGATTCAAAATTATAACATGATATCATAAAAGATAAGTCTCATGAGTAATTACATGGAAGAATAACATAAATAACATGGTTTTATAAGATAATATCATTATAGGAAATGTGGAAGTATCACAAAACATGACAAAAATATGAGTCAATAATAATTTCCTATAAAATATCACATGGTGGACAAAGTCTCGTAACAGATTATGTTTACTCCCTAATCCTATACATGACATCTCATGAGACCAAAACATCACCCAATGCATTGGAGAACTATCTAGGAACAACCATAATAACATGTTCATGATCTATGAGTGACACATAAAGGAAATTAATCAAAGTAAATAACATTATAATTACCCATAAAATGAAAATGGGTTACATAATCTTGTGTTATATCATATTCAAAGGAAATTTCATTATGAAGGAATTTGAAAAATTATCATAAGGCATGTATTTACCTATAAAAGGAAGGGAAAATAAATTAGGTATATATGTGATATAGATATATAAAATAATTTAGAATAAATACATAACATAAAAAGTTTCTTTCATTGATGCAAATACTTTTATAAAAATTAAAAATATTATTTGGTAAAATAAACTTTTTTACTTTGAGTAATATTATAGGATTCCATCTTAGATGGAAAGTGGTTATTAAATATCTCTTTGAACATTTGTTTTGAAAAAATATTTTCCATTCTGAAAATAATTAATATATAAAACTTTTTCAAAACATTAACAAATAATTTTTTTTAAAATTACCTTTGACACTTAAAAAATGAATCTTTAAAAAATTATGTGGTCATGATGGAAGAAGAGTTCCATTCATGCCGAATACATTAAAAAAAGATTCTTGTCACATTATTGTAAGAAAATTCAAAAATTACCTTATTTAGAAAATGACAGGAATATTCCTTTAGTTTTTTTTTGTAAAAATTTGATTAAGGGTAATAATGTATTTAAAAAACATAGTATTTTTTTAGAAAAAAATGGATTTGGAAGAAAAATGATTTTCGACCAAAGAAAAAGATCAAGGTGGATTTTCTTAAAAACTATTTATTAATCATTTTAAGTATCAAATAGAGTTAAATCGTACTAAAACATGAAAAATTAATAAATAATAAGATTATAATAAAATGGAATGGTTTTATTAGACAATGTTCAAATAATTTCCTTCAATTAAAATTCAAGCATAAAGAATCCCGATTAAAGCGATATTGAAACATAAACCCTTATCTATTTGGTAAATTTTTAATCACAAATTACCATGAATGATATAGGTTAATTAAAACGTAAAATATCATGAATTATGAAGGATTCTTGATATATTATGTAAAGGAGTGGTATATGCACCATTCAAAATAAATTAGGTGCATAAAAGAACATGTGTCTCAAAGAAGGAAGTTTGAGATGAAACCCTTAAAAAGTTTGTATCATTGAGGAGAAAGTTAATAAATGGGGTAATTATGTGTAAAAAATAAATATAAAAAAATATATTAAAAAAATATAAAAAAATAAAAATTAATTTCACACATAATATTTGCATAATATAATCAATGAAGTAGACATATCCCATTGAATAACAAATGAATAATGAAACCACTTATCTCACGCTTCCCTTTAGTTGATAACTCATAAACCTCATGTATAGTGGTTTTAAACATTTTATTAACTTATAAAATAATATTATTATTATTTATAATACCATATATGATCTTTTTATAACATCTTATTACTTTTTTGTTAATTATATTTCATTATCCCTATTGTTTTGGGCGCTAATTGCCTTGTTTTCTACTACATGTTTTGTTGTGAATGTTTTAGATCCTGAACATAGGATAGAGTTTAATCATATTTATAATGATATTAATGTTATAAATATATTTTTTATTAGAAAAAAATTTAGAATAATCATTGGATCTTGAACATGGAGAATAAATCGCATCGATTCATGGAGATGGTAGACCATTGTACGCACAAACAACGTTATCATTTTTTTAATGGATGATAAGGTAAGAAAGTATATGATATAATAATTTTATATAATAATTAATATTTCATGAATATAATATATAAACATAAAACTATTATTTATTACCTTACATATAAATCATAAGTGAAAAATGATTGACATTGATTCGTGAGGAGGTAATACACCGTACACCTGAGCGACATTATCATATTTTTTATGGAAAGACAAGTAAGAAGGTATATATGATATTATAATTAGAAAAGTATAATTATATCATAAATATAATATATAAATTATAGATACATAATAATATCCTTACATGAGAAGTAATGATGGAAAACTAATTACATCGGTTAGCGAGGCAGTAGTTTTCCGTACAGACGATCAAGGGTTTAATTTCCCATTTAAGGGAGAATGAGATGATTTTAGGACATGAAATTAATATAAAAAAATATCAGTATAATTAATATAATAATTTTATTAAATAATCATGTTTTAATAATATTTTAAGGATTTAAAATAATAAATAAAATAAAATGTTCAGTTAAAGACATTACCTCTTCTTTGGACAACTTCTTTTGGTTTAAACCAAAAGATTTACTAGGTTGGATTTCTCACCAAAAAAGGATTATAGGATGAGGAAAGGGAAGGAGAAAAGTTATTTGTTTTGGTATTATCTGAACCAATGACTTTTGGAACTTTGAATAGGAGAGGAGATGGGATGACCTTTTAAAAGTGGGGGAGAGGACACACTTGGAATTTTTGAAAAGAAAGAATTACACCTACATTTTTATCATGTCACTAGGATAATAAATGGGGAATTTTTTAACCTTTTAAGATATAAGTTAAAAATATGACAATAAAATAGGAATTAGACATGTTTTTGGTTATTTTTAAAACTTATATTTTTAGCTTAACCCTTAGTAAACTAGTTTTTAACTTAGTTTCAGTAAATAATTTTTAGTATTTTCACTATTCATCATAGTCAAAAATTAAATTGAAATTATTATATAATATAAATTATTTTTTCCAAATATTGAATTTAGTTATTAAAACTAAACTCATATAAGTGGCATAATTTAATTTAAAATTGAACCCATAGACATGTCGAAAAAATATTTTTTCAAGAAATGAATTTTTAAGGAAAAGATGATCTCATATTAACTATTTAAAAAGTAATAATAATTATATTAATTTAAATTAATATTTATATGAATATAATATATAAATTTAATTTAAATAATTTCTCATTATTGGTTATTTTAAATACTTAAATTGGAAAAACATTATACACTTTGAAAAATTGAAAACAAAGTTTTCTAAACCCAAAAAAAACATATACTAAAATCTAGAATAAAGATGATTTAAATTTAATTAATTATTTTTAATATAACTAAATAAAACTTGTTTTATTTTTAATCAATTTAAAATAATAATTATATTTAATTTATAAAAAAATATGGCAATTTAAAAAATGGTATTTTTTACCATTCAATTAAAAAATAACATTTTCTGAAAAATCACAAAATTTCACCGTAAGTAAATATTGATATGATGATTTCAAAAAAAATTTATTTTGTAAAATAAATTTTATAAAATTTTTAAAAATTAATTTTAAATTATGTGCATAAAAAAATAAATATTCTTGTAGAAAAATACATTTTTTCAGAAAATATTTATTTTTCTTTCAAATAGTTCTTATTTTATTTCTAATCAGTAGATAACCATTGAATTTATTATAAAATTTTCATAATTTTTTTATTATTTTTCATACCTTCCAACTTAATAACTATATTATAATGGTCATGTTTAAATAATAATATTTTAATAGAGTATCATGTTTAGATTAAACTCGGTGTTGCATCTATTGAAAACTATCAAAGAGATTGAATTTATTTAAAATGAAATATATCATAATTTCTCATGGTGTTACATTATTCTCTAATATTATTATTATGTGTCATATACACTATTGAACATGATGTTCCTATTTTAAAATATCACGGTTTTACAAACTAATCCCTTAAGTAATTTTTTTCCTCCCAATTTAATCATTATCTCAGTAATCATTGGTTTGAAATTTGAAAATAACTTTTTTGGAAACCCATATCATAAAAATATTTAATAAAACTTTCTCTTGATAAGAGAGAAATAAATGTTTAAATGTCACCCAAAATAACATATTGTTGGGTTTACTTGTAAGATAACATTGGTGGGAAATGAAAATAGAGATGTAGAATAGAACAGTAACACCCAATGATTAATAAAGAGTGATAGAGATAATTTATCATAGTAAAGTGAATTATTAGTAGAGAGTTAAGGACTCCAAAACCATAAATCTGTGATGAGTTAAAATACCATTTTATTGATCGGAAATAAAGGTAATAGGGTAACATTTTTGTTTCGTGATCATTTTCATAGAGTTGAGGAATTATTTTACCATCTTTACTGAGAGAATAAGAAAATATATTGACTTGGAATATTTATATTTCATAAGCACAATTTCATTATTTGGATGTTATTTTATAAATTATTACTTCATCTATTACTCCAAGAAATGAATATACAATTGTAATTTTTATGCCCGAAGCATTAAAATTAACATTTACCATATCATTAAATCAATAAAATAATGATGATTCATTACTAATGTATCTAGATATTTTACAAGACCAAAATGGTTAGAACAATCAATCCAATGGCACCAGAAGTTAAACTTAATCCATTCCATAAATATTTAACCTTAAGACTCATACAAAATATGTTTATCCAAAGTGAAAGTCTAAAAATTTAAATGAAAGGTGCTTAAATTTACAAAATCAACTTAACATTAGATTCCCCAAACAACATAATATACCTCTTAATGTCACATAATGAATATGGGAATACCTTGATTTCCTTAGAACTATATTGAAAAAATGCAAGCTTCCAAAGATTATTTTTCTCTTTATTCCATAAATAAAACCACATATTATTTAATATATTCCTTAAATCCAAAAATACTATAAACACCATCAATGATAACATACACAACTTTTCTTTAAAATAATTAATTAGTTCTATGGTCATCAATACTATCAAATTTAATTTATCCATAACATTCATCTATTTTTCCAAACTAAACACCATTATATCAATATAAGGAACATATTAAGGGTTACCTTCCCCTAATCATATGTTTTCCATAAAATATCATCATGCCATTAAATCAATTTTCAAGTTCATTAATACCATTCGATATATTCTTGAAAATACTTAATGAAAAACTTTTATAGAAAAATCCGTATATATCTTATTATTTATATAACATAATTTTTGAATTCCAATGCAATAACAATTCAATTATTATACTTCATTATTAAATTATTGTCTAGGATTATTCATATTATTTCTTAATATATATTTCCTATAATATGAAATATGAATCATTTCATAGCATTAATAAACCTCAATTTAATCATGATTATTGCGTTATATATAAACAATACTGTTAAAAAAACCCATACCTTTCATATGTCATTCTTAGTCTCTTCATCATCAGTAGTATAACCATTACTCATACCCCCTTGCTGATTCTCACCATGAGATTTCACCCTAGGATGTTAGTTTTCAAAATTACCATACATTTTAGATTTATAACATTCAACCATTGATGATACCTTAAGGAGACCATTATTTCCATCCATTGCATTAACCAAAATTTTCATTTTTGTTTGGAAATTATTTTCATTTTTTTAATTCTACTCCCTTGAAACATATTCTTGTTCCTCTTGGACATTGACTTAGGTGCTTCTTCCTACAATATCAACATATAAGAAACTAATTATTCATTCCTCCATGGTCTCCACCACTAAAAATCCCAATAAACTATATACATATCTTATTTGGTGAGTCCAAGAGTTGGTTAAGGTGAATGTTTTTATTCATATATTGTGATAACTAGTTAGGCATAATTTAAATATCCTTCACTCTATTCATCATTAAATTTTTTTCACTCATCAACACGTTACCTATCAACTTAAACATCACCCCAATTCTTTATGGTTCCCCCCATTGACTAAAAACATAAAGCATAGTTTGAGAAATAATATTTATAGCGGGGAACAACATTATCCTGAAAAATTACTTATAGTATTTCTAAATCATGAAAATTTAATTTCAATCTAAGACAATATAGGTTTAACCAAGGTTATCCATGATCATCATATATTTAAATCCTTCATGATGGTTTACAAAGAGTTTATGAATTTCAAAAACATATCCCCCAGGAGTGTCAAACTAGATGTGCAGTAGGACTCATTGTCATGTAACAGGTGACGCTCAAGTCAAGACTGACATGCATTTTTTCATAGTTATTACCAATAGGTATATCTATGTCAGAACTAATTCTGCTTGTAAAATCAAGACAGAGACTTAATTTCTCAAAAACCACTCTCTCTATACTTTATCTAGATTTCAAATTATTTTTCTATTCTTATTCATATCTTTATACTTATCTCTAGGGTTATCACTATACTTTTCTCATCATAGTTTCAAAAGGTTAACTAAACCTTTCCTCTAATATCAACCATGGAGAACTAGTTTTTTTGGTATACTAGGTTCATATTATATAAAAAGAAACTTAAAATAAATCATCCTCATTTTTTATCCATAGTGAGCTCCTAAAATCCATTTGATCTCCTAAAAATGAATAGGATAACCTAGGGAATACATAAAGAAATGGATGAGATATAAATCTCACTAATAGAATAAACATGATAAGGAAACATAAATTGTGAGTCAAAGGCATAACATGATATCATAAAAGAGAAGTCTCACGAGTAATCGCATTTAAGAATAAAATAAATAACATGGTTTCATAAGATCATGAATTCATATGAAATATGAAATCAACACAAAAATTGACAGAAACTTGAGTCAAGGATAAATTACTATAAAATATCACATGGTTGAAAAAATCCCATAACATATTAGGTATAATCCCTAATACCATACATGACGTCTCATGAGATTAAAACATTACATAATGAATTAGAGCACTATCTGGGAACACACTTAATTACATGTTCATGATATATGTGGGCCACATAAATGAAATCAATCATAGGTCATAATATAATAATTACCCATGGAAAGAAAATGGGTTGCATAATCTTTCATTATATAATACAAAGGGAATTTTAGAATGAAGGAATTTGAGAAATGATCGTAAGGCATGTATTACCCCGTCAAAGAAAGAAAGAATAAAATATTTATAAATGGGATATAAATATATAAAATAATTTAGAAGAAATATATAATATCAAAGGTTATTGTCATTTATGAAAATAATTTTTGAAATATTAAAAATATTCTTGAGGAAAATAACCTTTTCACTTTGAGTAACATCAAATTATGTCATCTTTATATGGAAAATGATTTTGAAAGATAACTTTGAACATTTCTTGAGGAAAATATCATTTAAATTTTTAAAAAACTAATCTAAAATATAAAACTTTATCAAAATCTAAATAAGGCATTTTTTTAAAATAATTCTTGAAAGTAAAAAAATATTTATAATATAGAGTGTTCATGATAGAGGGAGAGTTTTGTTCATGTTTAATAAATTAAAAAACAAGAAAATAATATGAATATTTATTTTAATTTTTTTAAAAATATGATTAAGGGTAAAAATGAATTAAAAAAAATAATTTTGAAAATTTTTTTAGAAAACATGGATTTGGTAGAAAAATATTTTCTACTGAAGAGAGAAATGAGTTCATATTTTCTTAAAAACATTTTCTAAATTATTTTAAGTACCAAAGAGAGGAAAATAGTAATATTAATTAAAAATTAATTAATCACTAGAGGGTTAAATGTATCAGTTTATTTGACAATGATCAAATAATTCCCTTTTATGAAAATTCAAGCATTGACAATCAAGATTATAGTGATATTGAAACATAAACCCTTATCACTTTGGAAAATTTTGAATCACAACTTACTATGAATTAATTAGATTAATTGTAACTTAAAATATCAGGATATAGGAAGGATTCATGATATAGTTTGTAAATGGGAAGTATATACACCATTCAAAATAAATTAGGTGCATAAAATAACAAGTGTCTCAGAGAACAAAGTTTGAGACGAAACCATTACAAACTTTATATCATTAAGGTGGGAGTAAATCAATGGTGTGATTATGTGTAAAAAAATTCTAACAAAAAAATTCATTTTAAATACACCAAAAATCAATAAAAATTCATTTCACAAATAATCTTGACATAATATAACCAACAATGTAGACATATAACCCAATGAATGAAAATTATGTTAAGAAACCCCTTATCTCACACTTCCTTTTAGTTGAGCGCTCTTTAAACTCTTGTATAGTTATTTAAAAAATGTTATTAACTTATAAAAAAATAATTTTATTATTTAAAATATCATATATGATCCATTTATAACATCTTATTACTCATTCGTTAATAATCTTTTTTTATTGTTATTGTTTTAGGTGTTAATTTCCTTGTTTTCTCTTGAATATTTCATAATGAAAGTTCCAAATATTGAAAATAAGTTATAGTTAAATCATATAAATAATCAAATTATTGTTAAAATGATCAATTTTTTCATTAGATTCAAATTTATAATCTTTATGGAATTTTGAACAAAGAGAATGAATCACATCGCTTCGTGGGGAAGGTAGGCCGCATATTTGCATGAAAGATGTTATCATTTATTCAATGAAAGATAAGGTAAGAAAAGATATGACATATTAATTTTAAAAAAAAATTAATTTTTCATGAATATAATATATAAAAATAAAATTATTCTTTATTACATTCTACATTAAGAATAAGTGAAAAACGAATCACATCGCTTCACGAGGTGGTAGTCCGCCGTACGTATGAGCGATGTTATTGTATTCTCTACAGAATGGAAAGTAAGGAGGTATATATGATATTATAATTATAGATGTATAATTATATCATAAATATAATATATAAACATTAGATACACCATTATATCCATCCTTTATAAATGGTTATGGAAAACAAATTACATCGATTTATGAGGCGGTAGTCCTCCATACACATGATCAAAAGTTTCATTTCACATTTGAGGGAGGAAGAGATGATTTTATGTCATTAATTTAACATAAAATCATCTCAAAATATGTAAAATAATTATTTTATTATATCAACATGATTTACCTATATTTTAATAAGGTGAAAGAAGAAATAAAATAAAATACTTGGTTAAGGATGTTACCTCGTTTTTAGACAACTTCTTTTGTATTAAATAAAAATCCTTCCTAGGGTGGATTTATTAACAAACCAAGGCTTATATGAGGAGTTTAGGGAAGTAGGAAAGTTATTTGGGTAACCAATGAGTTTTTTAACTATGAATAGAATATGATATGGTGTGGCCTTTTATAAGTGAGGGAGAGGAGACACATGGAATTATTGAAAAGAAAGAATTCCACCCATGTTTTTCTCATGAAAAAAGGATCCAAAATAGACCAATTTTAAAAATTAAAATATATAAGGTCTAAATATTACTATAATATTATAATTAGTCATGTTTTTGGTTATTTTTAACATTTATCTTTTTATTTTAACCTACCATAAACTCGTTTTTACCATAATCGTGGTAAATAATTTCTAGTATTTTCACTATTCGTTATAGTAAAAAATTATTTTGACCTTATTAGATAATATAAATAATTATTATTTAAAATATGGAATTTATTTTTCCAAAATCAACACATATAATTGGCATAATTGAATTTAAAATTGAACCCGCAAACGTGTCGAAAAACTATTTTTAAGAAATGCATTTTTCAATGAAATGATGATTTCTTATTAAATATATGAAAATGAATAATAATTAGATGAATTTAAATTAATATTTATAAGTATATAATATTTATATTACATTTAAATAATTCCTCATTATGGGTTATTTTAATTATTTAAAAAGGATAAACATTATGCTCCTTAAAATAGTTTTCGAAAAAGAGTGTTTTAAAGCGTAAAAATAAACTTATTCTAAAAAACTATTATAAAGATAATTTATTTATATTTAATTAAATTTAATATAAATAAATAAATAATATTTAAATTTTACATAAAATTAAAATAATTACGAGATTTAATTTATTAAAAAAAATGATAATTTTATAAAAATCAATATTTTTCACTTTTTTCTAAAAAAATAATTTCTTATGAAAAATATAAAAATTTAGATGTATGTTAATATCAATATAATGATTTCAAAAATTATGTTCATTTTTTAATTTTTTTTAAATTTGTAAAAAATATTTTTAAATTACCTGTGCAAAGCGTAAAAAAACAGTTTTTTAGAAAAATAAAGTTGTCAGAAAATATTTATTTTTCTTTCAAATGTTTTTTTATTTTATTTATAATTAGTAGGTAACCATTTGATTTCAATTGAAAATTTCCTTTTTTTTATTATACCAGAAGTGGGCCTCCGCCCAAATACAAGGGGTGTCACGGGGGTCTAAAATGATATAACCTGAGAGCGTCTCCCTGCACAAAATTATTACACTCTTGAGGCAAGGAGCCCAAACTAGAGAACACCATCAGCAGTTCTTCTGGACTAATTCCATGTGAAAGAGCTTCAACTGCAAAATTTTCCTCCCTTTTCACATGCCAGACTGATAAACCACACCTAAGCTCCATAGCGCATTTGCGAACCAAATACAAAAATTGCCAGGGAGGATCAATATGTCTGTTTATAGCTCGGACATCAGTTTCAGAATCTGATTCAACCTCTGAACACCTCAATTCTAGGTCCTTGAAAAGCCTAATACCTATTTGGATCACCTTTAACTCTGCACCCAGCGAACCCCCCGACCTGTAGAAACTGCTGAAGGTGAACAACACTGATCCATAACATCCGGCAACAGTCCGCCCCCTTGCATCTGACCATTCATAAATGATTTGTCCACATTTAGCTTATATCAGAGCAGTAGAGAACTCCATTTAATCCAGCTTCCCTGAGATCTAATCGACTCCTTTTTCGGGTTAAGCAGCTTAAAAATTATGTATGATTATTTCTCACCTTTCACCATATAACCCAGCTCATGCACAATCCCCTTCATTCTGACCTGCAGAAATGCAACTGTTGGACTCACCTATCTCCGTGCCTTGTTTCGAGCCTCCCACACTGTCCAGAACATAGCAAGAACAATGATGTTATAGCTCTTGCATTCCATTTCCATATTCCCTGCTCCCTGAAACCAGCAAACCATGAACTCCTGTATGGAAGAGTAGTAAGGATTGAAGTATCCCTAGCTACTCATGCTGGACCAAAGACTTTTGGCCCATTCACTTTGGACAAAAAGGTGGAACGTCGTCTCGGACTACAGGTTAGAACAACAATAGCATCGCAAGGACATGCAGATCCCTCTCCTCTGGAAATTATCCTCTCTTGACAGAGCGGAGTTCCCCGCTCTCCATACTATAAAATTCAGCTTTTTCGGAGCCTCTTTACACCAATACCGAGCATTACACTCATCATGAGCCCTTCCATGCTGAAGGAGAGTCCTGTAATCATGCCCGTTGAAATGCCCTGATCCAGAACCTGTAAAACAATCCCGGTCCTCCTACTCATTAAATTCAATATCCCTGAAGAGAACCATTTTCTCCTTATTTAGAATGGAATCCATAAGTCTAGAAAAACCCGAGGCCTCCTTAACCGTCATATCTAGCACAGGACAGAACAGAAAGACCAGCTTCTCACCGATGTGGTTATCATGCCAAAGGTTGATTTCACCCTTCACCACCACCCAATGTGTGTGGTCCTGAAGAATCTCCAGATGATGCAGCACAGTTTTCCCCAGACTGGAGAGTTTCAGCCTGTTCCTCTCCTCCCAGTGTTGTCTGTATTTGTTTCTGAGGGCTTTGGCCCAAAATGATTCGCCAACAATAAAATCCCATGCCATACGAGCCGGAATAGACTGTATTGTTAAGAATATGTCCCTGAGACCAACTCCTCCCTCTTCGATAGGCTTTTCTAGACAATTCCATGAATCCCAATGGGCCCTGCCCGTGGAATTGGCATCCCATAGAAAACAGTTCACAACTTTCTCCATCAATGAAATAGTACCTTTAGGAGGGGAAATAACTAACATTACATGAATTGGAATTGAAGATAACACACTGTTTATCAATGAAACCCGACCTCCGAAGGATAGAAATATGTTCTTCCAACTTAGAATCCTCCATAACATTCTGTTAATGAGATCCTCAAAGAAAGATTTTTTTACCAGCCCCTTAGCAATAGGTGCCCCAAGATATATCATTGGAAATTGTTTCCTATGTATTCCTAAAATATTATGTATGTCCCGAGCTCTTCTTCTTGAGTATTTATCTGAAATGAAAACACTTCTCTTCCTCCCATTGATACGCTATGCACTTAAGTGACCATAGACCTCCATAATTTTCAAAAGGTTCACAATGGAAGACCTCCTGTCATTCAAAAAAATAAAAAGATCATCAGAAAACATAATATATTATTTTGTTTTGTTTAGAAATGGTGTTTCATGCATCGTAAGTTATTGAAAAGATTGAATTTATTTAAAAAATAAATATATCATAAAATACTAGGGTTTTAAATTCTTGTCTAAGATTTGTTTTTAATGTCATCTATTCTATCAAACATGATTATTCTCTTTTAAAATCTCAGGGTGTTACATTCCACCCTTTTAAATAAATTCCATCATCATAATTTAATATTTATCTTGATAATAAAGGGTTTGAAACTTGAAAATACCTGTGTTAGAAACCCATATCGTAAAAAAAATGTTAATAAAAATTCCACTTAACAATAGAGAAAATAATGTATTAAGGACATAAAAAATAACACATTTTTGGGTTTCCATGTAGGATAATATTGGTGGGAAATTAAAAAATCTACATGGAAGAAAATAATAACTCCCATGGATTAATAGAGAGTGATATAGATAAATGATCCTATAAAAGTGAATGATTAATAGAAAGTGAAGGAACTAAAAACCATAAATCCATGATAAATTATAATACAATTTGATTTATAGGAAATAAAGGTACTAGGATAATATTTCTGTTTCAAGATACTTTTCCTAGAGTTGAATAATTCATTTACCATTTAGAATGTGAAAATAAGAAAACATAGTGACTTGATATTTTTTTTTCATAGGAAAAATTTAATCCTTTGTATATGATTATCTTAATTCCTACTTTATATCTTACTCTAAGAAATGAATATCCAGTAGTAATTTTTATTCTTGAATCACTAAAATTACCAGATAATTAGCTTAACAAAAGAATGACAAGTCATTCCTTACATCTCAAGATATTTCCCAAAACCAAAATGGTTTTCAAAAGTTATCCAATAACACCCAAAGTTCATATTAATCCATTCCATAAATATTTAACCTTAAGACTCTTACAAAATATTTCTATCCAAATTCAAAGTCCAAAAATTTATATGGAAGGTCACTAAGTTTCTAAAATAAACATAATATTATATTACCCAAACAACGTAATGTAGCTCTTAATGTCACATACCAAATATCCGAATACATTGATTACCTTAAAACCTTAATGAAAACATGTTAACTTACAAAAATTATTTTTTTCCTTATTCCTTATATAAAACCACAGAATATTGAATATAATCCTTAAATCCAAAAATGTTGTAAACACCATCAATGATAACATAAAACACCTTTTCATTAAATAACTAATTAGTTATAAGGTCATCAATACTATCTTATTTTCTTTATCCATAGTAGTGATCTATCTATCTGAACTAAACACCATTATCTCAACATATGAACCCCTTCACTCTTATTTACTTACCAGGAAGCATGAATGGGGTTCACGCTTCCTGTTTGAATTTTACAAAGGAATCATGAATGAGGCTCATGCTTCCTCATGAATTTTCAATTTAAAAATCATCAATATTTATAAATAGTAATTAAATATAAATACATATTAATTAAAAAATCATCAATATGAATAAAATATCAATAAATATAAATAAATATTAATAAATATTAATTAAATAATAAAAAAATATTTATAATTGTGTTCATGCCCATGTTGATCAACTGGTCTGATTATTGGTGCATTGCTCGATCACTAGTAGTGTTTGTTCATCAATTTTTTCAGTAGAGCTATACATACAAATTTCTTTCCAAATAAATATGTTAATATGTTAATATATACACTTTATGTTACCAAATATTCATTCCACTTACTCTCCCATATATTAGCAGGAAGTAAAAAAGTTCAAAGGAAAAGGATATTAGTTCATAATTAAGAAATACATCATCCATTATTTCACTCTAAGTCTTTGTGAGCCACACTTGGTGTAGAAAACAATATGATTTGATTTGGGAAACAATGTGGTCCTCTACCAACTGATCATAATAACACATGAAATGAGAACACGTGTACCTATCATCAAGGTTAATATAATTTTATTTTAGGATAAATATATTAAATGAGATATGAAACTTTTATTGGAACAATAAACCTAAAACCCATACAATCACTTTAACAAATTGATCAAAAACATTCAAGTGCAATAAGAAGGATAAGTGGTCTTTGACCACATTAATACTTCAAATTTTATTATTTCATTTATTAATTAAATTATAACCAATTTTTTATTGAGTTTATTTTTTGCTAATAAAGTAAGAGAGATTTATAAAAATATACCTCTTTCAATAACACGATATTCATAAACATTCTACAATAATTCTATTTGATTATAATTGATATACTAATTTTAGTAGTAACATCATATTTCATTATTTACCTCCCCCTCAGGGTAAACACTCATATACATATTTATAATGGTGGATATATTAAATTATGGTTTTCAAGATGTTCCAAGGATGATCTTCATCAATACTTATTCTTTAGGATACAAAAAATATGATCAAACCAAACTGATATCTTCTTTATACGTATTATCTTATATATTCTAACACATTTTTAAAATTCATCAATGATTACCATATTTATTATTTGTATTTGAAAACATATTGAGGAATAATTCATGGATGACAACTTCTTTATATTTGTGGTCATGAATTTATAGCACTCACTTATTCTCATGTTCTCCCCCTAAGAACATAGTTCACTATTAATTCCTTAAATAAAAAGAATAGATAAAATAAACAATGATTAAGGAAATATGGTGGATCTTCCTAAGTTATTAATGTGAATAGTGAGGTTTAGTTTTTTTTCAATGAGGTTGGTCCAATTCCTCTAGTATTCATGATTTCATATCTGAACATCTATTCTGATTTATATTGGTGTAGCAAGGATCTCTTCACATTACATTCTATTTTTTTGGATATTTTTTTCCTTATTATCCTTCATGGATGATTCAATCTTAACAATGTTAAGGAATGTTTCTTATTATAAAAGAATATAAAATAAATATTTTTCATATTGTACATAATTTTTATCACATGATGGAGGTATTTTGACCTTAAAATCCTCTACTAAAGATTTTGTACTAGTAGAAACTGTCTCCGTATTTTATAAAGTCTGAATATGTATTTTTCAAAATTGGCCAAATGAAATTATAATTCCATACATCTCATGTTATGGTTTATTCTGATCTTCAATCATAATCACCTAATCTTCACAAATATCCATTATTAATTCAAATTATTCTTCATGAAACTTAATTTTTTTAACAAATATTCCTATTCCATGATCTTCTAGGATTTTACATCCAATTTCATATCATTGGGATCAATCATATTTTTCAAGATTTCTTCAAGTTCATAGATCTTTTCATCCAGATTCTTTTTGAATTAAAAATAATTAATACTATAAATATTTATTATACATATATAGATAATAATACTAAGTATTAATATGAATAGAAAATAGTAATTATTGATTTTGGTAGATAATTTGATAATAGAAAAGAAATTTTTTAGAAAGAAGAATAGTAATATATAAATGATAACAGTAAGGAACATAAAACATTTATTACAAATATAATATAAATATAATATATGTATGTGTCATGGATGCTTCTTTATCCCACATCTAGGAGTATATATGATACGTCCACACCATGTCTATCTATATCTCCGCACTGGTGTATGATACTCTTGTATATCATCATTGGTATCCACCTCCACATCCTTATGTGTGACATGCAATGGATGTAAAGTCTAACTTATTGTACCCTATAATATATGTAAGTATAGTGGATGTTGGATGGAACTCTCACCAACATATGAAAAAGATGGCTGTTGTGCTACAGATTTCCGCAAAGAAGGGTGTAATAAAGCATCCAGCTCAGACCAGTCGATGTTTATATCTACCTCTAACTTTGACTAAGAATATTGAGGAGTATCTGACTAATCATGATGAAAACCCTCCCCCTGTGGAACATCATCATCCATAACAGTATCATCACCCCCTAGTACATCTATATCGGGCTCAAAATCCTCAGAATCATGTGATGGATCAAAGAAAATGCAATAATAAATCTTGTCTGTTAAAGGAATAAACTCTGCCACAATGCTATGAAAATATGTCCAGTCAAATGCAACTAACTTTACTAGTTTAGAGGTATGAATGACACAAGTGATACGAGTATCCTGTGAAAAAAATTATGATGTGAAGTAATGTTAATAAAAAATTTGTTCAACTGTGGAAGGAATAATGAATACCCACTCATGAAATCCGCATCTATGTCCTGTCAGAAATTTGACTGGGGGACCTGCAGTACTAGGATGCATAATCTAGAAAATCTAATAAATAAAAATTTACTATCCCCACCCCTCGTAATCAGGACTCCTATCGTCTATCCCATAGATCAATATATGCACCTTGATATCTCCTCCAATCAAAGTCTCTATTCCCCAACATCTTTAGGGAATGCAGTGAAGGTAACTAACTGGGCGGGTCAAGAACAGGCTAAAGGAATCCGAACTGCCTCATAACTCTTTCAGTCTAATTCCAATCAACAATATGAAAATGAATCCATAGAACCATGCAGGATGCAGTTGAAAGATTCACCGTACAATATTGTGGAAGACTTTGGAAGATATCATCAGTATATGGAATCCATATAATCTGAAAGAAAAAATGAATAATCAATTTATAAAAGAAGAGATGTACAATAATGAATAAATATTTAACAATATAAATAATAATCACTTATATAGTCTGGACGAAGGTTGACCAGCATAAGTTTATAGGCGTGGACATTGCGTCTAGCTATATCTGAATGATGATGTGCCTAACTCCACTTGTAGATAACATTATTAGAGTTACATTTCATAATATAATGTTATTAAATTATGTTAGACATTAAAAGGAAGGAATAACATACCATCATCCATGAGGAGACTCTTCTACAATATCTACAAGAAAGAACACATGAGAATGTGGAGATAAGTGAGGGATGTGCTCCCATACCCACATCTATAGAAGAATAACAAATCATGTGATCTACATCTTATCGATGCGAAATATGTTGCATAGCATCCTTTATGTATATGCATGAAAAGAAGACCCCAGTTATACTTACCTACTAGGTCAAAATCCTCAAGTAATGGTAAATATATCATATGTACAAATGTAGTGGAGTTATCAATGAAAATTGTGCCACTAATCATCCTCAAAATTTAATCATGTGAAAATAACAGCAAAATTATCTCGTCTACATCCTCTGCTATATGTTTGAATTGATAGTCTAACCAAGGAATGCATAATCTAATACCAATGAAAAACCTTCTATCATCATTGAACTCTATTCCCAGTAATATATGAACAAGATCGAACCAATTTTCTCTGACTCATCCTGTCACAGATGCACCATCGATGGGGAGGCCCAACATAACGGACACATCCTATAGTTTAACAGTCACCCCCTATGTAAAATGAAATGTATGTGAATCTAGACTCTATCTCAATATAAGCACAGTAATGAGATGATGGTTGAAAAAGGTGAAGCCACACATCGCTACGCCATATAACCCAGTGTGACAAATACGAGGGATGATAATGGGAGGTGGTGTGACATGATGGAAATGATGAGATCTTGGTACAATCAAAGGAGGAACTGAATGTCCCTCTAAAACCAGCTGTGAAACATGATTATTCTAGGATGTGATAAATGTAGGTCCTTACATCTACAAAAATAATATCATCGTTATTTTTTTATATTGAATTCAATAAAAATTGTAATTTTTTTTAAAACTACAAAAAACAAGGTAGAAAAATATGTGTGGGTGGTGTTGTTAGTTTAGTTTATGAATTTCTTATTTTATTAATATCTAATGAAAAATAAACAGTGATGAGAAACCCACATTGAAAATTTGGATGCATGATATATTCATTTTTTATGTATGTTTATTTTTTTAATAGGTATTTTATCAAAAAATTCTTCCCGATAGAATCCAAAAATGAAACAATCCATAACTAAAATAGGTCAGAAATAGAGTAAGTCAGAAATATAAGGTTTCATTGTTAAAATACCGACATATGAAAAAAATATACACATTTATGTGAAAATAAAAAGACACAATCATAGATTTTGGAAAGTGGATCTTTGTCTTACAACTTGGAGACATCTCTTATGAGTATGTCCTTCTCTGTGATAAACGATGTATCATAGTTCCACTATTCATTGGTGAGGCCAATCCATATCATTTCTGATATGATTAGACTTTGGTATTTCTCATGGTACAACCTGGTAGTATGAATCCAATAATTTAAAAAAACAAAAAAAATTGAAAAACATAAATGAAAACAAAACCAACTTACAAAACCTAGAAATATCAGGGATGATATTTGGCTGATCAACAGGCAATGACATAGGATCAAAGTCACCAACAAGCATCCAAGATGCACTATAACAGTTAACCAAAGTTATCATGTGATACACTAGGTCAACATAGGGCTCCCATGATATATTTACCGAACCTCAAGCTACAAAAAAATGTGTGTAGTGATATCTAAATTCCTGAAATTTGTTGTAACCACAATACCTATTATCCAACATGACCACAAGAACTCAAACACTGGTGCATGTAGCTTGGTCATATCACTCTCTTACCAAAGAACCTATTTTATAGATCAAAGGTTAGAACATTCCGTCTTGAATCCTCATGTATTATTTGATCAATGTCACATTGGAAATGATGAGTAAAACACATTCCATTTTCTATCCTCGGATGGGCCTTTTGGGACTGTTCAAAAAAGTAGTGCACACATATATAAAATTTCTATTGAACTAACCCTACGATTGGGAGTTTTCACACACCTTTGAGGACCCCATTTATTCACTCCACTATATTAGTGGTCATATGTCCATATCTCATGCCATCATCATATGTTAATGTCCATTTTTCCTTTGAAAATTGCATCATATATTCATACACATATTTATTAAGCCTTTGAATCTCTTTAATACATCAATAAAACTTTTACTATTGGGGATCCTATGCTGAAACCATAAGAGAATAATGTATTAAAAAGGATATTAAATTTTCTTTTAAAAAAGAATGTTTAGAAAAGCATACCCAACTTGGGGATCACCTTCTTTATTGCTTCATGTTTAAAATGCTTATGAACATTACTTGTAATATGTCTAATGAAATATTGATGATAATCATTCAGCTTGTCCATGAAACCCCAACACTATTTACAGCCTCTATCATTGCTCGATGATGATCAGATATTAGATACTCTATGGATTTGGGTGACATGAATGCACACACATACCAAAAACCATCTCCAGGATTCAAATTTTACATTTTCAATAATAGTAAATGAAAATTGTAGAGGATCATTATTACCATCCTGTGTGGTAGTAATGAGTATAAATCATGTATACTTTCCATAATGTAAATTTCAATCGACCTGAATGAATTGTTTGCAATAGAGAAAAGTATTGATGAATGGATTGAATGCCAAAAAAATACTATCGAAAATCACCTTTGATTAATCAACTTAGTGATTGGGGGGAACATACTCAAAAATTTCCGAATGATAAAAAATATGATTGTTGAGAGACAAAAATTCTACAAGTTGTGGAAACATTTCATAAGATTCATCCCAATCACCATATAATTTTATTATTTCCTTCTATTTTGCATTCCAAGATTTGTTGTAGGATATTTTATTGTTAAAAAAATATTTAATTATTTCATGAACAAGGGAAACGGGGATGTCCTGACATGTTCGCCTCACCCCTAAAATAACATTTGATATAAACTCTGTATCAAGTGAAGAGTGATCCTATGAAAATATTGGATGCACACAACTATGCGGGCCTTCTAATTTGGTTATCTTTCAATATAAAAAAATTTATCTTATATTTCCCTTAATTTAAATTTAAATTATGGCCTATATTTTTCACATTGAATGAGATATTTTTTCTTCTTCAACTCATTAAAATCAAATGTGAAATTCTGCTTTATGTGGTATTGTTTTATCACATTTTTCAAGGAAAGTTTACTTTTAAACTCCTACCCGAGATAGATGGCATTATCATTTGATGAAGATCTTTTCCCTATAATTCTAGGTAATTCATAATCTAGTGTAATGAAATCCCAATCAAAAAAAATTTCACATTACATTCCTTCAACTAAGGAACTCAATACTGATGGATGATTACCACTAACTGTTAGATTTTGTGGATGCTTGTCTCTCATAAGAACCTCAGAAGGTTCATTCCCAACCTCACCCAACTATGGATGCATGTCTCTTATAGGAACATCATAAGGTTCATTACCCACATCACCCTCAACCACATCATCTCTTTATTCCTTAGAAGATACTTTATCCTCAGATTGAATTCCATTCACTATATTATTAGTACACAAAAGGATACCCCCTACATTTCATTCCAAATTCTAATCATCTTCTTCATAATTTGGTTCTATCACAAGAGTCATATGAGGAGGAAATGAATAAGGGTGTTTTGAGGGACCTACTTCTGTAGATATCAAAAAACATGGTTATGTAGTAGTAGGTTTCACCATATCAATATCACAAATCACCATATATAATTCCATCATACCATTACTACACCATTTCCTGAATAACAAATATGCATCCACCCAGTCCTCATCATCGACCAGAGGGTACTTGGTATTCCATAAACGTTTAGGATATTGAAGATGAAAATATGATAATGAAGTAATTGAATGATGAAACCTTATTTTTAACTGAATATAAATCTTATTGAGAACTTCATCCAATTTAAGAAAACCATGAAGATTTGTCACTCTTTCATGTGAAAAACTGTAGCTAAAACCAAAATAGGTATAAATTACCTCACCTTTAAAATATATTTTCACATACATGGTTACCTAAAAAAATTAATTAACAAAATATTATATACTACATGAAAATTATAAACTATTTAAATTGGTTATGATTGAATAATTGACTTGATCTTGATACTTTTTCTGTGAATTGGTTTAAAAATATTGAGGTATAGTTATGGTGATATTATTACCAATGAAAATTTAATAAAATATTATATATTTTTATACCACATCATAAAATGTTTTATAAATTCTAATTACTTATGAATAAATAACCATGACTTGATATTGAGACATACTATGAATTATTTTATCATTATCTGATAAAGTAACCAAAAACTATGGGTGAAATTTGAAAGTCTCTATTATCAAATATTTCAGTAACCTCTAGTCTCCTTTCAAACAACAACACCTCTTGTTGTATGCCTTGTGCGGAACTCTTGTTTTCGAACACCTCTTGGGGAACGCCTCTTATCGATAAACCTTTTATTGAAAATTTACTCACATGCATGTGAGGGGGTCTAGGGGTATGAAATACATAATATTTATTATGTATACACTTAGAACCTTACATACTCAGTGAGGGATGACTCACAAGTAATCAATATGAAAAAATGAAATTATTACAAATTATATAACCATGTACCCAAAAAAAGACATGCAATTTCAATTATGCATTGGTCAGTCATCTCAAGATTATTCATCATGCAATAATCATAAAAATATTTGGTATACTTATTATGTTCTACATATTATATATCTTTACCTATTACTAGAGGAAATATATATTAAATATCTACACATGTTTTCAAAAAATTTAACTTTTAAATGTGTATGTATATATATATTTAATAATAACTTTTAATAAATATAATTAAAATTAATATAGTTTACACTTACATAAAAACCATTAAAATACTGAACACTTATATTACTTTCAATTTCATAAAAAATCATATGTATATATAACATTTTTTTCCATTCTAATAATTTCCAAAATATAAGTAATTATATTTTATACTTTATTACTTGAAATAATATTTAATTATACTTAATATAGTTTATATTTATTGATTAAAATTATTATTATTAATAAATAACAGTCATATAATTTACAATTTCATAAAAACCATTAAAATAATATAAACTATTGTTATTTTAAATTTAATAAAATTACATATATATAATTTTTTTGTCATTTTTCTACTTTGCAATTTTTAATTAGATATTTCATACTTTTTTAATTCAAGTAATAATTATTTATACTTGATATAATTTAAAACTATTATTTATAGAATTTTTTTATACCATTAAAAAATAATTATATATATATATTAATAAATTTAAATATGATACTTAATATAACTTATATATTTTTAATAAATTATATAGCTACTGTTTAAAGTATTATAATTTAAATTTAAATTAATTTAAAAATAACATATTTTATATACAAATAAATCTATTCAAATCTCTATTTAAATTAAAAATATATGCATTTTTAAAAACAATTTTATTTCCCTAAATATAAATTATGTTTTAGATACACCATATTTAAATTTCCTAAATATTCAATATGAATTATATCATATAATAAAAAACAACTCATTCAGAATGTAAATCATACAAAAGACACCAATTTATACATTTATACATGCATCAATATATATTAAAAAAATAAACCATACACACAAACAGTAATTTCTACATCCATATAGTCATGAATCACATATTAAATAAATAAAACATACAAACAAAATAAATAAACACAATTAAAAAATGAAAATTTTAAATAGAAATTTTACCTTCTTAAAAGATGAAAATACATGTTGAGAAAGATTTTCAATAGGGATTCACAACAAAAACCATAGGAGAGAAATGAAATTGGGGGGGGGGATCTCCTTTTATAAATTTTGGATAGGAGGAGGTGTGAACCCCATTTAGGCCTCCATCATGACCTTTGTAAAGGAATCATGAACAGGGTTCATGCTTCCTCCACCGTTCCTAGGAAGCCTGAATGAGGTTCATGCTTCTCCGATGGAAGAATGAGAAGTGTGAACCCCATTCACGCTTCTTCCTTAGATTGGAAAAGTGTGAACATGGTTCACACTTCTTGGGATGATTTTTGTAAAATATTGGGAACCCTATCCCATTTTTAAAAAAAAATTAAAAACCCATTAAAAAAATCCAATTGAAGTGCATTCCTGATCCCCATGGGTTGGCAAATAGCACCTGACATCATACACCATAAAGAGGGAACATATTTTCCCCAAAATAGTGGAAGATAAAAGATTGAACGTTAGAATACTCAACACTCAAAAAGGTGAAGTACTAGAAAAAATAGGTAAAACAGTGCCCAATAGGAAGATAAACATCCCAAAGGAAACCTCATCCTAAGATGACAATATCAAGACATGGTCTCAAATATCCTATGTAACAAGTGGAAAAAATATATATTAGTCACCATAATCACTCCATGGTCCAATGTTTTAAAAACATACACCACCTCCATGTGGATCTTTCCCTATTCTTGGACCTGGCATAATAAAGTCTAAAAATTCCTAAAGGTAAAGGTAGGGTTTGAGGTATAAATCCGAGTAGGGTATCGCCAAGTGTTCTATAATCAACACCATAACGATTAACCATTTTTTTGTCAGTTTAAATAAATTAATTCATGGCATTAAATTTTTATATTTTACTTCAAAATATTCTTTTCATTCTAATAGATGGAAGATATATCAAGATAACTTTCAAATAAGCTTAAGTGAACATTTTATATAAAACAGTATAAACAAATCAATTGGAATGAATAAAATAGTTCATAAACAATGACATGTATAATTAAATCAAAAAAACAAAGCACCATGAAAAGGAGGCATGTGGTTTATTTCTTTATTTGGTAATTGGATCCTTACACATAATGATATCAGATCCATCCAAGAAAGAGAACACAAATAAAACCCCAATAGGGGAACCCATCATGGACATTCTACACCCCAATAGTGGAATCCATCATGGTAAGTCATGCCACAATTATTTTAGTAACAGTAATCATCATAAATCCATTTCTATGGGATCAAGAACGTAGAATTATTATTCTGGTTACCCACTAACTACCTAGGATTACATTTTCGTCAATAAATCCATCAATCAATCAAATTGGAAACAAATCATTTAAAATAATTTCAAAATATAATTTCCCAATTTTATTTTTCAACATGCCTTTCTTATTTCAAAACCAAATCAAATGTTTTCATCATTTCATGCCATTTTAAATCACTTTTTAGTTGAAGAAATTTTCTCAACATCAACTTCTAAAAATTTCATCAAAATTATATCTAAATCAATCCATAATTTTTCATTAAATCACCTTAAAATTTCAATTCCATTGAAATTTGGGTTTTTCTCAAATCTCATGACTATTTTAAATGAAAGATAAAATCATCACAAATTAATTTTTTTAAATCAATTAAAAACTCATTCCAATTTAATCAAGAAATTTAAGGTTCCAATAATAGGCAAAATAATTATGGAACCACTTATCTTTAAATCAAGGTATTATAATGCACAACACCTACAACAAGGAACACAAATGAAGAATGAGGGCATAGAAGAGTTAATATCACCACCTATAATTAAGATCCAATGAAAATGAGTTTATATTTATCAGTTATATGATGATATATTAAAATATACAGAGGAGATAAAGAGAGATTTGAAGAACCCACATGAGAGGAGATCCTCTTACCTGGAGGAGATCGATTGAGATCAATGTCACTTCGATCTACCATGAAAATTATTTGGGGGATCCAAGGTCAACTCTTAGGAGAATCCAAGGACCAAAAAATAATTTTATGGTTTAATGGTGTTAATAGTTACTTAAACTAGGGGGTTTGGGATTTTTAAATTATTTTTTGAGGAATTATAACCCACATATATGGTTTTCTGGTTAGGGCCGCATGGTAACACAAATGGTGTGCCCTAACCATGTTCCCCTACTGGTCTTTTTTAGGGTGCATGATTTGGCCACATGGTTAATCTAATCCCAGACCAATTTTGAATTCACCAATTTCCATGGGGTGCATGGATTGGAGGATTGGTTGCACAATTTGGACAAACTATGTACCCCCTTATGGAGGCTTCCAATTGGTTTCATGGTTTATTGGGCCAAACCACAATATTTTCACTAATTGTGTGCCAACTGTGCATAGACCTTTGGGATTTTAAAAATTTCCATTTTCTATTGAAACAATCAAAAACAATACATGAGTCAAATAAAATATAAAAAAGGGTCAATGAATACATGAAAGAAGGTAACAATATGTTACAACTTCCCTACCATAAAAATTTTATATACTTAGAAATACTATGAAGAAGTTTCCATATCAAATAGATGAGACCACTAATCTCTCATTAGTGAATTATGATCCCAAGTATCATGAGAATAAAAACCATGCTTCCATAACACACAGATCAAGGGTATCATCATCCAATGAGGAATATTTGTCTCAGAATCAACAATACTGACTAGATGCTCAGTCATGGATAAATCTGGATCAACATCAAGATCCTCCCAACTCAAGACCCGAGATGTGTCTAAAAGATACTTCTGAAGCTATTATACATGGAACAGATTATGTATTTATGTCTACTATGGTTTAAGTTCTAATTGGTAATCCTATTTTCCCACCCACTCAATAATCTCAAAAGGTCTCACAAAGAGAGGAGAAATATTCCCCTGCCTCCAAAGATGTTGGTGATCCAAATGGGGTGAAAATTTCAAAAACACCTGGTCACTAAATGGAAACTCCAATAGTCTATGAAAATGATCAGCATAAGATTTATAGTATCACTATGGCATCAAAATTCTATAAATAATTATCTAAATCTTCATTTTCATCTCTTAGAACAAAATCTGACCGACCAAGGAAGTCTCACTAATCCTCGACCAATATAATAGAGATTTACACAACATGCCATACAAAGACTAAAATGGGGCCATCTGAATTTCAGATTGGTTAAAATTATTATAATAAAATTCAACCAGTACCAAATGGACATAAAAATATCCCCCAAAGTCCAGAATGAAAGTACAGAAAATATATTCAAGAATCTATATACCACTTTCTATTTATCCATCCATCTATGGATGGTATGACGTACTCAAACAAACTAAATATCCCATCACATTCTGAAGGCCTGAATAAAAAATTAGGGATAAACAAGGATCTATATCAATGAATACATCAAATGGAACTCTGTGAAAAAAAAAATCACTTTCACATATATATTTACTAACTCCTGAACTTTGGTTGTATCATGAATGGGTATAAACTGAGATGATTTGGTCAACCTATTGATCACAACCCATATCACAATATTTTCTTAAGGGGAATGCTAAAACCCAACCAAAATGTCCATAGAAATCTCATCCCACATCCAAGTCCTCACTGGAAGTGGATGAAGTAAAACCAAAGGTCTATGGTGCTTAGCCTTGAACCGTTGTAAAGTATAACTACAAGAAACAAAGTTCCCAATGTTATATCTCATACCTAGTCACCAAAATCATCATTTCATTTCATAAAACATATTCATGATTCTTAAGTGCATATCCCACTTAGAATTAGGGAAATCCACCATAACAGCTTCTCTCAAAGAAAAATGAATAAAAAATTAATTCCAAAAGAACTTGATACCCTCACAAGATAATTACCATTAACCAATGATCTCCCCACTATAAAAAAGTCCTTAATACCATAGAATTCACTATTAAGATGTTTCACCAAAAGAATCATTTTGAGCAATGTATAGGTCAAATGAACACTTGACAAGAAAACCTCGATCCATCATTCCTGGACTCCTAAATGCAATTTTGTAAAAATATCTATCAACTTCCATATTCTGATGATTCTTTCACGACCTATATCATAAGCTTTGAACTCAATGAATCAACAAAAACATTCCCCTTACCTAGGGTGTGGGTAATATTGAAATTAAAAGACTATAGGTACTCCACCCAATTCTTCTACTGAAGATTAAAACCCTTTTTAGAGAATAAATAACTCAGACTCTTATGGTTAGAAAATAATATAATCCTTCCTCTTAAAAGGTAATTCCACCAACTCTTAAGAGCATGCATCAGGACTGCAAGTTCAAGCTCATGGGTTGGATAATTCTTCTCATGTGGACTAAGATACTGAGAGCCATATGCTTCCACATGATCAACCTGCATGATAACACAACCAAAACCTGTACATGATGCATCACAAAAGACCACATAACCTTGCCTAACCTATGGATGACTCAACACTGGAACAAAATTTGAAAGACATGTTAGCTCAAAAAAATAACTCTGACATTTATCATCCCAAGAAAACTTCACCACCTTTTGAGTTAGGGTGGTCATTAGAGAATCTAATTTTTAGAAATCCTTTACAAACTAGTGATAATATCCTACTAAATACAAGAATCTCCGAATCTTTAAAATATGATATGGTTACTCCCAAGCCATAACAACTTTCACCTTCTTAGAATCAACTAAAATAGAATGTTTAGAGACCATGTGTCCCATGAAATTCACTTCTTGAATCCATAAATCACATTTTGATAGCTTGACATAGATTTAGTATTTCTCAAGATTCCTATAACTACTCTTAGATAATATACATGATCCTCCTCGAACTGGGAGTAAACCAAGAGTTCATCCACAAAAACCAATATGAATATTTTAATATAATTATGAAAGATTATGATCATAAAATAAATAAAGACTCTAATATAATTGGTTAGACCAAATGGCATGAAAAGTTACTAATAATGGACATTCTTAATCTGGAATATGGTTTTTTGAATGTTGGATTCTATTGTTCTCAACTAGTGATAAATAGATTGAAGAAAAATATTCAAGAACCACTTCAGCCCTTTCATCTAGTCAAATAGATCATCAATATTTGGTAAAAAATATTTGTTCTTCACCATAACTTGATTGAGTTTCATATAATCAACACATAGGTGAAGTCTTCCATCAGCTATCTTAGAAAAGAGAATATGCACCACCCAAGGTCACACACTCAAGAGAATAAAGGATTTATCTAATAGATCATCCAATTGAGTCTTCAAATCTTTCAGTTCAACTGGTTCAATATGGTAAGAAGGAATAGACACTAGCTGAGTAACTTGTTCTAAATCAATAGAAAAATGTACCTTTCTTACCGATGGGAAACCAAAGAAATCAAAAGGAAAAACAATAGGAAAATCAAGGGCAATTATAAAGATATCATCACTAAAATATGATCTAGATTAAAAGAAAAAATTAATATTACTTTCCCCAGCATCAGATAAGACGATCCATCTATAATTGACCTTAGGTCCCATTCTCCTTGAAAAGAACAGCACACCCATCAGCATGGTAAAGGAGACATTATGAAGATAACTGTCAATCTGAGAATAATTAGTAATGAGAAAATCTATCCCAAGAATAATGTCAATAGGTTTTATGTTGAAAAATAGAAAATTACAGGAAATCTCAGTCTCTAATAAAGAGAAGATACAAGTAGGACAACAGAGACATGCCCTCTCTTCATTCCAAGGGGCATAGTAATATCTGTCACATAAGAGAAAAGATTCATAGGAAAATGTAGAAGCCTTATAATATTTGTTGATATAAATGAGTGGGATGTACCAGTATCAAATAAAGTAGTCACTAAAGATGAATCCATAGTGATTTTACCTCTCACAGTCTCTAGACCTGTATCATCATCTTCTAGATAATATTCTAATATGTGAAGAATATTTGTTCTGAATGATTGTGGCTGGAACCCATTAGATATCAAATCATATGATTACACTATAGTACTTTTATTTACAGATGATATTGTTCCACTACACAGAGCATAAAAGAAATGGTTGAATTTATGTTGGTGTCCAGAGAGACCATAATAACTACAGATCTTGGTTTCCTCATAGAAAACACTTTTTTAATGACCAATCTTGCCACACTACAAGTAATTAAAAGGACATATTCGATGAACTATTAGAGGTCTAGAGGATTCTTAATATTGATAACAATCACAAGACTCATTATGATTCATATTTCATTTAATGGAACTCATATAAATGTCTTTATCAGAAAAAGTAAATCCCATTGACCTTGAATTACCAGCCATATCAAGCTCATCCATCAATTTCTTATCCAATAAACCATCATATGAAGTGAGCTTTAATAAAAAAAATGAAAATAAATAATAGGTCAGAAACCCATCCCAAATAGTCAATCATTCATCTTCTTATTTGATATAATCTAAGGTGAAAACTATAAAATCTTAGCAAAGAGATTTTCATACTGCATCCTGATCCTATTATCCTATTGGAGGTTGAAAAAATAAACAACCTTAGACAATACCATCGATTCATAATATAACTGATTAGTGAAAATAACTATAAATTCCTTCCACTCAAAACACTCATGATTATTTTTCATTACCATTTAATATCACTAAATCCTACTATACCCTTCCAGCTTAAAGGTAACACACTTCACTTTAATCAGGTCAGCCATTTTGAAGAGATTAAAAAGGTTCTATATCTTGTTAAACCAATCCACATCCTCTTGAGGATAATTATATCCATGGAAAGAATGTTGTTCTGGAAAAGAAACACCTGAGAATGATTCTGAGATTTATCCCTTTGAGGTTCCACAACTGGATACTGAACAAGAATGTGTGGAGGTGCCTGTCCCAGATCATGGACATCATGAATGATAATCTCAATAAGATTTTTCTATATGGGATGATATTCTTAATGTGGTTCACTGGAAGCTTCTTCTTGGGTCCTATTCAAACATCTTCTCGAAGGAATGATGACACACAACATCATTAAACAACACTTAAGCATCAAAAGATCACTTAGATAAAAAAAATAATAGAAAAGGGAATATAAATCCCATCAGATAAGATTTCAAGATTTGGATTTCAATATACCCAAATCAAAATCATGTAAAATACTATAATCATATCAAATGATTCATCAAAGCCACTTTTCCCAAACACCCATGGTGAATTAAGGATCGTTATGATGAGAGCTATGCAGAAAATTTCTCACAACTACCTCTTAAATACAATAAAGATATCCAAAACCTCTTACTGACATCAAGGAAATAAGTTTAACCTTCACCTTTGATACCACTTTTTCACAAACCAAACTGCATACCCTAGTACCTTGATACCCAAGCTGACACTGATATAGATCAAAGGGAATTCTCGATACCCATGGGTTGGCCAATGTCACCTTTCATCATACAACATCAATAGGAAACAATTTTTATACAAAATAGTATAATATAAAAGATTACAAGTCAACACACTCAACACTCAAAAAGGATAATTACTAGAAAAAATAGGTAAAACAATACCCAATGGGTTTATAAACATCCCAAAGGAAACTTCATCCCAAGATGACAATATAAAACAAAAAGTTACCAAATATCCTATATAATAAGTGGACAACATCTCCACCGATCACCATCATTACTCTAAAGTCTAAAGGATCAAGAACATAAACCACCTCGAAGTTTCATTTTTTCCTTTTCTCAGACATTTCATAAGAATATCTATAAATTCCCAAAGGAAAAGTTAGGATGTGATCTATAAATACCAATAGGGCCTCACCAAGTGTTGCATAATCAATAACATAACAATTAACCATTTATTCTATTCATTTCAAGAAAACAAGTCATGAAAATAATTTTGTATATTTTATTTCAAATTATTATTTATTTAAATTAGATGGAAGACATATCAATATAACTTTAAAATAAAATTAAATGAAAATTTTATATAAAATAGTTTATATAAATAAATTGGCATAAATAAAAAATTTCAGAAACAATAGCATGTATAATCAAATCAAACAAAGAAAACACCATGAGAAAGAGACCTATCATACATTAGTTTCTTTGGTAATAGGATCCTTGCACATCTAAATAATTATCTTGACTCTAGTGAGGTGCGAACACATAAAAACACCCCAATAGGGTATCCCATCATGGAAAAACTACACTCCACCAGTGGAACCCAACACATTCAGTCATGTCGTAGTTTTTTTAGTAAGAGTTGTCTTCATAAATACATTTCTAGGGGATCAAGATACCATTGTGCTTGTCCTAGTTACCTACAAACTACTGAGAATTAAATGTGATTTAATCAATCCATAAATCAATCAAATTTAAAATAAATCATTTAAAAATATAATTCTTAAATTTTAGTTTTCAACATGATCATAATTTCATGCCATTTCATATCACTTTTAAATTTAAACAATTTTAAAAACTAAAAATCAAAATATTTCATCAAAAAAATTTATAAATCAGGCCATCATCTTTCATAAATTCACCAACAATTTCAATTCCATTGAAATTTTGTATTTTCTTAAATCTCAAGAAATTTTCAAATCAAAGATAAAATCATCACAAATCCATGTTTTTAAATCAATTAAAAACTCTTTCCCATTTAATGATGCAATTAATACTTTCAATAATAGGGAAAATAATTATGGAACCACCTACCTTTAAATAAAGTGATAATAATGCACAAAACCCACAACATCAAACACCAATGAAGAATAAGGGAGAAGAAGATATAAGAACACAACCTAAAATTAGGATAAAAAGGAGTTTAGATCTATCAATTACAATATGATATATCAAAATATAAAGAGGATAGAAAGAGTGATCAAAACAAAGTACATGAAAGGAGACCGATTTACCCGGAGTAGATCGACCGAGATCAACACAACTTTTATCTGCTAAGAAAAGAGTTTAGAGGAGCCAAATTTGCCTCTTAAGAGCCTATAATGACCAAAAAATCATGTTAGGATTGATTTGGGTGATTAGAAACATAAAAAAAAGGTTTTGAGATTTTTAAAATAATTTTACAAGAAATTAAATGTCACACACACATTTTGTTGGGTAGGGTTGCATGGTTATAAAAAGTGTACACCCTAACTGTGCACCCCTACTCATCTTCTATTTGGGGTGCATAGTTTGGTCACATGGTTAAACTAACCATTCATTAATCATTCATTCCCCAATGTCCATGATGTAACTGGTTTAAAGGTGTGGCTGCATGGTTTGGAAAAAACATCCCCTGTTCCAGTGGCTTTTAATGGGGAACACAGTTTGTTGGGCCAAACCACATGGTTTTCCATAACTATGTGCCAACTATACATAGCGCTTTATGCTTCTAAAAATTTCTAAATTTTACCAAAATTACCCCAAAAAAAGACCTGAATCAAATGAGATCAAACCAATGGTCAATGAATACCTGAAAGAAGGTAATATAATGTTACATTAATCATGTGTTTTCCATAAAATATCACCTTTCCCTTAAATCAATTTTATAGGACATAGATACTATAAAACATATTATTGAAAATCCTTAATTTAAAACTTATATACAAAAATCCTTATATATTTAATTATTAATATAACATAATTCTTGAATTTCCCTATACAAACACTTTAATAATTCCACTTCATTCTTGAACCATTAACTATGCTTCATCATCTTATTCCATAATAACACCTTTCTATAATATGAAATACGAATAATGAATTAATATTCATCAACCTAAATTTAATCATTCTTCTTAAATTTTTCAAAAACAATAATATTAGAACATCCCATACCTTTCATATGTCATTAATGGTCTCTTCATCAATAGAAGTATAATTGTTACTCATACCACCTTTCTGATTATCTTCATTAGATATCCCCCCATGACATAGATATTCATAATTCTTAGAATTTATACATTTAAAATTAATTCATTGATTATTCCTTAGGGAAAACATTATTCTCATCCATTGTATTAACAAAAAAAATTCATTTTTCCTCATCAATTACTTTATTATTTTTTTTGACACTTGAAACATTTTCCCATTCTATGGATACATTCACTTGGGTACTTCTTAATAAATTCTTGACATATAGGAAACTAAATCTTCTTTCCACCATGGTCTCCTCCACCCGAACTCTCAATGAACTCCATCTTTATCTTCTTTGGTGAGACCAAGAGTTAGTTTAGGTGCACATTGTTAATCATATATTATGATAAATGATTATGAATAATCACATTATCCCTCACTATAGTCATTATACCGCTTAGTTTCTCATTAACACATTGTCTATCACATTTGACATTAATCTAGTTCCTTTAAGTTATCTCCATTTACTAAAACCATAAACTATAGTGTGAGAAAAACTATTCATAGTGATAAAAATCATTATCATGAAAAATTATTTATAAGATGTATAAATCATGACACATTCATTTAAATCTAAGACACCTTATATTTAACCTATATCACCCATGATCATCATCTATTCAAATCATTTATTATGGTTTGTAAAGAATTTGTGATTTTCCAAAACATATCCCTGGTGTTAGAAAAAAAGCACAACAGAGAGAGAGAAAAAGGAGAAGATAGTAATTAAATATGTATTAAGCCTACTGTAAAGACACTACAATGAATTATATAATGAAATAAATTAGATTAATAAGAGATAGAGTTGTACTTACCTGGAGAAGACCACTCTCGCAAGCCCTTGGAAGAAACTTCCCAAAGACGATACCTACCAAAATCTAGCTGAAGTTAAAAAATAATTCATATCCCCTCCCCCATATAAATTACCCTCCTTAATAACCAACAATCCCAACCAACAATTTACAACTACCTCAACCTACTAAAAATTCAAAATACCATACTAATACTAGGTAGTTATTTTCTACTCCATAACATACACTGAAATCCCCACCTATTTTAATAATAATTATAGCCCACACTTCCCACCTATTCCTAACATTATCACCCACTTGAAAATATGCCCTTTTATCAAGGGGGATGTATATCTGAAATAATATTTCATTGTCTTCTTAGAATATGTTGAAATCTAGGGTAAAACTTATTGTTTATATTTCTATGTATGCACTTCTTAGAATCAACATAGGTTTTACACGAAATAATTTCTATAGAACACTTCTGTATTCTCATTTCTTGTTCACCTATCATAGACTATCCTCTCATACACTTTTCTTTATGGATATATTTCACCATTAAGCATCCATTTCCTCATTGGAAATATATTTTAGAAAGCTTTAAGGATGACACACTAGAGATTTTTTCATAATATTAGTATTTGAATAAACAAATCTACAAACCAAATACCATGATTTGAATTCATATTTCATTCATTTAGTGTGTATCACACCACATATTTTTAGCAAGTCATGCATATATTTTACTTATTTGGGTTTGATTCTTTCCATGGAAAAATGAATTCTATGTAGTAAAGAACAACATAAATAGAAGGCCTTTGGGATACCTAAATTAATGGAGTATCCATTAAAACTGAGGAATATGGATGTAGATGAAAAAAAAAATTCCTTGAATATCCAAAATATTAATCACTAACATTGAACCCTCAAACATAGCCCCACCAGCTGTAAAATTCTTCAATTTAAGAGCATATAGATCATAAAAAAGCCTCTATTCCTTGTATAGAACCGTATTCACATCCTTAATAATACCCCCCCAAATAAAAAACCATTGATTTGTTCGTATAATGAATCTACTCTAACAAAACATCCAAAACCAAGGTGTGTAATTGGTTGAATACCATAATGTAGGCATATATATTCCATCTCCACCCTACTATCTTCAAATTAAAAAAAAAATCATTCCTTTAGTGGTTGTTATGTGAAGTTATACTAACTCTAACTCTCCTAACTAATCACTATGCACTACAAAAGAAAAAAAAGATTCATGACAATCAGGTCAGTCATGAAAAACTACCACACATAAATTAGAGCTAACTAGAAAAAAACTCTCCAGGTATGATAGGTTCTTTCTAAATCAATGCTATCATGAAATTGAATTTCTAGTAAGTTTCAAAAATCTTGGGTCATTAGAAAAATTAGATAGACAATCATGTAAACCAACACTAGAAACTATGAACTCAACAAACTATTCTATCATGTATGACCTTCATAGAGTTTATAATAGTACTATACTTGGATCATGAATATCCTACCCCTCTTCATAAAAAATAGTTGATATGAAACATACAATCACTTCCTCACCTTATTACCACCAATTTACCTCTTCTGAAAAAACATTAAAATGGTATGGTGAAATATATTTTTCTCTATCAAATTTCCAATAAACTTTTGTACAACTACTTATAATAACACAGAGCTTGTATCCCACTTAAACATTAGTAATAGTTGTTCTTAGATCATCAACAAAATATCCCCTAGATTTTATGACAAAAGGAAAATGTAAAATAATAATATATAGTGCAATTACCTCCAATGTAAATGTTGTGTGGAGAGTAAAACCGACATTACAAAACAATGAAAATATAGTTCCCCTCCCTCTTGGAAACTAAATTTATCTATGTGAACTACTTCTTGGGTAAAGGTAGAATAATGATTAAATCTTTAGATCTATTTACTAAAGATTCTAGGAAGTTTATTCTCCCTCTAGCAATATACCCAGTTATCCCAGAACCATATAGATCAAATCTATCCCCTTCTAAAAGAAGTACATGAAACATCTCACCAGACTCTGCAATAGCCTTCACTTCAAAAATCCTCAAATAATCCATTTCATGAACACTTGACTGTGATGCATCCCCAATCACCTTATCACCACTATAGGGATGATAATCCTAAGGAATCAACACAGAGTATTCCCATGGTAGTGGGTATAAAGAAAATTATTTTGGTATAGATGAACTCAAAATAGTTACTACATCTTCTTCTACATATACCACTTCTAGCTATAAGTGACTAAAATAAATTTTCTCCTTAGACCCACTATCATTGAGCCTTACCTTTCCTTTCTAGGTACTTCACAAGAATACAGTTTCTTCCTTCACTACTTTAAAATAAGTTTTTCCTTGGATGGATTCATAAGAGTTCTCTATGTCCATTTCATCTCCATACCCTTGGGAACCAACTCCATAATATTACCCTCATTCTAGTGCCAAAGTGCATACAACAAAACAACAAGAACAACCATTTTTAAACACAAAATTGTGTTCAACCAGAAGTTGAGATTTGACAGCTAGTTTATCTCACTCCACCACATGAAACTCTTTCACATCTAGAGAAACACTCTGGCTTGCCTCTTCCTTAGTTAATAGTTCTAAAAATAAACATGTTACAAGCTCCTCCTTCATGAAGTACCTTATATGGTTATCCTTGATAGAACTCAGAACAATAACTTATTTCATTCTTTTTGGAATGAAAACAAATTTTTCCTCAATTACTCTCTTTTTTCCCAAAATACACCTGTTGACCTGTATATCCAGTAAAGCCTCCATCTGATCTAGAAAAATATCTAGCTTTCATTTCTGCCTATCTATCATAGTCTGTATATTAGAAAAATATATAGAAAATGTTTCAATATCCTTCATATTTATTTCTCAAATATATCTATGGTATTTCTCAAAAAAACATATAAAGGAGAAATAAATTTCCTCCAAATCCATTTTCAACATGACTCCTTATTCACCAAGCTTCAAGCATCCAACAAGGATTGTCCACATCAGTCATGAAACAACCTCCAGCCTCTACGATGCATCTTCAACAATGATTGTGAATTCATTTTGTTCCAACCACTACTCCAAATTAGTTACATGACCCCATATTCACAATGTTTGTTAGATTTGTTTTTCCCCCAAACAATGCATGACAACTACTCTGACCACTCAAACAAAAACCGGTAAAACTATCATCTTCAATGTTCATCTGATCCTCTCATTCCTACACTATGAACAATCTCAAATACATTATAATCCTTAAATAAATTTTTTTGAACTTATTTCATGATCACTATAATTTCATATCACAGCTACATTTAGGTTTCCAATGATGGCCTTTTTCCTCCCACAACATGCGCTGGAAAAATTATAACAACTTAAAAATTGATCGGCCAACACAGTTAGTCCTCCAACCTCACACACATTTCTAGAATGTCACACTGAAGAGTCAAAGTAGGGGATAAATAGTTTCTTATGGTTTATATAGTGTCGATCTTCCACTCATGTTGAGTTTCTATTTGAGGTCTTCTCCCAACATGAACGCTCCCTCTACAGTCCTCTCTCCCATGTGTTGTCCTTAGAAGAGTCACCAAATGTTAGTAAAAATGTACGATATAGATAGATAAAGAAAAAAATAGTCATCAACTCTGTATTAGGAATCCAGTATATATGCCACAAGGAATTATAGAAGTAACTAAAATAGAGGATAAAGAGATAGAGGTGGAGTTCCCTATAGAATACCACTCTCTTGGGGACTTTGGAACAACTTCCCAAAGTTGATGCCCACAAGAATCTATATAAAGTTTTAAAATTAGTTGTATCATGCTACAAAAATTCTTTTCCTTAATACCCCACCAGCCTAACCAAAAACTAATAACATTCCCAACCTACTAAAATTTTAAAATAAAAAACCGTCCCTATAAAATTATTATCTACTCTAGCACATACCCTGATAACCACACATCTTTGATAACACTGATAGCCCACACTACCCACTTATTCTTACCACTTGAGGAGTTTAAAACTAGGAGTGTAATAAGACTCATTTACTTGTACTAAGTAATGCTTGAGTCAAGCCCAAAATAACTATTTCAGAGTTATTACTCCTAGGTACATCTATACCAGAACAACATCAACTTGTAATATCCATATAGTGATCTAATTTCTTTGAAACCACTCACTCTATACTTTACCAAGATTCCATGATATTTTTCTATTCTTAGTATTTTCCATAGAATTATCCCAAGAATTATCACTAAAGTTTTCTAATCCTAGTTTCTAAAGTTTAACTAAACCTCTCATTTGATTACAAATATGAAAACCCACATTTTTACACGTATTATTACATGATTCTTAAATATAAATATCTATTCATACAAAACAAGTATCATAAAGTCCAATGTTGTAACACCCCGAGATTTTATAAGATATATTATTTTTAATTTATTTCATATCTTCTGTTGTATGCTTCACCATGATTATCTTGCGCTATACGCAACACCATATTAGCTTGCAGTATATGCAAAATTAATCTTGGATCATGTTACACACAATTTCAAGTTTGTTTGATAGTAGTTATTCTACGCAACATTGAGTGTATATATATATAAATATTCAATGTATAAATGAAATATGGTTGGATTTTGTTAAATGCAACGACAAAGGATTCATGCACTACACGCAACCCTGACTTGGCTTGCATTACACACAATCACGACCTTCCTCAATAGCGTATGTTGTACGCAATATCAGGTTTCACTAAACAATGATATATGGTTATAATATTATTATGGACTAGACGTTATGAATAGTATTAACTAAATTTTGAATTCTATAACATTATTATTTCATCTTACTCATTTTCTAGAACATGGTATGTGAACAAAATAAATTTTTCGGGTAAAATAATTATTTTTCAAAGAATGCAGTTTTGCCGCCTTTTAATGGCACACCCACATTAAATCTAGTTTTTGACATGTTTATAAGTTAAATTTTACAAAATAAACTTCTTATTTTGAATCATGATATAAAAATTTACATTGGATAAAGTTTTGATATTTTTTATGATAACTTTTATATTTTAATGAATAGTAAAAACACGCTATATTATAATTAAATAAAACTTTTTTAATCATAATAATTTATATGGTTAAATTATAATATTGAAAGGTTTTAAAGTATAAATAGAATATATTTTTACCATTTAATATAATTTATGTCATTAGAATTGATTTTATCTTGAATTCGTAGGATAAATCAATTCAATCTTTTGCAATGTTTTAACCAAAAACCCGTTTTCTTTCGACAACGGGATTAATTTTAATTTAATTTATGAAAATTTTGTGTATTGAATTTGGAAAAAATGGATTCCATATTTGGAATAAGTGGGTCCAAATTATGGTAATAAGCTACTTTTTATTTTTGGGCATTATGAATAGTAACAACGGTAAATTTTATTTACCATAGTTAAAGGTAAATCGGGTAATTAAGGGTAAATATAAGATTATAAAATTACCCTAAAACTTGCCAAAATCCTATTGGATGACTAAAAGTCGACCCATATCACCTAAGGGTAGGATTAGATTCATTTAATGGACTTTTTTCCATGAAAATAATTTAATTATTATTAAAACCAAAGAATGTGACAACATGTCACTTTCTTCAATCTTATAAGTATAATAATTATAATTTAGTGATAAAATTAATGAAACATCAAACATGAATAGTCTAAAGAAATATAATAAAATTATCTACATCAAAGGAATTTATTTATAATTTTTAAGGACTAAATAATTATCATTAATTATGACACAATAGTGATGTTGAAATTATTTTATTAATTAAAATATCTAATAAATGGTTTTAAAAATATTAAAATAAATATTATATGAACTATTTAATGTGCTCCACTAATTTTCTAGATACATATGACATTTTATTAATCTATTAAATCTTTTATTTTGAACATATATTCTGTATATATTTTATTTAAATTCCAATAAATGAATAATGTCAAAATTGACACTATTGTTATTTTATAAAAATAACATATTATAAAAATGTTTAAAAATAACAAAAATATTTAAAAAATATACATTAAAATTTATATGGTCGACAATGTCATAAAGTGTCAAATTATTGAAAATTCACAACACATATGTAATTATTTATAATAATTTGAAATTTAGAATATTATTATCACAAATAAAATTAAATTGATAAATAAGGATAAATCAAGTTGATAATGTTTAAAATTAATTCCTTACATGTCTAAATTTTATTGGTTGATGCGATTACAACCCTATCTCATCTAATATATGGATATGAGTCATTTTGGAAGTTTTTTAGTGGGGTTTGGATTTAATATAAACTAATATTTCTTATATTTCCAAAGGTGCCCCTCTCCTCCCTTATAAAAGGGAACCTCCTCCCTCTCTTCCTCACACCATTTTGAGCCTTGAAGATCGAGAAACCTCTTCCCATTTCACTTCCCCACTTCCTTATAAAACGTATAAAGGTTCTATTCTTCTCAAAAGACCAACCCTAGTGCCCTAAGAAGAAGTTTAAAGGAGGTGCGTCGAAGAAGAGGTAATCTCTTCTACCGATTATTTCAAGATTATTTCTTCTTCAACTTCTTCTTCTTTAGTTGTTTCATTATAAATTAATAACAAAAGTATCACTAATATACTAATATGTTATTATAAATATGAAGCAACCCCATTTCACCTTCTATCCATCCTACGAAAAACGAAATCACCGCGCGTGCGTACGTACAGAATACCATCTCCACGCCGTGGTGTAATATGTTTTTCCAACACCACCTTACTTGGATGGGTATAATGGTGTAAAGAATAACTATACATAGTTATTATAACATCATACTGATTCTGATATATTGTATCATCCACTCCAATTCAATTCAAAAATTATAGGAACTATATCATTGCTCGTGCGTACGTACTGACTACCGTCTCCACGACGTGATGAGATTAATTCTCAATGATTAACCATTCATGAATGATTATAAAGTATATATAACAAGTAATAATGAAATATATGACATAATAATGATACTGGATTTATGTATATATATTTGTATGTCATCCAATTAATTCCATTCAATTCAATGAGGAAACAAAAACAACGTTCATGCGTACGTACGGCCTACTGTCTCTATGAACGGTGTATTTCTTTCTATTTATCGATCTATTATATATATCTATATTCTGAATATATATTATATATAAATAATTTTTTATATTCTGTAATTAAGTAATCATGTTTTAAGTAATCATATGAATAATTACAAGTCAAAACACGGACGACAAATGAAACGATTTTAACCAAAGCGCTCTTTAACATGGAATTTACAAAAGAACGGGTAATATAAAGTCATAAGTGAACCATATATGAAATCATAACAATGAATATGATTCTTTAATAAATCAATGACATTATATAAATCATTATACAGGAGGTTCAGATACGTACGAAGCATATTGGACTTAAGGTAAGGGATAATTATTCCAATCTCATTCTTATCTGAGATTGTTTACTTGTAAGTATTTATTGGGGGTTATGTTTATTATCCATGTCCATATGCTCTCAAAATGTTTTCATCAAATGTTTACATTACTTCCATGTATGTTTAAGACATTTTTTCCCTTTTTCTTACTTTTATCACATCGTATGGAAGGAATATTTCTTTTGTTTACCATAGGAGGTACTTTTTGACTTTTTCGACAAAAGTACGAGGAGAATGTTATTTTCAACTTATACAGCATGAACTGATTTTTATGGATTGATAAAGCCTTATTTTCATGAATATACCTCCAAAATATTTCATGACTATTTTCAAAAAAATCCTTTTCTTTTAAAATTGCATGACATTTTGTGAAAAGAAAATGATTTTGAAGAAGAAAGGATATTTTCCTCAAGAATTAATTTCAACTGTTTTATTAAAACCATTTTCCATATAAGATGAAATTATTTCATATGTGTATGTTTCAAGTATAATGTCTCTATTATTTACATGGTTTCACTTTTCTTATGATGAAATGATATCCATTTGTTTTATATGGATTATGTTATGATGGAAAGATGTTTATGAAACCCATTTTATTCTTTGGGTTATGATGAATGATTTATGTTTATGTTGTGGCACAAGTAAGAATGATTACATTATGAGATGGGTGGGACCTATATATCCCTCCAATTAATTGGGTAAAGATTTATATCTCATGAGATAGACATGGCTGGAACGGTAAGTTAATCCTGTTCAGTGTTACAGGACTGAAACGAGGAGTAAACTCGATCCAGAAAGGGACTTTGTCCACTAAGATGGTCTTGGAAGCAATGCCTTGGCTACTATGGTAATCATAACATGTGATGAATGGTTGCCACAATTACATGTTTTATTCCCATTATATTTTATCATGGTTGATGTTCCTTTATGATATATTCCTTACGTACTTCCACGATTTATGTCTTTTCTCAAGATTTTGATGTTTAAATTCCATGTTCAAGTTTTTGCTTTCAAATGTTTATGGATTGTTTTATGTTCTATATGTTTTCCCTTACTGAGAATTTGAGCTCCCCCTTTTTATGTTTTATTTTCCCCAGGAAATAAAGAAAGGTTTTAGGTAAGCAAACAAAAAGGGGAAGATTGTTATGAGAGATGTTTAAGATCATTCAACATGATTAGATGTTTATATTCCGAGATTCCAAAGACACTAAACTATTACGGTCCTTGTGTGTCTATTTTTGTTATGTATTAAGTATTCCTCAAAAGTAATGTAATGTCCATGTACGTCAAGCTTCGGGCCTCTACAGTTGGTATCAGAGGAAAGGTTTAGTTAACCTTTGGAAACTAGGATGCGAAAATGTTAGTGAGATCCCTAGAGATATTTCTAAGGTATGTCTAGGTATGTCCCTAAGGATAAGTATACGTATAGGATATAGTCCTAGAACTACGGTAATGTTATTAGAATTTAACCTAAGATGTTAGATATTGCGGGTACTCCCCCTTTACTATGTTGTTTTCCCTAGCATGATTTTTGCCTCTCATAGAATTCTTTTTGTTTTTTAGTCAATGGAGGGAACTAGAAGGAAATCGGTTAACATTGAATCCAATGGACAAATTGGTGACAATGAGTAACAAAATTTCTTAATGCCTAGAGAGAAAGATATTGTGATTATGCCAAATCAGTCATTGCGATATATGATTTACAAGGTGAAATTTAGTGGTGTGCCTAATTCATCAAATAAGAGGAAGGTAGACTTTTATGCAAGTTCACATGTTGAGGAGCATAAAGAAAGGAAGATTGAGATTTCTAAATAAGGGAAGAAGAACCTCAAGGAATTCCTCAAATGGAGGGGAAAATGTTATCTGTGTGGAGAAAAGGGTCATAGAGTGACAGACTGTTATGGAGTTCAATGTCTTATATGTGAAGAACATGGGAATTACCTAACTCAATGCCCTGACCAAAAAAGATACTTCTAAATCAAGGAAGGACTTATTCCAGGACAATAATTGAAGATGATGGATTGAAGTGTTTATGTATTGGTATTCAAGAATAATGTTGTTGAGGAACTTTTATGGTGTATTAGAATATTTTTGTATTAGTCTACTGTAGTTTTCAGTAATTTTATGGTACCGGTAACCATGGAAAGTGATTGAGATATTTTTGGAAAAAAGATGATATGCGCATAATGAAGGGATAAGGAGAAAATGAAATGTTTGACAGTATTCATGAGCTCATGACTGATATAAGGAAATAGTTATATCATGGTTTGAGTATATAAAATTTTGGGGTTTTGGTATGTGGAAAGAGTTAACTTTTGACAGCACTGATGTTTTCACTAAGATTCAATGGGTATTCATTTTTTCAAGAGAATACATGATTAAGGCCTTAAAATTTTAGGAATGTGACCAACAAGACATATCTTATGATATATGGGGATCAACAATGGTATTAACATGCTTGTTATATGAAATCTCTGGTAATCATTTTCACTATAATATGAGAGTGGACTGCAGTATTATGGATTAGCCTAATGATTGGAATGGATTATGTTGGACATAAGTTAGTATTGTTTAAGGATATAAGTTTTTTCGATAATATTGATGGGATGTTTTAGTAATGTAGTTTTAGAAAAAGGACAACCTGCAGGATGGGCGACAACCTATCACATCGGACAAGGCTGTGGGAATCGAACCCACAACCGAAGTGCGACTGGCCTTTATCGCCTACCACTGGCCTATAGTGTAAAGACCCGCAAATTTCAAGGAAATTTTTTTCTTAATTTTCTTTGGAATTTTACAAGAACGCAGCTTCAGACGGCACCTGATTCCGAGGCCCGGTGTGCCCGGAATCAATTTCCGAAGTTTGGCTCGGGTACGTTCAGTGAACGGACGAGCGGGTTTTTCTATCTTTTGAACCGGTGCCCGGAATCGAATTCTGAGGGCACCGATGAAATCGCAGCGCCGGTATTTGCTTAGAAACGCCTCTTCCGGAGTTGCGTTTGCTCAGACGTGGTTTTTAAATTTTACGGCTTTAAGTCAGAAATAAAATAAAGTTTGTGCGACAACTTTATTTTATTTCACTTAAGCTGCTTGGAAGCCACTTGAAGTCACTTAAAGACGGCTTGAACTGAGTTGAACTGGATAGGATGCTATCCAGAAATATCCTACCCCTTGGTAGGATATTTGTGCGGTGGGACCCGCACGAGCCCCGCCGTTTCTTTCGCTAAGTAACGCACCCGCGAAAACCCGTCAAAGTAACTGAAAAGTCAACCGACGCGTTTTCTTTAATTCTTAACAGACCATTTAATTGGGCGGTTTATTTCGTGAATTAAATGGACTGTTTCTTCGTGAATTAAATGGGTCGTTTCTTTCGTTGAATTAATTCAACGAATTGATGGATCGTTTCTTAACCGGTTTCGTGTTGGCATGTTTATAAAATAAGACCAACATAAAAATCCTTGGAAAGGATTTGAGAGAATCTTCGTTCCTCCACCCTCTCCGCGAAGAACGCGAAGAACGCGAAGAACGCGAAGAACGCGAAGAACGCGAAGAACTCCGGCGAACGGAATTCGACGACGCACACCAAGATCTGCGACGTCGACGAGATCTACCCGCGACGTTCTTCGGCGACGTCTTTCTTCCGCGGCCGATCCTCGTTCGGCAACAAAGGTGAGAATCGGATCTTTTCTTCTCCCTTTTTAATTTCAATATCAACGGATTTAAACTAATTAAATCCGTTTGATCTTGATCCGGAGATTGGCGACGCGACGAGCGATTCCGCGACGACGCGGCGATCTCCATCTTCCGCGACGAGCAAATCCCGCGACGATCCCCCGTTCGGCAACGACAAGGTAAGGGATGTTGGAATTCTTTTTAAAATCCCGTGTTTATTCTTTTGAAATATAGAACCCGATCACGAAACAATTTTAATTTATTTAAAATTGTTGATTGGTTTCTTTCCTGTTTCTTCCGTTGATTTTGACTAACGCGGAGGGTGCGGGTCTAACGAACAAGACCCGGCAACCCTCCGTCGATCTTCCTTTGTGTGCGGATTTGGCGAGCGACGGCAAAAGCGCGACGCAAGGGCCATATGTTGATTCCGCAGTGGAGGACGCATCCCGGGAGGAACAACGGCGCAGACGGGAGGCAAATCGGGCCACCGGAGCATCTCCGGCGGCCCGCGGAAGGAGGCGGCGGCGCGGGTCGCCGGCGCGGCGGCGCCGGCGACCGGGGGCGGCGGCGCCCGGCGCGCCGCCGGAGGAGTCCGCCGCGGCCGAGCCGCGGCGGCGGCGAGCCGCCGGACCGCGTCCGCGGTCCGGCCTTCCAGCACGCGGCCCGCGCGGGCCGCGTTTTCTCCAAGCCGCGGGTTTGACCCGCGGCGGCAGCGCTTCGGCCGCTCGGCCGAAGCCGAGCCGGTCCGGTCGGCCGGGCCGCGCCCAGGCCGGACCGGACCCGGCCGAGCCGGTTCGGGCCGGGTCGGGCCGACCCGGTTCGGGCCGACCCGGTTCGGCCGACCCCAGGGGGGGGTTCGGGCCGGGTCGCCCCGGGCCCAGTACCCCCGTTTCGGGCCCTCTACGGTCTTTCGCCCATATCTTGGGCCTGGGACCTCCGTTTGACGAACCGTCAGCGGCTACGCGATCCTTGGATCGAGACGGTCGTTTCGGTATACTATACTCAAGGTTTCGGAAGACTTTGGGTTCGGCCGGGTTGGTTCGTACACGAAACCAACCGGGCCCTCGGAGCGGAAACGCTCATAACTTGAGCTACGGACGTCCGATCGACGTACCGTCAGCTGTGGTAGTTTCCTCTAAGTGAGACGGAACTTTTGGCATACTCCGCCCGAGGATCGGATACAGGCGGAGTACGGTCGGGTTGGTTTTGCCCTAAAAACCAACCGGGCCCCTGGGACGAAAATGCCAATAACTCTCAGACCGGGCGTCCGATTGACGCGCCGTCTGTCGCGTTGAGATCCTGTTGTCGATACGGAACTTTTGGATACATCAACTTCGGACTACGTGTCAGTTGATGTATCAGCCCCTCGGCTCGTGGAGCGGACCCTCCTAAACGAGCTCGCTACGTGCGGGAACCCTAGCGCTGGCTGTGACCTCGACGACAGAGCAGAGATCCTCCGTGGACTGCGACGACGGCAGAGCAGAGATCCTCCGTGGACTGCGACGACGGCAGAGCAGAGATCCTTCGTGGACTGCGGCGACGACTGTGCAGAGATCCTCAGTGGACTGCGTCGACTACTGCACTCAGCGATCCCACGTGGATCAGTGCTTCAGGTTCTGTGTGAGCCCGATCCTCCGTGGGTCCTTACTACCGGTTCTGTGTGAGCCACTGCCTACAGGTTCTGTGTGAGCCCGATCCTACGTGGGTCTTTTTGCGGGGGTTAGTACCTATCGATCCTTCGTGGGTCCGACGACTGAGACGGATCAGTGATCGTCTTTGACGTCATCTGAAAAAGTATACCTGGTTGAGCTGAATCTTATGTTACTCTCCTTTGTGGATTGTGTTGAACCATCCTTTGTGGATTTACTGTTTACTCTCCTTTGTGGATTTGGGTCTTGCTTTCCTTTGTGGATTGAGTTGTTCTTGAGCTCGTGAGCAGAGCTAGAATTGGGGACTTAGGTATATGTATGGGCATATACCTAAGTCGAGTCAGATGTTACTTCGTGATTGCATCTTTCTTTTGTGCTATATCCTTTGTGGATTTCGAGAGACCTTCGGGGGTCTCGGGGTCCTTACTGAGTAGTTGTACTCACCCCTGCACGGGCTATGCCCGCACCTTGTTGTGTTGGTTGCAGACGACGGACAGCGCTGATCACGGTTGGGGCGTGGAGCAGGACGGTACCTGGAGGTGGACCACTGGGCGGGACGTGCTCGGAGCGGACGTGGGACCCGAGGAGCCTGGAGGCTATCTGTACCCACCCTTCAGGTGGGATTGCCAGTGGACGACACGAGGCCGCCGTCTTTTCTTCAGTTGCTGTTCTTTTTCTTTTCAGTTGTACTTTACAGTTGGGCTTGTATTTCCGGCCCCTTTACTTTTCTGCACTTTACTTTCCGCTTGCTGACTCTGTGTGGTTGTTACTTATAAAGGCAATGCCTTCCCTGTTTACTGGGATTTTACGCCTTGGTGCTAGTCGCCAGCCCCTGGCCTATGGAAGGCGGGCTTGGGGTAGTCACGGCACGGGCCCCGAGGACGGGTCGTGACAAATTGGTATCAGAGGCGGTCGGTTCTACCGCAGACTCTGATCGTCCTTTCTTTCTATGTGAAGCAATAGTGTTTAGTGTATTGAGTGTGGTTATCAGTTCAGGGAGCCCAGTGTTGGTGCGGCGGCCGACGTATCCGTACACCAGGACCCTGACTCCTGATTTCCGACTTAATGCATGAAAACATTGATTGCGTGTGTGTTTCAAGTTTTCTTTGTGATTACTTATGTCAGCTCACCGGGTATACTGATCTGCTTTATGAAAGTCTCAAGTTTTCCTTGTGATTACTTGTGCCAGCTCACCAGGTATACTGTTCTGACTGTGGTGCTCTTGTTCTCCTTTTTAGGATGGCCCCGCGACGACTGCCAGCTAGGGTTCCGAGTGTAGGGCGCGATGGCAGCCCACCGAGCGACGAGGCCTCGGTGCAGGGCCCTTTGCCAGCAGTGGCACCGGCGGTAGCCTTACCCGCCGAGCCACCGATGCTTCCAGTACCAGACGCTGACGATGCACGTCGCCTCAGGGCACTGCACGAGTTTCAGAGCCAGCGACCGCCCAGGTTTCGCGGTGAGGCGGACCCCCAGGCCGCCGAGGACTGGCTAGAGGCGGTGGTACGGATCTTCAGGCTAGTGAGGACACCAGCGGATCTCATGGTGATCCTCGCAGCGAGCCTCCTGCAGGCGGCGGCAGGACGATGGTGGAGCCTGATGCTCCAGGTTCACGATGAGGCATCCCTGCTCTGGACGGACTTCGAGAGCCTCTTCCGCTCTGAGTTCGTCCCGGCCACCCTCCGAGCGGTGCGCATCCAGGAGCTTCTCCAGCTGCGCCAGGGCAGCATGACGGTCGCTCAGTATGCGGCGAGGTTCACGGACCTATCTCGCTACTCGACCGACATGGTACGGGACCCCTTCTTCCGGGCCCGGACCTTCGAGCAGGGCTTGCGACAGGAGATTCGTGCGTCGCTGATCTCCCTCAGCATTCCGACCCAGGCGGGAGTACTGGAGCGAGCCCTCCTGATCGAGAGCTTCCTGGCAGAGCCTTCTTCAGCGGCGAGACCTAGCGCAGGGCGGCAGGTAGCTGAGTCATCGGCAGCTGGTAGCCGACGGATGACTCACGGGTCCAGGCAGACCAGAACCCCTCGCAGACGGCCTCAGGACACCAGCTCAGCGGTGCGAGGCACACAGCGGAGTGCCAGCCTTTCGAGAGGCAGGTTGTGCTACTCTTGCGGCGGGCAGGGTCACATGGCTCGTGACTGCCCGACTCGCCGATCAGAGGAGCAGCAGACGGTGGAGGGGCCACCCAGGCAGAGGCAGAGGGTCGACCGTGGCGGTCCGCAGGGAGGAGGCGGACGAGGCCGAGGAGCTGGCCGAGCAGCGGGTGGTGGGCGACGCTTTCAGGCTCTACCCCCACCACCACCAGGAGGGCCACCTCGACCACAGGGAGCTGGCGGGCAGGGACAGGCCCAGCTCCAGGCAGTGGAGGCCTACGACCCCGACTTGCCAGAGATGATTCGAGGTACGATCTGTGTCTATTCCACCCTTGCTGCAGTACTTATAGACACAGGAGCGAGTCACTCTTTCATAGCCTCTGCCCTTGTTCGGAGCTCGGAGATTCCGACTGAGCCGTTGGCTCGATCCTTACGGCTAGAGACTCCTACGGGAGCAGACTCGACGATTACGCACTGGTGCCGGCAGTGTGAGCTTACTCTAGGAGGCGAGAGCTTCGGCTGGGATCTCCTTGTAGCGGCGTCGAGGCCTTACGACGTCATCTTGGGCATGGATTGGCTATCCACGGTTCATGCCCAGATCGACTGTTTTAGGCGCAAGGTACGATGTGTTCGTACCGACGGGAGCAGGTTTACCTTCACCGGCGAGAAGGGAACCTTTGCAGCACAGGATGGACTTCCGCGGAGGAGAGTGCAGCCCATCTCACATCAGTTGGCTAGCCTCATCCTAGGAGCAGTGGACGTGCGGAGTCCGGCTTTTCCTGCAGTGGTGGACCAGTACGTGGACGTCTTTCCCGACGACGTTCCAGGGCTACCTCCTCGTAGAGGGGTAGACTTTTACATCGACTTGTACCCCGGGACAGCCCCGATATCTACTCCAGCATATCGGATGGCCCCCGCCGAGCTTCGAGAGCTGCGGGTACAGTTGGAGGACTTGCAGAGCAAGGGGTTTATCCGACCCAGTGTTTCACCCTGGGCTTCCCCGATTTTGTTCGCCAAAAAGGCGGACGGGAACTTGCGACTTTGTGTCGACTATCGTCGCCTGAACCAGGTGACAGTGAGGAACAAGTATCCGCTGCCACGGATTGATGACCTCTTCGATCAGCTCAAGGGAGCGCGGTGGTTCTCGAAGATAGACCTCCGGTCAGGCTATCATCAGCTCAGAGTTCGAGACGAGGACGTGCAGAAGACGGCCTTCAGGTGTCGGTATGGCCATTATGAGTTCTTGGTTATGCCGTTCGGCGTAACCAATGCTCCAGCGGTGTTCATGAGCCTCATGAACAGGATCTTCCAGCCATACCTCGACCGATTTGTCGTTGTCTTCATTGACGACATTTTGGTATACTCGACGACTGAGGAGGAGCATGCCTACCACCTGCGAGTTGTGCTAGACACACTCCGAGAGCACCAGCTTTATGGCAAGCTCTCAAAATGCCAGTTCTGGTTACGTGAGGTCCATTTCTTGGGGCACGTCATTTCTGAGGCGGGAGTTGCAGTGGATCCCGCGAAGATCGAGGCAGTGCTAGCTTGGGAGCCACCCAAGAGCGTGACAGAGGTGCGGAGCTTCTTGGGCCTAGCGGGATACTATCGGAGATTCGTGCCAGACTTCTCCAGAGTTGCAGCACCACTCTCAGCCTTGACGAAGAAGGGGAAACCCTTCGTGTGGTCAGACAGATGTCAGCAGAGCTTCCAGGAGCTGAGACAGAGATTGACCAGCGCACCTATCTTGAGGTTGCCTGAGGAGGGAGTTGGGTACGTAGTTTACTGCGACGCATCAGGGACTGGACTCGGGTGCGTCCTGATGCAGGAGCGGGCCGTGATCGCCTACGGATCACGTCAGTTGAGGCCGCATGAGCAGAACTACGCCACTCATGACCTGGAGTTAGCAGCAGTGGTCTTCGCTCTGAAGACTTGGCGGCACTATCTGATGGGCGAGCGCTTCACAGTCTTTTCTGACCACCAGAGTCTTAGGTATATCTTCTCTCAGAAGGACCTGAACCTGAGACAGCGGAGATGGCTTGAGTTCCTCCAGGACTATGACTTTGAGATAGTCTATACTCCTGGGAAGGGGAACGTGGTAGCCGATGCCCTCAGCAGGAGGACGGGCATTCAGCTACTTGAGGAGGCGACGGAGCAGCTAGCCTCCTTGCAGATATCCTTCGTGGATAGAGACGGAGCAGCCTTTCTTCAGTCTCTCACAGTCTCTCCTCCACTTCTACAGCGGGTCAGAGAGGCTCAGCGTGGGGACGCTGACTGTGAGACCCGGCGTGCACTGATATCCTCAGGTCAGGCGCCTGATGGTTTCTCCCTTGGAGCAGAGCACGACATCCTTTTCAGAGGACGTACCTTCGTACCAGTCGCTTTACGAGAGGAGGTGCTGAGAGAGTTTCACACTTCTCCCTTGGCGGTACATCCCGGAGTGGCGAAGATGTACCAGGATCTCAGGCGACAGCACTGGTGGCCGGGTATGAAGAAAGCTGTGGCAGAGTTCGTTTCACGATGCCTCACCTGCCAGCAGGTGAAGGCTGAGCATCAGGTACCAGCAGGCTTGGTACAGCCCTTGGAGGTCCCGGAGTGGAAGTGGGACGGCATATCTATGGACTTCGTGACTGGACTTCCACGCACTTCCAGAGGTCACGACTCCATTTGGGTGATTGTCGACCGACTCACCAAGTCGGCACACTTCTTACCCATCAGAGAGCAGGGCTCAGTAGAGAGCTTGGGACGTCTTTACGTCCAGGAGATCGTACGGCTTCACGGTGTGCCATCGTCTATCGTCTCCGATCGAGATGCTCGTTTCACTTCCAGGCTTTGGAAGGGGTTGCAGGAGGCGTTCGGGACGCGGCTCCATCTGAGCACAGCCTTCCACCCTCAGACGGATGGTCAGACGGAGAGGACCATACAGACACTCGAGGACATGCTCCGTGCATGTGTTCTCGACTTTGGTCGCAGCTGGGAGGACCACCTACCCTTGGTGGAGTTTGCGTACAACAACAGCTACCACTCCACCATCGGGATGGCACCATACGAGGCGTTGTACGGCAGACCCTGCAGATCACCGTTGTGCTGGACAGACCCTGGGGAGTCAGCACTCGTGGGACCAGAGATGGTCCGAGCCACGACAGAGAAGGTCCAAATCATCCAGGAGAGGATGAGGACAGCTCAGAGCCGGCAGAAGTCATATGCTGACAGGAGGCGGAGGCCACTAGAGTTCGAGGATGGCGACCACGTCTTTTTGCGTGTCTCACCTCGACGTGGTTTACGGAGATTTGGCCGAGGCGGCAAGCTGTCTCCCCGCTTCATCGGGCCTTTCCAGGTCCTCAGCAGGATAGGAGAGGTGGCTTATCGCCTGGCTCTACCACCTCAGTTGCACCGGGTGCATGACGTCTTCCACGTGTCTCAGCTGAGGAGATACGTGCACGACCCGACGCACATCATCGACTTTGGGGAGCTGGACGTGGACGATGGGGCGACTTTTGCGGAGGTTCCAGTGGAGATCGAGGATCGACAGGAGCGGGTCCTACGTGGGCGGTCGATTCCTCTTGTGCGCGTCAGATGGCAGCACGGGAACCTCCAGGAGAGCACTTGGGAGCGGGAGGCTCAGATGCGTGCTCAGTACCCCCATTTGTTCCCCTAGTTTTGATGTATCTTTACGGGGACGTAAAGCCCTGAGGTGGGAGTAATGTAAAGACCCGCAAATTTCAAGGAAATTTTTTTCTTAATTTTCTTTGGAATTTTACAAGAACGCAGCTTCAGACGGCACCTGATTCCGAGGCCCGGTGTGCCCGGAATCAATTTCCGAAGTTTGGCTCGGGTACGTTCAGTGAACGGACGAGCGGGTTTTTCTATCTTTTGAACCGGTGCCCGGAATCGAATTCTGAGGGCACCGATGAAATCGCAGCGCCGGTATTTGCTTAGAAACGCCTCTTCCGGAGTTGCGTTTGCTCAGACGTGGTTTTTAAATTTTACGGCTTTAAGTCAGAAATAAAATAAAGTTTGTGCGACAACTTTATTTTATTTCACTTAAGCTGCTTGGAAGCCACTTGAAGTCACTTAAAGACGGCTTGAACTGAGTTGAACTGGATAGGATGCTATCCAGAAATATCCTACCCCTTGGTAGGATATTTGTGCGGTGGGACCCGCACGAGCCCCGCCGTTTCTTTCGCTAAGTAACGCACCCGCGAAAACCCGTCAAAGTAACTGAAAAGTCAACCGACGCGTTTTCTTTAATTCTTAACAGACCATTTAATTGGGCGGTTTATTTCGTGAATTAAATGGACTGTTTCTTCGTGAATTAAATGGGTCGTTTCTTTCGTTGAATTAATTCAACGAATTGATGGATCGTTTCTTAACCGGTTTCGTGTTGGCATGTTTATAAAATAAGACCAACATAAAAATCCTTGGAAAGGATTTGAGAGAATCTTCGTTCCTCCACCCTCTCCGCGAAGAACGCGAAGAACGCGAAGAACGCGAAGAACGCGAAGAACGCGAAGAACTCCGGCGAACGGAATTCGACGACGCACACCAAGATCTGCGACGTCGACGAGATCTACCCGCGACGTTCTTCGGCGACGTCTTTCTTCCGCGGCCGATCCTCGTTCGGCAACAAAGGTGAGAATCGGATCTTTTCTTCTCCCTTTTTAATTTCAATATCAACGGATTTAAACTAATTAAATCCGTTTGATCTTGATCCGGAGATTGGCGACGCGACGAGCGATTCCGCGACGACGCGGCGATCTCCATCTTCCGCGACGAGCAAATCCCGCGACGATCCCCCGTTCGGCAACGACAAGGTAAGGGATGTTGGAATTCTTTTTAAAATCCCGTGTTTATTCTTTTGAAATATAGAACCCGATCACGAAACAATTTTAATTTATTTAAAATTGTTGATTGGTTTCTTTCCTGTTTCTTCCGTTGATTTTGACTAACGCGGAGGGTGCGGGTCTAACGAACAAGACCCGGCAACCCTCCGTCGATCTTCCTTTGTGTGCGGATTTGGCGAGCGACGGCAAAAGCGCGACGCAAGGGCCATATGTTGATTCCGCAGTGGAGGACGCATCCCGGGAGGAACAACGGCGCAGACGGGAGGCAAATCGGGCCACCGGAGCATCTCCGGCGGCCCGCGGAAGGAGGCGGCGGCGCGGGTCGCCGGCGCGGCGGCGCCGGCGACCGGGGGCGGCGGCGCCCGGCGCGCCGCCGGAGGAGTCCGCCGCGGCCGAGCCGCGGCGGCGGCGAGCCGCCGGACCGCGTCCGCGGTCCGGCCTTCCAGCACGCGGCCCGCGCGGGCCGCGTTTTCTCCAAGCCGCGGGTTTGACCCGCGGCGGCAGCGCTTCGGCCGCTCGGCCGAAGCCGAGCCGGTCCGGTCGGCCGGGCCGCGCCCAGGCCGGACCGGACCCGGCCGAGCCGGTTCGGGCCGGGTCGGGCCGACCCGGTTCGGGCCGACCCGGTTCGGCCGACCCCAGGGGGGGGTTCGGGCCGGGTCGCCCCGGGCCCAGTACCCCCGTTTCGGGCCCTCTACGGTCTTTCGCCCATATCTTGGGCCTGGGACCTCCGTTTGACGAACCGTCAGCGGCTACGCGATCCTTGGATCGAGACGGTCGTTTCGGTATACTATACTCAAGGTTTCGGAAGACTTTGGGTTCGGCCGGGTTGGTTCGTACACGAAACCAACCGGGCCCTCGGAGCGGAAACGCTCATAACTTGAGCTACGGACGTCCGATCGACGTACCGTCAGCTGTGGTAGTTTCCTCTAAGTGAGACGGAACTTTTGGCATACTCCGCCCGAGGATCGGATACAGGCGGAGTACGGTCGGGTTGGTTTTGCCCTAAAAACCAACCGGGCCCCTGGGACGAAAATGCCAATAACTCTCAGACCGGGCGTCCGATTGACGCGCCGTCTGTCGCGTTGAGATCCTGTTGTCGATACGGAACTTTTGGATACATCAACTTCGGACTACGTGTCAGTTGATGTATCAGCCCCTCGGCTCGTGGAGCGGACCCTCCTAAACGAGCTCGCTACGTGCGGGAACCCTAGCGCTGGCTGTGACCTCGACGACAGAGCAGAGATCCTCCGTGGACTGCGACGACGGCAGAGCAGAGATCCTCCGTGGACTGCGACGACGGCAGAGCAGAGATCCTTCGTGGACTGCGGCGACGACTGTGCAGAGATCCTCAGTGGACTGCGTCGACTACTGCACTCAGCGATCCCACGTGGATCAGTGCTTCAGGTTCTGTGTGAGCCCGATCCTCCGTGGGTCCTTACTACCGGTTCTGTGTGAGCCACTGCCTACAGGTTCTGTGTGAGCCCGATCCTACGTGGGTCTTTTTGCGGGGGTTAGTACCTATCGATCCTTCGTGGGTCCGACGACTGAGACGGATCAGTGATCGTCTTTGACGTCATCTGAAAAAGTATACCTGGTTGAGCTGAATCTTATGTTACTCTCCTTTGTGGATTGTGTTGAACCATCCTTTGTGGATTTACTGTTTACTCTCCTTTGTGGATTTGGGTCTTGCTTTCCTTTGTGGATTGAGTTGTTCTTGAGCTCGTGAGCAGAGCTAGAATTGGGGACTTAGGTATATGTATGGGCATATACCTAAGTCGAGTCAGATGTTACTTCGTGATTGCATCTTTCTTTTGTGCTATATCCTTTGTGGATTTCGAGAGACCTTCGGGGGTCTCGGGGTCCTTACTGAGTAGTTGTACTCACCCCTGCACGGGCTATGCCCGCACCTTGTTGTGTTGGTTGCAGACGACGGACAGCGCTGATCACGGTTGGGGCGTGGAGCAGGACGGTACCTGGAGGTGGACCACTGGGCGGGACGTGCTCGGAGCGGACGTGGGACCCGAGGAGCCTGGAGGCTATCTGTACCCACCCTTCAGGTGGGATTGCCAGTGGACGACACGAGGCCGCCGTCTTTTCTTCAGTTGCTGTTCTTTTTCTTTTCAGTTGTACTTTACAGTTGGGCTTGTATTTCCGGCCCCTTTACTTTTCTGCACTTTACTTTCCGCTTGCTGACTCTGTGTGGTTGTTACTTATAAAGGCAATGCCTTCCCTGTTTACTGGGATTTTACGCCTTGGTGCTAGTCGCCAGCCCCTGGCCTATGGAAGGCGGGCTTGGGGTAGTCACGGCACGGGCCCCGAGGACGGGTCGTGACATATAGGAAGTCCCTGTTTAGTATAAACTAGTTTTATTATATTAAGCAGTATGATATATGAAGTATAAGTCCATTTTAGGAACCGTATATGATTAATCTCACTATAGATGGACTTATGTATTTTTGATAACTTTTATAACCTTTTGTTTGAGATAGATGGAATGACCCATCATTCTATCACATGATCTGCTAACACTTCATGAATGACAAATTCAACTTCATTTCTTTAAGAGATGAAGTGGAAAATTTCCAAAGAACGACCAATGGTGAGACTATACCAAAATCACGAAAGTATTTATTCTAATTCCAATTTCATCAACTTTAGGGAAATGATCTTGAAAACCAAAAATGTTTTCCTAGTGCCCTTATATCCGATGAATCAAATGGTACCTTAGATCATCACAAATCTATGGCTTTGTGATTGATGGCTTTTTCATAGCCATGTTCTCTACCACTCTCCATCAGAACTTGATGGTTATATTTTTCTTCCATATCCATATTTTCACCTATGTTCTCCTATATGTAAACCCAGTGATTAGTTTCTTTGGGTAATCATTACATTTCATACTTTAGTTTTAAAAATTAGGTTTTTGGTATTTCCTTTTTACGATGTGGGTTTCTACTAAAGAAACATTCAAGTATTAAACCATTTATAACCCCGACGAATTTCGAGGGCGAAATTCATTTTAAGGGGGGTAGAATGTAACACCCCGAGATTTTATAAGATATATTATTTTTAATTTATTTCATATCTTCTGTTGTACGCTACTCCAAGATTATCTTGCACTATACACAACACCGTATTAGCTTGCTGTATACGCAAAACTAATCTTGGATCGTGTTACACACAATTTCAAGTATGTTTGATATTAGTTATTCTACGCAACATTGAGTGTATATATATATATTCAATGTATAAATGATATATGGTTGGATTTTGTTAAACGCAATGACAAAGGAGTCATCCACTATACGCAACCCTGACTTGGCTTGCATTACACGCAATCACGACCTTCCTCGACAGCGTGTATTGTACGCAATATCATGTTTCACTAAACAATGATATATGGTTATAATATTATTATGAACTAGCCATTATGAATAGTAATAACTAAAATTTGAATTTTATAACATTATTATTTCATCTTACTCATTTTCTAGAACATGGTATATGAACAAAATAAATTTTTCGGGTAAAATAAGTATATTTCAAAAAATGCAGTTTTGCCGCCTTTTAATGGGACACCCACATTAAATATAGTTTTTCACATGTTTATAAGTTCAATTTTACAAAATAAACTTCTTCCTTTGAATCAGGATATAAAAATTTACATTGTATAATGTTTTGATATTTTTTCTGATAACTTTCATATTTTAATGAATAGTAAAAACACGCTATATTTTAATTAAAAACAACTTTTTTCATCGTAATATTTTATATGGTTAAATTATAATATTGAATGGTTTTAAAGTATAAATAGACTATATTTTTACCATTTAATATAATTTATGTCATTAGAATTGATTTTACCTTGAATTCGTAGGTTAAATCAATTCAATCTTTTGCAATGTTTTAACCAAAAACACGTTTTCTTTCGACAACGAGATTAATTTTAATTTAATTTCTGAAACTTTTGTGTATTGAATTTGCAAAAATGGATTCCATATTTGGAATCAGTGGGTCCAAATTATGTTAATAACCTAATTTTTATTTTTGGGCATTATGAATAGTAACTACGGTAAATTTATTTACCATAGTTAAAGGTAAATCGGGTAATTAAGGGTAAATATAAGATTATAAAATTACCCTAACACCTGCAAAAATCATATTAGATGACTAAAAGTTGACCCATATCACCTAAGGATCATATTAGATTCATTTAATGGACTTTTTGCTAAGAAAATAATTTTATTATTATTAAAATCAAAGAATGTGACAACATGTCCTTTCTTAACTCTTATAAGTATAATAATTTTAATTTAGTGATAAACTTAATGAAACGTCGAACATGAATAGTCTAAAGAAAGATAATAAAATTATCTACATCAAAGGAATTTATTTATAATTTTTAGTGACTAAACAATTATCATTAATTATGACACCATAGTGATGTTGAAATTATTTTATTAATTAAAATATCAAATAAATGGTTTTAAAAATATTAAAATAAAGATTATATGACTATTTAATGTGTGCCACTAATTTTATAGATACATATGACATTTTATGAATCTATTAATGCTTTTATTTCGAACATATATTCTTTATATATTTTATTTAAATTCAAATAAATGAATAGTGTCAAAATTGACACTATTGTTATTTTATAAAAATAACATATTATAAAATTGTTTAAAAATCACAAAAATATTTAAAAATTATAAATTAAAATTTATATGGTCTAAAATGTCATAAAGTTTCAAATTATAGAAAATTCACAACACATATGTAATTATTTATAATAATTTAAAATTTAGAATATTATTACCACAAATAAAATTAAATTGATAAATAAGGATAAATCAAGTTGATAATGTTTAAAATAAATTCCTAACATGAATAAATTTTATTTATTGATTAGATTACAACCCTATCTCATCTAATATTCTGATATGAGTCATTTTGGAAGTTTTTAAGCGGGGTTGGGATTTAATATATACTAATATTTCTTATATTTTCAAAGGTGCCCCTCTCCTCCCTTATAAAAGGGCACCTCCTCCTACTCTTCCTCACACCATTTGAGCCTCGAAGCTTGGCCAACCTCTATCCATTTCACTTCCCCACTTCCCTATAAACCTTATAGAGGTACTGTTCCTCTCAAAAGACCATCCCTAGTGCCTTAAGAAGTAGTTTAAAGGAGGTGTGTCGAAGAAGAGGTAATCTCTTCTACTGATTATTTCAAGATTATTTCTTATTCTACTTATTCTTCTTTAGTTGTTTCATTATAAAGTAATAACATCAGTATCAATAATATACTGATATGTTATTATAAATATGAAACAACACCATTTCACATTCTATCCATCCTACGGAAAACGAAATCACCGTGCGTGCGTATGTACGGAATATCGTCTCCACGCCGTGGTGTAATCTGTTTTTCCAGCACCACCTTACTTGGATGGGTATAATGGTGTAAAGAATAACTATACATAGTTATTATAACATCATACTGATTCTGATATATTGTATCATCCACTCCAATTCAATTCAATAACTATAGGAATGATATCATCGCTCGTGTGTACGTACGAACTACCGTCTCCACGACGCGATGAGATTCATTCTCAATGATTAACGATTCATGAATGATTATAAAGTATATATAATAAGTAATCATGAAATATATGACAAAATAATGATACTGGATTTATGTATATATATATGTATATCATCCAACTAATTCCATTCAATTCAACGAGGAAACGAAAACAACGTTCATGCGTACGTACGACCTACCATCTCCATGAACGGTGTATTTCTTTCCATTTATCGATCTATTATATATATCTATATTCTGAAAATATATTATATATAAATCATGTTTTATATTATGAAATTATGTAATCATGATCTATGTAATCATATGAATAATTACATGTCAAAACACGGACGACAAATGAAAGGATTTTACCCAAAACGCTCTTTAACATGGAATTTACAAAGAACGGGTAATATAAAGTCATAAGTGAACCATATATGATATCATAACAATGAATATGATTCTGTAATAAGTCAATGACATTATTTAAATCATTATACATGAGCTTCGGATATGTACGAAGCATGTCAGACCTAAGGTAAGGGATAATTATTCCAATCTCATTCTTATCAGAGATTGTTTACTCGTAAGTATTTATTGGGGGTTATGTTTATTATCCATGTCCATATGCTCTCAAATTTTTTTCATAAAATGTTTAATTTCCTTCCATGTATTTTTAAGACATTATTACCCTTTTCTTACTTTTAGCACATCGTATTGAAGGAATCTTTCTTTTTTTTACCATACGAGGTACGTTTTGACTTTTCCAACAAAAGTACAAGGAGAATGTTATTTTTAACTTATACAGCGTGAACGGATTTTTACGGATTTATAAAGCCTTATTATCATTAATCTACCTCAAAAATATTTCATGACTATTTTCAACAAAATCATTTTCTTTTAAAATTGCATGACATTTTGTGAAAAGAAAATGATTTTGAAGAAGAAAGAATATTTTCCTCAAGAATTCATTTCAACTGTTTTATTAAAACCATTTTCCATCTAAGATGACATTATTTCATATGTTTATGTTTCAAGTATAATGTCTCTATTATTTACATGGTTTCACTTTTATTATGATGTAATGATATCCATTTGTTTTATATGGATTATGTTATGATGGAATGATGTTTATGAAACCCATTTTATTCTTTGGGTTATGATGAATGATTTATGTTTATGTTGTGGCACAAGTAATAATGATTTCATTATGAGATGGGTGGGACCTATATCTCCCTCCAATGCATTGGGTAAAGATTTATATCTCATGAGATAGTCATGGCTGGAAGGGTAAGTAAATCCGGTTCAGTGTTACAGGACTAAAACGAGGAGTGAACTCGATTCAGAATGGGACTTTGTCCACTAAGATGGTCTTGGCAGCAATTCCTTGGCTACTATGGAAATCAAAACATGTGATGAATGGTTTCCACAATTACATGTTTTATTCCCAATATATTTTATCATGTTTGATGTTCTATTATGATATATTCCTTACATACTTCCACGATTTATGTCTTTGCTCAAGATTTTGATGTTTAAATTTCATGTTCAAGTTTTTGATTTCAAATGTTTATAGATTGTTTTATGTTCTCTATGTTTGACCTTACTGATCATTTGAGCTGACCTTTTTTATGTTTTATTTTCCCCAGGAAATAAAGAAAGGTTTTAGGTAAGTAAATGAAAAGGGTAAGATCGTTATGGGAGATGTTGAAGATCATTAAACATGATTAGATGATTATATTCCGAGTTTCCAAAGACACTAAACTATTATGGTCATTGTGTGTCTGTTTCTGTTATGTATTAAGTATTCCGCAAAAGTAATTTAATGTCCATGTATGTCAAGCTTCGGGCCTCTACAAATGTATTTGGAAAATTGGGTTCATTTTACATCAAAAGGAACTCAAAACATGAAATACATATTTTCCCCCATAAGTAGATCATAAAGTCCATTTTATCTCCTAAAATTGCATGAGATAACCTTGGGAATATATAAAAAAATCGGTGAGCTAAAAATCCCAGTATATGAATAAACATAATAATGAAACATAACATGCAGGTAAAATGTGTAACATAATATCATAAAAGATAAGGATCATGAGTATTCTCATGGAATCATAACCTAATGAACATGGTTTCATAATATCATGATATCATATGAAATTTGATATAAAAACAAAAAATAAAATATATACAAGTTAATTCTAACATCCTAGACAATATTACATCATGGGAAAATTCCCATAACAGATTAGGTTTTCTCCCTAATCCCATACATGATGTCTCATGAGACTAAAACACTACCCAATGGATTGGAGTTCTATTTTGGTGCACCCATCATAACATGTTCATGATCTATGTGTTCCACATAAAAGAAATCAATCATAGAGAATAACATAATAATCACCCATGGAAAGAAAATGGGTTTCATAATCACGCTTTATATCATATTCAAAGGAAATGTCATAATGATGATATTTGAGAAATGCACATAAGGAATGCATTACCCTGTCAAAGTAAGGGAGAATAATCTAGGTGTATATGTGAGAGATATATATAAAATAATTTATAAGATACCCATAACATAAAATTTTGTTGTAATTTATTAAAATAATTTTATAATTAATAAAAACATTATTTGGGAAAATAAAATTTTCACTTCGAGTAACTTTAATGGATGTCATATTAGATAAGAAATTATTTTGAAAGATCTACTTGAACATTTATTGTGGAAAATATCCTTTCACTTTTGAAAATAATTATTTAAATTCTAAAACATTCTCAAATATTAAAGAATTCATTTTTTGTAAATAATGTTTGAAACATAAAAAAGAATATTTAAAACACTGAGTGGTCATGATGGTGGAAGATTTTTTTTCATGTCGAATACATTGAAAACACAAATAATAATTTTAGACTCATACTACTATGGTATTGATATATAACCCCTTATTACACCATTGTATGCCTTAAGAGTAAGGAGTCCGATTATGGGGCTTTCTTAGGGTGTTTTGGAGAACATGGTTTATATAAGCATCGGAGTAGAGTCCCTCTAGTGGTATCCAAATGTGGTTTGTGAATCGCCGAACAACACTAGTGGAACTTCAAGTGCTAGCGCAGATAATTCGATCACCCTATTCAATTATCTATTGATACAAATAAGAACCCATTAGGACTTGAAGGATCCTATCACTGTTCTCATAGTCTTGAGGGAGAATGGGATGATTCACTCTTCATTTTTGAGATCATTCTTGAGAGTAATCACTATGGTCTTAATAAAATTCACTAGAGAGGATTTATTGTGCACAAATGATCAACACTACTCATGAAAATTATATAAAATGAGGTATGTACTTAGGATTGGGAATTAGTTAGTGCATGTATCCTATCAAGTAGTCTTTTTACTATAAGTAGACCACAGATTCAATAATAATAGTAATATTTTTTATCATGAAAAAACTTGCAGATATTTAAATATCCTTTCATAAATAAATATTTTTTTATTAAAATGATATTAAATAAAATATATCATTTTTATTTGGAATATTAACCAGATCTATAGATTCTCCTTAACTCTTATTGAATCTTGAATAATAAATATTTATTTAAATTAATAATATCCTTATACAATTTATTCTATAGATAAATAAATATTATTTTTTATAACTGGAAAATAAATATTTTTATAATATTCAACTCATATACATATTATAACTTGAATATAACTAATTTATGAATATTTTTAATCAAAACATCCTGAATAAATATTATCCATTGATATTGAGAATATTATTTATTCCTAAGATAAATTAAAATGCAATTTAACTAAGATTATTAGATGCACTATTATGTGATTCCTTAGGCCTCTTTATTAGTGAAATTAGGAAAGCTGGCCTAAAGTCCAAGATCCACATCTAATAACACATCATTACTGTAACACCCCATTTTGATTTTCAGGAACTCACCTGTTTATTATTTTTTACTATCCTTGTTTGTGTTCTTTTGTGGGATTCTTAGGGATGAAAAGCCTTTGGTAGGGAAAATACCTTAATGTTCATTAAAATATGTTTGTTTGAATTAATGGAGTCTGGGTATAAATGTGTCAAGGACTTAGTATAGTTCTTTCCAAGTTAAGAAAATGATGGGAGTGGGGCCTTTGAGTTTTTATGCCTAAACCTATAGTTTCTACAGGTTGTTGGGTGATTATATATTGTGTAGTGGTATTAAATGTCATGTAATGTTTTCCAAGAGGATTTCATGAAACAGGTCTAGATATTGAAGGGTTTATGTTCCCACATGCATCATTTGGTTCATACAGGTGGTGGTAACATTAGATTTATTGTGTCCCAAACATTACTTACTAATAAGTGTTGGACCTGTGACACTCTCAATAACGGACCGAAACCCCGCAGAGCCCACTAACTCCTGGGACACACTCCACTAGGCCACTAACTAGGCCGAGTTCCTGGATATCCACTCTATCCAGATGAGGGTTTATTTCACCTCCATGGAGAATCGAACCTGATAATGACTCGAATTTAACCAAACAAGGAGCTTCTCTACTTCCACTACCCCATATGGCGTAGTGGTAGCGGAGAAGCTCCCTGGTTTGTTAAATTCCAGTTAGCCCCGGGTTCAATTCTCTGCGGAGGTGAAATAAACCCTCTATTGGATAAAGGGGGTATCCCAGAACTCGGTCCAGTTAGTGGCCCAGTGGAGTGCATCCCAAGAGTTAGTGGGATCTTCGGGGTTTTGGTCCATTGTCGGGAGCGTCATGGGTCCTACAAAAGGCGCCATTTTAGCGGACCTATGCCACTAACTGGGTCGTAGGCCAGGCACGCCCCAACCCCTAACTCGGAGTTTGGGCTCCTCTAGGACACTCATTGGGTTGTGCATCAGGAACTATCCCCAGGCCCTATCAGGATTTAATATGCCTCCCCCATGATTTGAACATGGGACTTCAGGCTTAACAGCAGCCAAGAGTTTCACGAGTACCACTACAACATATGGAATAGTGGTACTCGTGACGCTCCCTGGGGGCTATTATGCCTGAGGTCATAGGTTCAAATCGTGGGGGAGGGGTATTAAATCACTATATCTGTGGACCAATGAGTGGCCCAGATGAGCCCAGACTCTGAGTTAGGGGTTGGGGTGTGTCCGGCCTACGACCCAGTTAGTGTCTTAGGTCCGCTAAAAGGTTCCTTTTTTGTTAGACCCGTGACACTCCTTAAAATGGACGAGAACCCTGCAGAGCCCACTAACTCGTGGGATGCACTCCATTGGGCCACTAATTGGGCCGAGTTTTTGGATATCCCCTAGCCATCTGAGGGTTTATTTCACCTCCAGAGAGAATCAAACCTGGGGCTGACAGGCATTTAACCAACCGAGGATCTTCTCTGCTACCACTATGACATATGGTGTAGTGGTAGCAGAGAAGCTCCTGGGTTTGTTAAATTCCAGTCAGCCCAGGTTCGATTCTCCGCGAAGGCGAAATAAACCCTCGGCTGGCTAGAGGGGATATCTAGGAACTCGGCCAAGTTAGCGGCCTAGTGGAGTTCATCCCATGAGTTAGTGGGCTGTGCGATGTTCTGTTCCATTGTTGAGAGTGTCACGGGTCCAAAACAATCAGCTTAAAGGTGTCTTTTTGGTGGACCTATGCCACTAACTGGGTCGTAGGTCGGATACACCCCATCCCCCAACTCGGAGTCTGGGCTCATCTAAGAGACTCACTGGGCCACACATCAGGAACTTTCCCCAGGCCCTACCAGGATTTAATATGCCTCCACTATGGGAAAAAGTTGTTTTTGTGATGGGATTTATTCCCATCGCAAATAGTCCCTCGAAGAGGTTATTTGCAAGGAGAAAATCAACCCTTCGCAAATAACTAATTATTTGAGACGAGTAGGCACCGCCCGTCGCAAATACCGGGAGGCGGTAAATACTAGTTGGGATGGGGGATCCCCCGTCGCAAATAACCAGTAGCGGTAAAAACCTATTTGCGACTGGATGTTGTCCTGTCGCAAATAGTGTGTCAACAGGTTACCTTTTCCGACGAGACCTGTCGCAAATAATCTTTTAACTGCTAACAGAAATTAATGAGGCTGAAGGTATTTGCGACGTGCTCCCCGTTGAAAATACTTCTGTCATAACTAATCTAACCTATATATACCCCCATCTGTTTTTATTTCCTCCTCCTCAATTCCTTCTTCCTCTCCTTCTCTAAACTCTAATTTTAGAGTGAAAATTTTTCAGAGTATGTTTTCTTACGAATAAGTTGTGAAGTCATCTACAATTATAAGAGATCATGTTTAAAGGTATTTATGTTTTATTTAATTTAGTATTTATTTCATTTCATTATATTAATTTTAATTATTTGTGATTAGTGGTAATTAATTTAGATTTAAATTGTTTTGTCATCAGTATTTATTTGAAATAATAAAATTAAATTATTAGTACTAATTCTTAGTAATTAGTAATAATTAATAATTATTAACGATAATTAGTAATGTATATAAATAATTAGCAGTAATTATTAATTAGTAGCTATATTTTGCAGTAATGAATAGTAATTAACAGTAATTAGTAATAATTAAAAAATAGTAATAATTAGGAAAAGTTATTAATAAATATTTACAATTAGTAATAAATACTAATAATTAGTAATAAATACTAATAATTAGTAATAAATGCTAATAATTAGTAAAAAATACTAATAATTAGTAAAAAATAGTAATAATTAGTAATAAATAATAATAATTAGAAATAAATACTAATAAAATACTAATAATTAGTAATAAATACTAATAACTAGTAATAAATACTAATAATTAGTAATAAATAATAATAATTAGTAATAATTACTAATAATTATTAATAAATACTAATAATTAGTAATAAATACTAATTAATAGCAATAAGTAGTAATATTTAATAATTAATACTAATAATTAGTAATAAATAATATTAATTAGTAATAATTAATAATAAATACTAATAATTAGTAATAAATACTAATAAATAGTAATAATTAGTAACAAATAGTAATAAATAGTAATAAATAGTAATAAATAATAATAAATAGTAATAATTAGTTCTAATTTGTAATAATTAGTAATAATTAGTAATAATTAGTAATAATTAGTAATAATTAGTAAGAATTAGTAATAATTAGTAATAATTCGTAATAAATATTAATAAATAGTAATAAATAGTAAAAATTAGTAATAGTTAGTAATAATTAGTAATGATTAGTAATAAATATTAATAAATAGTAATAAATAGTAATAAATAGTAATAAATATTAATAAATAGTAATAAATAGTAGTAAGTAGTAATAAATAGTAATAAATAGTAATAAATAGTCACAAATAGTAATAATTAGTAATAAATAGTAATAACTAGTCATAATTAGTAATAATTAGTAATACTTAGTAATAATTAGTAATAATTAGTAATAATTTGTAAAAATTATAAATAATTAGAAATAATTAGGAATGAATAGGAATAATTAGGTATAATTAGGAATAATTAGGAATAATTAGAAATAATTAGCAATAAATAGTAATAATTAGTAATAATTAGCAATAAATATCAATAATTAGCAAACAATTGCAATAATTAGGAATAATTAGGAATAGTTAGAAATAATTAGGAATAATTAAAAATAATTAGGAATAATTAGGAATAATTGAGAATAATTATGAATAATTTGGAATAATTAGGAATAATTCGGAATGATTAGGAATAATTAATAATAATTAGGAATAATTAGAAATAATTAGGAATAAAATCAATTGTAATAAATTAGAATAATTTCCAGTGGATTGAAGACACTCCTTTTGTGTGATGACTCTTCTCCTTTAAACTCTCACAGACTCAAAACATTATGAAAAGTATGCTTCTATGTATGCATATCCAATATTGTATGAATGAATTTGAATATGCATTATTAGGACCACATTTTTTCATAATGTTTTCAGGCGGTGACAGTTGCAAGAAGATGATTCATCGATGAAAAGGGGACTCTTCTGTCTAATGGCTCGTTTACTTGCATCTTTCTAATACTGAAATCACAATGAATAATATGCTTAGAGGTACACTTATACATTCTTGTATGCACGAGAATGAATATACATACCTCTGAGGAGATTCTTCATTTTGATTTCAGTGTGTGAAAGTTGCAAGTAAAGGAGCCATCAAAAAAAAGAGTAGCTGTCAATCCACTGGAAATTGTGTTGCTCACAATTAATGGTAATTATTCAAAAGTAGTTGTAATTATTTATCTTCTTCTTTTTATAGTGCTGTTCTAATTTCAAATTATTCAAAAACATTAATGAATTTATATTTTGTAGAAAAATATGGAATAAGGATGTTGACAACAGTTATTATTAGATAACTGCGCTTGGATAAATCAATGTAGAAATCCAAACAGTTCTGGTTTAAATCATGTATATATTGAGGGTGTTGAAGCTTTATAATCATTTGCATCATCAAAAATAGATTTTTTTTTTCAGAAGTCACAAGTAAGATTCCTTGTAAAAAATGTTCTCTGAGAACGTTTGACACATTTGACAAGGTTGGGGGAAATCTCTTGTGGTTTGGGTTTCAACGAGATCATGTTTTTTGGTATCAACATGGTGAACACAGTTCCAGAGAAGATACTAATAACTTGATTCCAGATTCATCACGATTTCAAAATTTAGTACATGATATTGCAGGTCCATCTGTTCAACAAACTGAAACTCAGGATGATATTGATTTAACTCCTCAGTTGGCACCATCAAAATTTTATGTGTTGTTGAGGTCTACTAAGTATGAATGATATCCAGTATTCAAGATAATAAAATAAAAAGTGGTTAAAAAATTTATGGCTATTAAATCAGATAATGAAATGTCAAAAAATTGTTTTGATCAAATATTTTCTTTGGTTAAAACACTATTACCTGAAGAAAATGCATTGCCTGCAAATTAATATGAGAGCAAGAGGCTGGTTCGTAATCTGGGCCTTAGTTATCGGACGATTCATGCATGTGAAAATTATTGCATCTTATATTCTGGTGAAAATGATTCATTGGATAGTTGTCCCACATGTAGACAATCGAGGTATAAAGAAGTTCAACCGAGGAAGTTTAGATTGATTCTTATAAAAAAGTTGAGATATTTCCCCAATACACTTAGGTTGCAACATTTATTTATGTCTCAAAACACAACACCAATGATTTCATGACACAAAACCAAGATTTCAACTGATAAAATCTTGAATCATCCATATGATGGTGATTCATGGAAACATTTTGACTGACTGGATCCGTCTTTTTCTTTAGACGCCCAAAATGTGCCATTGGGTCTTTTTACTGACGGTTTCTATCAGTTTGGTTCTTATGGTAGTCAGTATTCATGTTGGCATATCTTTATAACTCCATACAATTTACCTCCATGTATGTTGAGGAAAGAGCCCTATATATTTTTGACCTTATTGATCTCAGGACATCCAAAAAAGAATATTGATGTTTATTTGAAACCATTGATTGACGAGTTAAATTCATTGTGGAGTAATGGTGTTATCACATATGATGTTGCTATGAAACAAAATTTTATATTGAAAGCTGCATTGATTTGGATGATTAGTGACTTCTCGGCATATGACATGTTATCTGACTGGAGTACACATGGTCCGAAATCATGTCCTTACTGTATGAAAGACAACAAAGACTTTATGCTCATCAATGGAAAAAAACCTTTGTATTTTGATTGTCATCATTTAATTTTCCAACTGGTCATCCTTTTCGGAGGAACATATCTCATTTCAGAAAAGGAACGATTTAAAGGGATGAACCTCCAAAAATGATCTAAGGTACAAAGTTAAAATCATTTTTATTTTCATTACCTCCCATCACATTTGGGCCAATAGTAAACCAACAAAAAATTTATAGCTTTGGGAAAGAACATAATTGGATAAAACAAAGCATTTTTTGGGATCTTCCATATTGGTATTGTTTTTTGGTCCACCACTTGTTGGATTTCATGCATATTGAGAAGAAATACATTGATAATTTATTTCATATATTTTTTGATACACATGGTAAGTCTAAAGATAATATAATGGTACAATTAGATCTTGCCCAAATTTTCAGGCGACTGGATGTTAAACTGTTTCAAAATGTCTGACCACATAGGTTAATGAAGCCAAAAGTAGCTTATACATTGTACACAGAGAGTTAATTATTATTTTGTCAGTGGATTGTAGATTTGAGACTTCCAGATGGCTATGATTCTAATTTGGGCAGATGTGTTAAGAATGGTCATATTACTGGATTAAAAAGTGATAATTGTTATGTTATAATGGAAAGAATTATACCGATTGGATTCATAGGTTTGTTGAATTCTATGTTTTGGGATTCTATAATAGATATATCATATTTTTTCAAGACATTTGTGAGGCGACAACAGACTATGATGCAGTTGGTAAACTGGAAGAATATGTTGTTGTAATTATATGTAAACTAGAAAAAATATTTACGCCGACATTATTTGACTCAATATAACATCTGATATTACATTTTCCACATGAAGCTAAATGTGGAGGTACCATACAGTTTTGTTGGATATACCTATTCAATATATGTATGTAGAAATTGAAGAAAAAGTATGTAACAAAGAATCAGTTGAAAGGCTCAATTGCTGAAGCATATTTGCAAGAGGAAATTGTTTTTTTCTACTCTCATTATTTTGAAACTGAATATCCCTCAAAACACAAACGTATGGGACAGAATGAGGGGAATGTTTATGATGAAATGTAAAATCAATTATCAGTTTTTAATCATCTAGAGCTTGACTTTGGTGGAGTTCATGAACGATGGATTTCAGATGATGAACATCACAGAGCTCATACATATGTTTTTCTCAACTGTGAAGAAATGAAATCATTTATACTATGTTTGATTCTATCACTTATTCTATAATTTATGTTACATTATGTAAACTTATTTTATTTATAGGTTATATGATAATCATATCAAGAAAAAACTTCCACAAATTGCAGCAGGTTCTCTTGAAGAACGCTGACACAAAAATTTTTCTCAATGTTTTCAAAAAATGGTAACATAAATTATTGATGTTTTATCATTCAATTCAATTTATTATTTATTATATTGATAATTGTTTTAAAAATTTTCAGGTGTCTGAACATTATGATAAAATTAATAAGCGATTGTGTATATTGAGTAACCCACCATCCAAAATAGTTAATTCTTATAATGCATATGTGGTGAATGGTTTTAAATTTCATACACGTGAATATAGGGAATAAAAAAACAATGAACAGTGGAGTATTCTTGAGAGGATCACATCATAGAGAAACTGATGTTGACTTTTATGGCATGCTGGATGAAATTATTGAACTGTGTTATCTGGGGAAAATTATATAACAATGTTTAAATGTCGGTAGTTAGATACTGATAGAGGCTTGCGTGTTCATCCGATTCATGGAATCGTAGATATTAAATATAAAAGTCCTCTTGTAGTAAATGAACCATTTTTACTGGCTCAAAAGGAACATCAACTATATTACACAAAGTATTATGCTACTTAAAGAGACCTAAATGATTGGTGGAGCATAATAAAAATGAAATCTTAGGAAAATCAGTTTACTCAAACTGAATGTGGTTCTGATGAATTACAAGAAATTGAAATTTTTCAAGAGATTACTCAAAATCCATCTTTTTCATAAAGAGAAATGAATATCGATGATGACACCCCACAATTAAGGGTCTTTGGTGAAGATGATGCTAATGAGGTTACAAATGAATTTGAAATGGAAAGAGATGATGAAACTGAAAATCATATGGAAATTGAGGATGCCGATGTTGAATATGAAGATATTAACATCTTCATATATGAAGATGATGTTGAAGGTTAACATTGACATAGTTAAATGCTGGTTATAATGATAACTAATATATATCTATATGTAATAGTTATTTTCAACTATCTGTTATCCATAATCATTTTATGTTCTAGATGGACCCTGATCTATTTCATGAGTTGGAGGAGGCTGAGCTACCTTTGGATGAGGGGGATTTGGGATCATATAACCCTCAGCCTACTGGCGGTTTAGGGGGTACATAGAGGGGGCACAGTCTTGCATGACTAATGATTCCTGGCCCTATCCACGAGTGACGTCCATGTCTTGGATTCTATCCACGCACGCGGAGGTATGGTAACCTGTTTATTTTAGTTAGCTTTAATTAGTTTATTTATATATTAATTGTTTTATTATTTGATATTTTTCTACAGTTTTGTGCATATAGCTGTTGGACAGGGGAGCACTATATTGTGCAATTATTTTTCTCAGCCATGGATGACATGAGAAAAGATTCCCATTGATGTGTAGCTTGGAATGTTCACTCACTGGATGGTATGTAATTAAATAATATTTATTTAGAAATTTATTTCATTAATAACTTGATATTATAAATTATTTTTAGGGTTTATGGTATCACATCGATGATAGCATGCATGACGCTATCCACGAGGCACGGGAGGTGTCTATGCATGAGCATTTCTGTCGGTTTTTTCATTATTTGAGAAGGAAAACATTAAGAAAGTAGGAGTGACAATATTTGATGAGTCATGTAGAGCTCATCGACCAGAGTATATTTCATCTCACGTTTGGGATGGATTATGTTCACACTATTTGAGTGGTGGATTTCAGAGGAGATCTTTATTGGGATAGCAGAACTGGGGGAGACAGGAGGTGACACATTGAGCTAGTAGCTGTACATTCAGTACGCATAGAGAGAATCTGGAAAGTATATTTTTTAAAATATTATATATAACATTAAATATAAACAGTTTATTTCATATTCATATAGGTAGTCGTTCATCTTGATATTACGGATTACGATGTTTATCGGAGAATGTACAGTGATACAACCACTAGAGAGATTAGAGGTGATTGCTAGCATCAGTTTGTGGTCAGTATTATTTCTTTTTCAGTTTGAAAATCAACTGCATAGAATATTTTCACTATTTTAAATTCAAATTGGAACTGAAGGAGTCATATAAGGATGGAAACTCTTAGACACAGGCTTCCAGTCAGCCCGAGACGGCTGATCAAAATAGTGCCCACCATTTCGATGCGGCGGCATGGATGCATGCGACCCAGTATGTCTTCAAGAAGGGCCAAGTAGTTGGTATCATCTCTCATTTGAATCCTGGGAATTATTATGCTATTGCTGCGATGTCAGCATCCAGTTCAAGACGAGATCATAGAGAGGCACCATCTTCTGGCTCACAGTATCAGGAGCAGTTGCAAGCTCAAACTAGCTTATAGGGAGTTTTCATAAGCAGCATGAAGAGATGCGTCAACAACAACAGTAGCATCAATAACACGAGGAGGACATGCGTCGATGGCAGCAATAGCAGCACAAGGAGATGAAGTAAATGCACTGTCTGACTCGTAGTTTAGGGATGGGGTTTTCTCCACTATCTCATCTAGCACCTCCAGCTCCTCGAGAAGACTATCCCCCAAGTGATTTTTTGTTCGATTAAAAACATTTGAGTTCATCATTTGTTTTAATATGAACTATTTAATGATTTTTCTTTTATATTGATGCGAATATTGCATAATTTATTTAATTTTTATTATTTTTAATATTTTAATATTTTAATATTTATTATTGGTATTATATTTTTTAATGATTGTTTATTTTAATAATAATAATAATAATAATATTTTATGAATATTTTATATTTTTTTGAAAATATTGAGAATTTTAAATTTTTTTATTTTATTTATTATTTTAATAATAATATAATTATTTTTTCATTAATCATAATTTTTTTTCTTTTATTAAGTATTTGTGACGAGGCCTTTTGCGATGAGGTCCCATCGCAAATAGATTATATATATATTTTTTAAAACTTATTTGTGATGGGTTACTTTACCATCATAAATAATTTTTTGCGATGGGCTCATCACAAAAGGTTTAGGTATATATAACATATATAAACAGAGAACTATTTGCAACATGATGGCGGTCCTGTCACAATGGGTTCTTGTATATATAATGTATCATAGATCTATTTGCGATGGAAAATGGTCCCGTATAAAATAGTATTTTTTGCGACAAGCCCGTCATAAAAAATACTAGTTTCGACGCCATATTTTGAAATGGGATATTTGTGATGGGACCCTGTCGCAAATGAGTTTTTGCAACAAGATCATGTCGCAAATAGCCCGTTCCAAAAAGCCGAAATTTCAGAATTTCTCCCCCATGATCTGAAACTGGGACCTCATGCTTAAAAACCACCAGGGAGCGTCACAACTACCACGACACCATATGGCATAGTGGTAGTGGAGAAGATCCCTAGTTGGTTAAATTTCAGTCAGACTCGGGTTTGATTATCCATAGAGGTGAAATAAACCCTCAGCTGGATAGAGGGGATCTCCTGGAACTTGGCTTAGTTAGTGGCCCAGTTGAGTGCATCCCATGAGTTAATGGGCTCTGCAGGGTTCTGGTCCGTTGTTGGGAGCGTTATGGGTCCAACACTTAGGCGTAGTATAGTATAAGTGCATGGTCGATCCCATGAGGAGAAAGCTTACTTTATAGAAGAATACTAGCTTGATACCCTTAAATAAGAGTCCTTTCAAATTGGATTGATTTTTGGGAGTGTACTAATTCTATGGTTGGAGTTGAATTCAAATATTAAAGGAGGGGTCTGGATCAATTTCATGTATCTTGAGAAAGGATGATCATAATTATAATCTTGGTAGTGTCCTAAGACTTAGGTTGTGAAGAAAAAAGAAGTCTCTAGTTGACTTTGTGCAAGTAACCATGTTCTACCTAGGAAGTGACTCTTCCGTGATTGAGAGATAGTAACATCCTAAGTGAATTATGTTTGGATTCTTTGGAGAAAGTATATTAGCCAAGTGATCATAGCCTAGTATACTTTAATTAGGATAGGGTCTTCCATTTGAATATCCTATGGTCAGGGATGTTCGTACAAATTGGGAAGACTTTGGTAATTTATCCTCATTACTAATTTAGTAGGGTTTACAAAATTATATTTAAGGATTGATTATGGGTTCAGATACATCTACTCTTGATCTCTACTCCTAATATGTATAGATAATCATAGTGGGGGAGATATAATTAAATAAATAAATAAAACCATTCTTGACATGTTATTTGAATGAAATTATTGTCAATCATGTTGGGGTTCAAAATTTTAATGAGAATGAGCATGAAATCAACTTTGAAAAAGATAAATCACAACATTAATATATTTCTTACTTGAGATTAAAAACAGAAATGAATCGTACATGTGACATTGAAAATTGATGATTAACAACGAATATTGATGCAAAAAAAATTTGAAAGTGTTGAAGAAAATAGATCCACATCTCTTGAATTAAAATAAAATGTAAAACAGTGAAGAAATTGTATTTTGAGAGAGAGAAAGGATGAAGGAATTCTAATGGGATGAAAAACAGAGAGAAATCCTATCCTCGAATTCTCTGAAATGCACTACTGAGCCGTTGTATATATAGGTGATTTGTTTCATGATGTGTACTATAGGTACACATCATGTACCATCAATTCATGTACATATCTGTGGGTTTTTAGATCTTCCAGATGCCTCATGCATATCTGGCCCGATTTATGAGGTTTGACTGTATACACATCATGTACAGAGGACTCATGATGTGTATTAGAGGGGATTTCTTATGTAACTGCTTTGACTAAAGTCACATCATGTGTTGAGGAATCACGACGTGTACTGAATTCTTTCTCTACTAACTTCATGGATTGGTTAACGACTTGAATCATTACTTGTCACAGGATGTGAACTCTTACTATATGATGTGTAATGCTGAGTCATGACGTGTAATATGCGAATTTTTTATTTTTTCTGCATTTTATCCTTTGAATCCCATGAAGCCTCATTCCAGAAAAATTGAGCCTATACCAAGATCATTATAGAATAAATCAATGAAAATTCATAAGTAAATGATAGGAAAAAATATGTTTGAATTTGGCTTATCAAATCCCTGTACACTTGAATAATTTCTTATCCTCAAGGAAAAAGGTCTCAATAATGATTTCAAAAATAGATAAGCAATTTTTAAAATAAGAAACATTCATCATGTCCAAGAAAATAAAACTAAGAGTAAGAGAAACAATTTGGTGTCTATAATCAGACCTGTATATAAAAAATTATCATGCCTCATAGTTTAGTTCTTTAATAAAAAATATAATCTTTTAATTACAATCTTCTAACTATTCCTCTAATTCTATTCCCATTTGTAATTTACCTCTAAATGAATTTTCTCTTATCACTCATGGTAAAATGAAATTGGAATTATTCTCATACCCTACATGAATGTTCATAACCATAGCCTTTCATTGGTTCTATCATCTCCACTTAGTAAAGACAAGTACAAAATTAATCATAAGGGCTTTAGTAGTAAGGTTCTGATGACTCTGAGGTTGTGGGTAGGTAGGTAAAAATTGAAAATTAGGATAAAAAGGAGGGTAATATTTGAATCACAATTCATGAAAATCAAGAAAAATGTAATATAATGCATCCTTATATATAATCAAGTCCACACTCAAACAGCTCCGGTTGGATCCATATTTGTCATGTAAGTACAAAACAATTATTATGTTCCTTTCCGTTTTCTTTTTAATTTCTTATTTTTCAAAATTCATGTCTAGGATAGATCTCATATCCATCCCCTACCCATATATGATCCCTAAAGGGATTCATCAATCTAGAAAATGGTGATTTTTGACCTTCTTAGTACACAAACCATATCAATATTTCTTTCTTTTATGTTTTTCAAAGGAACAGAATAAAAAAACGAAATTCCATAAAGTAGATATGGATCACAATTCAATATTCTAATGAGTACCCAATACATCTTCTACCAGTAAAAACATCTTGGCTATCTGAATGCCTCCCCCACACTTGTTCAAAAGTAACATCATGCATCACACAAGGTGTAGGGAAGGAAGGGAAAATAGGCTTGGAATAGATTCATATTATAATTTTATTCATGTAAAATATGGTCTAAATAAAGGATATATGTAAGGGGGGTATTAGGGAAAAATGATAAAAAAGATTAACTTAATCATTTTAAAATTTTAATTGTTCAATCATAGCTTCGATGAGACTTTAATGACAGTTTTGGTAGGATAACATGTCCCAGGTATCTCTCAAGAAATATGCTCAGAAAAGAATGTGTAATTTTAGGCTTAGAAACCTATCAAGTAATGAGAATAAAATGGAAACTGGAAATTATGATTGGTATAAAACTAAGTTATGGGTCAATTAATCATAATTTCAAAACTGTTGAATTTGAATCAAATTCATAAACTCAGTAATCACTCTAAAATTACAAATATATGAAACACATGGATTATATCATTTTTTCTTAACTTTTCCTTTTATTTACATTGGGAATAATTTTTTTCACGTTCAAATCATGCTTATTATTTTAAAAAATTTCTCTTAGATAGTTGAGAACAAGAAATAATGCAAGTGTATCATTAGTGAGAATCATGATTAACTCACCCACACTTAAAAAGTGATAGTGTCTGCACTAACCTAGAAATGTTTGCAGGAGTGGTGTAACAAGGAAATTTCAAAGAATTTGAAATGGAAGTTTTGAAAAAAAATTTAAAGGATTGAATTGAGTGCTCCCTGAATAATTGGTGTTCCATGAGGGAATTTGACTATTGGGATGCTACATTTGGGCACTTGAAAAATGGGTTAGATAGAAAATCTTACACTAGATAAAATATTAGTACATATGCAAATTCATTATAATAGAAGAATAATAGGTAGGTGTAGAGAATAACAAGCAAAGGTAACCGGTTTTATTGAATTCAACATTTTTAAATTTTTACAATGTAGTTTAAATAGAGAATCAAAATGAAAAATGAAAAAGACACAACTATGATGATTCTATCTAGAAAAAAGATCAACTATGGGTTTCCTCCCATAAAGCGCTAATATGACGTCTTTATCTATATGGATGGACCATGATATTCTGTAGTGGGTCCATCATCTTAGTTTCTCCTCTACCTTTTGTAGCCACTGGTTGTCGTGTCTTACTGCTCGAGGCTTCTTTTGGCCAAGTTGTTGACTTCAAAAGTAGATGCATGCACGTGAATCAGATGGGGAAGGATTGAAATCATGGGCCGTGGTGGCTGCTATTATGAATTTATTTTTATGGACAGTGCTTGAATTTGATGTGAGATTTATAGGTTGAAATAGAATACCCTTTTTTTAGAAACGGTGGTGGGACTGGGCCATCCACAACTATAGAAGATTTAGAGGAGCTATAAATTTATTTGTAAAAAAATAAAAGAGATGAAAATCAAGCTCAAAACAGATGTAATAATCTAGTCCCATATATATATATATATAGAAAAAATTAGTACAAAATAGGTCATAATGAAATTATAAAATAAAAAAAGGAAAACCCTATCACAAATAAAATCCTAAAGACCAAAAATAAAATGTAAAGACCAGGCATCCATGCCAAAGATCTGTTCCAATGTTATCCTTCCATCTGGTGGTGAGATAATCTATAAGTTGGGTCAACATCTATAATAGAAACAAAAGTAGGTATAGTGGAGGCTATAGTGGATGGAGAGGTTGTGGAGGTAGGTAAATGGGCTGGAGTGGGTGGTTAGGTCCTGATCCGTAATGAGGCCATGTGTCTGGCAGTTGGATCCACAAAAGGTACCTCTATGGCAGAGTCATTTTTCAACCCCTTGCCCCACTGGGCCTGCTCCTCTAAGTACTCATGATGGGTAGAGTGGTCAGTAAGGTCTAGAGGCAAGTCAGGGTGGATAACATGGGGTGGGGAAATGGTGGTAGATTAGGGGCCAACTAGGGTGGGGGGTGTTGGTGTGGTAAACTTCATGGGCATAATGAATGAGAGATGAAGGTGAGTGGAGATCTGGAATAGGTTCACTAAGATACACTGTTGGGTGTCCTAGATCTCATTCAGGGTAGGGTGGGATGATGTAGGAAGTGTATATGGGATAGAGGTAGAGGTGGGAGGAGGAATGGATGGTATAGGTGCTGGGGTAGAGTGTGGTTGAATGGGTGGGTCTGCTGCTACTGGAGAATCGGCTGTATAAGGTGGTGGCTCCTACGGTGATTCCTCCTAGATGTCAGGTGCCCAAAAGTATGCATCATCCTCCCTCACTAGCATCATCATATTGTGTAGCATCACATGATCGGTAGGATCGATAGGCCCTAAGGAGGTGAGGGAAATTTCTGGCTCGAAGATATCCAAGTTCATGCCCAAATGTGTGATGAAAGAGCCACCCATCAAAGTACCACAATGCCACTGGGCTTGTGTATTGTAGTACAGTGAAAAATGGGCTTCCATGTTGATGTCTAGGCCACCCATGGCTACTGCTAGAATTAGCACATACACCTAGCTAACACTACCATGAGACGCAAATTAGGAAAACCATCCATGTGCCATGGCTCTATGCAGGATACATAGTGTCAGACACCACAATTGAGTATAATTTATAATACGAGGGTCATGTTGTGACTAGGGGTCATGGGATATCATATGCCACAACTATAGAGAATCATTACGAGGTGGATACAGTTGAAGTTTAGGATAAATTTCTGAATTGATAAACTCTTCTATGTACACACCCAACCCGAGACCAGACTCAGCAAAGGAGAGCTCTTGTGTCCATCCATCAAGATGGAACCAAAGGATATCAACAGACATCTCGAAAGTGGATAAAAAATCCAGAAAAAATTCTCAGAAGGTCTCCTCATGGACCTCTATAATTATATCAATGTGAAGTGTATCCATAAGGTAAAGGACAAAATCATGGATGTTTTGCTAGGCTAGGATGCGCATGTACATAGTCTTTTTTGTATGCATGGGTTTTTTCCTACAACCAGAGAATATTTACTCAGTGTTGCGGGTTGAAAAAACACAAAATTGGGTGTAGGTGGATGTTAATGTAACTAGAAGTGGAGGTTAAGGTGCACTGATCTTGAGGAGTTGGTGCATCACTGTTTACAGACTATGCAGATGTTTCAGCTGGTGTAGTACGAGGGCACTTGGATGGATGTTATTCTTCTACGGCTGAGAAAGATGAGTGGGAGGAGGGGGAGGAGGTTGAGGGTTGACGTCATTTTTTATCAATTATGATAGGGGGTGTGAGGGTTTGGTGTTGGAGATGAGGGGTGGTGAGGGTTGGTGTGCGTGTTGGTGAGAGGGGAGAGTGTGTGGTTTTGGGTGGAAGAGAGGATAATAGGTATATGATGTGTCAAGGTATAACAACCATGCTATTTATTTTATATTTAAACATGATTTATTACATAAAATTGAACTTAATACAATTTATAATCGAGAGGTGTAGTGTATTTGGGGCTTAGGAACATTACATAACAACTTAAAACAAGAAATACACATCATTATTGAAAACTTCTTTTACATGCACACAACATTCTTTCATACTTAGCATTGCGTGGGGTAACCTTAGGACATACATAAGAAAAGGGTGAGCTATAAAGCCCATTAATAGAGTAAACAAGTCATAAAATGAAGAATATAATACATGTTAGGTAATAGACATATCAATGGAGCATAAGAGAAACATGAACATAAAGTCATGATATAACACAATTATCATAACATGGAATTCTGACAACAACATACTACATGATATTAGCATGAGACAAGGTTCATTGCACATGGATTATCATCAGTAAACCACCATTGGACATGAATTAGAATGATTAAACCCTCATTTCACATGGTGTATCATGATACTAAACATTACCCAATGCATTGGAGCACTATCAGGGAGGACCCTTCACAAACATTTCATTTCATGCATAAGTTTTCCACATATATCATATAACATGGAATCATTCAAAATAATAAGTTATTCCATGATCAAGGAATTTGTAATACATACATATAAGTCCCCAATCAATAAGTACATGATAATAAAGGTGAATACCCATGATAGGGAAATGTGTATGGTATTAACTACATGATGATTTTGGCATGGAAAATCTTGGTACAATTTCAGTAGCATAAGAACGTAAAATAGAAATTAATAAAAATGGTTTGATGAGAGAGAAAGGGGTATCTCGTTATTTATACATTATATGGATAGTAAGGGTGTCATGAAACATAATATCACAACAAATTAAATGGAATTTAGATGCATAATATAAAAGATATTGTTGAATGGAAATGAGAATAGAAAAATCCCTTAATAAATTTCAGCATAGAAATGACGTAGGTAAGGGTCTAAATGGGGGAATATAAATGATCCATCATTGAAATAAAATAAAATTCATAGTAGGTAATTTATTATAAAAGGATGAATATATAACCAATTGAAATTAAAAAGACTAATTTCAAACAAGTTTCTTGAATTTAAAGGAAGAGTAAAAGGTGAAGATCCCTTACCTAGATGTACAATCGCTAAGGCTTGGGAGAGGATTTTGGGATCTTAAGGGAGACTTGGGAGGACTCTAGGGAGTAGAGGGAAGATGTTGGTTGAGCTTTAAAGAGCTTGTATGAAGAGTAATGGGTTCTTGAGTGGGTTTATTTTGACATAAACAGTTTTAAAACCTTAATAATAATTACAATTGAGATCATAAAATTTATACGATCATTTATATTAAATAAAATTAATTTAGTAATAATATTTTATTATAACATTATTTAATTAAAAAGTCCATTAATTCTTCAAAATATATTTCTTAATTTAATTTTAATGTTAACCAAAAATACTATTTGTGCTTTAAAATCATTTACAAAGTAACAATGCTAAATTAAAAGTATATTAATTATTCTATACAAAAAATAATGCACATAATCATAATGATAGGGTATTTTTACATATCCCTTTATTACCCTAGCATACACTGTAAGACTAAGGTGTGCGATGGTGGGGCTTTCATGGGGCCATTCAGTGAACATGGTTTGGGATGTGATCTTGATAAGCTTGAACTTCTCCCATAAATGGTTTCTCTCATGCTTAAGTTATTTGATCTTAGATTGGGATTGGTCTGGGGAAAATTCCATAAATTATATCTCCCTTGGAATCTCAAATAAATGAGCTTCATAGGGAAAATCCTACTGGTTGAGGCCATTACTTCCTTTTCGGTGTCAAAAGTATTTTTTAAAACCCTATATTTATACTAGTCATGTGATCAATATTCAATGACTATATTATCAATGGTAATGATACTTAATGTCCATTTAAATCTAATTAGATATAATAAAACAAAATGATTTTATGTGTTTTCTATATTCATAAGACATTTTATTAAAAGAAATCGAATTTTATTCATAATAGTTTGGGTCATTAAAACTTTCCCCACTTAAAAAAGTTCACCCTCAAATTTTCATTTTCCCAAACTAAAATAGATGAGGGTAACTCTACCACACCACTTCCTCCAGTTCCCACACCGCTTATTCAAAATTGTGGTTTCTCCACAACACTTTGACGTGGGTCATTATCTTATTTCGTAAAACTTTTTCTCTAAAATATAAGATCTTCACTAACTTATATTCATAGGAGAGGTCATTATACAATGGTACTTCCTATGGATTGAGTACATGTGATGGGTCTGGTATGTGCTTATTTAAGAGTGATATGTGGAATACATCATGTACTTGAGACAGATTAAGTGGGAGTGCTAGTCAATAAGCCACTTCCCCGATGTGATCAAGGATCTAAAAAGGACCTATGTACCTTGTACTAAGATTTACCTTCTTCACAAGTATCATAACTCTCTTCCATGGAGATATGAGTATGAATAACATTTATCCAAAATAAAACTCTAGGTCTCATCGACGATTGTCAGTATAACTCTTTTGTCAACTATGATTATCTTTGATGTGTTGTTGGATGGTATTAACATTCTCCACCATTTCTTTGACCATTTACATACCTATAAGTTTTTATTCCCCAACTTCATCCCAACATGCCGGTGTTCTGCACCTATTCCCATAAAGGGCTTGATAAGGATCAATTTTGATGCTTGAGTGGAAACTGTTGTTGTAAGAGAACTTCATCAAAGGATGATGATGGCCCCATATTCCTTTTAATTACATTGAGAAATATATCTACATCTACTCAAGTGTATGGATAGTCTGCTCAAATTGGACATAATATTGAGGGCGGTATGTCGTGATAAAGTTCAACTTAGTGTTTAGAGAGTATTGGAGACTCTTCCAGAACATATAGGCAAATCTTGGATATTGATCAAATACAATCAATATCGGTACTCTATGAATACTTACCACTTATCTAATTTAAATATGTTCTAGTTGATCCAGTGATAAATCCCCATGAATTTCAATAAATTGTGCCATCTTTGTAAGACGATAAAAAAATTCGTATAGTGTTGTTTCATTTGGATTTCTTCGTAAGTCCAGTGACAAAGTCTATGGTGATGTTTTCCTATTTCCATGTTGGTATGGGTAATGGTTGAATCATACCCTTATACTTTTTCCTCTCATCCTTCACCTACTAATATTCAATGCACTGTGATGTATATTTAGTCTTCTCCTTCTTCATGTTATCTCACTAATAGTGCTCTTATAGATCTCGATAAATCATTGTTTTTCCTGGGTGAATGGATAAATTTGAACTATTTAGATAATCCAAAAGTTATATCTTTAACTATATATTTGATGGAACACATATTCTTAACCCAACTCTCATAATTCCTTCATTACTAAAATTGAAATATGGGGATTTCCATTTTATGATAGTTTCCACTTTATTCTGAATTCCCACATCATCTTTTGAGTATCCTTTAACGTTTCCAAAAGAGATGTTTGAGAAATAATATGTGAAAGTATCGATGATATTACCTTATTTATGATTCCCATGTCCATATTCATAAAACCTAATAGGACTGGATCCTTTTAATTTATCCTAAATGATATAATTTCTTGGTCATTTCTACTAAGAGAATCCTCCAACTTGTTCGCTATCCTAGGGTGGTATTGGATTGAGCAGTCGTAAACCTTGATGAGGTCTACCCATATTCATCGGAGAATATTCAGATTTTTCTATGTGAATATATATTTGAGACTTTTTTGATCTGTATATATTTCACACTTCTCCCCAAAGAGATAATGTCGCTAGATTTTCAATTCAAAGATCACTGCTTCCAACTCTAGATAATGTGTGGGATAGTATTTCTCATGATTTTTGAACTACCTTGAGGCCTATGTAATGAATTTGTCATTCTACTCTAACACAAAACCTAGGACCTTCTTCAAATAATTGTTGAATATTATAAAAATATCCCCACTTGTGTGTAGTGTGAGCACATGGGTAGGGATAATCCCCTCCTTCTACTCCATGAATCTTTCTTCACATTCATCATTCCAAGAAAAATTGAATCCATTATTAGTTATCTTAGTAAGAGGGTTTGGAAATCATGAGAAATTTCTCACAAATTGGACCTAATATCCAACTAACCCCATGAAGCTACGAATATCTATCGCATATGTTGGCCTCGACCATCCCTTAATTTCTTTTGTTTTGGAAGGATCTATAGATATCCCATTTCTTGTGATGATATTCCCTAAGAATGAGACTTACTTCAACCAGAACTCACACTTGTTATACTTTTCATAGATATTATCCTTTTATAAGGTCTCTAGTATAGTGATTAAATGATTTTCATTACCCTCCTTAGATTCAGAGTATATTAGAATATCATCTATATTACTATCACAATTTTTTCGAGGTAATCACTTCAGTTGGTATTAATAGTCTTTTCCAAAATATTATTTAACCCCTATTTAACAGTTCTACTCACCCACTCATTTGTGGGTGGTAATGAATTCTAGTATTGTATCTGATGCCATACCTTTATATTATTCCTCTCATTGATCGGTTTGTAAAGTGCGTTCCTTGATCACTAATGAGTAATCTCAAAAATCCAAATCTTGAGAACACATTCTTCCTTATAAAGTTCAGGACAACTTTTGTCTTGTCATGTGTAGTAGCTTCAGATTCAACCCATTTTGAAACATAGTCAACACCAACAAAAAAGTAGATTTTTATATGTGATGTTGGAAATGGTCCCAAGAAGTTGATGCCCTAAATATAGAATATTTCGACTTTTATGATGGGATTTAGTGAAATCTAATTTTTTTTCCAATATTACCAGTCCTCTGGCATCTGTCACATATTTGGAAAAATCCCTTCATGTCTCAGTGTAGTTTGGACAAGAAAAATACACATTCTAGTATTTTGGATACTGTACTCTTATGTCCGTGATTTCTTCCATTTGGTATTGTGTGAAACATCAGAATCACATTTTGGGTTTCCTCTTCAGGGATGTAACATCTTAATAGTCCATCAACACAATTCTTGAACAATAGTGGCTCATCCCAGTAGCAATGCTTGACATCTGACAAAAATATTTTTCACTATTTTTAAGAGAGGTCTTGATGTATAAATCCAATGGTAAGATAATTAGAAATATCCAAGAAAAACTATTGAACTTTAACACTGAATAGAGTTTCATTTGGAATGTCTATATCAATGTCAGCCTCCTCGTCTTGTTTAATGATGGGTAGATGAATTCTGGATAGATGATCAATGATCACATTCTCTATTCCCTTAGTATCCTTGATAAAAACATCAAATTTCATCAGTAGGAGGATCCAACATATTAGCCTCATATTGGAATCCTTCTTGATCATCAGATACCTTAAAGCATCATGGTTGGTGTGAACAGTCACCTTAGAAAACACCGGATATGATTGTAATTTTTAATGGCATATACGATGGATACGAGTTCTTTTTTTAGACATGTAATTCACTTATGATTAAATTATTGTGTGGACTAAATAATATATGGGAAAAAATATATGAACAATATGTTATCCTAACACAACAAGTATATCCAAGTCTCTTGCATCACACATTAGCTCAAAATCCTCATCCCAGTTGGGTGAGATGATGACTGGTGCTGCTATCAAACTCATTTTCAAAGTATTTAATGGTTTCCAACATTACTCAGTGAAAATAAATGAAACATATTTTTAAATTATTTGTTTCAATATATGATCATCATTAAAAAAAATCTTTCATGAATCATTTGTAAAATCCAGCATGGCTCAGAAAACATCTGATACCCTTGACGGTTGAGGGTTCTAGTAGATCTTTGATAACCTTTATCTTTACAGGGTCAGATATGATCCCATACTTGGAGATTTTATGTACTAGGAATATTCATATTTACACCATGAAATGGAATTTATCCAAATTCCGGACTAGGAACTTTTCTTTACAGCGTTGCAAGACAATTCCAAATTTCTAAGATAGACTTCAAATGATCTTCCATAAACCGAGATGTCATTCATTAATATTTCTAGGAAATCTTCAGCCATGTAATAGAAAATATGAATCATGCATCTATGAAATTTTATGGGGAATTTCATATATGAAATGACATTCTACTGTAAGAAAAGGTACCAAATGGGCATGTAAAAGTTGTCTTTGGGCAATCAACAAGGTTGACTAAAATTCGATTGCATCCTGAATATCTATCTAGGAAAAAATATATAATTCATTCCCCATAAGTCTTTCTATCATATGTTCAATGAAAGGGAAGGGAAAATGAAAATTTTTGGTTTCTAAATTTTGGAATTTATAATCTACACAGACACTCCATCTAGTGATGGTGCATGTTGAAATCCATTCATTTTCATCAGTTCTTTCTACCATGAGTCCTCCTTTATTAGGCACAACTTAGAGGGGGTTCACCCATTCACTATCTGATATATGAAAAATTAATCCTACATCCAATACTTTTAGTACATAATTTTTTATGACTACCTTCATCTAGGATGTGAGCCACCTTTGACGTTGTCATTTTGTCTTTGCATTTTCTTCAAGTAGGATTCTATGAGTGCATTCAGTAGGATTGATCCTCTTAATGTATGGCACTTTATAAGAAAATTATTACTTATGTATTTAAAAAACATCAACCAATTTCACTTATTATGCTTACAATTTTTTAGATTTGATAACGATTGGAAGAGAGGATGACACTCCTAAATATGAATACTTTAGTGTACTAGGTAGAGGTTTAAGTTCCAACTAGGGGATGAAGGGTGGTAAGGTGTCCCTTGTGAGTGCTTCACTGAAGCTTACTTCCTCAAAGACATATTTTTCTTCCTTATCTAAAAGTGAATCTTCATTTTCTTCTTCAATGGCCATGTACTCCTCTCCTTTTTAGGCGAGAGATATGGCATTAGAATCCACAACATCATCATATTGTTGGATAACTTAGATTAGGTTGAACACCACCTATTCTTCTCCAACTCTAAAGATTATACATCCTTGATTTACATCTATCAAATCATTTCCTGTCACTAGGAATGACCTTCCAAGAATGATAGGGACATCACCTTATTCTTCTATGTTCAGGACTAGGAAGTCTGTTGGTAAGATGAATTTTATGAATTTAACCAAAACATCTTCAAGAATGCCTCTAGGGTATATCACTGATTGGTCATCTAGTTATAGTGGCCGTCTAGTAGTTTTGAGTTATTAGATTTTAAGATTTTGTAAAATATTCTACATTAAATTGATTCTAGATCCAAGTTTGCACAGGGCTCTTCCAAACATTCATTCCCCTAGAGCACATGGAACGGAAAAACTTATTAGTTCTCTCATTTCGGTGGAATTTTCTATTACCCAATAGAAGAGCATTACCCATTTACAAAGATGAACCCAAGATATTATATTTTCCTTTTATTTTATAGTAGATCATTGAGAAATTTTTCATAAACTGGCATCTGATCAATGGCTTCAGAAAATGGTATGTTGATGTACAGTTTCTTGAACATCTCCAGGAACTTTTTGTATTGTGCCTACTGACTACCTTTTCTTTCTATACTTTGGAAGGGAATAGGTGTCTTTTATGGAGGTGGGAAAATTTTAACATGTTCCTTTGGATGATCAGGCATTTGGATCTTTTCAGCTGGTACTTCTTCTTGAGGGGTGACTGATGTAGTCTTATCAACGTCTCTGTATTATTCGGGTTGCTTCATAGGATATCCTTTTTTTCCTTTCATCTTTATCTCTTTATTTTGAAATGTCCTAAAATTTCCTACTTCTCAACACTACTACCATGGATTCATCTCTTAGATATGTATTAGTGTTATCAAGTAAAGTACCCGGTAGTCTATCAAATAGGGACTTTGAGATTTGACTCGTTTGAATCTCATGATTCCTTAAAGAATCTCTTTGATTTTTCATTTCTGTTTTGTTGAGTTTTCATTATTTAATCTAAAATTTGGATGAATGTATCTGGGAGGTTTTCTAGGTTAGTTGGAGGAGGGGGAGGTGGTTTTAGAGGTTTTGGATGGGCGGGCTGGAAATATTGTTGAGGTATTTGTTGGAAGGGATGTTGTTGAACATGTTGATGAGGTCTTGGAACATGGTTTATCAGAGGATACTTTGGTGGTACTTGATTTAATAATTGTGCTTGAACACTTCTTGGTTGAAAATAGCCTTGACTACTCTCATTTTAATGTGATAAGGCCTCTATTGGTAACATTTCGGAGGTTTAAATGGTTGGTTCTATTGATTGTAATTAACATAATTACAATCCTATTGTTCTTCATATCCTACCTTGAAATTTGGGTAAAGATGTGAGCCCCTTCACATCTCACATGATTGAATTTACATTACAGGGGTAGGAGGGGTTGATTTAATAGTTGTGTAACTGGCATATAAAAATATTCAAACTTATTTGTGAGTGCTTCCACTTGCTCTACTAATCTGGTGCTTTCATCAACCTAGTGTATTCCATGACATGGTGGTCCATGTTCACTTTACCGCAAGATGGCATTGTGGGAAACTTCATCGAGAATTTCTCATCCGGATCTAGGAGTCTTAAACATCAATCCTCCATCAGCGGAATCATTTAAAACTATTCATGCAGCTGGCTGGAGTCCTTGGTAAAACATCTGTAATTGAATCCATGTATCTAGTTCATAATGTGGACACTTTCTCATGAGATCGTTGAATCAGTCCCACACTTCCTATGTAGATTCTCGATCATCTTGAGCAGAGTTTTTTAAGTCATTTTGAAGATTCCTTGTCCGTATTTTTGGAAAGTATTTGCCTAAAAACATCTTGGCTAAATCATCCCAAGTCGTGATCAACTCAGGATCTTGAATATTGACCCGGCCATTAACTCTTTATCTTAAAGAGAATGGGAATACGTGTAGTATAATCATGTTAGAAGAGACTCCCTAGTTACGAAAGTGTCATAGACTTCCAAGAAGTTGGAAATGTGCTCACACAGGTCTTCACTATAGAGACCACTGAATTTTCCCATTTTCTAGATCATGTGAATGATTCCATATTTGATCTCGAATGTGTGAGCTTGGATGGGTGGATGTACGATGCTTGGTGTTTCACCAAGAAATGAGGGAGATACATAATCAATGATGGTCTTTTAATAGTGCATTTAGTGCTCTCTCAAAATTATCTGATGAGGGTTTGGCAGGTTGGTTCCCTCTTGATGATGTTTCTCAGCCATTACGGACAGATGACATGTAAATAGATACCTTTTGATATTAGGATCAAAGGTTATAGGTTCTTCCAACTCAAGGTTTCTTGAATGATTCAAGGGCACTTAGTACATTCACTACTATAGAAAAAAGGGGACTCAAGGGATTCTTTTAAAGAAACCAAAAGAAAGTGGGTGAGGGAAAGGTAATCCTAGGTATTAGTGCTAGAGGGTTCTAAAAAACATAACATTTCTCCCCGACAACAACATCAAAATTTAACATGACCGTACATGTCTTTGGGTTCATACAGGCAGTGATCAGATTAGATTTATTGTGTCTCAAACTTTAATTACTACTTAGGTGTAGTATAGTAGAAGAGTGGGATCGATCCCATGAGTAGAAAGATTTCTTTATAGAGGACCACTGGCTTGAGACCCTTAGGTAGGAGTCCTTTCAAATTGGATTGGTGTTTTGGAGTGTACTAATTCTATGGATGGAGCTTACTTTAAATATTAAATGAGGGGTCCTGATAAAATTAATGTATCTGAAGAATGTATGACCTCAAATATAATATTTGAAATGTCCCAAGACTTAGGCTGTGAAGCAAACAATAGTCACTAGTTGACTTTGGTCAATTCACTGAGTTTTAACAAAGAAGTGACTATTCCATGATTGAGAGATAGTAACCGCCAATGTGCATTAAGTTTGGATTCTTTGGTAGAAAGCATCCTAGGCTAGTGATTGTATCCTAGTCAAATTTAATTTGGATAGGGTATTCTATTTGAATATTCTGTGGTTAGGGATGTTCATATGAATTGGGTAGACTTTAGTTATTTATCCTAATTACTAATTCATTAGGGTTTTTAAAATTATATTTAAGGATTGATTATGGGTTCATATACATATACTATTGACCCTACCCGTAAGAGGTCTATTTACTCATAGTGGGTAGAGATGAAAATAAATAAATAAATAAAATCATTCTTGACATGATATTTGAATTTAAAAGATTCTCAATCATGTAGGGGTTTGGAATTTTAATAAGAATGATCATGAAATATATTTTTCAAATTATAAATCAGAACTTTAGTAGATTTCTTACTTAATATTAAAAATATAAATGAATCTAACACGTGTCGTTGATGGTTAATTATGAACAATAGGGATCGATGCATTGGAGATTTGAAATCATTGAAGAAAACATATCCATGGATCTTGAATTAAAATAAAATGTAAAAAAATGAAGAAATTTGAGTTTGAGAGAGAGAAAGGAAAAAGGAATTTGAATGGGATGAAAAACATTAATAAATTCCATCCTTGAATGCTATAAAATGAATTTTCGAGCCATTATATATATAAAATAATTTCATCACAATGTGTACTAGAGGTACATGTCATGTACCTTTGATCATTGTAGATCTTCATGGTTTTTGGATAGTCTATGTGCCTCATGCATATGTGGTCCAATTTATGAGGTTTGACTACATACATGTTGTGTACTGAGGACTCATGACGTGTATGTGATTGGATTTCCCATGTAACATCTTTGACTGAAGTTATGTTGTATGTTGGGGAATCATGATGTATACTGGATGATTTCTCTGCTGACTTCATGGATTGGTTCACGGCTTGGCTAATGACTTGTCACACATTGTGAACTCCTATGACATGACATGTAATTCCGAGTCATGATGTGTAATAGGTTAATTATTCACTTTTTCTTTATTTCTTCCTTTAAATCCTATGAATCCTCATTCCTAGAAAATTGAGCATTTACCAATCACATTATCAAATAAATAAATGAATATCCATAAGTAAATGATAGAGAATGTATGTATGAATCCATCTTCTCAATGGTTCACATGACGTGTAATAGGTTCACATCATGTATTGTAAAAAATTAGGTTTTTAATAAAAAGATGGTAGGTTTTTCTGTGTACTATATCTTCATGGATTACATGATTTTTAATTTTATTACAGGTCATGTAATGATTGAATGTTAGGATTTTAGGGTGTTTCACTGATGATTTCTCATTCAATCATTTGAAGCCCATATCCCTCTTGACCTAGAAGATCTTAGGGGAAATTTTAGAGACCTATGACCCTTCTAGATTATTTCATTCAGTGATTGATTATTTTTGTAGTTGCAGTGCATTTATCTGGGTAACCGTTCCTTCTAGTTCTTATTTGGTTTTGGTTTTGTATATGGTTGTGTTCATATTTTCGATTGGATAGCATTTTCTATTGATCAATTTCCATTTCATTGCATGTGTTTTATTTTGAGGGTCATTCCTGTGGTTGAAAATCACCATTATTGATGGAATCATGGTTTATAATGGTTTAATGTAGTTGTTTCTATTCAATTTGTTAATGTAACGAGTTTCTTGTTATTATTGGTAATTTCCTTTGGGTTTTTCATTTATTTGTAGTGATACATGTTTCTAAAAAGTATTTACTAGAAAGGAAAATGTTTTAAAGGGGGGTTTCTTTTAAAATGTATTTTCTTGATTTAGAAACGAGTTTTCAATAATTAAAGTAGATTGTCTTGTAATTGAAAATGTTTTATGAAATTAGGAGCATGGTTTTGAAAATGTATTTTGATAATTGGAACATTGTTAACCTTGGGTGCATCATGAAAGAGAAATGGGAAGCCTTAGTGTGTGTGGAACCACTAAGAGGTAACCTTTTAGATATCAATGGACTGGTACATAAATCAATATTGGTTGGATCCAACATTATTTATATTTAGGCTCTTGAGTGTCAAGTACATATTGTCACATAGGCTAGGGCCTAATATGAGGTGTTTTTTCATTTATGGTTATTTATCTCATGATTGTTTTTAGCATGGATTTTTTATCACAAGTTTTATATGAGGTTGAATCACATAGCTTCACATGATAGGTTATTTTATGGATGTGTTTTTACTTTCCTACCTATTGATGCATGGATATGATTATTGTTTAAATTACTTCTACATGTCATGTAATTGGTTTGAGAATATAAAAGAATTTTATGAAAACCCAAGGGGGAAACTGATTTACCAATGAATTGAATTTATGAAAATTATTTGTAAAAAAAATTGTTTTAAAAGATAGAACTATTGCATTCATGTTATTAGAATTTGTATATATATTTTTTGGTATCCTATAGGGATTTTTTCTCACACGATAATTTTTCCATTGGGATGTTATAGATTTTATATTATAGGATACAGGTAAAGGGATGATAATTTTGCAGCATGTTGACTTCTCCTTAGGTCTTTTCCTTCAGTTTAGGTTGGCTTGGAGGTTACTATTGGTCACGTTGAGACTTGTTGGTCTTGCTTTATTCATACTTTAAATTTTATCCAGTTTGGATTGGATTTTTTAGTTTTGGTTGTATATTTTTCTTCCATTGGTACTCTAGTTTTATGTCTTGTTTCTTTATATAAAAAACTTTTTCTATTTTCTTACTTCACCACACCACATGACGTCTAGATCGGGTGTAAGGTTTACTTGACTCAGGTTCTTTTGTTATAATAAACCCATAGAGAAAGAAGTTAATGTCACAACCTCAAAAACCTCTTATAAATGCTCACTATTTAATATAATCTATTTTTCTTGATATCTCATAAAGTAAGATATATTACTCATTTCATCAACCTATATGCCTCATATATCTTTCTTTCACTACCTGAAATTAACTTGTCAATAAACAATATGGTCATGGAATTAATTAAGTAGTTTTATTTTAATTAAAGGGTTGGTATATCATCTTATAGTATATGATGAGACAAATACTTTCTTGAAATGTTCATTAACTCCATATATCTCATGACACACCCAATATATCCCACTTCTTTGTGAGCATAGGACATTATGGTTTTCAACAATACATAAAATTATATTGTCAAAAAACATAAATGATCTCATAACCTACTATATAAGAGATTACCAAGTGCGATCTTAGTGAGAAGAAGTCTCAACATTTTATGAGTCTCCATAACCTGATTGTAAAACATTACCTGTGTCCCCCCAAGATAGATATCATCTCACCATAGAGTATATGTTTAAATATATTGTCAAAACACTTAAATGATCTCATCATAGTGGTGAGATTCTATATCCTTTCAATGTTACAAATAATCTCAGGGTATTATCAACTTATATATTATTTAAAAGAATATAAATTATATAATAATATATTTGTATTTAGCTCTTTTAATATGTAGATAATATCAAATTAATATTAGTTGGTTTTATGGCACCAAATGCAATAGAAAGAACATATTTAGTGGAATTATAGTGGATTTGTAGAGTTTATAAATAAAAAAATTCTCAATAAATCAATAGTAAACCCACTTTCTTGGGAAAATTATCCCAAATTTTATGAGAAAACTCACATTGTATGAATATGTGATTAATAATATGAAAACCCATATTTTAATACTCCTTCATTATTGATTTATCACATTAAGGTACACATAATACAATCCCAAATGACCATATGGAATATTTTATTTTGTAAAATAGGTATGTATCACAATAACTTGAAACACGGGTACTCCAAAACTATTTAAAAACTCTATAACATGCTCTTAAAATTCCACCACTCTTTGAAAGCTGCATGAGATAACCTAGGGATCTACATAAGGAATGAGTGATATATAAATCCCATTGAGTGAATAATCAAATAATAGCATAAGGTAAATTAGTACATGTGATCCAATAGGCATATAATGGTAACATAAGATGGGTGAGAATCATAAACATGAACATCAAAGCGCGATATAAGATTATAATATAAAGGCCATATGGGAGTTTGGAAACAATATAAAACAAGATATTGTAAACATAATTCAAGGATAATTTCCTATAAATTCATAACATAGTGTGATTAAGATAAAATCCAATGCACCATAAATGTTATATCATGAGATAAAAACATTAACCAATGAATTGGAGGACTATATAATTTTGGGTCCACTTGTCACATTCATATTATGTACATGCATAAGTGTGCCACATAGATCATACAACCTAAGGATGCATTTCATCATTTTTAATTCCATGATTAAGAAGATTAAATTAAATACATGGATGTACCCAATTAATGAAGGATATGTACATCTAGAAGAATACCTTTGAGTAGATTGTAGGATGAGTATTCAAGACACAATTGTATGATATGGAAGATCATAGGATAATTTCAACAGCATAACAGGGGCATATAAAGATTCATAGAAGGTTTTAATGAGAGAAAACAAGGTCCCTAATAAATTAAAAATCAAAAGGATATCAATAGGGGTGTGTAAAAACACATACCAACATTAAAAATTGGAAATAAAAAATGTATAATATAAAGAAGGTTCTTGAATAAAGAGGAGGAGAGAATCCCATACCTTGAGAGGGTGATTCTAAAATATTGGTAGGGGATTATTAAGGGATTAGAAACACATTGTTAGGGATATAGAGAGGGAAATACATAGTAAATTCATTCATAAAGGGTTTTTAATGAAGAGTAATGTTAGGTTGGGTGGGGGTTTAAGGAAAATGTCAGGGGAATTTGTTATTAAATTCTAAACTTTGGTTTTGGAATATATATGTTAAAATAATATAAAAAACTTTCCCATGATTTCTACCAAAGAGGAGTGGTTTCCAATAATTTATAAGTATAAGAACCTAACTCTTTAAAATAATACTCTTAGTAATGAGTAATTGAGTCATGTTTATAAATAATTCATTTTAAAACATTAAAATATAATATAGGTTTCAGAGGTTTCATTAAGGGTTTATAAAAATAATCAAACAACTTTAAAAATACACTATTTTAAACAAGAAACCAATATTTGTTCAATAATACCCTTTATAGTATTTATCACATCACTTTTGGGATATTAATATTCCATAATACAAACTGTATATTTGTACTATATTAAATTTTTACCCAAATATTTGACTGTCTTTTAAAATTCTGAAAAATTCACCATTAGAAAAATTCAATGTGATAATTTCAAAAATAATATTTATTTCATCCAAATAATTATATAAATTTTATAATTTAATCTTTATTATCAAAATACTCATTTATTAAAAAATCTTTATTTTTTTACAATAACTATTCTCCAGCCCTTATAAATATTACATTGGACTTCATTAAATTATATTATCAATTAAATATAAATAAATATTGTTTAATAAAAAAATTATATGAAAATGAAATTTATTTCAATATTCTTGAATTGATCAAAAATAATGTTCTAATGAAAACCATATATTTACAATTATGGTTTCTTTGTATAAAAATATAATTTTAATTAACTCATATAATTATAAATACAAAGTAATAATGAAAAGGGATAAATACAATCATTATTTTATAACAAATAATACTTATAGACTCATACTACTAAGGTCTCAATATATAACCCCTTATTACACTTGCATACACCCAAAGAGTAAGGTGTGAAATGGCTAGGCTTTCTTGGGGTGGTTCGATGAACATGGTTTGTATATGTATCAAAGTAGAGTCCCTAGATAGGTATCCACATGTTCTTTTTGAATCCCCAAACAACACTAGTGGAACTTTGAGTGCTAGCACAAATGATCTAATCACCGGATGTTGTTCGATTTTGATCGCAATAAGAACTCCTTCAGTTTGAAGGATCCTAGCATTGTTCTATCAAACTTGAGAGAGAAGAGGAGGACTCTCTCTTCATTATTGAGGTCATTCTAGAGAAGAATCTCTATAGTCTTACGAAAATTCACTAGAGAGGATTTTTTTGTAGACAAATGATTGATACTACCGATGAAAATGTTATAAAATTGGGTATGTACTTAGGATCTAGAATTATTTGGTGCATGTAGGCTCTCAACCAATCCTTTTACTATAAGTAGACCGTACGCTCAAAAATAATAATAATAATAATAATTTTTGACATGAAAAAAGATTCAGATATTTATATATCCATTCATAAATAAATATAATTTTTTATTTAAATAATATTAAATAAAATATATCATTTATACCAGGAATCTTAACTAGATCAGTCAATACTCCTCAAAATTTATCGAATATTAAATAATTAATTTTTATTTAAATAAATATATATCTTTATATTATTTGTTTGATAGATAGATAAACATTATATTTTATAAGAGAGAAAAAATATTTATTTAATATTTAACTCATATATATTATAAATTGAATGTCACTACATGATGACTATTTTCAATCAATGTATCAAAAATAAATATTATCCCTGAATATTGAGAATAATATTTATCCCTAAGTTAAATTAAAATGAAATTTAACTCAGATTAATAGATGTGCTATTATGTTTGGATCTTTAAGACTCTTTATCAGTGACATTATACATGTTGTATTAAAGTCCAATATCAACATCTAATAACACATCATGACCGTAACACCGCATTATACTTCTTAGGAACTCACTAGTTTATGCTTTGTTTATCTTCTTTGTTTGGGGAATTTTAATAGCTTCATGGGAATGGAGAGACGTTGATGGGGGAAAATGTCCTAAATTTTATGATGTATGTTTGTTTGAATTATTTAAATCCAGGAATAAAAGTTTCAAAGACTTAACGAGGTTCTTCCAATGTTAGGAGAATTTTCGGAGTGGGGTCTTTGATTTATTAGGCCTAAACCTGTAGTTTTTACAGTCTATTGGGTGATTACACACTGTGTAAATTTTTTAAACACTATTTAATGTTATCTAGGAATATATCATGAAATAGGTTCAGGTAATGAGGGGTTTACACTCTGTGTAATAGGTTCACATCAAGTAATATCAAAAATGAGGTTTTTAATAAAAAGACAGTGATTTTTTAGTATACTTGATCTTTGTGGATTACAAGACATGTAATGTGATTACAAGTTGTGTAATCATCACATGTTTGTATTTTAGGGTCTTTTATTACTAATTTATCATTCATTTATTTTCATCCCTTCTCCCTATCAACCTAGAAGCTCTCATGGATGATTTTAGAGACCTATGAACCTTTTAGACTGTTTAATTCATTGATTGATCATTGTTTCGGCTGTGGCACATTTATCTGGGTAAGTGTTCCTTTTGTTTCTTCTTTTTCTTGGGTTATGGTTATGTTTATGTTCTAATTTGTGACAATATAGTGTTTTCTATTAATCCACTTCAGCTTCATGGTGTGAATTGTATTTTTAGGGCCATTCCTATGGTTTCCAATCACCGTTATCGAAGGTAGATAGGTTTATACAAGTTTGAGGTAGGTGTTTCTATACAATGGTTTAATTAAATGAATTTATTTGTTTCTATTGGTAAATTATTTTGGGTTGTTAATTCATTTGATATGATATGTGTTTTCAAAAAGTATTGATTAAAAAGGAAAACATTTTTAAATGGGGTTTGTTTTGAAAACAGATTTGATTGCTTTGGAGGTGGGGTTTTAAAAAACGAAGTGGATTGTATTGGATTTGAAAATGTTTTATGAAATTTTGAGCATGGTTTTAAAAATTTATTTTGACAATTTTCACATTGGGAACCTTGAGTGAGTTGGAAGGAGACACATGTAACCTTAATGTGTGTAGAACCACTAGGAGGTAACATTTTGGTTATCGATGGATTGTGGAAAGAATCGATATTATTTGGATCCAACATTATGAATATTTAGGCTATTGACTATCTAGTATGTATTTTTCCATATTATAGGGCCTAATATGTGGTGATTTTTCATTTACGGTTATTTATCACATTGTTGTTTTAATCATGGATTGTTTCTCATAGGTTTTTTATGAGTTTGTATCACATAAATTTGCATGATAGGTTATTTCATGGATATGTGTTTACTTGATTAACTCTTGATTTGTGGATATGATTCCTATTTATATCACTTCTAATTTTCATATTTTTGGTTTGAGAATTTGAAAGGATTTTATGAAAAAACTAATGGTAAAATTATTTATAAATAAATTGGATTTATTAAAATTATTTGTAAAATCGTTTTTGTTTTAAAAGCTAGAACCATTGCATTCTTGTTATTATACCCTGTATAGATTATATAGTGGTATCCTAATAGTCTTTGTGAATGAAACCTAATTTTTACCTTGGGATGTTGTATTTGTTGTATTGTAGGATACAAGAAAAAGGAAGGGAATCTTATAGCATTTTGACTTCTCCTTTAGCCTTTTCCTTCGGTTCGGGTTGGTTTGGTGGTAACTATTGGTCCCACGGAGACTTATTGGTCTTCATTTATTATTAATTTTGGGTTTAGATGGTTTGGATTATATTTTATGGATTTGGTTGTATCTTTTTCTTTTTCTATTACTCTGGTTGCATGTATTGTTTCATTATATGCAAGACTTATTCTATTTTCTTACTTCACCTCACCACGTGATGGTCGGCTCAGGTGTATGGATTTCTTTACCTAGGTTTCTATATTAAAAATTAGTATCAGGGGGAAGGATTAGACTGTAGTGTGTTAACACTGCCTTAGTTTGGTTCTATGACTTAAGTAGACATGAGTTAGGACCACTAGAATTCTGATAGTAGGTGTGAAAAAGCTACCTGTCCATATCATTTCTGTTACTGAAGTCAAGTTACCATGGGTGGTCAGATACTTTTACCAGGTTTTATACTTGGGGTTTGGAGTCATTTTAATTAACTATATAAGAAGTTTATTTAAATTAACCTATTCTTTTCTGGAAATGCCTTTTATGTATAGAATTATTAAATTTCTTTAAATTGTTATTGTTTTAAAGAATTAATTGAACTTTGAAAGTTTTTTTATTTTTTTGGAATATGATCATGATCTAATTGGTGATTTTCTTGTGTTTATTATATAATTACATCAAGAAGAGATCTTCCAAATCTGAGAGAGGAAGCCACAAGATAGGTTCGATTGGTGAATCCTCCAGTGGAACCTTCTTTGGTAGAATATGTAATTAATACTATTTAGACTTTGGGTCAAGTGGGTATTGGGAACCCCATACATATGGTGGATCATGGCATTGATTTTACTAAGAAGCATCCACCTATCTTTTTCTGAGACAAAGTAATTTAGTAATATGAGGATTGGATTGAATAGATTGAGAGGATTGTCAATTTCTTGAAGACTCATGAACAATTAGGGGGGTCCATGTACGTGCTTGAAGGACCTAGAAGGAGATAGTGAAACTCTATTATGAAATCTAAGTTTCATGAGAACCATACCTATTATTCTTTCAATAATTTAATTAATCAGTAGTTTTACCTTGAGATGTTACATGCGGAAAATACCCAGGGGTGTTTGCCCGTATAGTAGGGGGAGCGTACTGTTCTAAAGTATTCTTCCCATTTTTATGGGTTGGTTCATCTAGAACCATAACTTTTAAATAATGAGTATGTTATGAATTATAGGTTTGAGTTAGGACTGAGGCCTGATATTGGGTTGATATTTATTCTCATGTTCCATCTAACCTTTATGGAGGTATTTGACAAAATATCATTGGATGAGGATGAAATACTTGGGAAGACAAGTTTGGGCGGAGCTTTAATTAGTTCAGTTGTTAGTCAGGGTTCATCTTCTAGTCAAACATGAAAATGCAAGGGTGGTTAGTTCCCTTAAAGACTAGTTCCAGGGGATTCGATAGGGAAGTATCATGTTTTTTTCTATTAGTGTGGGTCGTTGGGTCATACTAGACCTAACTGTATAGAGGATCCTAGGAGTTTTCATTGTCATAGATTTTTGGGAAATCTAAATCTTATTTTTTTGTGAAAATATATACCAGGGTAGTAGGGTAGGATCCACTCTCACCAAGGGTTCTTTGGTTCATACCAAATATTCCATGGGTGGTGGGTTAAATCCTTAATCCAAGGGGGAAGTTCATAGGTTTAATACTGGATGTATTTATGGGTATGAGTATGTGCAAGAGGAATTTGATGTATGGTAAACTACTATTATTGGTATGGTTTTTTATTTCATATTTTATGGTGATATCTTTGTTTGATATAGGTTATACTCATTCTTATACATATTCAATGTTAGTTTATGTGTTTGGATTACGTTTATAACTTATGTTTTACTTATTGGATTTTTCCACACCTTAGGTATAGAGGTCCGAACTAGATATCATGTGTCCCACATATAGGGTGTTGATAGATGAATTTGAGGTAGAATGGGACTTCTTGGTGTTTGAAATTAAAATCTTTGACTTTATTATCATCATATATTGGATGATTATTGTTAAGGTTCAAATAAAGTATTATCACTAATTGGTTAGTTCTTATCTACTAATGGTGTGACCCATGTCTTTTTGGGTGAGTAGGACTCTAGAACGGGAAGAGAATGGCCTATTTTTCCTTATGTTAGGGTAATCTCATGTGAGATTCCAGAGATGTTTCTTAATACATAGGACCATTGTTTAGGTGGTTGACTTACTTCAGTGGTGAGTTCATACCTCGAGGTATTTTCAGATTATTTTTATGTTTTACTTCCCCAGAGAGAGGCTGAGTTTACTATTGACATAATCCCTTGTTCGATGAACATTTCTATGGAATATAATAACATGAAACCTATTATGTTTGTGGAACTAAACGTCCCTATTGAAAATTTAGAGGCTAAATTACCTATTCATCCTAGCATGTCACCATGGGGTCCACCTGTACTCTTTTTTGAGAAGGAAGATGGTAGTATCATACTTTTTATTGACTATAAAAAGTTAAATCAAGTGAATGTTAAGAACAAATATCCTTTTCTAAGGATTGATGATATTTTTGGCCATCTTAAAGTGCAATGTAGGTTTTAAAATATTTAATTGAGGTCAGAGTACAAAAAATTGAGGGTTTGAGTAGAGGATATACCTAAGACTGTGTTTAAGAGACATTATGTGAATTTTGAGTTTATGGTTATTCCATTCGGTCTGACTAACAATCATACGATGTTTATAGATTTGATGAACCAAATATTTCATCAGTACATGGAATATTTTGTGTGTGTTCATGAATGATATATTGGTGTACTCCAAGTTAGTGGAGGATCAGAGGGACCATTTTGATATCAATCTAAAAACCATAAAGGAACATCATATTTATGGTAAGATATCTATGTGTGAGTTCTGAATCTTGTAATTAGCATTTTTGGGGAATGTGATACTAGAGATGTGTGTCTTAATAGATACTGAAAAGATAGAGGATTTTGTGTCCAGTTATTATTCTAGAAATGGTTTTGAGATCTAAATATTCTTTGGTTTGGATGCTCACTATAGACAATTTTTTTCAGGATTTCTCCAAGATCACATCTTTGATGACTATTTTAACCCATAAGGGTTTAATGTTTTAATGGAATGAAAAATGTTATAGATATTATAAGGAGTTGAAGATAAGGTTGAATTCATTTCTAGTTTTGATTCTTCTAATACCAGGTTCATGTTAAGATATTTTTTATAATGATTCTTGTATGAATTTGGGATGTGTCATGATAAAAGGGAAATAGGTGGTTGCCAATGGATCATTCTAGTTACAACATCATGAGATGAATTACCCCACCCATGATATTTACTGGACAGTAGTCACACATTACCTAAAAATGTGGCATCACTATCTATTTGGGTAGTAGTTTATAGTGCATTCATATCATAAGATCCTAAAATATATTTTTTCTCCTAGGGATCAGAACTTGTGATAGATAACATTGGTAGAGTATCTTTATATTATTGATTTTAATATTGCATACACCCCTGGTAAGGGAAATGTGGTTGTTGATTCTTTAATCTAAACATTAGCGACACATGCCATGAATGAATCGGTTCAATAATGGTATTTGATGATTTTGTTTGTTGAGATGAGCTTGAGATTGGAATAGTTTGGAGAACAAGTGTTCATGGATTTGATGAAAGTTGTATCATCTTTTAATGATCAATTTTTGCTTGAGGAAGTAACAGGCACCGTGTTCCAATGCTTTAGTAAAATATTTTATGGTGGGGATACCTCGGGTGAGTGGAGTCAGTGTCTCAGGTGCTCTTTGTGATTTTATGGTAGGTTGGTTGTTCTACTTTCCATAAAAAGTTGTTAAAGAGTGGAAAATATTATTTTTGGTCCATGCACCATGGGGATAACATTATGTATCAAGACTTGATACATCAGTATTGGTGATATGTGATTATGAATTTGGTCATAGATTTTGTTTCATTGTATATTACTTGCATGATAATTAAAACAGAAAACTAGAGAATTGCGAGTCTATTGTCGCCTGTACCCATTTCAGTATGGAAGTGGGATGAGATTTAAATGGATTTTATCATTGTATTTCCATGGAAACTTATTGGGAAGGATATGATTTGGGTGATCATTAATAAAATCATGAAATCGGTGAATTTCCTCCCTATCAAGGAGATAATAAAGGTGGAACAACTTTGGGACTTGTATGTTCTTGAGATTGCGAAAACTCATGGGGATAACTCTATGGTTGTATTTGAAAGGAACCCGATGTGCACACCCAGGATCTATAAAGGTATACAATATATGATGAGTTCCCAGATTAAATTGAGCATGGATTATCATCCACATATGGATTGAAAAATAGGGAGGGCTACCCTAGTTATTGAGGATACGATCCAGGATTGTGTTCTTGATTTTGGTGGATCATGGGTAAAGAATTTTCCTCTAGTAAAGTGTCCCTAAAACAATAGTTATCGTGCCTTGATTAGGATAGAACCCGTTGAGTATTTCTATGATAATGCATGTACATCTCCCTTATGTTGGAAAGAATTTGCAGAGTGGTCCATTCCGAGATCGAATCTTGTTTAGGAGACGATGAAGATGGTGCAGTTGATCCATAGGAGATATATCATGACACACAGTAATCAAAAATCTTATAAAGACTATCATCATTAGATACATGAGTTTGATGATGTTGATCAAGTTTTTCATAGAGTTTCACCTTGCTTGGAAAATCATCAATTGGGTATGCATGGTATGTTGGAACTGTGATTTTGGGGTCTCTTTGAGATTGTTGGATGACTGGGGAAGGTGTCTTATAGGCCATAATTACCATCTAGTTTTACTTATATCTATGGTGTGTTTCATGTTTAACACCCAAATAGGTATATATCAGATCCTACCCATGTGATTGGATGTGAGGATATTGACCTTGAGACTAAAACCACATTGGTTGGGAGCTAGATCAGATTCTAGATCACCAAGAGAAGGTACATCACTGTAAAATGATTCCTTTGGTCTGGTTACTATGGTAGTGAGGATGGGATATCCATGAGATGTGGGAGATGGAATTGATTATGAGTAATAATTGGCCTTTAATTTATTATTATTATAGTAATATAACTGCATTTTGGGTATAAAAATAGTTTATGGTGGGGACATTGTAACAACCCATTACGTTATTAGGTACTGGCTTGTTTATTCTATGTTTATCATCCTTGTTTGGGTGCGTTTGTGGGAATAATAGGTATAGAGAGCCTTTTACAAGGAAATGACCTAAAGTTCATGGATGTATGTTTGTTTGAATTAATATATTTCAGGTATAAACACTTAGAATACTTACTAAGGTTCATCTCATGTTTGGAGAATTCTCAGAGTGGGGTCTTTGGGTTTTTATGCCTAAACCTATAGATTATATAGTTTTTTAAGTAATTATATATCTTGTAAAGTCATTACACACTGTTTAATATTTGATAGGTAGATTTTATGAAATAGGTTTGAAGAAAATAAGGGTGTTTACATGCTCTGTAATAGGTTCATCTCGTGTATAGTCAAAAATCAAGTTTTCAATAAAAATATGATGGGTTTTTCGATGTACTCAAGATTTGTCGATTACATGAAATTTATTTTGTTTAAACTCTATATAATTGTTTTGATTTAGGATTTTAGGGTGTTGTACATCTAATTTCTCATTAATTAATTTTCATCCCTTCTCCCTCTCAACCTAAAAGCTATTATGGGTGATTTTGGAGACCTCTAACCCTTTCAAATTTTTTAATTCAGTGATTGATTTTTTTGTGGATGTGTTGTGTTTATCTAAGTAATTATTCCTTCTATTTATTCTTTTAATTTGTTTATGGATGAATTTTTTTTCATATTTTTGATTCGATAATGTTTTTGTCAATCCATTTTAGGTTTTTTCATGCCTTTTCTATCAAAATCCATTCCTATGGTTTCGAATAACAAATATTGAAGGAAGATAGGTTTATACTAGTTTGAGGTGGATGTTTTTTATTAAACAGCCTAGACACCCCAGCACCCTAATGCCCAAAACAACACTGATATATCCCAAAGAGAATTTTTGATCCCCACAGATTGGTGACTAGCACATAGAATCATACAAAAAATGAGGTGGGAATAAATTTTCCACAAACATTGAGGAAAAAAGATAAACAAGTTAGTATGGATACAAGAAAAATTCCATAAGGATAAGTGTAATATAAGTCAAATAGATATAAACACCCCAAACTAATACAACAAACTACTAGAAAACTCAATCAATAACATGATTCATAGCGAATGAAACTCTCTAAACCCAATGATCAACAACTAGAAACACCTCCAAGAGGATCTCTACCCTTGATCAAACCTGGAATGAGATAATCTAAAAACTCCTTAAGACACATGTAGGGGGTGAGCTAAAATCTGAGTAAGGTCTCACTAAGGATTCTATAATAAGATTCCAAAAATTAATTAACAAAATAAAGATTTTAGTTTTACAATAAATAGAAAAGACATTTCAAAATGAATATTTAAAAAAATTATGATTTACATTTCAAATGATGGAAATATTTTAAACAAATGGTTTAATCCACATTTTATATAAAATAGTTTATATAAATTCACAAGGCTTGTAAAATAGTTTCCAATAAATAGTGGAATATATTTCAAATAATAATAAGAGAGAAACATGGTATTGATCTAAAAGGTACGATAGTTCTAGGCTATTGGAATCCCACAAACTCAATGTTAACTGAAGATATGTGTATATAAATTTCCCTTTGACACTGGTCAAGAGGAATTCATCACCGTCCCACCAGGGATGTGACGTGCTGCATTTATGTTTTAGTAACATTGTAGAATTGTATAGTGATGTTAAAATAACTCACTGATTGCCTAAGAATTCATGTGATCTAATAAAAAAATAATGGGAAATTTATTTCAAGACTACTTAAAATAAAATTCATCCCATTATCCTATTTCAAATATTCCAATTTCTATTTAAAAAAATATATTTCTTATCAAAAGATGCATTTTTCAAAGATAAAACCCAAAGGATTCTATCAAAACCATTTAAATCCATTTTTATCAAACACAAATTTGAAATAAATTTAATTAATTCAATTTATCAAATTTAAATTCAAAAATTTAAATTCCATAATTTTTTTGTAATTTCACAAACACACCCCAACTTATCAAAATTGGGGGGGTTTTCTAATTTGTGAAAAATCGAAATCAAATATGAAAAATTCCATAGAATTGAGTTTTTAATAAACCAATTGAAAAAAATTTATCAAAAAATTGAATTTAAATCGACAATTTAATTTAAATCATGCAATTTAGGGTTAATCAAAATTGGCCATCATAACCGAACCACCTACCTCATGATCATAGGATCTCGAAACACAAATACCTAAATGTGAAATTCCAATAAAGAATGTTAGAAATGTGGATCAAAGAATCAAACCTATCTTTAAGATCCAAAACAAAAAATATTAGATCCTCCAACCAACATGGAGATCTAAAAACCCTTGGTAGGAAAGTGGAGATAGTGGGAGATAGATATTTAGAAGAGGAAACCTACTAGGCAGAGATCGAATTTCATTATCCAAGCTTTGATCTACTTCAAAAAGGGTGCAGAGAGGTAAAAATTTATTCTTGAGTGCTCTCTAGGAATAAGAAACCATATAGGGTTGATCTAGGTCCTTTGTAAACCTAAAAGAGAGGTTTTATGATTAATTTTTTTTAGGATTAATTAAAAGTCACACATGGTTTCTTGGGTGGAGTTGTATGGTTAAGAAAACTATTTTCCTGTGTCATTATTCCCTTTTTCTCAGGTGAAAGGTCAATACTTGGTGGAACATAGTTTTTTAAACCATGCAGTAGCCATGAAAAAACCCCCACTATCTGGGTTTTCATGGTTTCCATTGGTAGGATGCACAATTTGGGAAAACTGTGAGCCAACCACTCACTAGCCTAGAAACATTAAATATTTATAAAATTTAATCTAAAACAACACTCAATAAAACTCAAACAAATAATGATCAAAATAGGGGTTTAGGAATACATAAAAATAGTAATATGATGTTTCAAACTCCCCATCATAGAAACATTCTATCCCCAGAAAGCTGACCAAGAAGCTTCCATGCCAAAAGGATGAGGCCACTACTCTCTCATTATTTCCTCCATCTCCCACATCTCATGAGAATCAGAACCACACTAATATAAGAATCATACTAAAGGTGTCATCCTACCATGAAGTACCTTAGTTTCAAAATCAACTATCTTGACGGGATTCTCAGTCACATATAGATCATGTTTAACATTAAGATCACTCCATCTTAGAACATGAGACGGATTAGATAGATACATATGTATCTAATACACATGGACCATGTTATGTATCGACGTTAGTTATGGTGGAAGTGCTAAATAGTAATCCACTTTCCTCACTTTCTCAATAACCTAAAAGGGTCCCACGAAATGATGGGAAATTTTCTATTGCATCAAAAGATATTGATGAACAAACCTAGGAGAAACATTCAATAACACCTAATCACCAACTAAAAATTCAAATGGTCTATGGTGACTATCAACACAAGACTTATATCGGCTTTGTGCCATCAAAATTCTTCAAAGAATCAACTAAATCTTTGTTGTTGTCTCTTGAAACAAGATCATACCAACTAAGAAAATTTCTCTGATCTCCAACATACACAACAATGATCTTCAAGGAAAACTATAAAAGGCGTCAAAAGAAGCCATTCCAAATATGGATTGGTAACTATTTTTATAAGAAAACTCAACCATCCAAATATGATCATCCCAATCCCCACTAAAGTTGAGAACACAAGCATATAGCATATCCTCAAGAATCTATATAGCTCTTTATGTCTGGCCATCTGACTACAGATAGTATTCCATTTTCAAATGGACCTAAGATCCTAGTGCCTCCTAAAGGCCTCTCGAAAAGTGATAAATGAATCGTGGATCCTTATCGGGAACTATAGTAGATGGAAATACAAGAAAAAAAAATCTCTTTCACATAGATATTTTCAAACTCCTTCACTTTATTTGTATCATGAATAGGTATAAAGTGAGTTAATTTAGTCATTAAATCAGTTAAAACCCATAGAAAATTATTCTTTCTCTGGGTATGAGGAAACCCAATAAAAAAGTCCATAGAGATCTCATATCACTTCCAATTTGACAATGGAAGTAACTAAAGAAAACCTGAGGGATTCTAGTGTATAACCTTACCTTTTGGCACATATACAAATGAGAGAAAAATCCAGCAATGCACTGTATAATAAATATCCACTAGAATTGATGTCGCTTGTCAAAAAACATCTTCCTGGTTTCTGGGTGAACTTCCCACTAGTAATTATTGAAATCCCCCATAACAACTTTCCTTTCCCATAACACCACAAAAAAATGATTCTGATATAATAGAATGCCCTTTGTAGATAATTACAAGTCAGGTATGGTATCTCCACCATAAAGAGAGTCCCCAAAGCTATAGAACTCATTATCCAGTTTTTGTTCCTAAAGAATCATCTCAAGAAACGAATATGTCAACTAAACACTGGGAAAGGAAATCTTAGCCCCTAATTTATGTACTCCGATATGAAACTGTGAAAAAAATCCATCAAGTTCCACTCTTATGGAGATTCTTTCAATTCATGGGTTGGAAGTTTCCTTCTCATAGCATCTACAATGACATTACCTTTCTCTGGGGTATAGTTGATGTCAATATCAAAAGACTTTTGGTATTCCAACCAAAACCTCTGGTGGAGATTCAGATATTTTTGTGAGAAGATACAACTCAAGCTCTTGTGGTCAGAAAACACAGTAAAACTTTCTCTAAAAAGGTAATTCTACCAACTCTTTAGCGCATGCATTACAACTGAAAGTTAAAGGTAATGGTTTGGTTAATTATTCTCATGTATCCTATGCTTTTGAGTTCCATAAAAAAGAACATGATCACTCTACATAAGAAAGAAACCAAAACCCAAACCTTATGCATCAAAAGAGACCACATAGCCCTTATCGGCCTCTGTATGAGTCAACACTGGTGCAGTAGTCAAAAGACGTTTCAAATCAATGAAATAATTCTGCCATTTATCATCCCAAGATAACTTTACCCCCTTTTGAGTTAGATCAATTATGGGAGAATCCACATTTGTTATGTCCTTTAAAAATTAGCGATAATACAAAATTAATCCCAAGAACCTCTAAATCTTGAAAACATTTCACTATTGTTCTCATGTCATAATAGCTTTCACATTTTCAAGATCCATTGAAATACCATGTTACAGCACCACTTTTCCGAATAATTTCCCTTCCAGATCTAGAAATCTCATTCTAAAATCCTTGGATAAATTCAATGAAATCTAAAAAATTATAGAATTTCCCTCAGATAATGCATCTAATCCTCCTTAGACATAGAGTAAAAATGGTTTTCATCCAAAAATACTACCAAAAAAGGCACCAAGATACTCATTGAAAATATTATATACTAAATCTATAAAGATTGAAGGATCATTGGTTAGAAAAAATGGCATGATAAGGTACTCATAATGGTCGCACCTACTTCAAAATTAGGTTTTTTGAATGTTAGAGTTTTTTTATCCCTAGCTAATGGTAACCAGACTGAAGATCAATATTCAAGAACCACTTTTTACCTTTCAAATGATCAAATAGGCAATCAATCAATGGAAATAGTTACTTTATCTTTACCGTAACTTGATCTAGTTTTCAGTAATCAACAAAAAGGCTAATAGATCCACCATCATTCTTAGTGAAGAGAACCAGTGATTCCCAAGGAGACACTCTCAGGTGTATAAATCCTTTCTCAATAAGGTCATATAACTAAGACTTAAAATCTATCATTTTAGTTAGTGCCATGAGTAAATAAGGAACATACACTGGTTGAGTACTAGAAACCAAGTTGACAGAAAACTCTACCTCCCTTACTGATGGAAGCCCAAATAATTAAAAAGGAAAAAAGTTAGGAAATTATATTACAACTAGAGAGAGACCACCATTCAAAGATTACCACTCCAGATCAAATGAAAACAAAGATATCAATTTCCACAAATATGTATAAGAAATTATGACTCTACTCAACCTTTGGTACCACTCTCCCTGAATGTTTTGGAAAACCCCATCAGGTGTAGTAATGGATACCCGTATAAAATAACAATAAATCCATGATTTATTAGAAATCATCCAATCTATCTTGAAAATGATGTAAATAGGTTTCATGTCGAGAACCAGAAAAATACAATCCATCTTGACATCTGATAGAGAGTAAATGCAAGTGGAACTATAGAGACCCTCCCCTCTCTTTGTTATAAAGGGTATTGTAATATCCATAACATAAGGAAAAATGTACATGGGAATATTTATTAGAGACATGTTGAAATAAAAAAACGAGATGTACTTGTATCAAATAGATAATTCACCAATGGAAAAGCTATAGTAATGGTACCTATCATAGTTTTTGGACCCATATCTACTTTCTTTGGAGAATCTTCCCCTATGTAATGAATCTTTGTTCTAGATTCCTATGGATAAAAACACATTTCTTGTGATGCATATTATTGTAATATAGTTTTAAAATTTGATGGTGGAACCATTACACTATAAATAGTTGAATAAAATTTCATAACATATGGAAGTAACCTGAGTATCCGTAGGAACCACACACCTAGGGTACCTCAATGAAAACTATCTTAGAATTCCTTGGCTTTCCAAACACATAAAAAAATAAAAGGGTCTTTTATAGGCACTACAGGAGGTCTAGAACGACCCTGTTATTAAGATCCACCATGAGAATCATCAAACTTACTATTTACTTTATAAGAATTTACACTACCACTATGATAAAAGGGACTCTTGTAAACACTAACTTGCCAGAAATGTCTATTTCAACCATTAAATCTCTATCCAACGCATCCCCATAAGAAGGAAGCTTCAGTAAGAAAAACTGATAATTAATATCTGATCAGAGTCCCAAATTGAACCATCAAGTATTAATTTTCGAATTCTATACAATCTCTGATGAAAACCTCACATGTTTAGCAAAACAGTTTTCATACTTTTTCAAGGATTTTTCAAACTACTCAAGTCTGAAAAACTCCATAACATTTCCTAACAACATTGAATCTGGATAAAACTGGTCAGCAGAATGAAAATTGAAGTCTTTCTACTCTAATCCCTTGTGTTTATTTTCCGTCACCATCATGTCCCACCATCTCTTAATCAATCCTTCCATCACAATGTTGGCATAATTTAACTTGATTTCTTCAGGTGTTTTCAAAAACTCAAATAAACATTCTATCCTTATGAACCATTCATCATCCTGTTGAGCATCATTTGAGCCATTGAATGTTGGTTGATTATGATGATAAAAATCCAGATAATGATTCCATAAAAATATCTTCTAGGTTCCACAATTGGAGCTTAAATGGGAACTGGTGGTGGTTTCTGTCCTAGAGCTTAGATAATACGCATGATCACCTCAACCAAACGTGGGTCCATAAAAGGGCTTCCTCACTGAGGTTCATTAGCCGTTTCCTCTTGTATTTGATTTTCAAATCTTCTCAGAGGGATGATGTTATACATCATCTGTAAACAACATTGAAGACATAAGGTTAAAACGCAAACTGAGAAACAAGGAAAATAAATACCAATAAAAAGACAAACATGATTTGGATATCAATATATCCAAATATTAATCAGGTAAAATACTAGAACTAATCCTCAAGAAACATTTCCCAAACCACCCCTAGTGACTTAAGGCTCATTGCTATGAGAGCTATCTAGGAACTCATTCACAACTACCTCCTATGTCCTGAAAAGATTACTCAACTACATAATGACATCAAGACAAAAACTTAACATAGAGGTTCGACACCACTTTTTCATGAATTGTCCCGAACACCCCAGTACCCTAATAACCCAAATATAAATGACATATCTCTAAGGTCATTCCCAATCTCCATGGGTTGGAGACTATCACCTAACATCATACAAAATGGATTTGGGAATGATTTTTCTTCAAACATTGTAGAAAAAAGATAATAAATTTAGTATGCACACATGAAAAACTCCATAGATAGAAGTGTACCAGAAGTTAAATAGAAATAAACAACCCAAACTACTACAAAAAAGTACCAAAAAACTGAAAGAACAACCCATTTCCTAGAGAAAGAAACTCTCTAAGCCCATGGATTAATAACTAGAACCACCACCAAGAGGTTATTTACCCATAATGAAACTTAGAAATAGATAATATACAAACACTTGAAGGAACATATAGAGTGTGATCTAAAAGGATAGTAGGGTCACACCAAGGATTCCATAATAAGAGTCTAATAATTAATTATCCAAATAAATATTTCATTTTTAAAATAAACATACACAATATTAAAAAAAAATATTTAAACAGTTAATGATTTACATTTCAAATTATGGAAATATTTTAAAAAAATGACTTAATCACCATTTTACATAAAATATTTTATATAAATTAAAAATTCATGTAAAAAATCTTAAAATAAAAAAGTTGAATATATTTAAAATACAAAGAAGAAAGAAAAATGGTTATGTGCTAAAAGGTATAATAGTTCAAGGCTGTGAGACTCACACACACTCAACGTTACACAATAATACATGTATACACACATCCCTTTGACACTATTCAACATGAATTCATCACCATACCATCAAAGATGTGATGCACTTCATTTATGTTTTAGTAATGCTATATAATCATAGAGTGTTGTCTGGATAACTCAATAACTACCTAGGATTTCATGTGCTCTAATAACAAAAAATAATAAGAAATTTAATTCAAGAGTTCTTAAAATAAAATTCATCCCACTCTCCCATTTCGAATATGTAAATTTCCATTTAAAAATCAAATTGGGGTTTTAATCAAAACATTACTTTTTCCAAGATAAAACTCAAAATGTTTCGATCAAAACCAGTTTAATCCATTTTTATCAAAAAAAAAACTTTGAAATAATTTTCATTAATTTAAATTAATCAATTTAAATTCCACCAATTTCCAAATATTTTACAAACACACCCAAATTCATCAGAATTTGGGGGTTTTCCCAATTTTGTTCCAAATCCAAATCAAATCTCCCAAATTCAATAAAATTGGGGTTTTATCAAAATATTGAAATAAATTTATCATGAAACTTAATTTTAATCAAAAATTTAATTTAAATCATGATATTTTGGGTTAATCAAGAATTACCAACATAATGAAACCACATACCTTTGGATCACAGGATCTCGAAACAAAAATCCCTAAATAAGAAACTCCAACAAAGAATATAGGAAATATGGTTTTTATAATCAGAATGAGGTTTAAGATCCAAAATAGTAGGGATTAGATCCTCCAACAAACATGGAGATCTAAAATCCCTTGGGAAGAAAGATGATATAGTGGGATATGGATAATTAGAATAGGAAACCTACCAGGAGGAGATCGAATGCTATTTGATAAGATTATATCTAATTCTTTAAGGGTGTAGTGGGAAAAATCGTCTCTTAGGTGCTCCCAAGGAAGAATAAACCATAGGGGGTTGAGCTAGGTTCATCGGCCACCTAAAATAGAGGTTTAGATATTTAAAAAAAATATTGCGTATGGTTTCTTGGGAAGTGTTGCACAATTTGGAAAACTATTTACCCTAGCCATGCATCCCTTTTTCTCCAAGTGCACAGTCTCTCTTTGGTGGTGCACAGTTTTTGAAACCATGCACTAGATGTGAAAATCCCCCTTTTTGGTCTTGCACACTTTCCACTGATAGGGAACACATTTTGGGTAAACGATGTTCCAACCATGCACTAGCCCATAAACATTCATGACTTCCAAAATTTCACCTGAAACAACCCTATATGAAACCAAAACAATGAATGATCCAATGATGGGTTTAGGAATACCTGAAAAATGTAATATGTTTTTATAGTATTTTAATAAAATGGGTCATTAAAATGAATTACTTTTTGTTCTTGGAAAATTCATTTGGTTTGTTCATTGATTTGAAGTGATATTTGTTTTTAAAAAGGATTGATTGGAATGAGAAATGTTTTTAAAGGGGGTTTTCTTTTCAAACAGATTTTATTTATTTTGAAATGAGTTTTTAAAAACTATAGAATATTGGATTAGATTTGAAAATGTTTTATGAAATTGTTATCATGGTTTTGAAAATTTATTTTCACAATTGGAAAATTGGTAACCTTGGGTGCTTTGGAAGGATACATAGGTATCCTTAGTGTATTGGAACCTCTAGGAGTTAAACTTTTGGGTATTGATGGATGATGGAAAGACTCGATATAGGTTGGATTAAATGTTATGCATGTTTATGAACTTTAGTTTCAAGTATGTATTTTATCATAGGCTAGGGCCTAATATGAAGTTATTTTTCATTGATGGTTATTTATCACTTGGTTGTTTTTATCATGTATTTGTGCTCACAAGTTATATATAAGTTTGTGTCACACAACTTCACATGATAGTTTATTTCACAGATATGTGTTTAATTTATTACCTCTTGATGCAAGGATATGCTTCATATTTATTTCAAATATACTTTTCATGTTTTTGGATTGATAATATGAAATAATTTTATGAAAAACCAAATGGTAAAATGATTTACAAGTGAATTTTATTTATAAAAATTCTTGTAAAAATATTTTTGTTTTAAATGATAAAACTATTTCATTCTTGTTATTATAACTTGTATATATTCTGTGGTGGTATCCTATAGGTATTTTTTCTAACACCATACTTTTTTCAGTTGGGTGGTTTTGATCTTTTACTATAGGATACAAGTAAAAGGAAGGGCATATTGTAGCATGTCAGCTTCTCCTTTGTGTTTTACTTTGGTTAAAGTTGGTTTGGAGGTGACTATTGGTCATTTGGAGACTTATTAGTCTTTCTTTATTCATATTTTTGGGTTTATCTAGTATGTCTTGGATTGTATGGATTTGTTTGTTTCTTTTTCTTCTGATGGTAATTTCATTGTATGTCTTGTTTACCTATATAAAAGATGTTTTCTTTTTTCTTGCTTCACATAAACACATGACGACAAGCTCAGGTATATGATTTTCTTGACCCAATTTGTTCTATTACAATGACACCCATATAAAAAGAAGTTAATGTCATAACCACAAAAACATTGTATTAGTTCTCATTGTGTAATATAATCTCTTTGCCTCAATATCTCATCAAGTAGGATGCATTACTCATTTATTCAACCTACATGCCTAATATATCATTTTTGACTACCTAAAATGAATTCATCATTAAATAATTATATTCATGGACTTAATTAAGAATTTTTATTTTAATTAATTTGATGGGATATCATATTCCAGTATAGGAGGAGACAAATACTTTCATGACTTGTTCATTAACTCCATATCAATCATGACACGCCCAATATATCCTACTTCTTCATGAGCATAAGACATCATGGTTTTATACAATAAATAAAATTACATGAACCATGACATGTATTAATAATAATATCAGTTCTATGGACAAATACACTCGCTTGCAGATAGTGATATCTAATGACACATATACCATGTGGAATTTTTATTGGTGGTTCTATTCTAATAAACTAATATATCAAAGATTAAAAAGTGTGAAAATGTTGAGAAAAAGTCTCAATGTATTATGATCCTCCATATATCATAGGTTTTAGAATATTTTCAAAACACTTCAATGATATCATTATAGCAGTGAGATTCTATATCCTTTTAATGTGAAAAATACTTTTAGGGTATTATCACATTAAATATTACATATAATAATATAAATTATGAGATATTACATTAATATTCAACTCTTTGAATATAAATATAATATAAATCTAAAATTAGTTAGATTTATATCACTAAATCCAATAGAAATAACATCATCATTGGATTTATAGGGGATCTGCATAGTGTAGAGAGAAGAAAGTCTCAATAAATAAATACCAAACCTACTTTCTCGGTAAAATGATTCCAAATTTTATGAGAAAACTCAAATTGTATAAATATGCGATTAATAGTATGACAACCCATATTTTAATACTCCTTAATTCATGATTTATTACATAAAGGTACACATAATACAATCCCAGATGATTAGGACGCATAGTTTCTCTATGAAATTAGGTACCTAGCACAATAAGTTGAAATATGGGTACACAAACATTTCTTAGAAACTCCATAAAATTCTCTTGAAATTACATCACTATTATAAAACTACATGGGATTACCTGGGGATATACATAAGAAATATGTTAGATATAAATCCCAGTAATGGAATAATAAAAGAATAGAATAAGGTAAATAAGTGCATGTGAGCAAAGAGTCATATCATGGTAACATAATATGGATGATAATCATAAACTTGAACATAAAATAATGATATAATATAACAACATAAGGACAATTTGGGAGTTTGGAAACAACATAAAACATTAAATTATAAACATAATTCAAGGATAACCACCTAGAAATAATAATATAGTGTTCTTAAGATAACCTCTCATGCACCATACATGGTGTCTCATGAGTTAAAATCAATACCCAATTTATCAGAGGACTGTATACTTTCAGGACCACCCGTCAAATTCATATTATGTACATTCATAAGTGTTCCACATAGATTATAAAACATAAGTATATCATGAATCATTTTCAATTCCATGATTAAGGAGAGTGATTTACATACATGGAAGTCCCCGATAAATGATAGAAAGTAAATATAGGTGAAAACCTTTGAATACAAATGGGGATGAGTATTCACTCCCCAATTGTATGGAACAGAATACTGTGGGATAATTTGAGCATTATAAACAGGGCACATAATTATTCATTGAAGGGTTTAATGTGAGTGAAAGATGTATATCATCACTTGTAAATCATAAAGATAATAAAAGGGATGATTAAAAATATATTCCAACATGAACAATTAGAAATCAAAATGCATAATATAACGAAGGTGGTTGAATAAAGAGGATCAGGATAGGATCCATTATCTTGAGATGAAGATTATAAAATCTTGTTAGGATCTTCATAATAGATTAGTAAATCTTTTAGTGTGATAAAATATGAAAGGATAGTTTAATTTCCTAATCAAAGGGTTTTGAGTGAAGAGAAATGATTGGTTGGGTGGGTTTATAAAGAAAAAGTGAGGGGAATTGTTTATTAATTTATAAACTTATGTTTTTGACTCAATATGATAAAATAATAAAAAAAATTCCCATGTTTATTCCAATTATAATTTGTTAAAAATATTTTATAATTATAAGAACCTGAATCATTAAAATAATACCCTTTGTGATGTGGAAGTGAGTCATGTAATTGATTTTAAAACATTACAATATAATATAGGTTTTATAGGATTCATTAAAGGTTTTTAAAAATAATAAATTAACTTTAAAAACATATTATTTTAAATATTATGACTATATTGGGTCAATGAAACCATTTATAGTATTTATTACACAACTTTTGCGTCACTAAGATGTCATAATACATATCATATATTTGTACTGTATTTAATTTTTACTCCAAATTTGACTAGCTCAGAAAATTATGAAAAATTAACCATTGGATAATTTTGATATGATGATTTTAGAAACAATATTTATCTTATCAAAAAAAATATATGTTTCTAATTTATACTATTAAATAAAAATCATCATTTATTAAAAAATATTATTTTTTAGAATAATAGTTTTTTGACCCTTATAATGATTACATTGGATATTATTAAATTATGTTAACATTTATATATAAATAAATATCATTTAAAAATAATATTATTGGAAAATAATATTTATTTAAAAATTCATGAATTTATCAAAAATTATTTTTTAAATTGAAATGATATATTAATAGTTTTTATTTCTTTGTATAAAAATCTAATTTTCATTAAATCATATATAATTGTAGATATAAAGTAAAAATAAAAAGGGATAAACATAATCATTAACTTATTAAAAATAATACTTATAGACTCATACTACTAGGCTCTAGATATATAACCCCTTATTAAACCAGTGTACGCTCTAAGATTATGGTGTGCAATAGTTGGGATTTCTTGGGGAGGTTTAGAGAACATGGTTTAGAGAACATGGTTTAGATAACATGGTTTAGTTCACATTATTTATTAGCTTATAATTATTATTTAAATGGTTTCATTCATGCATTAGTTTTTGAATCTTAGTTTGGGATTGGTCAAAGTAAAATCAATGTTATTTCATCTCCCTTGAAATCTTTGACAAATGAGCTTTATAGTGTATAATATTATTGGTCAAGGATATTGATTCCTCTGTCTATGTCAATTGGAATTTATCGTGACCCTTAATATCTAGTAATATTAATGATCATTATACAATGTCTATATTATCAATGATTATGTTGATTAACGATATTTTAAATCTTACATGTTATAAATGTCCAAAGTAAACTAAGTAGTGCATGCGTTTTATGTAACCAAATTACTTAATAAAAAATTTATTCATTTAAAAATAGGAATTTCATTTTAAAAGTTTGGTCCATTACAAATATTATCCTCACTAGTAAATCTTAAAATAAAACCAGAAGGCATACATATGAAAAGTTAACAAAACTCACCATCTAATGTAATAATGTAATTTATTTCCCACTAAACTATGATAGAACTTTTAACTTAAAAAATATTTCAAATTACATTCTAAGCATCACAAGTTATTTTTTATAGAAAAATATCATTAGTAGGTAATCATTTTTTGTAATGGAATTTCATAAAAAATAGTCTGTTTCAATTGAATGTTATCATAAGATATATAAATTAATTTCAAAATAGGAATAGTGGATACATTATGAATAATTATTTTTGGAAGTGGATACATGAAAAGGTAAAAAATAGAATAGGTGTAAGGGACATATGATTAATATGTTAGTGTTTTCATCCCAAAGATAAGAAACCTTCATTTATAATTATCATTTTTTTTTATCAAATGTATCAAGAAGTATTTGGAAATGTATGTTTGGTTTTTTATCATAAATGGATATCGAAGGTAATTAAACTGTATATTTAGTCATTGAACTTGTTAAAGTTTTATAATATCAATTATAGCGATAAGACATGTTTTTTCATTAATTAATTTACTTTCAATATGCAAGGGATGATTCTTTGATCTAAAGTTATGGTAGTTTCACTACATGGATATCTTATAAGTAGGAAATGAATTCCATATAGGAGATGTGGGGGACTCTCATCCTGTTAATAGGTAATGTAGATATTCTCATTACCCAAATTAATCCCTTGATGTCTATCTCTGAGGATAAAGGAAACAAATTAACATGTGCACTATCCCTGCCTGTAGGGGATTTTGTCATGATGTGATTCCTCCATTTAGTGGGAATATAGTTTTATTAAATATAGCCTAATAATTTTTAATTTTTCATGGGACTTATTGAGTGATTCATATAAGAATATGTTCTTTGATTTTTTCCTTTCGACCATGAGAAAAATCTATTATGTTTCCTCATATAGTTTTATTTTTCCGAGTGGGATAGTTGAAAATAACTAAATGTATCTTTGGTGGGGTGAGTTGAAAAAATACCTAGGTCATGGGGCTAGTGAGGCATGTATGGGGTTTGTTTAGCTAGTGGTAAAAGACAATTTTGGATGTAAAAAAGCAATATATATAAGAAATATGTTTGGATACATTTAATTTTAAGGGTCTAAATCCCCCTTCTTATTCCCCTTTCTAATGAAATCACTATCATAAAATGTTTATTTGATATATGTATTTAAAAGTGTGGGATGACACCTTTTTATATGTAAAAAGGTGATCTAGTTTACCACTTGATTAAAAATGATTCAGTGGTGATGTCTTGAGGGGTGAAATTATAATTGAGATTTCTAACCATAATAGTATCCATATTCTGATCAATTTCATGATCCCATTGATGTACCATCGATATTTTTCTTTGAAAATATAGACTAACAAGGATAGATGTAGTCAAAATTTGTTTATAAAGTCATAGAGATTTAACTCTTCAATATAAACAAAGACATATATGGAATTATGTTTTAGTATGGATCCTAGATGAGTTGCATTGACATGGATATCCTATCAAAAGGTAACATGATTCATGAATAAGATGTAGGGGAATCTCATTCCCCAAGAGGGGAATATATTCATCCTCAATACCCAAATTAATATCTTGATGACTATGCTTAGGGATATAGGAAACCCTAATAATTGTGTACTATCCCTGCTTATAGGGGATGGTTTTCATGATGTAGAAAATCCATTTAGTATAATGATAATGTCGTGGTGGACAACCAATTAATTTCTAACTTTTAATGGGGATTTTTGAGAAATTCATGTTGGCGTCTATTCTTTACTTTTGCCTTTGGTTCATGTAAATCCTTTAGAATGTATCCTTATATAGATTTATGTTTCCGTGTGGGATAATATGAAATGCATAAATGTCTCTTTAGTGGAATTGTGGGACTCAGTGACACCCCCAGGTCATGGGGATAGTGTTGTGAGCATGGAGGGTTGTCTAACTGGAGGGATAAGGAGGTGTTGGATGGATAAATCTATATATATAGTAAGTCTGGTTAGATAACCATAAATCTAGGATTTATAATCCTCATTATCATTCCCTTTCCTACAAAATTACTCTTAAAAAGGATTTGTTTGAGTCATTCATTAAGATTTATGGGTTTATGACATTCCTATTATAGAAGGTCAATCTAATATACCACTGGATTTAAAAGTATTTTTTAGGGATTTCTTAACGAATGTGTTGAGAAATATGATGTTCAACCCTAATGGTATCCATATGAGTGTCTATTAAATGGGAATGTTAACGTTTTTATTTGAAAAAAGATACTAGTTAGGATGTATATTAGGGATTTTAATCCCATACCTAGATAAGGACATCCATGGAATGATGTTTTTGTGTGCAACTGGCATTAGCCTCCTTTCATGGAGACCCTATCAAAAGGCAATGGAAACCATGTATGATATATAGGGAACTATTATAAATCAAGCGAGGAACATAGACCTCCTCAACACCCACATTCATCTCTTTATGAATATACCAAAGGATAAAGGTAGTGAATTATCCATTAAACTTTCTTATAGGGGGTGGTTTTCATGACATGTTGGATACCTTTAGCATAAAGTTAATTTCATGGTGTCCAAACTAATCATTTTTACATTTCTATGGGTTGTACTAGGAAATTAATGGTGGATTCCATGGTTTTCTTTGGCCTTTGGGTAATGTGTTACCTCTAGTGTGTCTCCTCATACAATTTTATGATTCCTAATGAGATTTTTGAAAATGAAAAAATGTATCTTTTAAGGGGGATACCCCCATGTTGTGGGGATAGTGTTTCATGCCTAGATGGTTGTCTAATAAGTTGGATAAGACATTTTGAATGAAAAATTTGATAGATACATGAAATCAAGTTGGATTCCCATAAATTTAGTGGTTAAAATCCCCTTTCTGATTCCCCTTTCTAATAGGATGCTTTTCAAAATGGTTTTCTTAGAGGAATGTGTTTGGAGGTGTGGTATGAAACCCATAAACATGTAGAAATATAATCTAGTCAACCATTGTATTTAAAATTACTTCCATTGGGATGTCTCAATGGAAATAATGATAAATGAGATGTATTACCATAATGGCATCCACATGTTTTCCAATGATATGAGCCTATCGAAGTATTTCTATGAAAATATGTGATACTTGGTACATATATAGATTTTAATGGATTTTTGAGTCATGGCGATTTGACACCCTTCTATAGATAAGGACATGAATGGAATGATGATTCGGTGTGGATTTGGGGTTTTATGCATTACATTGAGATCCCATTAAAAGGAAATGACATCCATATATGAGATTTTGGAGAGTCTCATTAATCTAGTGGGTAATATAGATATCATAGACACTCTCATTCATCCCTTGATGAGTGTTGATGGGATCTAGGAATCCAATATAAATTGTATACTGACCATACCTATAATGTATAATTATCATGAAAATAGGCCTCCCTTTAGTATAAAGAGTAAGATGTGGTGGATAACCTATTTATTCCTAACATTTCGTTGGGATTTTCATACAATTCATGTTGGTTTCCACGATTTTATTTATCCTTTGGGATAGGTGGACACTTTGGTATTTATCCTCATAGAAGATGATGTTTCTTAGTGGGATAGTTAAAACTAGAAAAAGTTCGTCTGTGGGGGGGGGAGTTAGAAACACCACCAGGATTTGGAGATAAAACCTCATGCCTAGGGGGTGGTTGCTTAACTATTGGGATATGAAAGTGTTGGATGAAAAAACCGATAGATATTGGATATCCGGTCAGATATACTTTAAGGTGGGGTTTAAAACCCCTTTATCATTCCCCTTTATAGAGGTATGCCTTTCAATATAGGTTGTTTTGAGTCATGCATTGGGTGGTGTGGGCTAGAAAAATTCCAAATATATAAAGGTGATTTAGTGTATCACTATATTTGAATGGATTCATTAGGGATGTATTGATAGATTCAATGATAATTGATATCTTCAACCCAAATGGTAGTCATATTCTTTTCAACAACATGAGTTTATTGAAATTTTTCCTCAGAAGAAGATGGACTGGATCATATGGGTTTATCTTTGAATGGATGATCCAGTCATAGGTATTTGAAACCCTAGCATTTATAATAACACCCAAGGAAATGTGTTTCAGAGTGGAGTATTGGTTATTATTCTTACATGAAGATATATTCATGTGGAATTGAAAATCATGTGGGATATGTAAGGAACTCTCATTTATATAGTGGGGAACACATACCTTCTATATACCCTCATTTTCCCTTGAAAACTATCTTTCATTTACTATAGGACCTCAGAAAGGGAAAAGAAATTGAAGTGTTATTTTTATGATTCATAGAGTACAATTCACTTGTATAAAAATCTGATTTTCATTCTTAGATTAAGCACATATAGTTGAGGTATTAACTCATCCAAATTTTGTTTAAATATGAAGTGATGGATTTATGAAATATTGAATGAAATCAAAATTGAATGGATATGTTGAAAAATTTGGATACTTGGGATGTATTGAGGTGGTTCTATGACTTATTAGGTCTAGATTTATGGAGAGAATATAGTTGGGAAACTATATATCTATAATGGAAATCCAGAGGGTGTAAGGAGGCTTTCTGAAGTTGAAGGGGAACTTTATAATTATTAATAGATAATTATTCTCAAGTAAAATAATTTTTAGTTAAAACCATGTGAAAAACATATTTTATGAAAATATAATTAATAACAACAGAAGGTGAAAATTTGGAGGCCAAATTTCTAGTATATTGAATTTGGTAGTGACTAGAAGTGACAAGCCTATTTGACCACAAGACAAGTATAAAAAATGACAATTTCAAGGAATTTCATCAAAATTAAAACCATTTAGAGTAACTCAGGGGAGGTTGTGTGGGAAATTCTAAATAAATCATGAGACCTATAGAATAATTCATAATGTGCAAGTAGAAAAAGCTGAGGTGGTTGGAGTTACTGACCAAATAGGGGATCTTTTGTGAAGATCAATTAAGGTGGTATTTACCCCCATAAACATCTGATATTTGTGATTACTAGTGGCACCAAATGAGTTTCACTATATATTATTATGGTGTTTCATTTTTTAACACACTTTCAATTGTAATCATATTTAGTTTTTATATAATAAAAGAAAAAAAATTCTCCCATGTAGATTAAGATAAAAGTTATAACCACATAAAATTATGTTTTTATTTTACCTTTGGTGTTTCTTTATATTTTTTATTTTTATAAGTCTTGTATATAACTATTTTACTAGTTTTATGTTGAATATTGGTGACTAGGGTGTGTTTCATCTTATTATTTTCATAAATCATAGTGTGGTTTCACATTATGGATCTTTTTCTTCCACCCAATAAGTTTTGATGAAGTGTCTTCTGGTGGTTTGAACTGAAGGTAGGTATGGAATCAACACTCCCTATGTCTTGGTACTGCTTATCCAATTTTTTATTTTTATTAATAAATTTATTGACTAGAATTCTTATATGTTTTTTACTTGATTACTTATAGGTACTTACCTCAGAGTTTAAAATTTTAATTGTTTAACATTAGAAAAAGAGAGAAACTAAGTGGGGGTTGTCAGGGTTTCATAGCTTCTAACAAAAATATTTCTCTTATTCAAATGGGACTCCAAATTTGTTGTTATAATTTCTAGGTATCCTTAAAAACTATTTATATAAATTATTAATCTGCTCTCATTTTATATGTGTAAAAGTGAAAATTGGTTTTCTTTAATCTTTAAAATTAAAATCATATAGAATATTGAAATTAAATATTCAAGATGGACTAAACTTTTAAATCACAAATGATATTGAATAAAATATTTCCAAACTACTCTAGTTCCTCATAATTTTGGATATATTTATTTTATTTTATATGTTATAGTAAATGTTTTTTATTTTTTAAAAAAATGATTTTCAAAAACAACAAATTTGAAAATATTTTTGATCACTATGTTTTTTATTTTAATTTAATTTACTTTAATAGAAAATAAAATTCCATTCAAACGTATAGAAAAATATCAGTCTAAATATTATAGATAATTGATTTCATTTTGCCTCCACCTTCCCCTCCCCTACCATGTTTCGTAGTCGATGGACCGAGTCCACCTCCCTCTCTCTGCCTGACCTACAAGAATCTAGGGGTGAAAGTCATCTTTTCATCATTCCTTGATTGGGATATTCATGTTTAGGTGATCAAGGATAAAAGGTTATCTGATGGTCTATGTCATCCTCCCACTCTCTACCTAAAATATTATCTTAAACTTCCCCTTATGCTATAGATGATTCATATAGGTACATGGAATCCCATTTAGTGTTTAGATGATTATTGATAAAGGTTATTTATGAATTTTTTGGAGTGAATACCAATGATAAAAACCTATATATATCTATATATGTAACTATTTATATACTAATTTTGAGGTAAATTTCATCAATTTTTCATTCCGTCCATGAATGTTTCCCCTTCAAAATTCACTCAAATATATGATTCCCCTTGTCTCTACATTTGTCTATCCAACACCTCTATTCCTCATCCTCGAATCCACCGCCCATATTTCCCACCTCAATCTTCTTCTATACGGTTACACCTTTACTCATTTTTATTCATATCAATGATATCTCTTTTAGATTCAATTCTCATAGACTCATTGTCAAAAGTACCTTTTCTATATTCCCACTTTTTAGATCCTCCTTCACATCTCCTCAGTTGGTGATCCCCCATGACTCACTATTTTTGTAGGATAATAATTCGATATATATTTTACTTAAATTCCTATAAAAAATAAAAGATCTCCCCTAAATTTATAGAACCCTCAATATATTTACATCTTATTCTTTTATAAATCAGGTGAAAATAATTTAGTCTAATGTTTGTGGGATTCTACTATGTGTTCTATATTACATTAATCCCTTATTCTAAAACCATAATTTCATTTACTCTCTAAACATAGATTTCCAAAAAATAACCACCTACCTTTTCATAACTAATTGATAAAATTATATCCCAATATCTACTTATCCATCCCCTAATGTAGTTTATTTTCAACCAAAGCCACAATTGCATCATCATATGTGATGGGTGTTGTAAAGGATTGCCTTTTGTTGATTTCTATTCTAGGAACATAGTGTTTTTTAGTTTACTAACCCAAAAATTATTCATACATTCCATGTTCTATCAAGACTCTTAGGGGGACTAAGGGAATCCTGAAGTCTCATAAAAACCACTCAAATAGGATAGACAATTCTTTCATACTAAAGACCGCTATTCAAATCTTACAGTTGGGTAACTTTATCTTTATAACAATTTAATGTTAAAAATATCCCAAAATAAATATATTATTATGTGTAATACTCATACAAATGTTCATAATACATAGGTTAAGATATAATTTCTAGTTAATTCCTTGGAAAGAAGTAAATAATAGGTTAGAAAGAAGGAAAATGAACCTATTTCTGTTTTTAGAGAAGCTGGGGTACTAAACCTTGAAAAATTACATGAGGATATTTCTTCTAATATTATTTCATTAGTTTTGGAGGCCCAATATTTTATATGTAATGATTGGTTATTCATATTTTTTCCTATGTATTTAGATGATTCATGTAGTGAGGATGAAGTTAGATGGAAATGGGACCTCTTAAAAGGATGTGTGATCTCCAAAATGTTTTATCATGGACACATTTTAATATCATCGCCTCTAATTTTCTCACTGAAGGATGTACCAAAAAGGTATTGTTAAGAATATCAAATTTTAAAAATTAGGAGGTAGTTGCATTGGATTGCTGGGAGATGGATACAAATCCATATTTTGATATTGATTTTATGACATAAACAATTCCAAGGGAAATAAATTGGGTGGATAAAATACTGCAATAATCATATCATTGGGAGTATAAAATAAATCCCTCTAAAATATTTTATGAACAACCCATATAGAACAAATTTTCATTGAGAGAGAATTTTCTCGATCAAGGAATCAATTTTGGAGATTATATAATAAGAAGGATACTATTTCAAACCATGTATTCTTTCTCATATAGAAATTTTAAATGATTTTATATCATTAAATGATATGATCCATACAAAGATGTTGAATATCATATATACCAAGTAATTTAATTTTGGGTTCCACCTTTAATGTTGAACTATTATGAAGCCAATGCATCCAAAGGAATAATTCAGAGTACAAAAGGTCTTAGTAAATTTCATGTTTACTCTTTTAATGTCAAAAAACATTTTAAATTTTTGATTTTTTTATCAAAACATTTAATAGGAGATAAGAAATAATATAAATAAATAAAAAATTCACTCGTTCTATTAGATTGTTTTAAAAATGAATGATCAATCTCTTATTAATAAATTTTTAAAGTTAGGTTCTAGTCAATTTACCCAGGAATTGGTGTTGAATAACTATTAAAATATGCTACTGATAATATTGAAAAGTCAAAGAGGATTCTTTTTCACAAAATTTAATAGGGATAAGAAGTTCATGAGAACAAACATATTAATCAAGGAAATAATTAAGAAATTGATGATATTAATAATGAAATGTAATATGATGTTGTGGCTAATGATGATAATGATGAGGATGAGTATTTGAGTGAGGATCCTATGGTTGGATAGGATGATGAACGTTTTCTAAAATCCTATACTAGAATAGGTAGATTATCTAGAAGCCACATACAAGTGATATTTTGAATTTTTTTTCAAATGATGAAAGAGATGATGGTTTAAAAGTTGGTGATTCCAATGACAGGAATTTTAAGTATATAGGAAATATAATTATGATAACTATGGTAATTGGGTGGAATAATTTAATTTTTGTATCTATATTCCATCAATAAAGGTGTTTCTAGATTATTTTTCCTTCATTGTGATTAATTTTAATCTTATTTGTTAAATAACATATAAATTAATTACTTGTTACCATATACTGATTTATTTTTAAAGAGAGTGTGATTGATAATTAAAAAAAATAATTTTAGAATGGTAGATACTTAGAAAAGAACTATTATTGATGTTTCTGAGAAAATAAATAAAACATTTATGGTCTTAATATTATATTGAGTGAAGATATGATGACATCAACTATTATAGAGGCCTTTTATAACTTAATTGTCTAGGATTAGCAAAGGGAAACATTTTAGAATTTAAAGAAATATTATTGAGACCCTGAATAACGACCTCAGAAGAAATGATATAAAAAGATGAGATAAAGGATGACCCTGTATAACCCCTCTCAAGGGTTTAAAAATAAATATATTCTACTAAATTAACATGATTTTTATAGTACTATGGATTTGGTTGGGAAAAATTCCATATTTAAAGAAATAAAGGGGTTATTTTCCTTTGAACCAACATATTTATCATTGCAATATTTGTAGGAAAATCATCATTATCTCATATATTTGTTATTTTGATTCATTATTAAATGAAATAATATTTATTTTATTTAAATATAACTCATTTTATTATTATTAATTTTAAATAGTGGGTCCATATTAAATTTTTATATATTAATCAACTGAATTAATTTTAAAATCATCAAGGCTTATTGTACTCAAGTCGCTATCTCCAATAATAAATACTTTAGGGTTGAAGTTTTTTGGAAACATTCTAATATTTTTTTTGAATTTCATTATATATGATTTTATCTTGTTGACCCCTTATAGAACCTAATTTATATTCCAAATTGAAATATAAAGTGTACATTTTTATTATTGTAAACATATTCAAGTATTAAAACTTATTCCTATAAACTTTCATTTTTTCTTTATGTAAAATTATTTTCTTCATCATATATATTAGAAAATATGTTCCAAAATATTTTGATTTATTTTTTCCATGGGTTGTATATTTATATATATTAAATAAGTGAACCACATAAGGTATTTAAATAATTTGAATCTATTTATAGATCTCATTTTTCATATTTTAGGGAAGCCCCAAATTATTCTCTTGCTGAAATTACATTTAACACTACTATATATATATATATATTGAAATTTTTTATTTTTTATGTTGAAAAATTTTAATTTTAAATACCTAAAAATCATACCTATTTAATACTTGAATGAGTCTTTCCTTCTTATATGAATCCATATTATTCAAATTTTATGAAAAACTATAGAAATAACCACAACATAAATAAATTAAAAATATCAAATACCAATTGTTATAAAGTAGAATAAACCAAAATCTTTATACAAATTATTTTTTCATATAAACTTGGGGGTGACACACCGAGAGAGGGAAAACCAAGGTGTTAATATTTTTTCAATTCCCACCACTTTTCTTCGCTCTCTTATAGATATTGATTGATTAAAAATTATATTTATTCTTTTAATATTATAATATTTTTTTTACAATTTTAATCTAACTCTCAATTTAATTTTCATTATATAATTCAAGTACATATTGAGACAACATATATGATTCATTCATCTCCCAATATGGGTAACATTGTCTAATGAGTGAGGGAGTTCACTACCACTCACCTATATTACTACCCCTACTGAATAAAAAAATCATATACTCACTACCCTTGAGGATATCAACCTTTTTTTCTTGGACACATTTCTCATACAGATTGTACCCATTTTACAAGTTTCACACTTCATTTAAAACTCCAATAAGATAAGAACTCAAAGTTTAAAAATCACCCTCCTTTAAGGCATTTGAATGTTTCTCAATATATATAATATTGTAATGTATTTACCTTACTGAGAGTTCTTTTTATATTTAATGGTTACGCTTTATTCATTTTTCTAATGGAAAAGTTTGGCCTCCTTGAAACGGTCTAATACTTTAATATATATCATTTTTTTTAAAATAAATCCAATGTGTTCGATAGATTTCTCTACACAAAAAAATAAACTAAAATGATACACACAATATTATACTAGTTTTATTAAAAGAATAATAAAACTAATAGTATATAAAAATGTTAAAATAAATTATAAATTCTTACAAAATAGTATTAATAACACTTAATGTTTTAATAGGATACTTTTCAATAAAAGTTGTTTTTCTTTATATATTTCATCTTTATTTAAAAGAAAATTTTATAAATCCAAGATTTTTAATTTTTTAAAATGAACTTAATTTTTTATTTCAACATTTCAAAATTATCTTTGGGTATGTTTTTTACATTTTTCTAAAATAATTGTTTTTAGGTGAATAGCGGAAAAATACAGATTTTGCTTATATTTTCACTTTTATTAATATAATAAAGACATAAAAGTTTTTGAAACATTTTTATATAAAAATTATATATTCATAAATTCAAATAAAACATTTTATAATAATATTATTAATTTATATAAACCATTTTTAACATTTTGGAAACCTAAGTACCATTTTACTCTAAAAATTATTATTTTTCCACTTGTACTAATTTTTTTTTCATAAATTGTAGAAATTAAATCTAAAAAAATGAATTTAATTTTTTTATTAACATATCTATATTATTTAATAATTTCAATCACATTTTTATATATAAAAGTATGATTACTAAGATTCAATTTAATGACCATGATAATTGTAAAAGAGTTATTTTTAAAGAATTATTTTCTTAATGTTGTGTAAAATTTATTCAATAAAATACAGTGATATATTTTATATAAAATTCTTGATATTATTTTTACACATATATGAAAATATATTATCACTCATTTAATTAATAATTAATGTTATGAAAATGGAAAGAACAATATCTTTCCACTAAATAGTTTTTCCATATAATAAATGTTTTAGTTTAAAAGTTAATTTTATCAAACTTATATATTAAAATATATTATATGGATATGAAATTTTAGTTTAGAATATTGAAATATGGTAATATTTGTTACCTCATATTTTTAATAAGATATATGTTAGGTAAAAATTGGTTATCAAGGTAAAAACCAAAAAGGTAACATTTAAAAGCCTAATAGTAAAAGACTAAAAAAATGTTTGAAACATGGAAAAAATGAATTATTGAGAGTATTATATAACCTATATTTTACCAAACTCTTCCTCCACTCAATTATTTTTCATTTCTAATCATTTTACCTTAAAATAGTGTCATTCCATTATTGTGAAGTATTGAGTAATTATGAAAATGACATATTTTTCACTTATAAAATGAGATCACGTCAACCATCTTTAACCACCAACTAGAAATATTTATCTTGAATTATTTTTCTCTAGTCTATCCTCAACTCCCTCACAGTGTCCTAGAATCCATGGTCTTACCAAAAGACAAAGTTAAGGGTCCTTAAGGTTTTACCCAAGGGAGAACATCCAAAGAAGGAGATAATGTTCTCAAACAAGATCTCTTAAATTTTTACTTATCATTCAACATGAAATATAATTATATCCATGAAATTATAATATAATAAGTAATATTAATATGATTAAATATCATAATAATAATTTAATATCATTTTTTTACCTCTAATTCTTTCTATGAAAAATGAGTGTGTCGTTTGTGTCAACGCGCAAACTACCACCTTCATTGAATAATGTATTTAATTTTCCATTTCCAAATAATATGGATGAATTTTAAACTGTATTTAATGTTTAAAAATTATATTTAAGACACTATTGATATTACAAAAATATAATATTGTGAATTTTATAAGTTATATCCACAATAAACAGTTATAGTAAACATAGTCTCCTTAAATGAAAATTTCAAGAAACCTTTCTTAATTTGAGTACATTTTGGAAAAAACTATAATACTATATAAATTTTTTTCTAATTTAATAATAGAATACACACACCTATAAAATTATTTATATTACAAATATATTTTAAAACACATTTTACCATAGTTGATCTGCCAAAGAAATTTAAGAGAAATCGACTGAACCACCTCAAGTAACCACCATAAGAGAGAACTATTTAATAAATAAAAAGAATGAAAAAATATAACTTATATAATGAAATATTTATGTTAAAATTTATTATTTTTTTAATAAACTTTGTTTTATTTTCTAGGAAATTAGGGGCACATGCAGAAAAAATTAGTACTCGAGGTAAGTGTTTTTTCATCTAAATTTTGCTTCATTGAGATATGATGCGCATTCAACACTTGTTTATTTATTTGTATTGTATAAATTGAAAATAAATTTATTTTATCATATTTTATCATAAAATATAATGTATTTAAAAATTCATCTCACATTCTACCTTTTATGAATTTTTAATTTGAAAGATAATGATGGTGTAAGAGTTTTTGTAAACTCAATTACCTTTCATTGAGTTGTGATTTTACGTCTTGAAATTATTTCATAAAGTTAGGTAAATTCAAATATTTTATTATACTATGTTGTGTTTTATCTTTATTCTATAGGTAATTATATTTTTACCACATAGACCCCCATATACATGTCTCCTTCTTCCAAAATTATGATATCCACGTGGGATTTGGTTAACTCAAATTTCTTTTGAGTTAAAATGTTATTACTTAAGCATCATTCTTCCAAGAATAATATATTAGTTTATTTCCTTTTTTATAATTAATTTCAAATTTTATATCCAGGTATAATTATTTTTTTAACTTATATATTATCTCTCAATATATTTATTTCTCATACAAGTGAGAAATTTTTACAAAAAAAATATCATCTACTTTAAAGTCATTTTCCCCCATTTCTATGTTCATTATTCCCAAAAATATTTTCATTTATTATTTTGAAATATAAATATGTGTTTTCTCATGTGAAATTCCTATCTAACATTATCACTTTTTAACGGCAAATTTTACTATAAGATCCTTTTTTTGTATGGATTTAGAATTCCAAATGAAATTGAATTTTCAATCTAGTGGATGAGCCATTTTTAAAACTAATCTTTAGAATGGAATTATGAGGGTTGGACGAATGAAAGTGATGTTTTTGGATGTGTTTTGAGGCTATATAGGTTTATATGGATCCCATATAAGTCTTGAGAGATCCATGTTTCGAAATATTAGTTTTTGGAGGAAAAAACCTTGGTCGCATGGTTAGCGCACAGTTAGTGATAACCATGCCCCAAAACCACATGACCTATTTATTAAAGCACAAAATTTTTATAATATATGTGATTGACCCTGAATAACTATGAATTAGTCTCTATATATATATATATATGTATCCACATATTTAGTGCACGGTTTATCGAGCCATGCGTTGTAACTAAGCAAGGTGGAGGTTTCTTTAGACTGCGAGTCCACATAGTTTTCCTAACTAAGAGACCAAATAGTGAACATCATAAGAAGGAAAAAAAATTACCATTTACAAATCTAGAATTAAAATTTTCTACCTCCCTTTTTCATCTTGATTGTAACATCTCAAACTCAGATTCCACCCTATGGTGCCCTGAGATCGGTTGGCCACATGGACTAAAGAACATCTCCCCAAATGCCAGAGGCTACCGACTAGTAGCGAGGGACTAGGTGAGTCAGTTGGGAGACTATGACCTCATTAACAAAGTATCATAGAGAAATTTAAATATACAATAAATAGAGGAATTAAAATAAACAACAGTCAAATGAATGTAAGACAAGATAAGAATACATATCAATAAACAAAAGTTTCTCATGTACAAAATGATGCATATTGTACAAGTATCTAGAACGAATCCAGAACAACACATGGAAATATAATACAATAAAAGTCCCAAGAAAAAGAATAGACCAAAAAGGTATCCCAACATCGCAAGCCTCAGCTTGGTCTTATGCTCCCCTGCTCCAAAGCCATTTTCAACAACTTGTACCAAGATGCTTTCCCCTATCCTCACATTCAACCATACAATATGTTTAGGTCCCTGAGGAGGCCCAAATAGGGTAAGAGATAAACATCATAGTAGGAAACCACCCAGGTCTATACAGTTCTAATAGAAATATAAAATGATCTAGAAAGTGTAGATAAATAGTAAAGTATTGTGAATGCCCTTGGAATAAGTCTACTGCAAAGTAAAACTAAATAGCCCTCAAGGATACCTGCAAATGAATCAGTTCTTAATAGGGAAACTATAATAAGAGAAAAAGAAATCCACAATAATGTTGTATGAAGAATTCATGTTTCCAATGACCAAGACGTATAGAAAAAAGTAGAATCCCACAGACATGCCATATAGTGAAGAGTATAATCCCATGACCACGTCGTATAGTGAAGAGTATAATCCCACGACCACGCTATATAATGAAAATTAGACCTCAAGGGACAGATCTAAGGTGTAAGTATAATAAGGAATCCATGTAATAATTCTAGACCATGGAGGGCCATATATAATGAGATTGTCCATGGTGTCCCATTAAGTCCCCTAGGCATCCCTGGTGGAAACTCGGTTAGGAACTAGTTGGGGTCTGAGGAGAATGGAAATAACAAGTCCAATGTGAGCCTAAATAAGCTGGATCCACGTGGTAGGAAGGCCCGATGCATCTTATAGAATCAAAACCCAAGGGGTAGAGTAAACCCAAGGCATACACTACAACATTCCAGATCCATGGAGAGTAGTCCATGGAATCTATCAAACCATTCATTCAAGCATTCAATAATTAGATTTAAAAAAAAAACATTCCATGTGACTATACCCACTCACATCAACTTGCAAAATCCATGAGTATGACCACTCATGAAAACCGTTTATCAAAATAAGAATATGGTCCTACCCTCCTGTATAAACCATTTAACATTCCATCAGTCATTTCATATAGGTATGCCCACCCATATTACCAATTTAACATGCCAAAATATCAAAATAGATAAGGCATAAGATGATATTCCTTGATCAAGGAGGCAGTACATATCTTAAGAAAGCTATTAAATCTATCAAGGAATTAACAGGATCCCTCTAACTAGGAAAGCACAAGAACACACCCCTTTGGTTGTTTAAACTTGAATAAATAGGTTATTTCCTCTAGGAACACCCCATGGGTGACCTTGAATCATGTAATGGGTGCCAACACACCTAAACGGAACCTACAAGTGTCCTCACTACGTCCTATTAAGCCTAGGACAATCAAATCACTAAAAAACAAGGCCTCACTGGAAAGTTTGATGGGTGGTGAAAAGGCCGAATGCTCTAAAAACACCCAAAAAGATGAAAGAATGTATAGACCACCTACATCGTCACAGTAGTAGATAGATCGTACAATATCAAGTCCTGATTCACTTCGGTTTAGGAGGAATATAAAGAATGTATGAAGAAAGAGAAATTTGGGCATATGATTCTAAATCCAAATATCACAGTCATTGTTATAAAGAATCAAGAATGAATAATAAATAATCAAGTACTTACTGATGCAGTTCCAACATGACTGGAGATAAAATAATTGGAGTTTGGATGACTTATCAAACTGAAATACTAGAATATAGGTGTTTTGGATCTCAACAACTAAGGAAAAGGTTCTATCAATAGAAAATTGAGCATACTGCCTCCTTTATAAGAAGAACTCCTAGGAAAGTACACGGCGTGTAGGTACATGATGTGTAGGCCAAGTACATGCTAGGTACCTAGCCTGCAACCAAACTTTATCATGTTTCACCTTCATTAAGAAAAACAACCCAACCAACCCATGACCCGGGTTATAGTCTTAGACAAAAGGAATGGAAACAACATTTAACTCAAAAGGAAAGATCTGTACCTCATGAAAAACTCAAGATCTTACAATCATCCACCCTTACAATAATTCATCCTCAAATTTCTCTCTGAAGGGTGGTCAAGATTCAACTGAAAACTACTTCAGACACTGAGCACATACGTCGGCCTCCCTCTCCCAAGTCTTATCCGGTAAACGTTCGTGCTTCCATAGCCCCCGTAATAGAGGAACTGGCTGGCCTCATAGAACCTTTGTGCTCCTATCAACTATACGAATTAGATTCTCCTCAAAGGATTCATTAACCTAAAGCTCAACCACTTCTGGATAAAAAATGTGAGATGGGTCTGGGTGATAGTGGCACAATTGAGATACATAGAAGATGTCATGAATGGTTTGCTACCTATGAGGTAAGTACAACTGATATAAAACTGACCCGACTCCCTCCTCAATCTCAAATGCCCCGACATATCTCAGTGAAATCTTACCCTGTCTCCAAATCCACCTATGTCCCAACCTCAGTGAAACACACAAGAAAACCTGATCCGCGACCTCAAACTCTAGAGGTCATCTATGGTGATCAGTGTATGATTTATGATGATATTGTGCAGTATCCAATCAGTTCTGAATCATTTGTACATGTTTAGAAGTCTCTTACTGAAGATGTGGTCCTAGTAAAGTTTCCTCTCCTACCTCTAACCAGGATAGGGGAGAACAGTATGTACTACCATATAAATCCCCATAATGTTCCATCTATATTGTCTCCTGATAACTATTATTGTAGTAAAACACAACCAGGGGAATGTGCCTCTCCCAAGAGCCCCCAACATCTAGGATGCATGCTCAAACCATGTTCTCTAGCACCTGTATCATATGATCTAACATGCCATCAGTCTTGAGGTGGTATGTTGTGCTCAGAATCACCTGTATACTCAACGCCCTTTAAAAACTCTTCCAAAAACAATACATAAAACATGCATCCCTATCTAAAACAATAGTTCACTAGATCCCATGAATTCATACCACCTCTCATATGTACAACATTCCAAGATCATCAACACTGAAGGTATCCTTGATTATAAAGAAATGGGTGACCCTCATAAGCCTGTCTACAACAACCCATACAACATCGCTACCTCGAGGTGACCTCTGTTAACCAGTCACAAAATCCATCACGACATCCTCCCATTTCCACTTCGGAATAGGTAACTGCTTTAAAAGTCCAGCTTGTTGTTGATGTTCTGCCTTCACCTACTGATAGATGGAACACCTCATAATAAAAATAGCTACATCTCTCTTCATTCTCGACCAACAGTACTAACGTCACAAGTCACGATACATCTTGGTGACCTAGGGAATCACTGCCCAAGATAAAGCATGAAACACCCACATCAACTCCTCACATATATCCACGAGAACCCAAACACATCCATGGATACACATAATCTCATCATCACCTACCGTCCAACTTGTATGAGGGTCATCACCTTCCACACACTCTCGTAGAACTACTCTTTTTGAATCTAATAGATGCCTCATCCTAACTCTGTCTAATAGGGTGGAGGTAATAGGTAAGTATGAATTAATAGTTTACCCATCTCTGTCATGAACCTCTAGATGCATCTCAAAAAACAACACCATAATATTACACTTACTACTGGCCTACTATTCTACCTATACTTGAGTCCTCATACTAAGTGTATCAGCCACTGCATTTCCCTTACTAGGCGTATAGGCAAGCTCAATGTCAAAGTAATGCAGGTACTCCACCAACTTTTTCTACCTCAAATTAAGATCACACTGTATAAATATGTACTTGGGGATTTTGTAGTACGTGTACACCACAGAACTCTCCCCCAGTAAATAGTGCCTCCAACAGCGCAACGCGTGAACAACTGCAGTTAACTCAAGATCATGAATTTGGTAATTCCTCTCATGAGGACTCAACTGCTAAAACCCGTACGCCATAAATCGGTCTCCCTGCACCAGCACTACCCCCATCCAATACTTGAAGCATCATAGTACATCGTATAACTCTTTCCTTGATTGGTTAGTATCAGGATTGGTGATGATTTCAACTTGCCTTTCATCTCCTAAAAGGATGTCTCACAAGATTCTGACCACACAAGATTCAAACCCTTCTTAGTCAAGCCAACCAATAGTGCCTCTAAGCCTGAGAATTCCTATATAAATTTTTTTTAGTACCCAGATACCCCCAAGAAAATCCATATGTCAAAAATGTTCTTAGGTTGTTCCCAAGAAACTACAACTCTCACCTTCTCTGTGTTTACTGACACTCCTGTCTCGGAGATGATGTGACCCAAAAAGTGAATTTGATCCATCCAAAAGTTTCAATTTGAGATCTTAACATATAACTGATTCTCTATTAGTGTAATCAAAATTAATCTCATGATTCATGGAATGGTCATGTCGATTTTGATAATACACCAAGATTTCATCCACGAACACCACCACAAAATAATCATAGTAAGGATGGAAAAAAATTTCATCAAATCCATGAAAACTGCTAGCACATTCATGATACCAAACGGTATAACCAGATACTTATATAACCCATACATGCTACAAAAGGTTGTACATGGTATATCTATAGGCCAAATACACACCTACTAATATCCTGGACTCAAGTCAATATTCAAGAACACTCGAGCTTCTTGAAGCTGGTCAAATAGGTCAGCTATCCATAATAAAGGATATTGGTTGTTAACCATCATCTTGTTTGGTTTATGATAATCTATGCATATTTTAAGAGTTAATTCCATTTCTTTTTTGCAAAAACGAACAATGAACCCCACGAAGAAGTACTAGGTCTGATAAACACCTATGCATCCAAATCATCTAGATGCCTCTTGAGCTCCTACAACTCCGTCATAGCCATACTATAAGGAGGAATGAATACTAGAATATCTCCTGGAAATAACTCGATGGATAATGACACCTCTCTCTTAGGAGTTAAACTAGAAAATTAATTTTGAAAGACGTCCATGAAGCACTCATCCACTAGTGGAAAGTCAGCTTGACTCTCTCTGTAATTATTCAGAAAAAAACTAGAAAAATGGGTTGTCATCCTGCCTATCACATGATGCTCAGGTCCATCTCTAATCACCTGGAAGTCCCATTTACCCTTGTGAATAAATACTGTAACTTTTGGTGATGTTAAAGTCACCCACCATCGATAGAAGTCAATGTATGCTCAAAAATCCATGAGTTAGTCCGTTCCAAGAATGAAGTCAAACCCTATCATCTTGAGGACATAAAGATCCCAGATAAATTGACACCCTCCTACCTCAAGGGGAAACTTCATACACTGGCTCACATCACCCGTTCTAACTCCCAACAGTTTTTCTAGTGTCAAAACACTCTCAGAAAGAAAAACCACCAGCCCAAGGATTTTAAACACTCCTGTAGAGATAAAACTGTGTAATGCACCTATATCAAAGAGAGTAGATGCAATATTATAATATAATAATATCATACCTCTCATTGTAAATGGTTCGATATCTTTCCCATATTGGGTCTATTGCACTACATATGTATGGCCTATACCACAACCCTCTGACCCTGTCTGGCTATGCTGAGCCGATCCACTCTACTACTCTGAGAACTCGGTGTATGGATACCATGACCATGAACACCATTTCCCTATCCTGACTAGCATTCATTTCTCTAGCTCCGAACCTAACATGGAGATAAAGAACCTTCTCCTTAACCTGATTTTGGAGCTGACCCATACTATTCGCAGCTGGAGGGAAAGTCCTGGAAAATGGCTATATATGCCCCATCCTGACACAAAATTGGCAATCGACTGGGTCGCGGTCGCACTAATTTTTCATGTGGCCTTTCCTAGAGCACTGACGATAATATTCCAAGATTCTTTAACCCAAAACCTGACTAGAACCCACATCGTGGGAAGCCTCAAAAAAATTCTTCTGGCCTGAAGACGCAGATCCACTAGGGCGAGATACAATACTCCCCTATTCTGTACCCCTAGTTCCCTCAGGTTCTACTATGTAATCAGTGCCTAATTCATAATATCAGTGATATAAGGCAACCTGAACATGTATACATGAGATTTGATAGAATTACTATGACCTTCCTCGAAGCACATCGCCTTCGAAATCACATCCGTAAGATACATTGTCACAAAATGTTGCAGATATGTAAAGCGTGCTGAGTATTCCATAACCGTCATCGCGCCCTACTCCATATGCATAAACTCAGTATCCCAATATACCCATAGAGTTTCAGTGTAGAATTAGTCATAGAAGTGGGTTTGGAATTCATCCCCACCAATATTCTTCATTTAATAAGGTTGGTTCAAAATGTCACAACAGCGCTTTTCTGCTCCACATTGAATGTAAGTCATGAGCTTGAACCTATGATCCAGATGGATATTTAGAAGAAAAAAAACCACTAATGTGGTATCCAGGATCAGCCCTGCAGCCTCTTGTCTTCCATCCTCCGAAAACATAGGAGGTTACAGTTGTTGTAACACTCGTGTCTGCTCATCCATAGTCAAGGAGGGATGTGGTTCTCCTTGTATTGTGTTCATATAATAAAGAAAACCCTCATAGAGATTTGCATTAGCAATTGTGTCTAGAAAATCTTGATGTTCCACAACTGACACTATAAGAGGATCAACAGGTAGCTCGTGGCCCACCATCGTTGAAGTATGGTAATCGCCTCCATCACGGAGTACCACTGGAGGTTATTATGGCATAATGTCTCTTAAATGACACACACGCGCCTCAAGAAATAACAACATCAAAGTAAAAATCTCAAAGTATAGAACATGTCAAAACCCTCCTAGAAACCATGTCAAACCCACAGTCTGCTCCTAAATCAAGTACTATATAAAGAATATCCATCAAACCACTAGAAACTATGCCTCTTTACCACTCAAAAGTAAGGTCTACTCCAAGTCTCTATCCATCATTTCATGATCTATTTCCACTTATATTTCACATTCAGTTACCCAGGAAATTTCACCATGGGTTACCAATTCTGAATCCATGAGGGACCATAACACCTCACGAACCCAACCTTGGTTCCCATTCAAACCATACATGTAACAAGTTCATTTAACATTTACATTCCATCAATGTGTCATTTACCAATTCGTAAGGGCTCATAATCCTTATGTATTGAAATATGAGGACACACCTTTATCTACTACACCCAACTAACACAAAAACATGCATAGATATCACATTAACTATCACAAAAACATGAAATATCTAATTGATCCTAGATGGAATGACATAATTCATGGCATGTGATTATAACAAGTGTCTATATGATTCATGAGATGGAAAACCCTTATCTTATTGAGTTGAAACTGAAACAAAACACACAATTTCATCAATAGTAATAGTAGAAATCAAGTGCATCACCTAACGGTGAAATAGAATCAATTGTAATAGTCAAAATCCATAAAATCAGAACTCAATTTGAGGTAATTTGGATTTTCTATGTACGTAGGGTAGCTACTCCCGGGCACACTTTATTACCAAATTCCATTTCCTTTTTATCCATGTCTAATTTCTCTAAAATACTAAGTCAAACTAAAAAATAAAAATTCCTCTGATACCACTTTGTAACTTCCCAGACCCGGATACCGCCCTATGGTGCCCCGAGCCGGGTTAAACACATGACCTCAAGTGAATCTATCCAAATTCTAGAGGCTAGTAAATAACAGCGAGGGCCTATGTGAGTCAGTGGGGAGACTATGCTTTAATTACCAGAGTATCACAGCAGAAGCCAAATATACAATAAATAGCAGAAGTCAAATAAATAGTAGTCAATTGAAAGTAATACAAGAAAAGAATACATATCAATAACCAGAAGTGTCACATATACAAAATTATGCAAATGGTACACATATCTAGAAAGAACCCAAAATAGAACATGGAAATGTAATACAGTACAAGTCCCAAAAATAACAATAGACCAAAAAGGTATACAAGCCTAGAAATCCTCAACTTGGTCTTATGCTCCCCTGATCCTAATCCATAGTCAAAAACTTGTACCAAGGAACTTTCCCCTATCATCACCTACAACCATATAATCTATTTGGGTCCCCGAGGTGGCCCAAATAGGGTGTGAGATAAACATCCTAGTAGACAACCACCCAGGTCTATATAGTTTTAACAACAATATAAAATGTCATAGTAAGTGTAGATAAATAGTAACGTAATGTGAATTCCCATGGAATAAGTTTACTACAAAGTAAAACAAAAGTAAACCTCAAGGATACTTGTAAAAGATTCATCTCAAAAACAGGAAGCTATAACAAGTAAACAAGAAATCCACAACCATGCTGTATGAAGAAGTCAAGTGTCCCACACCCATGACGTATAAGGAAATATAGAATCCCACAACCACACTATATTGTGAAGAGTAGAATCCCAAACCGTGATGTACAGTGAAGAGTATAATCTCACAGCCACACTATATTATTAATAGATGAGCCCAAGGGCTGGGGGAAAAGTGTCAGTAGACCCAGGTTTCGATGTAATAATTTTATACCATAGAGGTCCATATCTAAGAAGATTGTCCAAGTCATCCCATTGAGTCCCATGGGCGTCCATAGTGGAAACTTAGTTAGGAACTGGTTGGTTTCCAAGGATCAAGAATATAGAAAGTACTACACGAGCCCAGGAAAGCTAGATCCATGGGGTAGCAAGGCTTGAGGCATCCCACAGAATCAAGACCCAAGGGGCAGAGTCAAATCAAGACATCCACTACCACCTTCCAGTTCCATGGAGAGAAGTCCACAGAATATATCAAATCAGTAATTCAAGAATTCAATCATTCAATTTAAGCAAAAATTCGATGTGAGTATACCCACTCACATCGACATGCACAATCAATGAGTATACCCACTCATGAAAACCATTTATCAAAACAAGAATATGGGATTACCCTCTCATATAAACCATTTAACATTCCATCATTCATTTTATATAGGTATACCCAACCATATTATCCATTTAACATGAAAATATATCAAAATAGACAAGGAATAATATGATATTCACTGAGCATGGAGGAAATATGTCTCTTAAGCATTCTATTCAAGCCATCAAGGCATTAACAAGCTTCTTCTAACTAGGAAAGCATAAGAACACAACCCTTGGGTGGTTTAAAATGGAATAAAAAAGTTATATCTTTAAGGATAACCCATTGGGTGACATTAAATCACATAATGGGTTCCAAGGCACCTAAAAAACCTACAAGCATCGTCACTATGCCCGACTAAGCCTATGACAAGCAACTCGCTAAATAATAGGGCCTCTCTAGAAAGTCCAAAAGTCAATGAAAAGGGGAATCACCTAAAAAGAACCCTAAAATTCAAAACAAATTATATAGAAACTACCTCACCTTGATAGTAGATATATCATCTATTATTAAGTCTTGATTCACCTCGGTTAAGGAGAAATCTGAAGAACGGATGAAGAATGAGAAATTAGGGCATATGAGCCTAAATACAAATAGGGCAGTCATTGTTTCAAATAATCAAGAACAACTAAAAAAGAATTTATTACATACCAATTTGGTTTCAATGTGATTGAAAATAGAATAATAAAAGTCTAGATGGCTACTCAAACTGAAAAACTAGAATAGAGGTGTTTTGGCTCTCAAAAATGAAGGAAAAGGTTCTGTCCATAAAAAATTGAGGCTAATACCTATTTTATAAAAAACTATAGGGAATGTATATGATGTGTAGGACATGTACATGTTGTGTACCCAGCCTACATCCATCCTTTAGCCTATTTTCCTCATCTTTCCCAAAAAAACCCAACCAGCCCACAACCCAACTTAGGGTCTAATTCAAAAATGAAATTAAACAACATTTAACAACAAAGGAAAGATCCAAACCTCAAAAAAAACTTGGGATCTTACACTCATTATCCTAACACATCCTCCCACACATTCCATACTATTCCTCCCTTCCTCCATGGGATATATACTTCATTCCTAGTACATTTCACATGACATCGCTTGTGATCAAGATCCCTTAGTAATTCTATCCCAACTCTAGTATCATTTCTTAATTTATTTTTTTATAAGTTCCATCATAACATTAATTTAGTTTATACCCTATTTTTATTGAATTTTTCTATTTTATTTTTCTTTTCATTATTTAGGATGAACTGGAAACTGATATTGAATGAGTAAATCATCAAAGTCATGAGGTACATGCTCTATATGATTTTCTATAAAAGTATTTTCATTTATAAAATGTATTGTTGTGCTAGACACCGGTAATTCCGAGAGTTTCCCCTGAAAGGTTTAGTAACTTTAATTAATCACCTACAACCCAACCTAGGTGTGGTATACTCCTCCTTTACACCATTGGAGTTTGAAAACCTCAACTCAGATCACTCTTTAGGGTGAGTTTGGCTTAATACCCATGACAACCTTAACTTTCAATGAATCCAAAATAACATATAATGTGTGTTTATATTAACTCTTAGTTAAGTCTCAATATATTATTTCCCCATGTAATGAAACCTCCCCTTAGGGTGTGTTTGAAATGTTAGATAAATAAAGAAACTTTTAGATGTATAATGGGGATGTATTAGGTTACTAAAATGTTCTTAATAAATTAGGGTCTTATGATTAAATGATAGAGCCCAATTTCTTTTCTTATTATATATTATTTAAAAGAAAATATTAATTTAATTATGAAATGATATAATATCTTTTTGTAAACCTTAGTATACACCTCCAAGGTTGTTTAATCTTAATAAAATCCTTGATATAAATAATTTACAAGAGTCTTAAACTTATAAAATGAATGCCTTGGATTCCCTTTATGGAATGCCTTAAAACTAATGGATAAATGCTATGGGAACCATGGAGTATGTTAATTAAATTATTTTTTTGGTAAACATATTATATCCTTTTTTAAATATATTGTATCCTTAATTTTTATTACATAACATTACAATACATTGTACAAGCAGGGGATATTTAAATGTTTAGTTTCTTAGAAATAAGGTACATAATACATGAAAAAATAAAACATTATTTTAATCCACTTCAATGGATTCTTCATTGGTTCATTATATTACAATAATTTCTTGTCATAAGCTGGTTACATACATTAAAGGAAAGGGTGAGCATAAGGCCTAGTAAGGGAATGCAAGGGAAGAAGTTTACATGTGGTCATGAGAGTTACAAATAAAAACTTGATGAATATCATAAAGGAATTTGAAAAGTAAAAATAGTAATAAAATAATAAAAATAACATGATTAATATCATGGAAATGTGGATATAACATTAAAACGATACATTCATAAGCATATCACTAAGTTTTGTCACTGAGGATTCATAAAAATTATTAAGGTTGTTCACCAAGGTATCATATAACATATCATCACTAGAGACTAAATTCTTTTCCCAATGTAGTAGAGTGATATAAAGAAGCACCCTTAATATGTATTAATTAATGAGAGACAAATATATCACAACCAAACATTTTATAAATAACCAATGTAGAATAAAATAAACAGTTTTAATATCAAAATCATGGCATTTTAAAAAGTTCTTAAAAATAAGATCATTATTCCAATTTTAACCCACAAAAAATGAAAATACATTTTCACGTATGTTAATACCAAAAAACAATTCTTATAACTTGGTTAATACCCCTAGAAAATTAAGAGGTTTTCATATTCAAAAAATCAAATAAATGATAATTTTTTGACAAAAAGAGAGAAATTTTGAGATGTAAAATTGGTAGTATAACATGTATAAAATGTGGGTTTAAAATAGTTTAAAATGATATGGAACAATTCTACCCCATTAATTAAATACTATTATTATAGTAAGTGGATGAAATAATGTGTACAAGAGAACTTATTTTGGAAATTAGAAGACATAACACATAAAAAGGGAACTTGAATAGAAAAGGGAAGCATAGATTTCCCTTACCATGAAGAGTAGTTGCTTAAATATGAGGATCAGGAACTTGGGAGATTTTGGACACCTTGGGGGATTCTTAGGGAGGTAAAACTATCTGATATTCATGGAGGAAGAATTTTTAGTGAAAGAAAATGAAAAAATGGATGGGTATTTAAAGAAAAAGTGGGGGATTTTGTTTTCATTTCTAAATTTGGGCCTTGGACACTGAGGTAGTGGTAAATGAAAAACCATGGTCTTTCCAATGATATTTTACCATGGTATTGAGCACTTGGGACAAAATTTGAGTAATTTTAATCCACAATAGATAAATATACTTTTATATTACTTATTTTGGCAAGTAAAATTAATGTTTTCACAAAATAAAATTTTTAATGTTAATGTCTCCATTTTAGAATTTGGAAAGTATATTATCTATTTGGAAATTTATTGAAATCTATTAAAATATTTGACATTAATAAAATAATTTTTTTAATTTTTTATTGTTTTTAATTAATTATTACATCATTATGACATAATTATGATGTCAATAATCATATGAAAAACCCAAACTATATTTTTACTATTCAAAAACAAATAAAGTATTTTATAAAATTATCATAAATTCACCCCAACCAAATATTGATGTTATTATTTCAAAACGTATATTTATTTTATCACAATAATTCTCTAAAGATGATAATTTTAACTTTTAAATTTAAAAATATTTATTCGTTTAAAATATTATGGTATTTAAAATTCACAGTAATATTTCTGACACTTGAAATAAAATAAAATTATTTTATCATCTATAATTAAATAATAATGTTTTTATCATACTGTTTCATTAAAATAAACATTATTCATAATACCTTAGTTTATTATAATAATTTATATGTTTATGAAAATTTCAATTTTTGTATAAATTTTTTTTATCAATTTATTCATATTTTTATATTAATAAAATAATTCTTAAAACATAATTGATGGAATAAAAATTTATTTAAAAAATAGAATTACACATTACGTAATTAAGGTCTAGAAACATAACCCCTTATAACATCTGCATACAGCCTAAGGGTAAGGTGTTTGATGGTGATAGACTCATGTGGTGGCTTAGCTAACATTGACTGGTGGGTAATTTCCACTAACGTGAACTTATCCCGTAGGCGATCTCGTCAAGTTTCACTTATTGAATATCAGCTTGAGCGTGGTCAAGATAAATGTCCATAGATGCCACCTCCCTCCCAATATTTTATAAATTGGATTCATAAGGCATAACACTACTGGGTGAGTCCATAACTTCCCCTTTCCGCATTAATTATCCTTTGTCATTTATAATTATAAACATTAATTTCAATGTTAAAATTATTATCAAGAGTATAGTTTATAATGGTTATATTGAACATTGGTCATATTTGACCAATGATCATATAAAAATCTAATCTCAAAGGTCACATTTACTTTTATACTCACTTAATTATTAAAAAAGATTTATTTATTTTGTATACAAAAAAATAACACAAAATTTCAGGAAATAAATTTCATTTTAAAAAGTCTAGGTTTCTACATTATTTCCCACTTATGAAATTTTTTCCCAAACATATTGACTTGCTCCATCATAATAGAAAATGCATAGTTACTTCCATAACATTGTCACTTCTAGTTCCCACATCACTTCATCATATTTATGGTTCCTACACAACACTTTGATGAGGTGGGTAGTTTTTTTTTGTGTAGAACCTTGTCTCTATGGTCCAAGATCTCCAATGGTTACTCCTCAAAGGAAATATTGTGTTATAGTTTCACCACATTAGGATTTAGTACATTCTAGGGATAAATTATATACTTTATCAAGAGAGATACGTGGAATACATCATGAACATGAGCTAGATTTGGTGGAAGTGGAAGCCTATAGGGCACTGCTCCGGTGAAATCAAGGATTTCATAAAGGCTAATGTACATGGGGATAAGCTTCCATTTCATTATAAACTGCATGAAACTATTACAAGGTGAAATTCAAAGGAAATATTTATTTCCAAAATCAAACTCCAAGTCCCTTTAACAGTTGTTAGCATAGAACGTCTTCTAACTATGAGAAGACTTTATGTGTTGTTGGATGGAATGGACCTTTTCTATCATATCTTTCCCAATATCAGGCCCTAGAAGCTTCCACTCACCAAATTCATCCCAAAAAGTAGGAGTTATACATTGACTACCATATATAGCTTCATAGGGTTCCATTTGAGTTCTCGAATGGAAGATTTTGTTGTATGAGAACTCAAATAATGGAAGGTGTTGACCTCATCCACCCTTAAATTCCATCGTCTATGTTCTCAGCATGTCCTTGAGTGTCTGAATAGTTATTTTAGATTTTCCATCAGTTTGGGGGTGATATTCTATACAAAAATTCAATTATGTATTCAGATCATGTTGAATACCACTCCAAAATTTAGATGTGAACCTTGGATCATGATCTGAAATGATAGGAAGTGGTACCCCATGAAATATCACCACTTCCTTCACGTATATACCGGAAATTGGGTAAAGAGATATATCTTTCCTAATAGTGATAAAATGGGCTGTCATTATGAGATGATCCAATATAGACCATCTCTCATTGATTCCTTTGGATTTTATTGGGAGAGTAGTGAAAATATCTATAATGAAATTGTCCCACATCCATGTTGGTATGCGTAGTGGTTTTAATACCCCTTTAAGAATTTTAAACTATAACGTTACTTGTTGACACACCAAGAACCTTATAGTGTAGTTAGAAATCTACCTTTTCATGTTACCCAATCAATAATGATCACAGAGGTGCCTCTACATTTTAGTGATTCTAGGATGTATAGATAATGTATATCTATGAGAATAATCAATTAGATCCTTATTTATTTCTAGAATAAATGGAACATATAGCATTGTACAAAATTTTAGTACTCCTTGATGATCAATATTGAACTTAGGAAACTTCCCATTCTTCATTTCCTCTATCTTTTTTTTGTAGTAAAGGGTATTCCCTTTTTGATTTATTAATATTCACTAGTAATGATGGTTGATAAATAATTTGGGATAACATTGGTGATGTCCCTTCACTCATGATCTCCATCTTAAACCATATTAGGTATTTGATCAATGAGTCTCATTGAATCTTCATCATTTATATCACAATATGGTATTTCATAATTAATGCATCAATGACTTAGTTTTCTCTTCTGGGGTGATAATGAATTGAGTAGTCATAGTCTTTAATAATTTACAACCATCTCCTCTATCTCATGTTCAATTATTTATATGTGAAAATATAACTAATTATTTTACATTCTATGTATATATCACAGTTCTCCCCAAAAAGATATTTCCTATATATCTTTAGAGAAAAAATAACAACATGTAGCTCTAAGTCATGCATTGGATAATTCTTCTCATGAGTCTTTAACTATCAAAATGCCTAATCAATCACCTTGTCATTTTTCATGAGGATTCACCCAAGAATATTAAGAGATACATTTTAAAAAATAACGAATCCTCATATGATAGAGGATATAGTTAACATGGTTACAGTAACCAATCACTTCTTCAGCTCTTGGAAACTTTCTTCACACTTCTTTGACTAGATGAACTTGGACCCTTTTCAATTTAACTTGGTTAGTGGATTAGAATGTAATGAAAAGTTTTTCACAAACCACATAGAATATAATTCTATACCAAGGAAACAATGAATCTGAGTTACTATTATAGGATGATACCACTCTTCCACAACCCTTGTCTTGTCTAGGTAAACTAATATTCATTCATTGGTTACAATTTTCCCTAATAAGGAAACCAATTGTAACCAAAATTCACATTTAATAAATTTTAAAAAAAGCCCATCCTTCCTCAGAGTTTTCAATATGAACCTTAGATGATCATCATGCTCCTTGTTAATTTTTTAATATATCAAAATATCATCAATAAAAACTACCACAATGTCATAAATTTAGTCCTTAAGGATTCTATTCATCAAATCCATAAATATAGTAGGATCATTAGTCAACCCGAAGGGAGTAAAAACAAACTCATAATTACCGTATATTGATCATAAGATAGTATTTAAATATCTTATTTACCATCAATTGATGATAAACAAATCAAAGATAAATCATGGAGAATAATTGGGCTCCATGAAGCTAGTAAAATAAATCACCAATCCTTGGAAGAGGGTACATTTTCTTCACTATGATCCCATTAAGTTATCTATAATTAATGCACAGTAGAATTGATCCATCCTTATTATTCACAAAGAGGACATGTTATTTACAAGGATACACACTTGGTTGGATACAAACCTTCTCCAAAAGATCTTGGAGTTTTTTCTTTAATTCCTCTAGAACCAAATTTTCTATTATATACGGGTTATTTGATATGGGATTGGATCTTGAAATGATTTCAATGGATAACTCTACCAATCCTTCTGGTGGAGGTCTAGGTATCTCCTCATGAAATCTATCAATGTATTCCTAAACGAATAGAAAATTTTCTATTCATATAATCTCATTCCCTTATTCATCTTCACTAATCATTGACATAAATAAGGCCACGGGAGGTGATTCTAAACAAAGCTCAGGATGAGATATCTCTCATCTATCGGTTTTCTATTCTTGACTACTATTATTTCCTTACTTATGTAGTTGATATTAAGATTATACTTTGATATCTAGTCCATAACTAGTATAGTGTATAATTACACCATTGGAAATTTCTCTTAGATTTGATATGGTATTTTACTCACAAAAGTTAATACTAGAGTTTCTATTAACTGTTGATTCTTGGATAATCCATCCAGGAATCTTGACTGATAACTATACTTATAGAAGTTCAGGGATTGATTATATATTCTTAAAAAAGATGGAGGAAATAAAGGACTACATAGAACTAGAATCAAACAAAGTACTTGATATCTTTTAGAGAACAATAAGACTACCTACCACCACATCATTTGGAGCTTCAAATTCGGCTATTATGATAGCAAATTCTAAAACATTATCTTTTGGAGTATACTATGGTTGATACTGATTCCCCACCATTATCTTCTGATTTGGAAAGTGATTTTAATGGTGACTAAGCTGTCCACACTTATAACATTGGACTTTAGGCTAGGCTGGAACCATCTTCCCTTTTCCATTAGTGTTGATAAGTTGAGGCTTCACGGCACTATGACAGTTCTGAGAAATATGATCATCTATTTCAAACTTGTAACATTTCCCACTCCTAAGAAAGTAGTTCCCCAAATTATTCTTCCCACATTTTTTATGAGGAAAGTTGTGCCTTCTTTCATTATCTACCATGATCAAAGTTCCTTCCTAAGCATGGATCTATTGATCTATTTTTCTCATTCAATCTATGGGACCACTGTATCTCTCAAAACTTCTATTCAACCTTCATAGAACTCTGTACTATATCCTCATAGCTATTGTCATCTTGATTAGCTATATTCTTCTATATAAAAGGTCTTAGTCCACTGATGAATCTATAAAAACTTCCATTAGGATCCATGAAAAATATATAGGTTTAATTAGATTTTTTTGAAAAGTTCATCTCATAGCTTCCCACCGATTTATTTTCCATATGCTTCAGTTCGAGGAATTCATTCTCTATTTTCATTCACATTGAACAAGGGAAATATTTATTGAAAAAAGAATCCCATGAACTCTTCCAACTCCATAGAATTAATCTCCCCTCTTGGATTTGTGTTTTTAATAAGATCCCACCACTGAAAAGCTTCTCTCTCTAAGTGATAAGTAGTTAGGGTGACTTTCTCTTATTTCGAACAACAGAGTACAAAATTGTATTTTTTCTATAGATATTATCCATTATTCTAAAATTAATTGGTTGTTAGATCCACTAAATGAAGATGGTCATTGAAACATAAAGTAATTAATGAAATTTTTTATGTTCTTGTTTTATCTAGTTTCTTTTTTAGATTCAAGTTTTAATTCATTACTCTTGTTAGTTGATTCATCATTCTCGTTAATTTTTCCATTCTAGCTTTCATCAAAGGGATGTCAGTGATTTTTCTATTATACTCATCATTTATTTGGTTCCAACTATTTCCTTCAAAATTTTAAAATAATAAAATTCTCAGAGAGAAACATGTTTATTTCAATAAAATTATAATTATAAAGGATTTATTTGTCTTAAAACATCATTCTAAAGTATTTTATTATTTAAAAACAATTACCTTTTTTATATATCCTTCATAATTATTCATAAAAAGTTTATAATTAAACAAACATATACCCAAGAGTGTCAAAACGGGAGTGAAACAAGGCCCCTTTTGATGAACCTGTTCCCGTTTGAGTCTACCTCAAAGTGGTGTTTTCAGGCTTTACCCCTAGATACATCTGTGCCAGAGCCACATCCACTTGTTCATGTCCCGACATGGATTTCTTTTCACAGAAACCACTAACTTAATATTTCAAAAAAATAACTGGATGTTTTCCTATTTTTAATCATTTATCTAGGTTTATTAATAAAGTTTGTAAATCCAAGTTAACATAAATAACTAAAATATCCTTTGATACCGACTATGGAATATTGATTTTTTATTACATGACTTTACATTATATTATACAAATAGAGGATCCCATAAAGGTTAGTTTATTGTAAATAAGGTACGTAATACTTGAAAACATAAGAAATTCGTTTAATACACTTTAATGTATTATTAATTGGTTCATCTTAAGTAAAATTAATTCATCTCATATCCTAAGGACATATATCAATAGAAAGGGCGAGCATAAGGCCCAGTAAGGGAAAACAAGGGAAACAATTTACATATGATCATGAGAATTATCGATAAGAACTTGAAGAATATCATAAAGGTATTGGTGAATTAAAAATAGGACTATAATAATAAAAAGAACATGATTTATATCATGTAAATTTGGATAAAACATTTAAATGAGACATTCATAATCATATCACCATGGTTTCTCACCGAGGTGTCATAAAAATTACCAAGGTTGTTCAACAAGGTATCATGCAACATGCCATATCAAGATATTAAATTCATTACCTAATGAATTTGAGTGCTATAAGGGAGTACCCTGAATATGTATTAATTAATTTGATCCACAAATTTCATAATCAAACATTTCATAAATTACCCATGGAGAAAAAAAGAAATGAGTTTCATATCAAAATCATAATGTCTTAAAAAGTTCATAAAAACAAGATCATTATATCATTTTTAATCCATAGAAAGGGAAATTGGGTTTCATGCATGTTAATATCCAAATAAAATAAATAATTATTAAAAATAGGTGAGTACTGTAATAAAATAAAGAGTTTTTTATATTCATAAAAGAAAATAAGAGTATTTCTTAAGAAAAAGATAAAAAAATTTAGAAGTAAAATCAGCAGCATAACAAGTAAAAAATATGGTTTTAGGAAAGTGTAAAGTGATATGGGACTAGGGTATAACATTAATTAATAACTCTTATTATATTAAGGGGGTAAAATAATTTGGATAAAAGATCATATTTTGGAAATTGTAGGACATAACACATAAAAAAGGAATTTGAATGGAAAAGAGAAGTGATATTTCCCTTAATTTAAAGAGTAGTTCCTAAAAGTTGAGGATTGGGACCCTAGGGACTTGAGGAAAACTTTGGAGAATCATTTTGATGTAAAAATATAATAAATTAATGTATGATGAATTGGTAGTGAAATTAAACAGATAAATGGGTGGGTATTTATAACAAAAGTGGGGGATTTTTTTATTAATTTCATTATTCTGGACTTGGATACCTAGGTAGTGGTAAAGGAAAACCCATGGGCTTGAAAATGATATTTTCCCATGGTATTAGAAACTTGAGACAAATTTTATGTTATTTTAATAAAAAATATCCAACCATCATTTTATATTACTTATTTTGTGATGGAAAATTAATGTTTTCACAAAATAACATTTTTAAATTTAAAGTATCCATTTTAGAATTTGGAAAGTAAATTATATATTTAAAAATATATTAAAATATATTAAAATAAATGATATTAATAAATAAAATATTTTTTTATTTTGGTTAATTAATTATTTCATCATTCTATAAAAATTATAATGTTATTAATCATACCGAGAACCCAAACTGTATTTTTACTATTCACAAAAATAATGTATTTTAGAAAATTCTCATAAATTCACCATAACCTTTATTTCAAAATTATGATTTAAAAATTTTTATTTATTTTATCATAATAATTATCTAAATATCGTAATTATAACTTTTAATTATAAAACTCCTTATTTAATAAATATAATAACAGATTGAAAATGCATATTAAAATTTCTAACACTTGAAAAAAATAAAATTATTTTATATTCTATAATTATATAAGTGTGGTTTTATAATACTATTTCATTATGATAAAAATTATTAATAATACCTTATTTTAATATAATAATTTATCTCTTTCTGAAAGGTACATTATTTTTCTTAAAAATCAATTTATCAATTTCTTCAAATTTTTATTTTATGAGAAACTATTCTTAAACCAAAATTGATAGAATAAATATTTATTTATAAAATGTAATTATTATTTAATTAATTAAGGTATCAACACATAACCACTTATAACACCCACATAAAACCTAAGGGTAAGGTGTGTGATGATGATATACTCATGTGGCGGCTCGACTAACATCGATCGAGTGGTATTTTCAAATAACTTAAACTTCTCCTATATGAGATTCTGTTCATGCATCACTTCTTGAAGCTCACCTTGGGCTTGGTCTAGAGTGAATTCCAATGATACTAACTCTCTCCCAAGATCTGATAAATGGGATACATAAGTCATGACACTATTGGTTTAGGCCATCACTTCTTCTTTTTGAATTAATTATCCTTTTTCATTAATACTTATAAACTTTAATTACAATGTTAAAATTATTATCATGAGTATAGTTTCTAATGGTAATATTGACCAATGGTCATGTTTGACCAAAAATCATACAACAATTGAATCTTTAAGTCCACATTTCCTTTTATAATCACTTCATTATTTATATATATATATGGTTTTGTTATATACAAAAAAAAAATAAAACACATTTTTAGGAAACAAATTCCATTTAAAAAAGTTTGGGTCATTACAAAATAAGGAAATTGTGAAATGTGTATATGGAACCTAATAATTAATTATTAATGGAAGTTTTGGTATAATTTTAATGAAATAAATTGATTCTGAGTGAAATAATTTATTAACATATCATTTTTATTTATTATCCTTGAGATCGTTAATATAATGAGACTGGTAATGGTTATAGTGTGTCCTTACATGGGTTATAATTTGATTCCTATTTCAAATTCCAAGTGAAACCCCAATGGATGTAACATGATTCATTAATGTAAATTCCAAGGGGAAATATCACCTTGGATCTAGTCAATGTCTTACATTCATGAATTACTTGGCTTGTCATCGTCAATTTACTTAAACACTCTAAATTTTTTGAATGCATTGGATGAGCTCTTTAGATTTGGATTGATGTCCTTGAAAATAAAATCTATTGAATTATCTCCTTATATTCCAATCATATCTATCCCAATATTAGCTTGGAATTTCTCATCAGCCATAGTTATATCCCTTTTAGAAAGTAGAATGCCTTGGATTACACCTTTTGTTCACTTTTTTCCCATACATTGGAATGATCAGAATCATTATGTTGACACACCTAATTACTTTAACATGGAAACATGAGCTTCCAAAAAAGGGTCATATGACTACATTACTATTTTTATGTCTAGATACATCTCAGATTGGGATGAATCAAGTTATATTCCCTAGTTCACCTATAATTTACTACTTCCCTTATTTATATAATGTACAATTATATGTTTTATACTCATAGAATGGAATTAATTAGACATAATTCATGGTGGTATAATATTTTTTAATTGCACAATGTTTGGGATGTCTCTTGGTACCTGAGCAGATATCATGGTTGTAGGTCGGGACCTTGGATCATGCCTCTTTACTATGCCTTGTTTGGGGCTAGGGCTTAGACTAGGATTTATAGACTAGGAATTAAATCATTACACCTACAAGAGTTTTTCCCCTTATTTATTTATTTATTTACCAATCTATACATATTTTATTTATTTCCTACTTCTAGTTTGGAATACATTGTACATGTAGTATATTATGTTCATGTATGGTTAGATTTAATTTACACATTACATGTGGTCAATTTAATATTAACTTCATATTGTTAATTTTATTTATTCTTCCACTATTTGTAGTGTTGATCCAGAGGGTATGATCTCCCCACAATACCATCATTATACCACTACTTCTAGTAAAAAATCTTAATCATTTAGGGAGGCACTCTTGAGGCTATGTGGACATCAGGATTGGTTAATTATGAGTAAAATAAGACTAATATGTCACAAATTGGTTTTAGAGCTTCTTTTCCTATGTCTTACTATTTTTGACTAGTATATAGGAGACTAGAAATGTGTCAGAACATAGTAAGTATCTTTTGTCTAGGAATGAATAACCCACAAACAAGATAATGATCAAGTTACCGTGGATTATAATTTTTCCCATTTTTTTCATTATTATAGTTGATTAATATTTTCACTTTGAGTGGATGCTTTTTTCATTCTGTTGGTTATTGATTTATGGGATATCCACACATGTGATGGTATGAATGAGAGTGCGTGTTAATTCATCATTTATGGAATTTAGGATTCACATTCTTTTATCATGTTTGTTATATTTCTTTTAATCCTTTCTTGTGTAGTTACTATATTTTTATTGATACGATATAGGTTTGTTTAAATAACATGTCTACATCAACCTTAATGTTCTTTTCCTGCATATCTTGATGGTGAAATTTTTTAGAAACAACCTAAATTTAATTAAAAATAGGTATAAAAAAATATTTAATTAATTAAACTAAATGAAATATTTATATGTTAAGGAATTGGATTTATTTTACAAATTCAAGTCATTTTATATTTATTTAGGTTAAATGGCATGTTAATTACAACCTATAAAGTCTATTACCTCTATAAATGGGGAATGAAAACCTGTATAACCAAATCCTTATATTTTATTCTCTACCCATGATTCTTATCCTTTCAATGTTATAACTCTGAGATAAACCCAGTAAGGGTGTGTTAAAATCTTTAAAAAATTAATTATTAATAGATTTCACTCAAATTAGATTCAATTGTAATTTAAAGATTATTTCCTATATAAATTGAGAATGGATACCCATATAACTAAATCCAGTTTGGAATGACCTGGCCATCATAGGTTGACATTATCTTTACATTCCTTAGTACTAACCCTTTAAGATTATTTTTTTGTTAAAAGGGTCAATTACTTAAAGCGTCCACAACCAACCATAAGGTGATTTGTTTAAGTGTATAGAGAATTATTACATAATCATGTCCCTTAATATGATAAAAGACCTTTTTTGGGACTTATTGACATGAGGCATTAATTAATTAAAATTATTACATAATCACGTTTTTACATTGGTCCTGTGAATTAATTGAAATTGGTGTACTTGATAGGTTGATATAATATCAAGGTGGTACGCATTGACACACATAATGCCCGTTGAATTAAGAAATGGATTAACGAGCCATGTGTGCATCTATGTTAATCATTTATGTCATGAGGAAGTTTGAAAAATAAGATCACATAACACCTTGAATTATTTTAGGCCACGAATGTTTGAAAAGGGGTTAGTAGTTCTTGAAGGCTATTATCATGGGTTTTTTATGGATGATAGTGGCCTAGATTTTGATAGCTTCATCATGATAAATGTATAATTGATCTCTTAGTGGAAAATAAGAGTTTGTCCAGTTTGGGTGATGGCCATAAAAAGGATATTATATTGTAAAACTACTGATATGATGTAGAGTTTAGGCTTTAGTTTCTAGTCCCAATGATGTATGTGAGTGTGGAATGAGAAGGGTGTCAAATGTAACAGCTTGAAATTTTATAAATTAATTTCATTTTTCAATGAATAAAATTTTTATTAGGTAATTTAGTTTTAGAAAACACATGTAGTAATTTGGTTTTGGTACTGTTATAGAATATAGGATTTAAAATACCATTAAAATCATAACAATTGATAATATATCCATTTTACAGTGACTGTTATGAATACTATATATTATGAGTGATGAAAAAATCTAGTTGACACAAATAGAATAAGTGATGGACTCAACCAGTAGGATCATACCCTATGAATCCCATTTATCATAGCTTATAAGGGAAATGGAATCATTGAGATTTTTTATTTACCAATCCCATGATAATATCCAACAACTAAAACATAATAGAAATCATTTATAGGATATTTTTAGGCTTATCAAGATCACATCCCAAACCATGTTCTCCAAACCAACCCAAGAGAGTGTCACTGTCACACATCATACCCTCAGGGAGTGTGCTGGTGTAATAAGATGTTATATATCTCAAACCTAGAAATATGAATTTATATATTTTATTTTAAATAAAATAATGAATATATTTTTCCATTTTTATTATTACTTTATCAATGATTTTATAATTATTTCGATAAAAAAATATTTTTCCATGAAGAAATCAAAATTGTTTATTTGGAAGATATATAGTGTCAAATAAGACACTAATTTGATAAGTTCATGGGTTTTTGAAATAAATAATATTTTAATAAAATATAATTATTATATAATAATTATTTATATATAAATGATAAAATAAATTAATGAAGTCCAACGTAATTTTTATAAAGGATAGAAATGGGTTAATATCATAAAAACTAGTATTTTTTAGTAAATAGTTATGTTTAAATAAAAGTTAAAATTATGTTATTTGTAATTTATTTTAATTAAATAAATATTATTTTTGAAATCTTCATGCCAAGATTATTTAATGATTAGTTTTTCATAATTTTATGAGATAGTCATTTTTTTGGGCAAAAATTAAATACGGTATAAATATACAGTATGTATTATGACATCATAATGGTCCAACAGTGATGTAATAAATTCCATAAAAGACATACAAGACAAAATATTTGTTTCTCATTCAAAATATTGTGTTTTTATGATATTTTATTAATTTTATTATCCTTTAATGAATCCACCAAAACATATATTATATTTTGAGGTTTTATAATCAATTATTTATAAACATGACTCACTTACACATCACCGAGGGTATTATTTTAATATGTTTAGTTATTTTAATTATTAAATATTTAAATCTAATAATATTTTTTATAAATCATGGTAAAAAACCATGGTAAGGTTTGTGTTTTTAATGATTTTATCATATAGAGTCCAAAACCAAAATTTATAAATTAATAAATAAATTCCCTCACTTTTACTATAAATACCCACTGAACCAATCACTAATCTTCACTCAATACCCATTTATAAGAAATTTACTCTCCTTGTTCCTCTCTAAATCCCTACCATGTTATTCACAATATCTTAATATATAACATCCTGACCCCAGAATCCCAAAGCTGGTGCATTTTTTTAATACATTAACATGATTACAAGGAATAAAATCCTGAAGGACCGATCCATTTATTAGTCTTGGAAAATAGATTAAATATATAAACATTACATTACAACTCATAACATAAAATACAACATAGATAATTCTTTGAGAACAAAATTATTCTCCTTGATTAACCCTGCATATCAATCATAATACACATCTTTGAATCCTTGGGAAAATAAAACATAATAAAGTGGTGATATCATATTCTCGGTAAGCGTAAACAATACAACATACAATTTAATAAATAAGCACAAACTTTTAAGGACAGTAAAAAACTAAAATAAAATCCCTTTAAACATAAAATTGAACATAATATGGAAAGGGTAAATCAAATAATTCCATTTCAACAATCAGATGGAAATTTTATTAGTCGAATAATCACCTATAGTATCAATAACTAATCTCATAATGAGGGAATACATAATGTTGGACATCATAACTACACCATTAAGGAATTGTGACAAAGACATACATAAATGGAAAAGAACCTAAACTAGTTTGTCTCATGAGACCTGACGATGCATTGAGGTGCTATAGTGGGCCATGCCCTTCACTTATTAAGTCCAATACATTTCTCATATAAAAATGGTGAAACATAAACAACATAATCATTCATATTAAAAATTTGTATACAAAATATGAATACTTTAACCATAAACCAAGAATGATATCTAAATAGAACATCTACAATCAAACTGATCATAAACCATTCAACAAAATATGGTAAATAATTTCATAATATATCAACCTCAATTAATCATAATATACAATAAAATATGTTGACATTGATGAAAATAATCTACTAAAATCATTAAAAATATCTTGAGATAAATACACCCTTCTATTTTAAATAATTTATTCCAAATTTGTGCACTTATAAAATAAGACATTTAAAAATATATTTTTGAATCAATGTGTACCATACAACTTTGAAACTTTTGAAAGTAATTATCATTTTAAAACTATTATGTACATATAAACAAATACGTAAAACCATTTTCAATACATGGACATTAATGAGAATGATTTTAGATGAATAAATCATTAAAACATTGACAATAAAGTTTTAGTTAATGAGTCCCTTAAATAAAACCTCAAAAATATTCATTTTTAAAATATATTAAAGAAACATGGACATGTATTATAAATATTTCCTAGTAAATACGTACATATAAACAATCTTAGATAATAATGAGATCTAAAAATTAACCCTTACCTTAGGTCATATTCCTTTCGTACGTGTCTGAAACTAATGTATAGTGGTTTTAAACATATTATTAACTTGTAACAGAATCATAATAATATTTATGACATAATATATGATATCATATATGATTCATTTATTATTTTATATTATATGTTTATTCAACAATTCCAATTTAAAGCAACATTTGAGGAAATAATCTCTTTGTTTATTGTATGTGTTATGACTTGTTATCCATCATTCTATTACTTAGATCATGATTTAATTACTTATAGAATGCAAACAGGATTTATATATCATATATATTCATTATATAAATATATATTTTTATATAATATATGGAATGAAATGCACCATTCATTGAGACAGTAGGTTATACAAACGCATGAATGATGTTTCCATTTTATTATCATATTGAATGGAAAAAAATAAATGGAATATATTTATATATATATATTATTCTATTGTAATGATTATTTATTATATATCATACTTATTCATTATATATATATATATATATTTATAATAATTCTCGAATTATTAACGTGGAGGATGAATCTCATCGTGTATTGGAGACGGTATGTTGTACGTACACACGAGTGGCGATATCATTCCACTAATGGTAAAATGGTATGGAATTGGATGGTATATTAATTATAAAGAATCATTATCATTTCATATTCACTATTTATATCTATTATAATCATCATTATACCCATCCAAATAAAGTAGCGATGAAAAAAAATTACACCACAACGTGGAGATGGTAAGATGTACGTATGCACGCAAGGTGATATTATTTTTTGTAGGATGGATAAAAGGAGGAATATGGTTTGCCCATAATCAAAATAAAATATTAGAATATATATGATACTATATTTATTAATCTATTATGTAAATAACATAGGAATATAAAGTATAAGAAGAAAATAAATTGAATTGAATTGGTAAAAAATTACCTCTTCTTCGAGTATCTAATTTTAATTTGTAAAAAGGACTTATTAGGTTGGAATTATGCCCAAATTATGGCTTATAGGATGAATTTTTGAAAGTGGGAATAAGAAATGGGTAGGGTTTGGTTGGAATAGAAGGCTCTAGGTGGTGTGAGGAAGTTATCGAGGAGGTGCCTTTTTATAAGAGAGGAGAGGGGCACTCTAAGAAACTCTCAAAATATTAAAATATAATAAGACTATTAAAGATCCAAATAAATAAAAAGGGACCATGAATGAAAATTAGAATAAATTTTCAACCTTATCCTATACCCTTGTGATTATTTAGAATATTTTTATTTTAAAATAATTAAATAATAAATTAATTCAGTAAGGTGTCATTATTGTCAAATTTAACACTATTCATTTAATTTGACTTAAAATACATCACACAAAAGATATAATTTTAATATAATGATTTAACACATCTATAATATATCTTATAGATATATTAAAATCATTATAAACATCAAATAATCCAAAATATATCAAAATTAATATTATTAAAATCATTTATTCTATTTTTATTTTTATCAAATTATTATTGTTTTAGAATTGAAAATAATTTTAAGGAAATTTTAAAACTTTTAAATATTGAAAATAAATTTATATAATGAAAATAATTTCATAAATATATATATATGGACATTTATATTCATTTATATATTTATTTTGGCCCTATGTGGACTCATAAAAGATCTTAAATTCAAGATAATGATATTTTGTAACTATCATTGATTTAAAAAATATATAATTTATTTTCATGGGCAAGTGTCGATTAAAAAACTAAAAATTGATCAAAATGTGATAATGGTCGAATATACTCAATAAAATAATTTTTTAACATGTTTTGGTCTTATTTTAAACCATATTATTTTGATTTACTCTTAATTAATCAATTTAATTTTAATTGTGGAAATAATGTTTTAAATATTAAAAGATTATATATTTTTTACATATATTGTTCCAATTGTCTATAAATGGAAATTTTAGGAAATTTTAGACCATATAATAATACGTTTTTATTTTTTAATGATTTTTATCATTTTTAAATAATTTAATTAATTATTATTTTTATAAAATATCAATAGTGTCAATTTTTGACACTATTCATTACTGTGACTTTAAATAAAATACAAACAGAAAGTTAACTCCTAACCAAACCATTTAATACACTCTAAAAACGTATTAGTCAGCTATAAAATTCATGGGGGAACCTTAACTAATTCAATTTTATTTTTATTTTTATTTTTTTAATATCATTTATTTGATATTTCCATTAACAAATCAATTATTTCATTGTCATTCTTTCACCATTTAATTTAATTGTTTATTTTCTGAAAATATAAATAAATAAACAGAATGTAGATGAAAATTTTATATTTCTAAATACTTTTTATAGTCGAACATATCACTTATATAACCTCATATTAAAAATGATATGGTTATTAAAATTTGAATATGACATTTTAAAATCTTCTTTAAATAAAATATAAATGTCATAATCTAGCAGAATTGACTTAAAAAGAATCATATTTTCAGCCTAAGGTTAATTTTTTTTCGAATCATACTTATCATATGAAATTAGGACAAGTTATAGGGTAATTTAATAATGATATTATATTATTTTTTACCTTTAATTACCTGATTACCCTTAATCGTGCTAGATAATTTTTTTTCTAAAGTTAAAGTTCACCTAAAAAATAAGTTGATTGTATGAGGTCAAAAAATTCATACTAATTACAATCATATATGTCCTTTTTTGGAAATTAAATTCAAAAAAGTGGTAAAATTACGTTTAATTATAATCCCACAGATGTGGCTACAAGGTGGGTAAAAGAGACGTTCTAAAGTTCAATAAATTTTTATATCTAATTATATTATAGAAATGATTCAAATTAACTAAATTGGATTAATATATGTATTATTTATATATTTTTAATTTAAAATAAATTGTAGTTAAAATAATTATTTAAATGAAAAATTTGATTTTTGACAACAATTCAGTATTTTTCACTATTCATTAAAAATTGAAACTTTTCAGAAAAATACCAAAAATTCACCCTAAGCTAATTTTTTTATTCCAAATTCTAAAATGAAATCTATTTTGATTTTTTTTACAAATTTCATATTGTGGTTAATAATATCCAAAACGTCTTTTTAAATGCCTAGTTTGATAGATCATGGTGCACTCGAACTCAGTGTTGTGTGCAACATAAGCTATTGAATTTCTTTAATAATAGAACATACTATGAAATATTGCAGTGTAACATTATCCCATAATTCAATAAATTTAATCCTCTCAATTTTTAATTTCAATTTGAAAATAAAAGGTTGATTCTAGAAAATAATTTTGTGGAAAACCCAAATTAGAAATAGGGTTAATAAAATATACTCTTAATAAGAGGGAGAGAGAAAGGGAAATGCAAAGGTCACCACCAAATTAGGAGTTCAAATAGGGTAAAATTAGTGGAAAGTAGATATATATATATGGACGTAAAATTTAAATACTTATATGGAGTGATTGAGTTTATCAATTACTGACAAATAAATGATAAATGGAAATTTGAGGGCCTCAAAGCCATAAATATATGATGATTTAAATTACCACTAGTTCAACAAATTTATTAGATACTTTTTCATAGAGTTGAGAGATTATTTTACTATCCATATAAGAACTCAAGAAAACATAGTTGATTTAATTCCATGTCTCAATGTTATCCTTTGGTTTTGCTTTGATGTATTTTCACTTCATTTTGTTCACCTAGAGATGGATATTTAAGAAGATTCTTCACATATGGTGGAATTTTAACAAATCATATGGTCCATAAGTATCTCATTCGTCCTTTAAATTTTTACTAAAACCAAAAAATTTGGCACATAATATCCAATAAATCATACTTAAACCCCAAACAATAATATCCAATGTTCAACTTTTCCCATTCCAAACATTAGACTTTCCAAAATACTTCGGTTGAAATTAACAGTCCAAAAAGTCTCTAAATTTCAAAAAATTAATATTAACATCAGAGTCCGCAAAATATGTAATGTAACTTTTATTGTCACATACTCAATATTTTATAACCATTAAATCTTTAATGAAATATCTTTTGTTTGAAAATACTTAAATAAGAATCACTGTAGTACAATCCTTTTATATCTCATGAATCTTATAACCATAAAACCATTAATGTAATAATTCTCGAATCCAAAAACAAAAAAAACTTAATAATTCTACTTCACTATTTAACCATTAACTACAATTAAACATCTTATTCCTTAATACCTCATTCAACTCATTTTTCTTTTATATCCTCTTCATTATTAGTAGTATAACCATTGCATGTATAACCTTTCTGATTCAATCCATTGTCCAAAACTCAACGTACAATGTGGGTAACACATATCATAGTGATATAGTCATGAATAATAATTTATAGGATCTCTAAATGATAGAATATTCTTTTCAATCCATAATTCCATAGGATTAATCTAGGTTATCCATTACCAAATCTAAATGATGATATCCCATACATAGACTTATCCTCAAAGTCATTCATAGGGTTATGTTTTTTAATCTTTGATTTATAAATATAATTTACAAGGTTATTGATTAAATTACTTTGACACCAACTATAATTCCCCAACCCCAGAAGCCAAGATATGGTGATTTATTTTAATACATTGGCATGATTACAAGGAATCAAATCTCAACGGATCAACCAATTTATCAGTCTTAAAAATAGATTACATATTTAAAAATTATATTACAATTGGTAACATATAATACAACATATATAATGCTTCGCGACTTCCATTATTATCCTACATTAATCTTGCATATCAATCATAATACACATATTGGCATCATGGGAAAAAACATAAGGGGTGAGATCAAATGCTCAGTAAGGGTAAATAATAAATCGGAAATATTAATAAATAAGAATAAACTTTTAAGGTAAGTATAAAACTAAAACATAAGAATTTTAAACATAATATGTAAATAGTTAATCAAATGATTTTATTTAAACATTCTCATGTATATTATATTAGTCAAATAATCACATGTAATATCAATAACTAATCTCATTATGAGGGAATGAATAATGTAGTACATCATAACAACACCATCAAGGCCTAATTCCAAGACCATACATAAATGGGTAAAAAAAACTAGTTTGTCTCATGAGACCTACCGATGCATCAAGGGGCTATAACGGCCCCCACCCATCACTTACCAAGTCCAGTACATTCATCATATGAAAGTGGTGAAAAATAAACAACATAATCATTTGTATTAAAAACTAGTATATGAAATATGAATACTTTAACCATAAACCAAGAATGGTATATAAATAGTACATCCACAATCAAAAAAATAATAAACCATTCAATAAATTATGGTAAATGATATCATAAGAGATCACTCTCAATTTAGCATATGATCTAACAAATAATGTTGACATAGATGAAAATACTCTATTAAAATCATTCAAAATATCTTGAGACAAATACCCCATTTTCAATGAAATAATTTATTCAAAATTCACACACTTATAAAATAAGACATTTTAAAAGATATTTTTGAATAAAAGTGTCTCATACCACTTTTAAACTTGTGAAATTAATTATCATTTTAAAAAATTATGTCCACAAAAATAAATCCTTAAAACCATTTTGAAAACATGGACATTAATGAGAAATATTATAGATGAATAAACATTTAAAACATTTAAAATGATGTTTTAGTTAAAAATTAACTTATGTAGAAACTTAAAAAGATTACATATGAAACTATTTTTAAGAAACATGTACATGGATGATAAATATGTCACAGTAAATACTTATATATAAAAAATCTCAGATAATAATGAGATTGAAAAATTAACCCTTACCTTAGGTCTGATTCCTTTTGTATATGTATGAAACTCCTGTATAATGGTTTTAAAAATATTATTAACTTGTAATAGAATCATAATAATATTTATGATATCATACAATATTTATTTATTATTTTATATTACCTGTTCATTTAATAATTCCATGTTAAAAGAACATTTCAGGTAATAATTATTTTGTTTATCATACTTGTTTTGACTTGTTATTCATTATTTTATTACATAGATCATGACTTACTTACTTACAGAATGTAAAAAATCATTTTTATATCACATATATTCTGTATATAAATATATTTTTATAAAATATATGGGATTAAATGCACCGTTTATGGAGATTGTAGGTTGTACGTCTGCATGGACACTGTTTCGTTTTCTTATTATATTAAATGGAAGAAAGTAAATGGAATATCTGTGTGCGTGTATATATATATATATAATTAAAGTAGAAGTATTATGTCATGTATATCATACTTATTCATTATATATATTTTTATAATCATTTATGAATGGTTAACGTAGAGGATGAATCCCATCGCGTCGTGGAGATGGTAAGTCGTACGTACGCACAAGCGACGATATAATTCCCTCAATGGTTAAATGGTATGGAATTAGATGGTATATTAATTATAAATAATAATAATAATTTCATAATAATTATTTATATCCATTATATTCATCATTATACCCATCCAAATAAAGTAGTGATGCAAAACAAATTACACCACGACGTGGAGACGGTAAGCCGTACATACACAAAATGGAAATATTGTTATTCATAAGATGAATAAAAGGAGGAATATAGTTGTAAAATAGTGATAATAAATTATTATCATATATATGACAATGGATTCATTACTTTATTATTGAAATAACGTAGGAATAGAAATTATAAGAAAAAAAATTGAATTGAATTGGTAAAACAATTACCTCTTCTTCGAGTTTCGTATTTTTATTTGCACAAAAGGAATTATTAGGTTATATTTATGTGCAAACTATGGATTCTAGGATGAAGTGAGAAAATTTGGAAAGAGAAATGGGAAGGTTTTTGTTTTGAGATATAAGGCTCTAGGTGGTGTGAGGAAGTGAGGGAGGAGATTCCTTTTTATAAGAGAGGGGAGGGGCACTCTGGGAAAGTCTCAAAATATTAAAATATAATAAGACAATTCTAGATAAAAATACTTAAAAATGTCCCATAAATGAAAATTAATATACATTTTAGACCATATACTATCCCCATGTTATTATTTAACATTTTTGTGATTTTTAAAAAATTTAATAATAAATTAATTTAATAAGGTATCATTATTGTCAAATTTAATATTATACATTTAATTTGACTTAAAATGCATCAAGAAAAATTGGGAATTAGTATATAATGATTTAAAATATCTATAATATATCTTTTTGATCTAGAAAATTTGTTATACACATCATCTAATCCAAAATATATCAAAATTAATATTATTAAAATCATTTATTCTATTTTTATGTTAATTAAATTAATGTGGGTTTAGAATTGAAGAGAATTTTAAGGTAATGATATAACTTCTAAAAATTAAAAATAAATTTATATAATTAAAATAATTTCATTTATATCAAAATAGACATTTTTATTCCTTCATAGCATGATTTTGGCCCTATGTGGACACATAAATGATATTAAATACAAGATAATGATATTTTGTAACTATCTTTGATTTAAACAATATATAATTTATTTTCATCAAAAAATATCCATTAAACAACTTAAAATCGATCATAATGTGATAAGGTTCGAATATAATTCATCCAATAATTTTTTGGACATGTATTGGTTTTATATTAAACCCTATCATTTTGATTTACCCTTAATTAATCTATTTAATTTAAATTGTGGTAATAACATTATAAATATTAAAAGATTAAATATTTTTTACTTATATGATGTAAATTGACGATAAATAGACATGGTATGACATTTTTAACATTATAATAATAATTTTTTATTTTTTAATGTTTTTTTAAATTATTTAATAAATTGTTATTTTTATAAAATACGAATAATGTCAATTTTGACACTATTCATTACTTTGACTTCAAATAAAATCCAAACAAAAATATAACTTTGAACCAAACCATTAAATACACTCAAAACATGTTTACTCCCCTAGAAAATTTTCAGGGCATATTAAATTATTAAAATTTTATTTATTATAATATTTTTAGTATCATTTATTTGATATTTCCTGTAACAATTCAAATAATGCATCATCATTGTGTCACCATTCAATTTAATTATTTATTTTATAAAATTATAAATAAATTACCATGATGTGGGTAACATTTTTATCTTTGTAAATACAATTTATATTCAACCATATCACTTATAAAACTTAATATTAAAAATGATATGGTTATTAAAATTTTAATATGGCATTTTTAGCTCTTCTTGAAATAAAATATAAATGTCATAATCTAGAAAAATGAGATTAAAAAGGATACTATTTTAATACCAAGGATGATTTTGGTCGAAATAATCTTATGTAATTAAGTTAGAGCAAGTTTTAGGGTAATTTTATAATGAAATTATATTATTTTTTTACCGTTAACTTACTTATTTACACTTAACCGTGGAAAATAAATAAAAATTTACTAAAGTAATTATTCACCAAAATATCTATTAGATAATTTTTTTTACTAATTAAAACCATTTATGTTTGGGTTTTTATATTTACTTACCAAAAGCAGTAAAATTATGTTTAATGTTAATTCCACAGATGTGGCTAGAAGGCAGATAAAAGAGACGTTCAAAAGTTCAATAAATCTGTATATCTAATTATATTTTAAAAATTATTCCAATGACCTAGATATTATTAATTTATTAATTATTTATATACTGTGAATTTTCAATAAATTTAAAGTAAAATAATTATTTAAATGAAAAAATTCGGTGTTTAACAACAACGCAGTATTTTTCACTATTCATCAAAAATTGAAACTTTTCAGAAAAATTCAAAAAATTCACCGTATATAAGGACTCAGCCTTAAAACATTACATAATATTGAATTAAATGAATAATTCACATTGAGGATATTTTCAGGTTTAGAGTTTTAGGGAATTAGGACACAATTATTACAACTCAAAAGATTACAAATTAGACACTTCTACTCAGTTTCCATTTTTTCATAAAATAAAAACTCTTAAAAAAAGAGTCATATCAAGTTCTATGTTTTAGACATCATGAATTTTCCTGGATCCTATCCTTGACCCTATACATCTTTAAGTCATGTGAAAACATTTCAAAACTTGGGATGAGCATAAAAATCTCAGTAAGGGATATAAAACAAAGAAAGAAAACATTAGTTCATAAATACATACAAAACATAAACAATTTTACTTACCTCATGAAATCATATGATTTATGAATAACACATATAAATCATAAATCATAAAGGTAACTTGTGGAATCCATAACATACATACATTGTAGCTATCACAGATCTATAGAGAGTTACTATGGAATACACATCAAAATATATTCCCTAAATATCTTAGGAGAAACATTCACATTTACCACTATCACGTTAACCAATGCATTAGAGAGCTATCTGAGGCTCACCTACCCTAGGTTTATTACGGAACCACCCATATACATTAACAATTCCCAATAACTATAACATATTCGACATAAATAAAACAAACATAAAAGAAAAAAAAACATTTCCACATATCAATCAAAATATAACATTTAAATATATTGACATAACAAAATCAATTATCAAAACCATTTTAAATACCAAAATACATAATAGAGTATATGGTATTTATTTTCCTTTAAAAAATATTTTAGCTTATTAAGGAAGCCAAAGATAAAATAATACCCGTGGCGGTAGAAAGGTCATTGTCCCCGCTTACATTAAAAAAGAAACATTCATTTTTTTTATTTAGTAAAACGACTCATAGAAATAGATTAAATTTGAATTAAATAAAAATTAGAAGGGTTTTATATAGCATATAAAATAAAGTCATGTATTAAAACAAAAAATGCCTCAATGAAAGGGGATTGAGACAAAGTCCCTTACCTCGTGTCTGACTTGACTCGATCGTTCTTTAATCTCCTGAATAATAAACTAAAGTTAATTTCTACTTTCTTAAGAACCATTTTCAAGTTTATTATTCCTCTTATATCACTTATTACCATGTTATAAACATTATGTAATCATTTAAGTTAATAACGTTCATTTTGTCGATATTTGGTACTTGAGTAAAAATGAAGACCTTATATTTTCAAGTTGTCCATGTGGTCAACAGTCCATTATATCCAGAATGATATTCATTATTTAGATATAATATATATCTAGTATATATATATATATATATTTATAACATTACCTATCATTTGGAGGTAAGAAATGAAATGCACCGTTCAGGGAGACGGTAAGTTGTACGTACGCATGAATGCTACTTTCATTTCTATTTCATATTTTAATGGAATTAAAACATAATGATACATAGGTATATTATAATTCCAGTATAATATCATATATCATATCATTAACCCTATACTTTATACGTTCCACATATGGCATTAACGAGTCATATCACATTGAGGGGGTGGAAGTCCGTACTTTCTCAAATGAAATTATTGCCTTTACCCATAATGAAAACCATAAAGGTATGATATAAAAGAAAAAAACAGAAGCATAAAGAAAACATAAACATAATATATATCATATATAAATATATTTTCATCTTAATGGCCACCATGATTTGTGGTAGGATATAATCGAACAATCATTGTTTTGTGAGGCGTTAGTTTGCCATCCGCAAAAAACAGTATGTTCTTTACCCATTAGATGATGGTGTGTGTATGTGTAGTTCAAATAATTCTCATAAAAAAATCCTATTATATTTATTATACAGGTTTTCTTATAAAAAAAATGTATAAAAAGAGTTTCGGGGTTAGAGAAGTAAAATAAAAGAAAATAAGTTATGATAAATCGTTACCTTTAATTTGGATAACTCCCTTTAGTATGAACCAAAAGGGTTTCTTGATGTTCCTTTAGGCTATAGTAAGGATTCTAGGAGGAGGATAGGGATGTAGGGAGATTAATTGGGAAGATATTGGATGAGCCCAAAGGCTTGAGAGGTGTGATTAATTGGTTAGAAGTTAGGGATTTTTATAAGGTGGGGAGGGGATCTTTAGGAAAGTGTGATAATATTATTTTATTATATAATGATATTCGGTTTCTAAAGGACAAAAACTCATTAAGGTAGAAGATAAGATGGTGCATGGTCGAAATAAATCTATCCAATAAGAATTGTACTTGTTTTGGATGTTATTATAATATTTATAATCTTATTTATTTAAATCATTTATTAATAAGGTAAACACTGCATCATTATTGTGTCATAAATAATTTAATTTATTAGATTTATAAAAATTATAAAAAAAATACCATGATGTAGGAATTAATTTTATATTTCCAATGAATATTTATAGTAGAAATGATAACTTATATAACACCATGTAAAAATTAATTTACAATGTGATATTTGTTTATGTCGTTTTTTCCTTTACTTTATATTAATTAAAATAAAGTGTCATTATCATTCAGAAGTGGATCCATGGGGTCCCAAAATCAACCCAAGGATTCCCACAATCATCCATTACTCATACAATATGGTTAGGACAAGTGTGAATGTAATATTGAATTATTATAATAATCCTTTTACCTTGAATTACCCTATTTACCTTTAACCTTGATAAATAAAAGTCAAAAGTTACTATTAACCAAAAATTATTTTCATCTTATTAAACCAAATATTACTTACTTATAATGACCATGTATTTCGGATTTATGAAATTTAATTCACAGAAGTGGTAAAATTTCATTTAAATGAAAAATCCAGTTGTTAACTACTACTATGTGGTTTCACTATTAATCAAAAATTGATGTTTTTCAGAAAACTACAAAAAAATCAGCCTAATATATATTTGATATTAAAAATTCAAAAAAATATTTCTATTTTACCAAATTATAAGCATAGAAGTTTCATTAATTAATTTAAAATTAAATCCAATAGTTAAAACAAATAGATTGTTTTTAAGAAACAATAACTATCAAAATATTGACACTTGTTTATGTCTAATTTCAAAGTGAAATTAATTTCTATGAACAACATTGGATTAAATGGTAAAAATATATTCTAATTAAACATTAAAAATAACTAAAAATATAATCTAACCATATAAATAAATTATATTAAAAGGATGTTTTGAATTAAAATACAGTTTTTTTCACTATCCATTAAAAAAATAAATTTTATCAGAAAAATAAGAAAAAATTACCCAAAGTAAATTTTGGTTTCCCGATTCTAAAGAATAATTTTATTTGGTCAAACAGAACATATAAAATTTACCAAAACTAGATTTAAATAGGGTTCGCGATTAAAAGTTGGTAAATTGACCTTTTAATGTAAATTTTTCTTAAAATTAGATTCATTCACATTTTAAGCATCTAACTCTTATTAGATAAATGTAAATACATTTACCAAACCTGTATAATCATATTGTAGTTAGTTTTGTTCATTCCCACTAATACAATGGCTAGGATTTAACTACCATTTAAAATAATAATAATATATTATTAGTGTGCAACGTAAGATTTCTCAGAAACTTTTTGTTGCGTATCGGGTACGCTATCGAACATAGAAACACCATTAAAGTAAAATTAATATTTAATTAAAAAATACGAATAATTATAGAAATTTATTATTTATTTATTTACATGGGATGTGACATCCTTCCCCCCTTTTAGAAATTATGTCCTCACAATTTTTATTCACTTATCAAATAAGTGGGGGGTATTTATCCCTCATAGCATTTTCAGATTCTCACGTTTCCTCTTCAACCATATGGTTTCTCCATAAAACCTTTACCTGGTAAATTACCTTATTCTGCTACACTTTCTCTCTACGGTCAAGAATCTAGACTGGTTTTTCTTCATAAGAGAGATTCTCTTCCAACTGAACTACCTCTGGTCTCAAAACATGAGATGAATATCGAATATGTTTTCTCAACATCGAAACATGAAAAACATTGTGTACATGGGATAAACATGGAGGTAAATCCACTCTGTAAAAAACTGATCTAACTTTCTCCAGGATTTCAAAATATCCAATGAACCACAGACACAACTTTCCATTCTTACCAAAACTCATCACACATTTCCATGGAGAAACATTGAGAAAGACATGATCACCTACCTCAAAAGAAATATCCTTACTCTGGTTATCCGCATAACTTTTCTGCCTACTCTGAGCTATTCTCATGTGCTTCTAAATCAACTGAACTTTCTCTGCCATCTCTTATGCCAATTCTGGTCCCATTACCTTCCTTTCACCTACATCATACCAAAAAGATGGAGTTTGACAACGCTTTCCATATAATACCTCAAATGGAGCCATCTGTATACTGGAATGAAAACTGTTATTATATAAAAATTCAACAAAAGAAAGATGTTGGTCCCAACTTCCCTGGTAATCCAGTGAACAAGCACACAACGTATCCTCCAGGGTTTGAATTTTTTGTTCTGATTTCCCATCTGATTGGGGATGAAAAGCTATACTAAAATTTAATTCAGTACCCAACGACTTCTAATGGCCTTTCTAAAAGTTAGAAGTAAACCTGGGATCACGATTATATAAAATGGAGAGGGGATCTCCATGCAACCTGGATATCTCTTTAACATACAACAGAGAAAGTTGATCTAGAGACATTGTATCTCTAATAGGAAGGAAATGAGAAGATATAGTCAATCAATCAACAATATCCCAGATTGTATTATTAACTAGATATGTCTTCAGTAATACCACAATGAAGTCCATTGATATATTTACCCATTTCCACTCTGGAACTGGTAAAGGCTGAAGCATCCCTTTTGGTAACTGTCACTCTACTTTAACCTATTGACAAGTCAGACACTTCATAGTAAAATCAACAATATCTCTTTTTATTCTATCCCACCAATAATACTCCCAAATATCTTTATACATCATAGTACAACCAGGATGAACTAAAAATGGGGAACTATGAGCTTCACATAATAACTCATTCTTCAACTGTGAATTACAAGGCACACATAATATCTTCCCATATCTCAAAACACAATCATTATCAACGTTAAAATCAGGCAACTTACCCTTCTGAACCAACTCTATCTTTTTCTGCAACTCAATGTCTTTCTTCTGCGCATGCTTAATTTTGTCTGATAGGGATGATATCACTGACACCTGATACAAAACAGAATAATTTCTTTCCCCAAAAACATCTATGCCAAAGTTTATCAAATAAAACCAAAGGATCTTGTTCCAAACCTAACATGGTTAATGAAACATTACTTTTTTTGACTCAAAGAATCAGCCACTTTATTTTCTTTTCTTTGATGGTAATGGATCGTGCAATCATAATCCATTATTAATTCCAGCCATCTTCTCTGTCTCTTGTTCAATTATTTCTGAGTGAATATATAACTTAAACTTTTGGGGTTAGTATATATTTCACATTTTACTCCATACAAATTATTCCTCCAAATTTTTAAAGAAAAAAACAACAATAGGTAATTCCAAATCATGTTTAGGGTAATTTAACTCATGTGGTTTCAACTGACATGAAGCATAAGCAATTACCTGATCATTCTTCATTAGGAATCAACCAAGACCCTTCAATGAAGCATCACTGTAAATAAAGAACTCACCATTTCTGGAAGGTAGTTCCAAAACTAGATCATTCACCAATCTTCTTTTCAATTCCTAAAAAAAATTATCACATTCTTTTGTCCAGATGAATTTAACACCTTTCCAAGTTAACTTAGTCATCAGACTAGATAACTGTGCAAAATTTTCAACAAACCTCTGGTAATAACCTTCCAAACCAAAAAAACTATGGATCTAGGTTATATTTGTGGATCTTGTCCATTCTTCCACAACTTTTGTTTTAGCAGGATCAATAGTTGTGCCATTTTTTGAAACAATGTGACCAAGGAATGAATTTTTTCGCAACCAAAACTCACAATTGCTGAATTTCCCAAATAGTTTCTTTTCTTTTAAGGTTTTTAAGACAACCCTTAAAAGACTTTCATGTCCCTCTTTACTTTTTGAATAAACCAAAATATCATCAATGAAAACAACCACAAAATTATCTAAGAACTCACGGAAAATTCTATTCATAAGATCCATGAATATAGTAGGTGCATTGGTTAAGCCAAAAGGCATAACTACCAATTCATAATGGCCATATCTAGTATCAAAACGCAGTCTTCAGAATGTCTACTTATTTCACTTTCAATTTATGGTACCCCAATCTCAAATCAATCTTCGAAAAATACTGAACCCCTTAGAGCTAATCAAAAAAATCATCAATATGAGGAAAATGATACTTGTTCTTAACAGTGATGTTATTCAATGATCTATAATCAATGAAAAGTCTCATTGAACCATATTTATTTTTAACAAACAAGACAAGAGAACCCCATGGTGATGTTCTAGGTCAAATGAAACCTTTATCTAATAACTCCTGCAATTTCTTCTTTAACTCTAAAATTTCCATTTGATCCATTTGATAAGGGGGTTTTGAAATTGGATTAGCATCAGGAACTGAGTCAATAATAAATTCAACATTATGATCAGGTATAATAACAGGAAACTCATTAGGAAAACATCAAGGTACTCATTTAACATTGACACATCATTAATCGGAATAGTTCCTTTGTTTTCAATAATATGTGCAAGGTAACATTCATTTCCATATTTTATTAGTTTCAGAGCTTCTTGATATATTATCAAAATCAAGGGTTCATTCTTGTACACAAACTGAAAATCATTCTGAAAAGAAACCTATCTAGCTCTATAGTAAATCTTATCATGATAAACAGAAAGCCAATGCATGCCCAAAATAACATCAAACTCTATTAGAGGAAAAATGATAAGGTTTGGAGGTAGATTCTTTCCACACACAAGGATAAGAATGTTCTTATGTTGTCGTTTTGTCTCAACATTTCCTCCATGTTTTTTACCATAAGTTCCATATTCATATCTTGAAATAGAATTCCCAATTTACTAGAAAACTTCTCAGAAATGAAAGAGTGTGTAGACCCTGAATCAAACAACACATTGGCATAATCTGAAAAAACAAACAGTGTACCTCACACTACCTCATTTGATGGTCCAACATCTACTGAAGTAGATGTGAAGGATTTTACCACCCCTTTCTTCTTGTAGTCTGGCTTCTTTCCCTCAGTTGAGTTCTTTGTTAGACAATCATTTTCATAATGATCCATTTCATTGAACTTATAAAATTTTGCTGACTGTAAATAATATTTTTTCTTACCATTACCTTGATCTTGTTCAGTGCAATTATGAGCCTTATATACCATTTTACAACATCGGTAGCACTTACCAGAATTATAAAGACATTCCCCAGCATGCTTTTTACCATTATTTTCAAAAACTGTAAATTTAAGTTGCATACCATCAGACTTTTTTGAAGAGTTCTTTCCTTTTTCCTACCACCTCAACCTCTTATTTTGTTGTCTGTCAAAGAACACCTGATCATCAGAAAAATCCATTTACACCTTCTCCGCACAACGAACAAGTTCTTAATAACTTTTGAACTCCCGAGAAGCTAAATACCTTTGATAATTTGGCTTTAATCCTAAGTAAAAATGGTTTATTTTACTATCAAGATCTCATATGAAATTTGGAGCATATCTTTCCAATCGAGTGAAGTTTTCTTCGTAAGCAACCACTGAGTCATCCTCCTGCCTTAATTCTAGGAATTTTTTTTCCATCCTATGACGAACCACCTTAGGAAAATATTTCTCAAGAAACATACCTTGGAATTCATCCCAATAAAGATCATCAATCTCCTCACTATCCCTTATATTTTTCACCATCAACCACCTCTGATCAGCTTCACCTTCAAAATGGTAAACAACAAGACTAACCTTTTGATGATCTGAACACCCCATGACATCAAAAAATTTCTCCAGTTCTTTAATCCACCCTTCTGATGGTACAGGGTTAGATGATCCTCTCAATGATGGGGGATGTCACCTCATGAAATGATCCACTGCTGACATTTTCCTCTATGGTTGATCTGGATGATCTCAGGCATGGATACCACCACCATTTTTAGCCTGATTCAAATGTTACATCATTACAACAAACTATTCAATTCTGATTACGACCATATCAGGTTTCTGATTTGGAAGGTTGTCTTACTCCAGATGTCGTCCCAACATATCCTCCATGTTTCCTCTGTGGAAAATCATTCTGAACATAGAAATATCTAAGGCAAAGCAACATGGTAATATATAAATGCTATATCATTTCATTCATAATATAAACTAAAAAAATATTTATGGATATTAATTTAACAATACAGTAACTCATAAAGTTATCTGAACCAACCTCTAATACGAACTATAAGGACCCATCCTTAAAAAATTACATAATAATGAATTAAAGAATAATTCACATTGAGAATATTTTCAGGTTTAGAGTTTTAGAGAATTAGGACATAACTATTACATCTCAAAAAATTAAAAAGTAGACACTTCTACTTAGTTTCCTTTTTTTCATCAAATAAAAACTCTTAAAAAAATAGTCATGTCTAGTTCCATGTTTTAGACAACATGACATTTCCTTGATTCCATCATTGACCCTATTCATCTTTAAGTCCTGTGGAAACATTTCAAAACTTTGGATGAGCCTAAAAATATCAGTAAGGGTTATAAAAAAAATAAAGAAAACATTAGTTCATAAATACATACAAAACAGATAATCTTTTACTTACCTCATGAAATCATAAGATTTATGAATAACACATATAAATCATAAAGGTAACTTGTGGAATCCATAACATACATACATTTTAGCTATCACAGCTACATAGGGAGTTACTTTAGAATAACCATCATAGTATATTCCCTAAATCTCTTAGGAGAAACATTCACATTTACCTCTGTCATGTTACCGAATGCATTGGAGAGCTATCTCAGGCTCACCTTCCCTAGGTTTATTACATAACCACCTATATACGTAAACGATTCCCAAGAACCATAACATATTCATAATTAATAAAACAAACATAAAGGAAAGAAAACATTTCCACATATCAATCACAATATATCATTTAAATATATTGACATAACAAAATAAATTATCAAAACCATTTTCAATACCAAAATACATAAAATATTATATGGTATTTATTTTCCTTTTAAAAATATTTCAATTTATTAAGGAATCCAAGATCAAATAATACTCGCGGAGGTATAAAGGTCGTTGTCCCCGCTTACGTTAAAAAAGAAACATTAATTTTTTGTTGTTTAGTAAAAATCCTCATAGAAAAAGATTCCAGTTGAATGAAATGAAAATTCAAAGGGTTTTATACATCTTATAAAAGAAATTCATGTATTAAAACAAAATATGCCTCAATGAAAGGAGATTGAGATGGAGTCCCTTACCTCGTGTTCGACTTGACTCGATCATTCTTTAATATCTTGAATAATAAACAAAAGATAATTTATACTTTATTAAGAACTTATTTCTAGTTTATTATTCCTTTTATATCACTTATTACCATGTTATAAGAATTATATAATCATTTAAGTTAATAACGTTTGTTTTGTCGATATTTGGTACATGAGTAAAAAATGAACACCTTATATTTACAAGTTGTCCATGTGGTCAATAGTCCCTTATATACAGAATGATATTCATTATTTAGATATCATATATATATATATCATATATTTCCAATATATATATATTTATAATATTACATATCATTTTGAGGTAAGAAATAAAATGCACATTTCAAGGAGACGGTAAGTCGTACGTATGCATGCACGCTACTTCCATTTCTATTTCTTATTTTAATGGAATTAAAACATAATTATACATAGGTATATTATAATTCCATTATAATATCATATATAATATCATTAAATCCATCCTTTAAACATTCCACATATGGAATTAACGAGTCATATGACTTTGAGGGGGCAGTAGCCCACACTTTCTCAAATGAAATTATTGCGTTTATCCATAATGTGAACCACAAAGGTAAAATATAAAATAATAATAAAGTAGAATAAAGAAAACATAAACATAAAATATATCATATATAAATATAGTTTCATCTTAATGGCCACCATGATAGGCGGTTGGAGATAATCGAACAATCATCGTTTCATGAGGCGTTAGTTTGTCATGCATAGAAACAATATGTTCTTCACCCATTAGATAGAGGTGTGTGTAAGTGTAGTTTAAATCCTTCTCATAACAACATACTAGTATATTGAGTATACTGGTTTTGTTATAAAATAAAGTAATAAAAAGTTTTTAGGGGTTGGAGAAGTAAAATAAAAGTAAAGAAGTTACGAGAAACCATTAACTTTAATTTTGGTAACTCCCTTTGGTATGAACCAAAAGGGTTTCTTGAAGTGCGTTCTGCCTAAGGTAAAGCTTCTAAGAGTAGGAGAGGTATGTAGGGAGATTAATTGGATAGATTTTGGATGATCCAAAAGGCTTGAGAGGTGTGAGGAATTGGTTATAAGTGAGGGTTTTTATAAGGGGGAGGAGGGTCTCTTTTGGAAAGTGTGATAATATTATTTTATTATATAATGATATTCAGTTTATAAAGGTCCAAAACTCATTAAGGTATAAGATAAGATGACCCATGGTCTAAATAAATTCATCCAATAAGAATTGTACAGGTTTTGGATGTTATTTTAATATTTATAATCCTATTTATTTAACTCATTTATTAATGAGGTAAACACGGCATCATTATTGTGTCATAAATAATTTAATTTATTCGATGTCTAAAAATTATAAAAAAATACCATGATGTAGGAAATATTTTTATATTTCCAATAAATATTTATAGTTGAAAATATAGTATATATAACACTATGTAAAAATTAATTTACGAAGAGATATTTGTTTATGTCATTTTTGCCTTTACTTTAAGTTAATTAAAATAAAGTGTCATTATCATTCATAAGTGACTCGATGGGGTCTCAAAATCGGCCCAAGGATTCCAATGGTCGGCCATTACTCATACAATAAGGATAAGACAAGTTTTAAGGTAATTTTGAATTATTATAATATTCTTTTTACCTTGAATTACCCTATTTACCTTTAACCGCGGTAAATAAAAGTCAAAAGTTACTATTCACCAAAAATTATTTTCATCTTATTGAACCACATTTTACTTATTAATAACAACCATTTATGTCGTATTTTCAAAATTAAATTCACATAAGTGGTAAAATTTTATTTAAATGAAAAAGTCAGTTTTTTAACTACTACTAAGTGGTTTCACTATTCATCAAAAATTGATGTTTTTTAGAAAACTACCAAAAATTCAGCCTAAGATATATTTGATATTATGAATTCCAAAATGATGTCTATTTTTCCAAATTCTAAACATATATGTTTCATTAATTAATTTAAAATTAATTTCCGTTGTTAAAATAAATAGTGTGTTTTTAAGAAACAATAACTATCAAAAGATTGACACTTGTTAATGTCAAATTTTAAAGTGAAATTAATTCCAATGATGAAAATTGGATTAAATGGTAAAATTATATTATAATTACACTTTAAAACTAATTAAAAAGATAATATAATAGTATAAATAAATTAGATTAAAAGGAAGTTTTGAATTAAAATACAGTATTTTTCACTATTCATTTAAAAAATGAATTTTATCAGAAAAATATCAAAAAATTATCCAAAGTAAATTTTGGTGTTCCGAACCTAAAGAAGAATTTTATTTTCTAAAATAGAAAATATATAAGTGACCAAACCTATATTTAAATAGGGTTCACTATTAAAAGGTGGTAAATCGATCTTTTAATGTAAATTATGCTTAAAATTAGATTCATTCAAATTTTAAGCCTCTAACTTTTATTAGATATATGTAAATAAATTTAACAAACATGTATAATAATATTGTAGTTTGTTTTTTTCATTCCAGACAATACAACGACTAGGAGTTAACTACCATTTAAAATAATAATATTATATTATTAGTGTGCAACGTAAAATTTCAAAGAAACCTGTTGTTGCGTATCGGGTATGCTATCGAACATAGAAACACCTTTAAAGTAAAATTATTATTTAATTCACAAATATGAATAATTATGAAAATGTATTATTTATTTATTTACCTAGGATATTACTCCATAAGCTAATTTTTATATTATGAATTCAAAAATGAGTTACTTTTTGAAAAATAAAATTTATAAATTTCATAATGTGGTGAATATTATTAATAACCATTTTTAAATGGATAGTTTTATAGAATATGATGCACTCCAACTCAATGTCATGTGAAACGTATTCTATTTAATTTCTTTAAAAATATAATGTACGATAAAATCTTGGGGTGTCAAATTCTCCCCTCCTTCATTAAATTTCATCTTCACAATTTGAAATTTCACTTAGAAAATTAAATGTTGATATTAGAAAATAATTTTGGAGAAAATCCACATTGGAGATAGGGTTAATAAAATATACACTTAATAATTGATAAAGGGAAATGTATAGGTAACCACCAAATTAGTATTTATAATAGGAGAACATTTGTGGGAAGTAGAGATAATTACAAGAAGGAAACGTGTAAATATTTATAGGGAGTGATGAAGGTCATCAATCACAAACAAGTAAATGATAAATGGAAATTTTAGGGCCTTAATGCCATAAATCTTTGAAGATTTAAATTACCATCAGTTCAAAACATTTTTTAGATAATTTTTCCAAGAGTTGAGTGATTATTTTAATATCAATATAATAAATCGAGAAAACCTACTTGATTTCTTTCCATGTCCCATTATTATCCTTTTGTTGTGCATCGATATACATTCACTTCATTTTTTTCAATTAGATAAGGATATTCAAGATAATTTTTTATGTATGAAGCACTTTTAACAAATCATACAGTCTATAAGTATTTCATTCATCTTTTAAATGTTTACTAAAACCAAAAAAGTTAGCACATAATATCTAATAACTCGTAATTAAACCCCAAAAAATAATATCAAAGGTTCAACTTATCCCATTCTAAACTTGAGACTTTTCCAAAATACTTCTGTCCAAATTAATAGTAAAAAAATGTCTCTAAATTTACAAAATCAAAATTAACATCTGATTCCCCAAACAATGAAATGTAAATCTTACTGTCACATACCCAATATTTTATCACCTTTAAATCGTTAGTGAAACTATTATGATTAGAAATCCATAAAGAATAATTACTATAGTACAATAATTATATATCTCATAAATCTTATAACCATAGAACTATTGATGTAAAAATTATTGAATTTAAATACAAAATAACCTTAATCATTCTGCTTCACTCTTGAACCATTAAATACACTTTAAAATATTATTACTTAATATGTCCTTCATCTCATTTTTCTTTTGTAGACTCATCATTATCAGTAGTATAACCATTGCATGTATAACATTACTGATTCTATCCATTGACCAAAACTGAAAGCATAATGTGAGTAACACTAATCATAGTGATACATTCATGAAGAATCATTTAAAGGATATCTAAATGATAGATTATTATTATAAATCTATAATTCCATCGGATTAGTCTGGGTTATCCATTACCAAATCTAAATGATGATATCATATACATATACTTATCCTCAAATTCATTCATAGGGTTATGTGTATAATCTTTGATTTCTAAATCTAATTTCCATGGTTGTTGCTAAAATTACTTCGATACAAACAATAACACCCCAACCATAGAATCCCAGAGCTGGTGCATTATTTTAATACATTGGAATGTTTATAATGAATCAAATCCTAAAGGACCAACCAGTTTAACTACCTTGGAAAATAGATTACATATATGAACTTTACATTACAATTCACAACATAAAATAAAACATAGAAAATGATTTGAGAACACCCTTATTCTCCAAGCTTAACCCTACATATCAATCATAAAACACATCTTTGAATCCGAGGGAAAATAAATCATACTATAGGGGTGAGCTCAGATGCTCAGTAAGGGTAAATAATACAGTGGACACTTTAATAAATGAACATAAACTTATAAGGAAAATATAACATTTAATCACAAGCCTTTTAAACTTAAACTTGAACATAATATGGATATAGTAAATAAAATAATTATATTTAAACATTCAAATGGATATCATACTAGTCGAATAATCACCTGTAATATCAATAAATAATCTCATAATGAGAGAATTCATAATACCGGACATCAGAACTACACCATCAAGGCCTCATGCTAATACCATACATAAACAGGAAAAACCCAAACTAGTTTGTCTCATGAGACCTATCAATGAATTAATGGGATATAGAGGGCCCCAACCATCACATACTAAGTCCAATAAATTTCTTATATGAAAATGGTGAAAAATAAACAATATAAAAAATTCATATTAAAATCTAATATATGAAATATGAATACTTTAACCATAAATCAAGAAAGGTATATAAATAGAACATCCACATTAAAAATGACCATAAACCAATAAATAAAAATTGGTAAATGATATCATAAGAGATCAACCTCAATTCATTATAAGATCCAAAAAAGTATGTTGACATAAATAAAAATACTCTATTAAAATCATTCAAAATATCTTGAGAAAAATACCCCATTTCATTGAAATCATTTATTCAAAAGTCATGAAATTATAAAATAATTCATTTAAAAATATATTTTTAAATCAAAGTTTCCCATACCAATTTGAAACTTTTTAAAGGAATTAAAATTTTAAAAATTTCCTGTCCATATAAATAAATCCTTAAAATCGTTCTAAAAACATTGACATTAATGAGAAAAAGTTTTGATGAATAAATCTTTAAATCATTTTAAAGAATGTTTTAGTTAAACATACCTTTACATAATGACTTAAAAATATTACTTTTGAAAATATTTTTAAGAATCATGGACATGGATGATAAATATGTTCTAGTAAATACTTACATATAAACAATCTCAGATAATAATGAGGTTGCAAAATTAATGCTTAGCTTAGGTCTGATTTCTACCGTAATTGTTCAGAACTCTTGTATAGTGGTTTTAAACATATAAAAAACTTTTAATAGAATCATAATAATATTTATGATATCATATATGAATCATTTAATATTTTTCATTACCTGTTCATTCAATAATTCCATGTTAAAGTAACGTTTCGGTTAGTAATCGCTTTGTTTATCGGTTGTTTTTTAACTTTTTATTCTTTATTATAATACATAGATCATGATTTACATACTTCCAAGATATAAAACATGATTTATATATTATATATATTCAGTATGTAAATAAATATATTTACATAATATATGGAATGGAATACACTATATATGGAGACGGTATGCCATACGTAAGGATGAACACTATTTACTTTTTCTTATCATATTGAATGAAAGATATATATATATATATTAATACAGTAGAATTATTATGTAATACATTTCATACTTATTCATTATATATATTTTTATAATAATTCTTGAATAGTTAATGTAGAGTATGAATATCATCACATCGTGGAGACTGTAAGCCGTACGTACGCACGAGCGACGATACAATTCCCTTAATGGTTAAATGGAATAGAATTGGATGTTATATTAATTATAAAAAAATTATTATCATTTCATATACATTATTTATATCCATTGTATTCATAATTATACCTATAAAAATAAAGTAGTGATGAAAAACAAATTACACCACGGTGTGGAGATGGTAAGTTGTACGCTCTCATGCATGGTGATATTGTTATCCATAGGGTGGATAAAAGAAGGAATAAGGTTATCCCATAATAATAATAATAACATATAATAATATATATGATACTATATTTGTTACTTTGTAGAAATAACACATTAATATAAGGTAGAATAAGAAAATAAATTGAATTGAATTGGTAAAATAATTACCTCTTCTTTGAGTATGTCACGACCAATCCCTCGAGGACCGTACTGTGACTACCTCAAGCCCGTCTTCCACAAGCCAGGGGTTGGTGACTAGCACCAAAGGCATAATTCCCTAAAGTGGGAAGGCATTTCCTTTATAACCTGTAAACACTCACAACCATGTACACAAAAAGATACCAACACAAGTAAACTGTATAACAAAAGAGTAATGAAAAGTAAAAGGGGCCAGAATACAAGCCCAACAGTAAAGGTACAAGAAACTGAAAGTACAAGTACAACTGAGGAAAAAGGAAAAACCGCTACCGGGTCATCCACCGATGTTCCTACTTTAAGGGTAGGTACAGATCGCCTCCTCAGCACTCCATGTCTGTCCGTCTTCTCTGGGTACTGACACGCCATATGGTCCAACTCCGGGTATCGTCCAGTCCTCATACTCTCAGCCTCAGTCAGTGCTATCCGTCGTATGCATATCCAACACAACAAGGTGCAGGCATAGCCCGTGCAGGGGTGAGTATAAAGATACTCAGCAGGGATTCCAAGATGCTCAAGGTCTCACAAAAATCCACCAGGGATAAAATACAAAGTAAGAAATCAACAGATAACCCTAATTAGGTATATGCCCATAAATATACCTAATTTATCAAGTAATCTATCTCAGTCATGAAGAAACACAAAGATACTAACTCAGCTCACACAAGGATTTATTCTATGGGTAGTAACAAGTAGCATTCTGAACCCCCGGCTGCTGGAGAACTCCTTCTCTATCGAGTACAGTGGGCCTACCGCATCACACAGAGGCACTTCCCACTAACCTTGTACTGTTGATGTACTCCTCCTGCCGAGTACCATGGGTCTACCGCATCATACAGAGGCACTCCCCACCATGGGTCTGCCAAGACACACAGAGGCGCTCCCCCTCACGGCCTGCTGAGGTACTCCTACTATCGAGTACCGTGGGTCTGCCGCATCACCAAGGAACTCCCCATTGTGGGTCTGCCGCGTCACCAAGGTACTCCCCACTGGGTCAGTCAAGTCACTCCGAGTCAAAACGGTCAGCAGTCGTCAAGTCTCAGCCAGCTACTAGGTTCCCGCAAAAATGCTCTCTCTTTTCAGGAGGATCCTCTCCACAAGCTACTGGTCGATACTCAAACTACCACGAAGTCCCACGAAGAATTACCCCAAAGGTCCGCCACGTCATAGGGGACTCAACACAACAGACAGCGCGTCAATCGGACGCCCAGTCTGTGAGTTATTATCCTTTTAGTCCCAGGGGCCCGGTTGTATTCGTGCTCAATCAAACATGAATGTATCCCATATTATTCTGACACACAGTGGGGTATCAATCAAAGGGACTATCTTGCTTCAAGATTTCCAGCGCCACTGACGGTTCGTCAAACAGACATCCGATGCCAAAGTTATGACCAAAAGAACGTACCTGGGTCGTAGTGGGTCCGGGTCCGGTTGGACCCGATTGGACCGACCCGGCCCGGGACGACCCGATTCAGGTTGACCTGACATGAATCGTTGGGTTTGGCCTGGCCCGTAGTGCGGCCCGACCCATTGGGTCTGACCCGGCCCGTGAGGGCCGCGAGGGTTCGGCGAGGGCGGCTCGGTCGAGGGGTACCGTGAGGGCACGAACCGGCCGTTGGTACAACGAGGGCGCGATCCAACTGCGGGGGTGAGGACTGGCCACGAGGGTGCGGAACAGCCGCGAGGGCGGAAGACCAGCCGCAGGGGCGGTAGCCGGTCCTCATGGGCAGCGGACGACCGTGGGGGTGCGGACTGACAGCGGGGGCGCGGACTGGCCGCGGGGGCGCGGACCTGCCGCGGGGCACGGACCAGCCTCGAGGGCGGGGACCGGCCGTGGGGGCGGGGACCGGCCGTGGGGGTGAGGACTAGCCGCAGGGGTGCAAACTGGCCTCGGGGGTGCGGACCGGCCACGGGGGCGCACACCTGCCACGGGGGCGCGGACCGGCCTCGGGGGCGGCGGACTGGACGCAGGTCGGCGGTCCGGCCCCGGGTTGGGAGACCGGCCGCGGGTTGTTGGTCCGGCCGCGGGTCGGCAGTCCGGCCACGAGACGGTGGTCCGGCCGTAGGTCGGTGGTCCAGTCGCGGGTTGGTAGACCAGCCGTGGGGCCGTTGTCCAGCTGTGGGATGGCGGTCTGGCGGTGGCAGCTCAGCGAACAGATGCGACAGCATGGCAGACGGTGGGGACGATGACTCGGCGGGCGACAACGGTGGACGGTGGAGCCGCGAGTGGCGGAGCCGCCGGGCACAGAGGTCACGAGGGAGCAGACCGACCGCATGTAGGCGGACCAGCCGTGGGTCGGTGGACTGGACGCGGGTCGGCAGTCCGGCCGTGGGTCACCAGACCGGCCACGGGATGGGGGTCCGGCCGCAGGACGACGGTCTGGCGGCGGCAGCTAGGTAGACGGCGGTGAAGGCTCGGCGGATGGGGGTGACGACGCGGCGGGCAGCAGCGTTGGATGACGGAGCCGCGAGGGGCGGAGCCGCGGGTTACGGAGGTCGCGAGGCGGCGAGGGCCACGGGGCGGTGTCATTGCGCCGTCGCCTTTATCGCATTCAACTCCACAAATCATCACAAGATATTTGCGGAGTGGACGGGCCTTGTTTTTTGTCCCGTACCCTCCGCATTTGGGTGGTAGAAAACAACTCAACATAAACAAGAAAAATGAACATGAACGTCAAAACCCATCCTCCCGCAATGATTTGTTCCCATCCCGTAAAAGAAAAATAAGGGGGTGTATATGGGAAGTGATAAACAAATAGAGATAAACCCCTACCTTGGATTGTTCGATGATGTTGGCACTAGAAGGAATTATGGACGTCGATTCGTCATAGATGAAGACATCCCACATCGGAAGATGTCTCGAGGAAGAAGCTTGATGTCGAGGCCGACGTTCTTCACTGGTGGAGCGTTCTTTGTTGGTGAACCATTTTTCGTGGAAGAACACATTATTCATTGGAGTGATTTCTCCCACCAAGAGATCTCTCTCATTTTCCAACGAATGATCTTAAAAGAAAAACCCACCAAAATAAAAAGTGTTTCCCCAATTTTAATTGTTGGCAGAATTTAAAATTTGCTAAATTAATTATCTAAGTTGACACAATTTAATGTGGTGCGTTGGAATAATTTATTTTGTAGGAAGCTCAAGAGGATCCTCCACATTAATGAGGGAGTTGAGAAGTTTCTCCCTCATTAAGAGGTTTGGGTGGTCCCCACCTCTTAAATCAAACTTGGGAGGTTTTGGGCTCAGGTGGTCCCCACCACCATAACCTCTCATGGAAGGTTAGGCTCGGATGGTCCCCACCACCATAACCTCTCATGGGAGGTTAAGGTTTGGTGGTCCCCACTACCAAATTCCACATGGAGTGGTTACAAAAAATAAAATAAAATGAAGTGTTCTTTTTTATATTTTGATATTTCCATGAAAATCCAAAAACTATGTTTCAATCTCGACCAACTGTCGTTGAGGTGAAAGTCTCTTTAAGCGAATACCAGCACTGCGAGTTCAACGGTGCCCTCAAATTTCAATTCCAAAAGTTAGAAAAACCTGCTCTCACGTTCATAGTACTTACCCAAACAAAACATCATAAATTCATTCCGGGAACTCTGGGCTTCAGGATTATGTGTCGTCAATTTTCACGGACTCGTAAAATTACCATTTAATTAAAAAAGTTACATGGAAATTCCGGGTCTTTACAGAGAATCTCCTTTTTATTTTCACATGAATACTTCTTAGGTCAGATTTATGCCCAAAGTATGGCCTCTCGGATGAATTTAGGAAATTTTGAAGGAGAAATGGGTAGGGAATGGTTGAGCTAGAAGGCTCAAGGTGGTGTGAGGAAGTGAGGATGGAGGTTCCTTTTTATAAGAGTGGGGAGGAGCACTCTAGGAAACTCTCAAAATATTAAAATAAAATAAGTCATTTCTAGATTGAAATACTTAAAAATGGCCCATAAAATGAAAATTATAATGCATGTTCAACCATATTCTATCAGCTTGTTAATATTTAATTTTTTTAAAAAAATTGATAATTAATTAATTCAATAAGATATCATTATTGTCAAATATAATATTTTTCATTTAACTTGACTTAAAATACATCATGAAAAGTGGGAATTTGAATATAATTATTTCAAACATCTATAATATATATTATATATCTATTAAATTTGTTATATACATAAACAAATATAAAATATATCAAAATTAATATTATTAAAATCATTTATTATTTTTTATTTTAATTAAATTAATATTGTTTTAGAATTTAAGATAATTTAATGGTAATTATATAACATCTAAAACTTGAAAATAAATTTATATAATGTCAAATATTTTATTTAATCAAAATAGACATTTATATTCATTAATAGATCGATTTTGTTTCAATTTGGGCACATAAAAGACATTAAATACAAGATAGTGATATTTTGTAACTATCTTTGATTTGAATAATATGTAATTTATTTTCATGGAAAGGTGTCCATTAAAAAACTAAATATTTATCATAATGTGATAAGGGCAGAATATAATTCATCTAATAATTTTTTGGACATGTTTTGGTTTTATTTTAAACCGTAATTTTTGGTTTACCCTTAATTAATCTATTTGTTTTTAATTGTGGTAATAACAATTTAAATATTTAATGATTATATAATTTTTACTTATATGGTTTTAATTTTCCATAAATAAAAATTTTATGTCATTATAGACCTTATAATAATAATTTTTAATTTTATTAATGATTTTTATGTTTTTTAAATAATTTAATAAATTATTATTATTATAAAATATCAATGGTGTCAATTTTGACATTATTCATTACTTTGAATTTAAATGAAATCCAAACAGAAAGATTACTTTGAAAAAAAACAATCTAATACACTCATAACATGTCTTAGTCACCTATAAAATGTAGAAGGAACCTTAACTAATTAAATTTTTATTTATTTTAACATTTGTAATATCATTTATTTGAAATTTCCTTTAACAAATCAATTAATACATCATCATTTATTCACCATTTAATTTAATTATTTATATTATGAAATTATAAATAAATTACCATGATTTAGATAAAAATATTATATTTTTAATACTATTTATAGTTCACCGTATCTCTTATATAACCTCATATTAAAAATGATATAGTTATTAAAATTTGAATATGAAATTTTTAACTCTGCATTAAATAAAATATTAATGTCATTATTTAGAACAAGTGACTTAAAAAGGATCATATTTTAGGTCTAAGTTTCATTTTCTTGAAACACACTTATCCAATGAAATCAGGACAAGTGTTAGGGTAATTTTATATTGATATTATATAATTTTTTCACCTTTAATTAACCGATTTACCCTTAACATTGGTAAATAAATAAAACATTTCTAAAGTTACTATTCAAAGAAAGTTATGTTGATAATTAAATCAAAAATTCTATACTAATTACAACCATGTATGTCAATTTTTTGAAATTCAATTCACAAAAGTGATAAAATGATGGTTAATGCTAATCCCACAAATGTTGGTAGAAGGTAGGTAAAAGAGACATTAAAAAGATGAATAATTTATTATATCTAAATATATTATATAATTGTTTCCAATGGCCTAAATTAAATAAATATGTGTGTTATTTATATATTTTGACTTTAAAATCAATTTAAAGTAAAATAATTATTTAAATGAAAAAGTCTGTTTTTAATAACAATGTATTATTTTTCATTATTCATAAAAAATTGAAACTTTAATAAAATATGAAAAAAGAATCATAAGATAATTTTTATATTCCAAATTAAAAAATGAACTCTATTTTGATTTTTTTTATAAATTTCATTATCTGGTTAATACTATTCATAACCGCTTTTTAAACAACTAGTTTTACAGATTAGGGTGCACTTGAAATCAGTGTTGTGTGCAACGTAAGCTATTGAAATTATTTAAAAATATAACATACCATGAAATCTTGGTATGTTACATAATATGATCCTCCCAAGTTTTTAGAAGCCCCCTCTCATGGTATGGGATTCTCTCTTCCTCTTTATTCAACAACTTTCTTTGTATTATGCCATTTTATTTCTAATTATCCATGCTCGAATGTGTTTTTAGACACACCTATTACTATAATTATATTGTAAAGGTAATGAGAAACCCTATTTCACTTTTATTAAACCCTTCCATGAATCTTTATGTACACTCTTTATGCGGATGAAATTATTCTAAGATTTTTCATGCCAAAAATTTGTGTAGTGGAAGTCCATTCCCATTTCCACTCAAGGACATTTACTTAAATTTACCAATACTTAATTTGTTGTTGGAATTCCATGTATATAAAATAAACTTATTAATAATGGGTTTAAAATTCATGAAATACATTCTTTTGTTGTATGATCTATGTTGCACAAAAATGCATGTACATGATATGAATGTGATAGATGGGATTTGAATTATATAGCCCTCCAATTCATTGGGTGACATTTTAATCTCATTATATTCCATGTATGTGCATGGGAGGTTATCCTAAGAACAATATTTTGTGATGTATCAATGGTTATAATTTAATTTTCTTTATGATATCATATTCTATATTATTTCCAAATTCTTGTATTTCCTTGATGTTATCATCTCATATCTTTATTTGATGATCATGTTTATAATTATCACCCCTTTTATATCACCTTAATATGTATCTTGAATAATATGTATTTCTTTCATCATTTTATTCTTTGATTATTCCCTTAATGGGACTTATATCACACCCTTTTCTTATGTATGTCCCCAGGTTATCCTGTATAGTATTTGAAGGTCAATGGGATATAAGGGAATGTTTTGAAGTTTTTTAATAATGGTTTTTTCCATTTTTCAATTTAATGTAACTCATTTTCCAAATACACTTGGGCTCATGATCTTCTGGGATTGTATTATGTGTATCATAATGTAATAAATCAGGAATTAAGGTTTAAAAAATATATGGGTTTTCATAGTTACTATCATAGGGAAGTCAATTTATTTTTGGGAATTAGGATTATAAAATATTATTCAATCATTAGGGATAATACAAAAAAATTTAAACTATCCTTAATTTATGGTAAAGTATGGACTAAATGGTTTCCAAGAAAAAAATTTTCCTATATGGATACTACAAGTGGACATGGCTATGGAAAATTTGTACCTAGGGATAATAATCCTAAAAAGGGGGAATTTGGATTTGACTCAATAGTAACCTAGTGTACGATAAAGTGGCCCTGTTACACACCTTGTTTGGAACACTAGGGGGTATGATTTGTAAAATTCGAAATCTCTCTATAAACCACTGTGAAGGGAGAAAAAATGATCACAAAATTTTATATAAGTAAATAGACCATGGATAAAATATATTAAAAGCTAGAAATTCATAGGTTAAGGAACATATGTTGTTTATGAGTTATCCCTTCAGTGTTCATAGTTTCCCTTTTTTTACCATCCACTATTTTTCATTTATTTTAGTCAATGGATGGAAATTAGAGCAACTAAGTTAACAAATAATATAATGAGAAATGTGATGGATACCCAAATGAGATTCCAAACATGATGGGAGAATAATTCTATAAATTCATGATACTAATTTCTCAATTAACTCAAGTTATAAATACAAAAATGAGTTATGGGGAAAACCACACCCCCATTAGAAATTTAAATTGCGGCCTTTAGGCAACAAACACCTCAAACTTTTAGTGAATCTTCTAATCCTTTAGTCAAATAACAGTGGATTAACTCCACTGAAAATATATTCTCCCTCTATAAATGATCTAAGTAAGATATTTTCATGAATAAAACATATCATATTGAGGAATAATTTGTTCAATGGTGGATGATGATAAAAAATAAGAATCCCTAGGATGAGATTGAAGTGATATAGTGAAAATAATTATGGAAAATGTTTTTCAATAAATATTTTCCTCACACCCTTTGATTTAAAATAAAGGAGGGTTTTATTTGGCCTTAAAGAAAAGGATAATCAATAAATTAGGGAATATGAATCGAACCTCACAATACTTGCTTGATATGCCTCCAAATTTTTTACCTCCCACAAAAGTAAATTAATACGCTTCTTTGGTGGGATAAAACTGAGTCTAAAAAAATATTTGTGATTTAAGAATTTGAAAACTATGAGAAAATTTTCCAATGTGCTCATAAAGTCAAAATAGATATCAATTAATATTAAGGGTCTCATGGGTCAAGATATTAGAAGCAGAGAATTGATTTTAATTCTGGTGTTGTTATGGAGAAATATCATGGGGGAAATAAATTACAACATAGAACTTATAAAAAAATGTGGGAAGAAGTATCCTATAAATTTCCTAAATAGGAAAATAAAATTATTTAGGCATGTAAAGGAAGGGAACATGGATAGTGAATTTGGATGAGATAAAACCCCCAATGTGATGAAATAAAGGAATTATCCAATCAACCCTCATTCTACTTTATACTATTCTGAGTATATGGAATTATGACACTAATAGAATCAATGCACTAAGTCATGGGTTATTGATGATAACCGATACCAAAAACCTCCATGTCCTAGAGATAAAAAAAATATTATTCCATCACAATTATTGAGGTGCATCGCGATAATGGTGTAGTGAAAGGAAACTGGTTATTCATTCAATAATACACAATTTACTATATGATTCTGATTCTATAAATACTTTCATATCATGAATGTTTAGTAGAACTATTAAAAGAACACCTGAAAATAGGGAAGATAAACTATTTTTAAAAACATAAAATTGGGAAATTATCATATTTCAAGTATATAACTTATCCCTTATCCATATTTATAGGATTAAATGCCTAGCTAACCTTTTGATACTTCATTTAAAAAAATTAGATGTAATCCTTAGAATATATTAGATTTCTTTATATAGATCCTATATAAATTATTGAGAGAGGAAATCACCCTCTCTATCATGAATTTATCCCTAATTCTATAAAATTACAAGGAGTATGATGAATATTATTTGGTATTATCATATCAATCATGGATATTATTACCTAAATAGAAATCATATATAACTCAAATTATTGAGATTAAGGAAAAAACTATCCTTAATGACATGCCCATTTTAAGGGAATATATTGATGTATTTTCTGATGAATTTCTTAGTCATCCTCTAAGGCACAAGTTTGAGTTCTTAATCGAGATTATAACCATATCCTTGCCAATATCTGAGACTCTATATATAAAAACAACTATTTAACTTGAAAATATGAAGAAGCAACTGTAGGAGAATCTAGATAAAGGGTTTATACAATCATGTGCTTCACCATGGTGAAAATGTTTCTTCTCCATCAAGAAGTGGGATAGGTTAATATGCCTCTATATTGATTATCGTGATCCCAAAAAGATGATGATAAATAAAAAATTTCCGCTTACATATATTTATTGATTTTTCAATCAACTATGTAAATTCCAATACATCTCTAAGGTGGATTGTCAGTTGGGATATTATCAAGTAATGGTGATTAAATATGATATCCCCAAGATTTATTTTTTTATAAGTTATGAGGACTATGATTTCATTGTGATGTCATCTATAATCACTAATTCTCTAGAAATATTCTTGGAATAAATGAATTGAGTCATTAGTGATTACCTTGATAAATTTGTGGTAGTATTTATAGATGATATTATTATCATATCGAAAAGTAAGTAGTAACATTTTGATCATTTTAATGTTATAATAAATAACTTACAATAAAAAAATCTATATGCGAATCATAATAAATGAATGTTTTGGATGGATCAAGTAATATTACTAGGGCAGGTTATCACCATCCAAGGGATATTTGTGGATCCTTTGAAAATAGAGGCAATTTAAGGATGGCCTAGATCAACATATATGATTTATATTTGTAGTTCCATTTGATTAGTTGGGTACTATCATCAATTTTTGAGAAAATTCTCCATATTTTCTACCTCACTAAGAAAAGTAACTTATAATGGGATAAAGTTTTCTAGAATTATGAAAGTGAGGAAATATTTAAAGAATTAAATAATATGTTAATCACTATACCTATTCTCACATTCCCTACCAGTGAGGAATGATTTTTTATTTAAATAGATGAATCCCTAAATTATTGGTTTCTATACTCATCTAAGATGAAAAAGTGATAGCCTATGCCTCTTGAAAATTAGAGACCCATGGTTACAACTACCCAAAACCTGACCTATAATTGGATGTAGTGATCTACACAATGAATATTTGGAAACATTATATCTATGGGGGGAAGTATGACATATATATGGATACTAAAAGCCTCAAGTATATATTCACAAAAAAGGAGATCAATATGTTCCAAAAAAATTTGTTAATGATAATCAAGGATTATGATTGTTCAATCCATTTCCTTCATGGGAAGGATAATAAAGTTTAATATTACCTAAGTTGAAAGGATACTGTAACACAATCCATGATGAGGATCGAAGGGGATACAATCTTATTGGTCATGCAATGGATGTACATGGGAATAATTAAAGGTTATTTATCCTACCTTACAGAAATAAATTCCCAATAGTCCATTATTGATAGGACCAAAGAGGCCTAAAATGATGATGTGCAGATATATAAAAAGGAAGTGGATATTATGAAGTTTAACATTGATAAAGATAAAGATATAAGGTTTGGAACCTAGATAAGTATCCCATGAAATCTATAAATGAAGAGGGAAATTCAGTATGATATGAATAGATCATCTATATATATTCATCTAAGAAGAACTAATATTTATAAATATATTAAGAAACAATTTTTGTGGGATAACATGAAGAGGGAGATTGAATTTTTTTTATCTCGATGCTTGGTATGCATACAAGTCAAGGATGAATAAGAGAAGTGTAAGGGTATGACGAAACAATTTCAGATTCTAGTATGGAAATAGGAAAACATAACCATTAATGTCATCACAGGACTCCCTAAGACATCTAATGGAAATAACAACATCTAGGTGGTAGTTAATCACTATTCAAAATTCATCACATTTCATTACTATCAAGTAATATTTCTATATTTACCTCATGGATTTGGAGAAACCTTCAGAAAGAATTTCATATAGAACAGAGTTTCAATACTACTTATCACCCTCATATATATGACTAGTCTAATATTACCATTTAAACACTAGAGGATATACTGAGGTCATGTTTAATGGATTTCCGGGAATGTTGGGATCAACAACTTCCCCTTGTATAGTTCTCAATTAACAATAATTTTTATCCAGTCTTCAAATGCAACCTTATAAGTATTTTTAGGTGAATAGGTTTTGGACTTTGATATGCTAGGATGAATTTGAAGATATGAAACTTATGGGACCTAATATTATCCAATATATTACAAAGAAGGATCAAGCCATTCAACATCATATGAAATACCTAAAAGTTAATAGAAAATATATGTATATAGACATTAATTAGACCTATAGATTTAGGTATGTGATAAAGTGTTCATAAATATATCACTATGGAAAAAATCATGAGGTTTTATAAGGTGGAAAATCTTAGTCCTAGATACATTAGCCCCTTTTAGATCCTTGAATGCATCAAATTTACGGATTACCGACTAGCACTCTATCCTAAACTATCTCATGTACATGATGTGTTCCATGTATCCATATTGAGGAAGTACATAATAAAATCCTCACATATACTAAATCTAGTGGTGTTTCTATTGGAAAATTATTATTCATACGAGGAGCATATAGTGAATATCTTTTATCATAGAGAAAAATATATAAGAAACAAGACGACTCACTCGGTCAAAGCATTGTGAAAAAAAAACACAAGTTTGAGGAAGAAATATAGGAACTAGAATAGGTGATTAAATAGAAGAACCCTCATATTTTATAGTTTATTAAATAAAAATTTTGAGGTAAAAATTTATGAATTGGGGAAGAACATAACAACCCAAAATTTTATAAATGATTTCCCCTTTTTAAATGCATAAATACCTTATTAAGTAATATAGTTATAGAAAAATATGATATACTTTGGTTTTTTGGACCATTATAGCTTGTTTTATTTAAAATATTGTTATTAATGATTACTATTGATAAAATAGTCATCATATAGTGACTGTTATGATTAGTATATATTATGGGTTATGAAAAAATACAGTTGACACATATGAAAGAAGTCATAACCTAGACTAGTGGGATTGTACACTATGAAGTATATTTATCAGAGATTCTATGGAATATGACATCATTGAGATTTTCCCTTGAACAATTCCAAGATGTAATAAAACAACTGAAACATGAGTGAAACTGTTTATGGGATATTTTCAAGAAGATTGAGATAATGACCCAAACTATGTTAACTGAACCACACTAAGAAAGTATCATCATCGCACACCTTACCCTTAGGTTGTACACTAGTGTAACAAGGGTTGATGTATCTAGATCATCATAAAATAAATTTTATTTTTTATTTTTAATAAAATATTGTATATATTTTCTCTTTTTTGAATACATTATCAACGATTATATAATGAGTATGATAAAAATTATATTTTGACATGAAAAAAATTAAAATTGTATTTTTAGGAAATATATAATATGAAATAATTCACTCTTGATAAATTAAAATATTTTTTAAATAAAGGGTATATTAATAAAATATTATTAGTATATAATAATTATTTTAATATAAATTATAAAATAATTTAACAAAGTATAATGTAAATTTTTAAAGGTTATAGAGTGGTTAATATCCTAAAAACTAGTATTTTTCAATAAATATTTTTTATTTAAGAGTAAAAATTTTCAAATTTAGAAAATTATTTTGATAAAATAAATTTTATTTTTTAAATCATCACATTTAAATTATCCAACGATGATTTTTTTATATTTTTTTGAGACATTCATATTTTTGGGTAAAGAATAAATATACAGTATGTTTTATGATATCATAATGGAAATAATAAATTCCATAAAAAGAATAAAATAACAAATATATATTTCTAATTTAAAATAATGTGTTCTTGAAGTTATTTTATTAATTTTATAATCCTTTAATGAATCATCCAAAACCTACATTATATTTTGATGTTTTAAAACCAATTATTTTTAAACATGACTCACTTCCACACCACCAGTGGAATTATTTCAATATTTTCAATTCTTTTAATTATTAAATATTTAAAAAAACTCTTATTTGGAAGACAACATGGAAAAAACACTGAAAGGTTTGTGGTTTTGATTATTTTATCATATAGAGTTCAAAACTTATGTTTAGAAATTAATAAAGGAATACCCTCTCTTTTGCAATAAATACCCCCCCCCATTCCACTCATATTCACTGAAAAAACATTTATCATGAATTTACTCTCACTCTACCTATATAAAGCCCCCAAAATATGTTTCCAAGCTCTTAAGAAGCTCCTCTCAAACTTTTAGAATCATCATCTTATGGTAAGGGATTCTCTCCTCCTCCTTAGTCAAGAAATTTGTTTATATTATTCCATTTTATTTCAAATTTACAATGATGGAATGTGTTTTTACACATACATATTACTTTAGTTATGATTTAAGATTAATTATAGGCCCCATTTCAATCTAATTAAATAATTATATGAATATTCATGTATACCTATTATCCTACTGAAATTATCTTATGACTTTTTATGCCAAACATTTTTATATTGAATACCCATCCCCATTTCCACTCATGGGTGTTAAAATAGATATTTCAATAATTCATTTATTTGGGAAATATATTTATATATACCACACTCCTAAAACATGGGATTAAATTTCATGAATCACCTTCTAATATTGTATCATCTATGTTGCCCACAAATTCATGTACATGATATGAATGTGATGGGTTACCCATAATTATATAGACCTAAAATGAATTGGGTAATAGTTTTATCTCATGAAATACCTAGTATGGTGCATGAGATATTATCCTAAGAACTCTATGTTATGATTTCTTGGTGTTATTCTTTAACTTATGGTTATGATATCATGTTTTATGTTTTTTTCCACATTCCTATGTTGCCTTGTGTTATAATTATATATCCTGATTAGATGGTCATGTATATGATTCTCACCTCTTTTATATCACCTCGGTATACCTCTTGACTAACAAGTATTACTTTTATGAAGTTGTGATTTGATTATTCCTTTACCGGTCTTTATAACACACCCTTTTCTAATGTACATCCCCAGGTTATCTCATGTAGTAGTAAAAGTTTGATAGAACATAAGGGTCTGTTTTGAAGAATTTTTAATAATGTTGTTGTAATGATGTTTCATGTTGATGTGATATGTACCTAATTTCCAAAAGACAATAGGCCTCATGATCATCTAGGATTGTATAATGTGTATCATAATGTAATAAATCAGAAATTAGCCTTTATAAAGGATAAGTGTTATAATAATATGGTGAAGGATTTAATAAATAAAGATATAGGAATTATTAGGGAAAGAGAAGCATAAATAATTTTCTAATTAATTTCCCAACCATCCCTATTGGAAAAGATAAATATGTTCTCATCCTGATGATGGGAATTTTCAAAAGAATATTAATGCTGTGAATGTTTGAAAATTGGAAAAACTTGTTTTTCAAGATGGGTTCATGAAACAAATAAAGAAGATCTGTGTTTCATCTATACCTGATCTAAAAAGTGAATCATTAGATTATGCACAAAGATTGAATTTCTCTATACATCATGGTAGTACCAAGATGTATATTGATCGAATTGAAACTTTGTAGTGGGATGATATGAATAGGGAAATTACTGATTATGTTTCAATATTCTTGGTTTTTCATTAGGTAAATGATCATAGAAAATATACTAATGGTGTCAAGAAACATCAACCTATTTCTATATAGAAATGATATGATATCACTATGGACTTATATCACAAGATTTAAAAAGACTCATCGAAATAATTATGCAATATAGGTTATTGTTGATTGTATTACCAAATACACACATTTCATTTCAATAGAAGAAGATCTAGATATTGATAATTGAGAAAAATTTATATTATTGAAGTTGTAAGACTCCATAATGCACCTATTTCAATAGTATATTATTTTTATCCACAATTTACATCAAAATTATAGAAAATTATTCAAAAAGATCTTGATATTTATATTCATTTGAGAACATCCTATCATCCTCAAAATTATGGATAGTTTGAATAGACTATTCAAACATTAGAAGACATGATGACATTGTATTCAATTGACTTTAAATGTGATGGTTATGGGTATATCCGAAGTAGAAAAAGCTGGGAGATATATTAAAATTTATTTTATTAATTGTTGCTCGAATCCAAGACCAAGGATCTTGGAGGTAAAATATATAATTTATTTATTTAATATTTTAAGAAATATATACATGGGGTTAGGAACATTCTTCATTGGTGAATTGTGATTAACCAAAAAGACCCTTTTACATTAGCCTTGTTGCGCTGTGAGGATCCAAGGATAGAATCCCTCAAGCGATGATACACACATGCTCTTATGATCTCTAAAAAACACCACTCAATCTCCAGTCACTAGTGTGATGAGTTTAATATCTTACATTATTTATTCTTGATCTCACATTCTTCGATCTGGAAGAAATATATATTTCACTTCTCTTTCTTGAGAGGGAGGGAGAAAGAAGAGGTAAGAGAGAATTTGTTTTTCTCAACAATTCTATGTTCTTAATTTTTTGATACTCTACACAACAGACATAAGAGTCTATTTATATAGATGGGATTTATGTTAAAATATTATTTAATTACATAATTTCCATTAAATAACATTTATTACCTTTAACAAACCACATTACACATAATTATAATTATATAATTATTATTTTTGTGGTGTACGCCTGATGGTTCTGGGTGCAGCGGAAGTGTTCAGAGGTGGGTAATATATTAAAATTTATTTTAATAACCATTACCCAAAACCAAGAGTGAGGATTTTCCATCAAAAATTTATAATTAATTTAGTTAATATATGAAGAAATAAATTCCTGGTCTTAGGAACTTTCTTTTTGGGTGAATGATGATCATCTGAAAAGATCATTTTAGATTACCTTTATTGTGCTGTGAGGATCCATGGATAGAATACCTCTAGAAGTGATCCACACATTCTCCTATGATCTCTGTGAAAAAAACTCAATCTCTTGGTGCTGGCATAGTGAGTCAAAAGTCACGTGTTGTCCATTCTTGATTTTTCACTATTTGGTTTTGAAGAAATATCTCTTGCACTTCTCATTCTTAATAGGGAGAGATAATTAGGAGTTGAGAGAGAATTCATTTTTCACAACAATTATATATTCTAAATTTTTGGATACTCTATACAATAGTTATAACTACCTATTTATAGAGTTGGTATTTGAGTTAAAATATTATTTAATTTCATATTGACTATTAAATTACATTGATTACCTTTAATAAATCCCATGCCATATAATAATAATTATATAATTATTATTTTGTCATGTGTGGAAACTTGCGCAATAATAAATATTAAGTAACAGTCTTTTTAATTAATATATGTCCCCAGACTCGGTCTTGGGGTCTTCAAACTCCTATAGCACTTATTGAATAATCGAATAAAAACTTTATTCATAAATAATTTTTTATTCAAAATCCAGAAAATAAATATTTATTAAAATATTCAATAAATAAAATAAATATTTTATTCACAAGTCGACGAATGAATATTTTTTTTAATTTATGCGATCAATATAACTTGAATAAAATTATTCCTATAACTTGATAATAATATTTATTCCAATAATTAAACTCAAATATAATTTAATTGATATCAACAAAAATAGTTAGTGTGTGACCCTATAGGATTCTTTCTCATTGGCATTACGTGTGCTTAGATAAAGTCCAAGATTACTATCTAGTAATGGGTAATTACACTCAAGAGAAAGAACATAATATTTCAATGTTGACAACCACATATGAATGATCCATTTTTAATATAATCCCTTTGTCAAAATATATAAGCAAACATGTTTTATATCCTTGTCACCAACCTGTATGCTCGATATGTCTTTTTTTACTATCTTAAATAAACAAATCGGTTCAACATGGCCATGGAATTTAATGTGATGGTTCTATTCCAATTAGAGGGCTGGGATATCATCTTTCATAAAGATGGAATGGAGAAATCCTTCCTCTACCTATTCATTAATTACATCTCACTCATGACACACACAAAGTATCTAACATTTCCATGAACTATTGTCCTCATGGTTTATGAAATTCATCTATGTATTTTAGTTGTATCATGCATTGAAAGTAATATTAATGTATAAGGTCCATCAAAAAAACTCATAGATAGAAATATCTGATGACACCAAAACATGAAGAATTCCTACCGGTGGGTCTGTTCTCATAATCTCTCATATTGGAGATTACCAAGTGTGAACTTCATGATAAGAAGCCTCATATTCTTATGAGTACTCATACCTGAAAGTATATATACTATGTGCCCCATCATAACATGTTATCCAACTAAAGAACATTATTTGAGAATATCATCATAGCACATCAAGGTTCTCATCATAGTTGGGAACTGCTATGACCTTATCAATGCAATTTATACTCGAGGAAATTATTACATTAGAGTAATGAAGGAAAAAACATATAATAAAAAGTTTTACTAATATTAAATAAATCAAATATTTATATAATTAGAGTGAATACAATTAGTTCTAGGACACAAAATCCAACACTTCCAACTTGTACAATAACAAATATTATATAACAATCTTGTTAAGTAATATTTTTCACCGGACTTGGTCTTGGTTCATTCAAAATCATATATAATTTATAAAACAATCAAATAAATATTTTATTCACAATCCAGTGAATAAATATTTATTAAAATATTCAATAAATAAAATAAATATTTTAATCACAAGATGGTGAATAAATATTAATTTGATATTTTGTGTGATCAATGTGAATTGAATAAAATAATTCCTCAAACTTGTGAATAATATTTATTCCATTAATTAAAATAAAATATAATTTAATAGATATGAATAGAAAAATCAGTGTATGACCCTTTAGTATTCTTTCTCATTGTCATTAGGCGAGCTTTCCAAAATTCCAAGATAACTGTCTTGTAAAGGGAAAAGACACCCAAGAGAAATAACTTTATGCCACAGCATCAAAAACCATATAAAAATGATCACTATATAATATAATCCTTTTATCACAATAGTACATCAATCAGGTTGGACATCCATGTCACCAACCTATTGGCTCGATATGAATTTCTTTGAATATCTGAAATAAACATGAAATTATACCATGGATATGGAATTTAATGTGATGGTTCTATTCAAATTAAAGGGATGAGATATCAGCTTCTATATAGGTGGAAGTGATAAATCCTTACCTAACTTATTCATTAATGACATGCCACTCATGATGTAGCCAATATATCCAACTTTTCCATCAACATTTATCATCATGATCTATAAAATACATCTAAGTAAGTGATTTGTAACATGAATTAATAATAATATTAAAGTCTAAGGACCATCACACAAACTCGTAGATAGGAATATCTGATGACACCAAAACATAAATAATTCTTACTAGAAGGTCTATTATCATAATCTCCCATATTTGAGATTACCAAGTGAGAACTTCATGAGGAGAAGCCTCATTTACTTATGAGTAATCGCACCTGATTGTCTATGTACTATATGGTCTATCATAATATATTATCCAACTACAGAACATTATTTTATAATCTTTTCATAATAAATCATGGTTCTCATCATAGTGGGGAACTGCTATGACCTTATCAACAAAAAATATAATTTATGAAATTATTATATTAGGGTTATATAGAATAACAAAAAAAATTAATAAGAAATTTTAATAATACTCAATACAATGAATATACATGTAATTAAAGTACAAAAAGTTAGTCATAAGACACCAACTCCAAAAAACATCCACTTGGACAAGAGACAACTACATAAAACATTTAATCCCCAAGAACTCACATGCTAGTCATGTTTCTTCTGAGTCATGGCTTTAGTCAAGGGGCCCTCCACATTGTCTTATGTGGAAATACTTTCATTACAACTTCACCTCTTTGAGAAAAATCCCTCATGAGATGATACTTCTAAAGATTGTGCTTCAACTTTTTATGGGACATTGTCTCTTTTTTAAGATCCACCACTGTAGTAATATTACAATAGAGTGTGATAAGATATTTACATCTAGATACTACATAAAGCACTTGGATGAAGTTTTACATCAAAACTACTTCTCTAGCTACCTCAGAATCTGCAATATACTTAGACTCTACTACAGAATCTGAAACAATGGCCTTATTTGAGCTCTTCCATCTCACAAAAACTCTATTCAAAATGAATATGTATCCCATTTTTGGCTTCATGTCATATTGATTAGTTTGGAAACTAGCATCTACATATCCTCTGCTGAATAGTTCCTCATTTCCTTCATAAACTAGGAAAATATCGTTAGTACATGCAGTACCCCTAGTTTCTAGTATGTAACCCTTAATTTATGATTTTTTATGTTTATAAATTGTAATAGTGAAGTATGGGAGAGTTGGGATAACGTTCAATAAGTTTTTAGATCCAAAGTAGAGGCGCATGGGTTGCACATTGTTTTTCCAAACCGCGCAGAAAGCCTAGTAGAAACCATGTGAAGTTGTAGATTATGGACAATAGATTTAGCACGGTGTACACTTAGTTAGGGAGACAATGTGTGGAGGATATACATGGTGATCTAGAAGGCGATATATAATGCATGGTTAACACATGGTTTGTCTAACTATGTGTTCTAAATGTGCACAGAGTCAAATCTAGATCCTTAAAAATAGGATCTCACTTGTTTTTGTCATAACTTTCTCATTTTTTCTCATATGCACCCCTAATTATAGATTCCTCTCTATTTAAGGTAGAATAACCTCTCAAAAGCGTTTTTGAAATAATTTGGAGCCCTCCCATGACATTTTTCATCTTTATTCTTACTGTAAGTGATGTTCTTCACCGTTCTTGTCAAGTCCTCTTAGATCTACTTTGATATACTTCTTCTATCCTATTTGTTTCTAAGATATGCACCTGTTATGGGTAGATCTAATATTTTGGATGCCAAATATTATGATATTTAGCCGTTTTTTTTGCAAGGATAATAGATCTATGGTGGTTTCATGGAGAATCCACACAGTTGTGTGAGCGTTCTTCATCCATCGTCGGTTTTCGTCAAAACCTTCAAAGTATGTAGATTCACTCTTGAATCTTCTTAGTAGAAATAATTGGCATGATTTAAAATTTATTACCATATATGTCTTTGATAATTAATTGGTTCTTTTATGATTTCTAGAAACCCTATTTAGTGATGGTTTGTGGAAATATGGAAAATTAGTGGTCTTAAATAAAGTGTTTAATTCATAATTTTAAAATGTGATTTTCTAGAATTTTGGAAATTGGATTTGATGAATGTTTTTTAATAAAAAGAATTATTTTGTTGAAATGGAATGGATGATTCGATTTTTTTTGTTTAATGGTTTTTAATAAAATAATGGTTTTATTGAAATTGGTTGAATTCATTTATTTGGAAAGGATTTGGAATACATTAGGGTATTTTGTGAGTTCATGTTTGACATGCCCCTGTATAAGGGATGTGTACCAATGGGGTACAATGTGTGTGACCCTGGATCAGTGGCATGTGTCAGTGGAACACAAGGTAATGGTATGAGAGACCACTCATGTGTATGGAACTGTCAAACAAGCAAGAATATGTTGGTGTGTGGTGAACAATGGAATGATTATGCCAAAATGATATTGAGAAATGGTTTTGGGACCATTTTTGGTTGATTTTCTAGAAATTTGACAATCTGGAAAATTGGTTAAAATAGAGCTTTTGTACTTTTGGTTATAAATGTTTTTTTGAATTTTTTATATTTAGTTGTAAAATATATTGGAATTTTTTTATATAAACTATTTTATATAAATGTTGCTAACTTTTATATCATAGTGGTGTGAGTTGGGAATTCAATGGGGAAAGCGTACTACGTTTTATACTCACCCCTGCATTGGTACTTTGGTGATTTTGAAAGTGATATATTCTAGGAAATTCTTAAAGGTAAAGTATCACATGATTTTAGCACCATATCATGATACTTGGGATGTTTGGTGATTGGATAATAGAGATTTTGGATCATGGAGTCTTGTTTTCATCATGAGTTTTTTATTTTTCATTCCACTTTTTTACTTTGGTAGTTTTTTTGTCTTCCACTGTAGTACACTTAGGTCTGGTTCTGATATAAATGAAGTGGTTGAGTTGTCTTTCATTTATTCATTAATCATATAGTGAGCTGTTTGGTTATGGTTGGATATGTTAATGGTTTTAGTTCTTAAAGGGTAAATCTTCCCCCACTTGAATTTGAAACCCTTCAGCATTTATTTTCATCCTTTGACATCATGAGGATATTTCTTTAGGCCCAGTAATGATTTATTGTATTATAAATACATTAAGAATAAGTGGGTAATTAAAAAATGGTATCAACTTGTTCGGTCCTTGCAGAACAAGTAGTCATCAGTTTTCCTCATCTTGGAGTTGAAAGTCATTATTGTCTATTACTTGGGTTGTGATCTTAGAAAGGAGTAGGATTTTCAGGATTGGAAATGTAGAGCATAAAAATACATATCTAACCTTTTTATGCTGAACTTCAAGTTATTAGGGATTTTGGTAAATAAGTGTTTTGGAGACACTTATAGTATATTGGAATCTCATTGTCATGGGTTTAGCCAATGAGATGAGCATGACATGCATTATAGAATAATGAATTACCACTAGTAATGCCTATTTAATTTTGAGTAATGATTTATGATTTTTTTTACAATGGTGGAAATTTATGAAGAATTCTAAAATTGTTTTCAAATGAATGATTTTGAAAAGAGCATGGTTGATGCATTTTAAAAATAGTTTAATTTTCAAAAGAAAGAATTTATTTTTTTCAAAAATGATTAAACCTAGAAGATTCTTCTTTGGAAAGAAATACTATGATAGTTGATGTGATATAATTTGAAATGCTAATCCATCAGTTTCTAGAGAGTGAGACATATAGATTTTGTACTTCGTATAGAAAATGGAACCCATTAGGCATTATAGGAACTGGTTGGAAGAAGCTGTTGAGAATTTGGTTGCATCTGATCCATATGTGAACTAATAGTTGGTCCAAAGCATCACTCATGATTTTCAAACCATTGAGATAAGATTTTAGCCAGATACCCTTTTTACAATATCTATTACTACTGGAAATCCAAGTGGAGTAAGTACGATTGTTTTCATAAGAGGAGGTAAGAACTCCAACACAAAGAGAAAAATAAAGAGCGACACATATTCTCAAGGTGGTGGAACACATCATAATCAGACCACATGAGCAATTAAACTTCATATAATACCCAAGATAATCTTGGTTGTTTTCAGTGTGGTTCACTAAGTCACATCAAGTGATAGTGTAAAGTGCAACCAAGAGAATTCCATAATTGCAAAAAGATGGGATATATAATGTGCAATTTTTGCATTTCTCCAAGTTCAGGTGATCGAGAAACTCCATAGGTATTGTAGGACCTAAAGGATATGACCACGAGAGGACATAAGAATCATCCTTTTCTATAAAGAAGATCTATCCATGGTGATTCTATGAATACCAGGACTCCTCAGCAAGGAAATATCAGCAAGGCACCAAGGAGTAGAGTGTAATAAAAAATCAATTGTATGATGTTTATAATATGATTGTAGATGATTAGGAGTGACCATATATAGTGAGAGGTATGATTATTTTGAATTATACCCTTATTGAAGTGATGTCTGATAATGGTGCATCACATTCGTTCATTGATTCTCGTGATGTTGATTTGATATGTTTAAAACATGAGATGATGAATTACATGTTAAAACTTCAAACCAATCTTGGTGAAAGAGAATAGAGAGACTTTATGTGTAGATAATGTTATATAATAGTTGATGGAGCTGAGCTAATGTGGGACTTCTTAGTGTTGGAGATGGACATATTTGATGTAATCCTAGGTATGGATTGGTTAACAAAATTTGAGGCTCAAATCGAATTTTATATAAGAATGGTTAGTTTCACAACTGAGGATGGTGTTAAGAATCTATTCAAAGAAGAAAGGTTTTTAAAGATAGGTGAAATGGGTTTTTTGGCACCATCAGTTGGAATAATCTCTTACCAATTAGTGGCCTTGACTTTAGCATTGTTGGAAGAGATCGATGATAGCAGTTTTCTAGAAGTTGTGGATCAATTTCCAGATGTCTTTCCTAAGAACATCCAAGGTTTACCACATATAAGAGAAGTTTATTTTATGATTGATTTCCTTTCAGGGACCCATGCTATTTCCATTCTATCTTATATGATGGCACCAATTATGTTAAGGTAACTGAAAGTGCAATTGAAGTAGTTGGAAAGAAAAGGTTTCATTCTGAAAAAGTATGTCTATGTGGGTAGCACCGGTCTTCTTTGTAAATAAAAAAGATTTAACTCTTTGAATATGAATTTATTATCATAAGCTTAACCAAGTTATGATAAGGAATAGATATCCAGTTCCATGCATTAATGGTATGTTTGATCAATTGAGTGGAGCGCAATGGTTCTCAAAAATTGACTTGTGATTAGGATATCATCAATTGCGAGTTTAAAATGAAGATATTCCAAAAACATATTTCAGAAGCAGATATGTCCACTATGAATATGTACTAATTCATTTCAGTATCATGAATGCACCAGTAGTATTTATGAAATTGATGAATCAGATATTTTAGAGATATCTGGATTCTTTTGTTGTGGTGTTTTTGGATGATATATTGGTGTATTAAAGGAAAAATGCTGAGCATGAGGAACACATGGAAACAATGTTGGGAATCTTGAGAGACCATAATTTGTATGCCAAACCACCAAAGTGTGTTTTTTGGGTATAAGAGGTATGATTTCTTGGCCATGTAATTTATGAAAAAGGTGTTTCAGTGGATCCCGAAAAGATATAAATTGTGATCTCATTGAAACCACCAAAGAATGTATTTGAGAAGCAATGTTTTCTTGGTCTATCTGGTTATTAAAGAAGATTTTGGGTGAATTATCACTAAAATATTCACCAATTATAGAATTAACAAAGAAGAATGATTCATTACAATAGACCAAGTAATTTCATAAGTCTTTCCAAGATCTAAAACTTCATCCCACATCGACACCAATCTTTATTTTTCAAGAATTAGGACAGGGTTATGTGGTGTACTATGATACTTAGAGATTAGGTTTGGTCTATATTATCATGTAAGGAGACCATGTGGTTGCATATGATTCAAGGTAGTTAATATTACATGAGGATAACTACCCAAAAAATTATTTGGAGTTAGCTATATTTTTTTTCACAATTTCAATACTTCGCATCACTATCTATTTGGAGAGAAATTTACTGTCTTCATGGACCACAAATGCTTGAAACATATTTTCCCACATTGGGATTTGAATTTTAGGAAAATGAGATGGATGGACTATCTCTAGATGTTTTAATTTGACTTGATATATACACTGAGAAAATAAAATTTGGTGGCTGATGAATTAAGAAAAATGTCATACACTTCGTTGGAAAAAAATATATAGATGAATGGTAGTTGATATTGGCCCTGGACGACATGCACATGGAATGTGAAGAGTGAGGTGATGTTAGGGTTTTCTTTTCAGTTTTTTTGGTTCCTGATTTGGTAAATATGGTTAAAGAGGAACACATATTCTATTCATAATGTCTGGTTATGAGTTCAAAACTCAACGGTGGGGAGAACACTGAGGGATGGAAACTTGATGGGAGTTCTATTTTATGGTTTAGAGGTTGGAGGGTTGTACCTATGGATTTTTAGGAGAAACTTATTCATTCTTACCACCATATTAAATGGGATATTCAACTGAGAATACATAAGATGTATAAGGTGCTGAAATCACAGATTCTGTTGATTATTATGAAACAGAATGTGGCTAAGTTCATTTCAAAGTACCTAACTTGTCAGAAAGTTACAACCGAGCATCAGTGAAAAGTTGGTATGTTGTAGCCTTTACCAATACCAATGTGGAAATGGGAGCATATAGTGATGGATTTTGATACAGTTATACCAATAATGGTTTAAAAACACAATACCATATGGGTGATAGTGGATCGACTCACAAAGTTGGTCCATTTCATCCCTTTTCGTAACATTTATGTAGTGGAGGATCTATCCAAAAATCTATATCCAAGAAGTGGTAAAGAGACATGGAATAATAGTTTCAACAGTATCAGACAGAGATCCGAGATTCACGCCTCATTTTTTGAAATCCTTATAGAAATCCATTGACACTCAATTTAATATGAGTATGACATATCATCCTTAGATGTATGGGAAATCCGAGATGATGATATAGATGTTGGAAGACATGTTGTATGCCTGTGTAATAGATTTTGATGGATCATGGGAAGAGAACATAAACTTAGTGTAGTTATTATATATTATCATTTATCATGCCTCAATACATATGATTCTGTTTGAAGCATTGTATGGGCATCCTTGTCATTCTCCATTGTGTTGGGTGGAAATAGGTGTGACTACACTAGTTGAGCCAAACCTTGTCCAATAAAATATAGAGAAAATTTAATTGATCAGAAAGATGATGGAGATGGCTTCGAGTCATCAGAAATCTTATATGGATCATTACCGAATACCATTGTCGTTCATGACCAGTGATCATGTGTTCTTGAGGATCTCTCCATGACTTAGACATCGCCATTTTGGGAAGCATGGAAAGTTATCTCTGAGATGAATTGGCTCTTTATAAAAATTGGAACAGGTCGGAAAGGTGGAATATTAGTTGGTATTTCCACCATGGTTTATTACGGTGCATAATATGTTCCACGTATCTCATTTGAAAAAGCATCAACCTGATCATGACCATGTGATCAAATGGGATCACGTTAACTTGGAGCTAGATGATTCATTGGTACATATCCTGGTGTGAATTTTGGATAGGCAAGAGAAAATTGTTTCATGGAAAAAAGCATTAGTATAGTGTGGGTTTTATGGAAATATGGAAAGATTCAAAAAGAGACTTGGGAATATGAGAAATAAATGAAAGAGCAATGTCCGAAACTATTTTAGGGCAGTGAGGGTTTTCTACTTTCCGAGGACTGAAATACTAATTGTGGGGAGAATTTAGTACCCCCAATTTCTGGTATGTAACCCTTAATGTATGATTTTTATATTTATAATGTGAAAGGGTGATGTATGGGAGAGTTTGGAGAACATTCAACATGTTTTTGGGGCTAAATTAGAGGCACATGGGCTGCACAAAATTTGTCTAGACCATGCAGAAAGACTAGTACAAACCGTGAAAATTTATAGATTCTAGACTATAGATTCATCACGGTGTGTTCACTGTTAGGGGGAAAATGTGAGGATGTCATGTGGGGTGATATTTAAGGTAGTATCTATTGCACATTTAGTGCATAATTTTGGTAACCGTGTTGTCTAACCATGCACAGAGTCAAATCTAGATCCTTAAAAATAGGATCAAACTTGTTTTTCACATAACTTAATATTTTTTTCTTTTATACACCCCTAATTCTATATTCGTCTCTATTTAAGGTATTATAACCTCTCCCCAATAATTTTGGAACTAATCAAGAGCCCTCCCTTGGTGTTATCCATCCCAATTCTTGCGGTAAGTGATGTTCTTCATCGTTCATGTCACGTCTTCTTAGATCTACTTAGAACTACTTACCCTATCCTCTTGGTTTATTATATCTACACCTGTTATGGCTATATCTATAATTTTTAATTCCAAATATGATGATATTTGGCCTTATTTTTTGCAAGAGAAGAGATCTATGGTGTTTTTGTGGAGAATCGACCAGGTTGTTTGAGCGTTCTTTGTTTGCTGTTTATTTTTATTAAAACCTATGAGGTAGGTGTCTTCATTATCGAATCCTCTTAGTATAAATGATTGAAATTATTTAAAATTGATTATATTGTGTGGATTTTATTTTGAATTGGTTTCATTACAATTGTTAGAAACCCTCTTCATTGATGGTTTTTGGAAATATGGAAAATTAGTGTCCCTGAAAAAAGTTTTTTTTCTTGATTTTAAAATGAAGATTTTAAAATGGGACTTTCTCAGAAAATTTGGTAATTGGATTCGATGAAATTGTTTTCAATAAAATTAAAAAAAATTAAATGGAAAGGTTGATTCGAATTGGTTTAGTTAATGGTTTTCATTAAAAGAACATTTTTATTGAAATTGTTTTAATTGGTTTATTTGGAATGGTTTTGGCATAAATTGGGGTGTTGTGTGAGTCCATGTTTGATGTTACCCTAAATAAGGGACATGTACTAGTGGGGTAAAATTTGCATGACCCTGGTTTGCGGGCGTGTGTTAGTGGGAAACAAGGGAATTGGATGAGAGACTACTCATAAGTATGGAACTGTCAAACAAGAATGCATGTGTGGGTGTGTGGTGAATAATGGAATGGTTACTCCCAAATGATAATGAGAAATGCTTTTTAGACCCTTTTTCGTTGATTTTATGGAAATGTGATCATCTAGGAAATTGGTTAAAATAGAACTTGTCTACTTTTGGTTATAAATGGTTTTTGGGACTTGTTTATATTTAGTTGTAAATTATTTTGGGTAGTTGTTTTATATAAAATATTTTATATAAATGTTGCTAACTTTTATATCCTAGTGGCATGAGTAGGGAAGTCATTGAGGAAATCCTACTGAGTTTTATACTCACCCCTACTTTTTCAATTTGGTGATTTTGCAGATGATATCTTTCAAGAAATGGAAAAGGGTAAAGTATCATAAGATTTTAGTACAAACTCAAGATACTTTGTCCGTTTGGTGATTGGAGCATAGATCTTGTAGAGCATGGAGTCTTGTTGTCATGTAGAGTTTATTAATTGTCCTTCCACTATTTACATTGATAGTTTTTTTTCATCCATTTAATACACTTTGGTGTGGTTTTGATATAAATGAATTGGTTGAGTTGTCTTTCATTTATTCGTGCATTATATAGTGATCTGTTTGGTTATGGTTTTCTTGGTAAATGGTTTTAGTTATTAAAGGTTACATCATCCGCCACTTTTATTTGAAACCCTTCAGCATTTGTTTCCAACCTATGGAATCTTGGGGATGTCTCTTAAGTCCTAGTAATGATTTATTGTATTCTCATGCCAATGATAATAAGTGGGTCATTACAGTACACCTCATATACTTAAGGATAGTCAAGACTTCCATCTAATATAGGTCACCTGGATCAACTTAATATCTTCCTACTACACTTAATGCATAAGTGACATTTATCCTAGTACATATCATAACATACATGACTGAACAAATTGCCGATGTGTATGGAATCCTTATCATTATGTTTCTTTCCTCATGTTTTCGAGGACACATTTTCCTAGAAATATGAATGACATGTGATACAAGAAATAATACCCTCTTGGATTTTCCCATACAAAGTATCTTCATTATATTGTCAATATATGTACTTTTTCTTAGGCTAAGAAACATCTTTGATCTAACTTGATGGATCTTAACCCTAATAATATATTATGCTTCACCCAAGTCCTTCATAGAGAATCATTTATTCATCCATGTGTTAATGTACTGTAAGACTATAATTTCATTTCTATTGATTAATATGTCATCAAAATATACTATTATGAAAATGAATGCACTACAACTAGAATGTTTATAGACAAACAGTTCACATTCATTATTTATGAAACCAAATTCCATTATTTCCTCATCAAAATTAATGTACCATGACATGGATACTGTCTTTAATCCATAAATGGATCCTTGTAACCTACATACCTTGTTGGAATCCTTTGGAGTGACAAACCCTTTGGGTGGTGTCATATACACATCTTCCTTAAGGTTCTTATTAAGGAAGGATATTTTGAAATCCATTTTTAAAATATTATAATCATCTAAATATATAATGGAAGGTAGAATCCTGATGGACTAAAACATTTCAACTGGTGAAAATGTTTCATTGTAGCCAATTTCTTGACATAGTTTAAACCCTTTTGAAACTAGTCATACCTTATAGGTTCTCAATTGTCCTTCAATTTCTAGTGTCTTCTTAAATATGTATTTTAAACCCATGGTATTTACATATACTGTAGGGTCTATAAAAATATATACTTGGTTTTGGTACATGGAATCCATATCATAATTCATGGCTTCTTCCTACTTGGAAACATCTATTCCCATTACTGCTTCCTTGTAGGTTAGAGGATCATTATTATCAACTAATAACAAGTCACTATCCTCAGTGACTTAAAAGCCATACCATTATGATTGTCTAACGTCCCTATTACTCATACAATTTAATTGTATCTCTAGAAAAATTTCTTCTTTGATGATTATTTTTTAAATTTTTTCCTATTCTAATTCATGTGTATCTTGATCCTAGACAACATCAAAGTATATCTTGCTCCCACTATCTCTTTTAGACATAAAATACTTCTCATGAAATGTCGGATGTCTTTCAACCATAACCTTTTTGTATGAAGGATTGTATAGGTAGTATCCCTTTTTTTATTTGGGATATCCTATAAAGATACACTTTATTCCTCATGGGGAAAGATTGTTTCCTAAAGAGGTCTTAACAAATGATCTTCAATCCCACACATGTAAGTAAGACAACACGAGTTTCCTTCCATTCCATATTTGGTATAGTATACCATCTTATTATTTTTTTGTAACTCGATTTAGTATATATGATATTTTTTGTAGTGAATGAAACCAAAAAGATAAGGTAAGACTCGCATGAATTATCATCAATCTCACCATGTCCAACAATGTGTGGTTATTCCTTTTTCTTACACTAAACTACTAAGGTGTACAAGGAGGAGTGAGTTGATAGAAAATCCAAAACACCCATAAATAATCAATGATATCTTGATTAAGATATTATCTACAATGGTCTGAGTGAAGTTTATTAATATTTTTATCAATATGGTTCTCAAAATAATTCTTGTATTCCTTGAATTTATCAAAAAATATTTGACTTAAACATCATTAGGTAGACATATCCAAATATATTAAAATCATTATTAAAAGTTATTATGTATAGGTACTCACCCCATGATTTAATAAGAAATGGTCCACACACATTAGTATGAACTATTTAAGAATATATTTATCCATTTCACATTTCCCACTAAATAGTCATTGGGTCTTTTTTTCTTGTAAACATGTGTGACATAAACCAAGTGGTTTTAATTCAATGGAATATAAATATCCATCTTGATGTAATTTAGTCAAGCGATTTTCATATACATGGGCTAGATGGTGATTCCAAAGTTTGGTGTGGTATGAGTCATGTGAAGTATCTTTGTTATCGATTCCCATTATTTGGGTTGTGTAATCCAAAACAGAAAGTCCCTTATTTAAATTTTCCTTACTATAAAACATGTTATATTTATAAAACAAGAAAAATTTATTCCCAATTTTGAAAATAAATCCATCTATATCAATTATGGATATAGAAAAAAAATTTCTTGTTAATCGAAGGCACATAGTGACACACCATTCAAACCAAGATCATTCCAGTTAGTAACATGAGGTGGTAGTCCTCGATAGATATGACAACAAGTTTATCTATGTTATCTATTTGAATATCTACCTCTCACTGGTCAATATTTATAAATCTACTTGGTTCTAGTATTTGGATACATATGTGAGTACCATAGGATATATATAATACCCAATTTTTAGAAACTAATAAATTTCACTCGATAAAAAATGAATCTAAAGAATCTACTTTCTTCCTTGGGAGGGTGCAGTTTTTCTTCTAGTGGCCCATCATTCCAAATTAAAAGCAGAGAACATATTGTTTCATTTATTTCCCCTTGATCTTCTTTTTCTTTGAAGGGTGTGAAGAATCTTTAGACTTAAATATCTTTGGTTTCCCTTTCCATTTTTTCACCATAAGGACAAAAGGTTTATCACACTTCATATCCTTATATACTTGGAGAAGAAGAGTAAGATTTTCTTGTAGAGACTTCTCAAATTTGATCATATTAAAATTCAAAAAGAAGAAGAATAATATTTGAGGGAGTGATGCCAAAATTTTGTTGGTTCCCAATTCTTCAAGGATTTCAAAACCTATAACATCTATGCACTCAATGTATCCAATGATCATGACTACGTGAGGCCCAACTGGGTAAATCTCTCAAATATTTCTCTAAAATAATTCCTTGGAAATATCAAACCATTAATTTCTATCACCCTCCTAATAAATACCATAGAGGTGATCAAGATTTCTATACACACCCATGTTTTCATGAGAATTCATTAGTTCACTATACATTGATTAAAACAAACAATATAAAAGTTTAACTGCATCACTCAAATTATTTTTATAGATAATTATCTATTTATCACTTTCCCCTTTAGTAGGCAGATTAGACATTGAGGAATTTAGAATGTAATATTTCTGTTCATGGAATATCACAATATGAAGGTATATAAACCACTCCGAGAAGCTACTATCAATTATGAGGTTATATTTCTCTAATATTGATCATATGGATAGGGTGGATGATGAAAATTTCATTTTATTCTACAATTAAAAATATCATATTATTATTAATTTTCTTTATTAAAAAATTAGTGAGATATAATATATTAATTTTGTATATTATTTATTTATTAAAATTCCACTATTTTATCAAGTCTCAATAACCCTCACAATTCAACTCAGATTTTATAATTTATTTAACACTCTAGTGGGAAGGATCCCTATTACTTTTCTTAATTATCCAGATATTGGCCCTCGAAACCACAATACAGTAATTAGGTTGGAAATCTTTCCAACTAAAAACTTGTAGCTCCTTTATCTATTGAGTCGATTCCCTTATCCCAATATCCTAACTTTTATTTCCTCAAAACTTGCCTCAAAATTTTTATTGAACAGATCTCAACTATTAAAATCAACATAATTTTAATTAAGTCAACCCAAAAACCTCATGAGAACTCCCTGATAAAACTAAGTGTCTAGAATTTGTTCATGTACTATACTTAATTATATGGTTTCATTCCTAATCAAGTAATGGAAGGCTTAGTCTGAATTAATATTTAATTGAAGGATTTTAATTTATTATGCATAATTTTTTTCTTATTTTATTCTTTAAATTTCATTTTAATATTAAGTGGATGTTACATAATTTTTTAAGCATGTTAGAAAATATATTTTTTCAGAATTCATTTATTTAATTTCCATATTTTCATATTAATTCATTTATTTATTTGATCACAAACTTTCATCCATTATATAAATAATTTTAGAGGAAAAAATAATTAATTAGTTAAATGACCCATTCATGAGGTTCATTTAATGGTTGATTTAATGGGAGAAAATTAATTCAACCTTTTACATAGGGGGAATAAATCATATTTCTAGTCTTGGAATGAGTTACAAAATTCCACCTATCCACCTGTGTATCACTTTGGTTGGTATCATTATGGTTCTATCTTGAACTCCCTCTATGTTCCTTGGGTTTATCCATTAATTAAAAATATTTATTTCTCACACACAGGTGAGAGGAACCAAAGGATTGGTTAAAGGGGATAACAAAAATATCTTTAGACATGAAAGTCTTACATAATAATGGAGGAAGGGATGGATCCTGGGCCATAATTTATTTTAATATTAAATAATATAAAAATAATGCAGGTAATTAAATTAGAACATCCAATACATACATTGGTTTTGGTCAAGCACAAGATAGGTCATACACGAAATGAATATAAAAAAGTAAATGGCTAGCATTCATTTATTTATTTTTTCTTTTATTATTTGAGATAAATTAACTTTCATTAATTAATAAAATAAATATATAAATAAATGACCTTTCATATTAGGGATCATATGATATTATTTGGAGACACACATCATTAAGGGAATTCATGGAAAATAAACAGCAGGACCAATAATGAAATATTAATTAAAATTAATTAATTTATAATTTATAATTCTTTAAAAACATTATTAAAATGTCAAACAGATACATCAGTGTTCCAATAAATAATATAAGGTTTTAATACTACGATTTTAAAATTTAATGTAATTTTAATTTTTTTCATTAATGGGATACTACACGGCATGTACATCTAGCTACATGCCCTATACTTCGGTAACCATATATCCAAGTAAAATACCAGGGTCATCAGTATGCTAACTCACCCAGACAACACAATGTGTATCTACCAACTACACACCCTGTATCCGCTTTCCATTATTTAGGTTTTCATGGTCAATATATGGCGTTTAATAAAATCACCATGTGTAATTAATTTCTTGACGCATCTAGATACAATTCACATGGGTTTACCGTGTGTGCTCCGGCCACACGCCATGTGACCCAATTTTAATGGCTAAATATTTGAAACTTCTCGATGGAATCTCCATTCATTCTTCATTTGTTCTTAAACCTTTAAGAAAATGAAACACTAAAAAAACAAGGTTAATATGTCGATAAAATGTTAATTCAAATTGGATTAGAGAGAAAATAACATCAAATTAAAATCTAACCACAATTGAACATAGATCAAAAATCAAATAAATAATTATAAATTGAAATGTAACCATTGTGATACCACTTGGATACCACTTGGTCATTCTAGGTTTAGTGAAAGTGGGTGGAGGTGGGTGATATATTAAAATTTATTTTAATAATCATTTCCCGAAACAAAGAGAAAGGATCTTGCATGTAGAATTTATAATTAATTTTTTTAATATTTGAAGAAAAAAATACCTAAGCTTATGAAATTTCATCTTTAGTAAATTTTGATCATCCAAAAGACCCTTTAGGATTACCTTCAATGCGGTGTGAGGATCCAATGATAGAATCCCTATAGCATTGATCCACACATGATTGATCTCTGAGCAACACCAATAGATCTATGGGTGCTAGTGGGATGAGTCGAATGTCTTGTGTTTTTCATTCATGATCACTCATTAATTAATATTGAACAAATTTCTCTTTAATTTTTCATTATATAGAGGGAGAGAAAAGGATTTGAGAGATATAATTCATTGTGCGTAGCAATTCTCTATTATAAATTTTAGGAACATCTACACAATAGGCATAACTTTATATTTGTAGAGTTAGGATCTAAGTTAAAATATAATTTAATTGCATACCATAAATTAAGAAACATTAAATGATTTTAATAAACCCCATTACACATAATAATTATATTATTATTATTTTGTGGTGCACAGAAACTTGAGAAATAAAAACATTATGTAACGGTCTTGTTAATTAATATTTGTCAATGGAATCGATTTAGTCTATTCAAACTCCTCTATTATTTATTGAACAACTAAATAAATATTTTATCAATAAATATATATTTTATTCACAATCTAATGAATAAATATTTATTAAAACATTCAATAAATTAAATAAATATTTTATTTACATACCGATGAATAAATTTTTATTTAATTTATGTGATCAGTATAACATGAATAAAATTAATAATGGACATGAGAACAATATTAATTCCACTAATTAAACTCAAATATAATTTAATCAAGATCAACAAAAACATTTAGTGTGTAACCATCTATAATTATTTCTCATTGGCATTAAGCGTTCTTGCCTAAAGTCCAAGATTACTATCTAGTAACAGGTCATGGCACCCATGGGAAAGTACGTAATGTTACAACATCGAAAACCATATATGAACACTCACTATGTAATATAATCCCCTTGTTTTTATATCTCATCAAGAAGGTTTCACATCCTTTTCACTAACCTATATGATAACTATGTCTTTCTTTGACCATTGGAATGAAAAACATCATTACACCATGGATATGGAATTTAATGCGATAGTTCTATTCTAATTAAAGATCCAAGATATCATTTTCCATAAATATGGAAGGGAAAAATCCTTCCTTGAATTTTTCATTAATGAAATGTCACACATGATTCATCCCATGTATCCAACTTCACCATGAACTATTATCTTTATGGTTGACAAATTACATCTAAGTATGTGAGTTGTAACATGTAATAATAATAATATTAAAGCTTAAGGACTATCACACATGATCATATATTGTAATATCCAATGACACCAATACATGTAGAATTCTTACGAGTAGGTATATTCTCATAATCTCCCCTCTTAAAGATTACTAAGGGGAAAAATCCTCTTATGAGTTGTCACACTTGATAGTTTATGTACTATGTGTCCAATCATATTATATTATCCAGACACATAACATTATTTGAGAATACCATCATAGAAAATCAATGTTTTCATTATAGATGAAAACTTCTATGACCTTATCAACACGACATATACATTAGAACATTATTACCTTAGATTCATGGAGGAAAAAAATATAAAATAATAATTTTTAATAATATTAAATACATTTAATATACATGTAATCAAAGTACAAAAAGTATTCCCTAAGGAACAGCTCAAAAAGATGGTATATGGGATTAGTATTTACTATTGGTGATGTTTTCTTATAATACTAGATTCCATTCAAGTATTCAAATGGATCATTTTTAAGCTTTATATAAGAACCAAATTTTTCACTTAGGTACGGATACTTTAAATTTTGGTTTAATTTTTTATTTTAGACATAATATTGATGCTTTGTGGGTTAGTGAAGGCTCCAAGCGTGTGTGGGGATTGTTCAAAGCCCGGAACCAATATTTTTTTAAAAAATGGCCCTATCGCATGGTTAGATTAAACTATGTGGGTAGGGAACACATTTAGATTTAACCATGTAGATAGTTTTCATTTTCAAGTAGAGCCATCTCACACTTTTGGCGCATGATTTCCCTAAACATGCAGCCTAACAATGCGGTAATGCCCTTTCTCTATGAACCCGTGTAGGGTTTGTGCACAGTTTGGAAAACCGTGCGGGCAAACAATACACATGATAAATTTGGGATAATTTTACCTTTCCCCCTTAATGATCTAATTAGGCCCTGCCTTCCTCCTATACAATTTTCTAGTAGGATTAGCCTCCATTTATCTTATTTTGGAGCTTTTCAAAGGCCTATTCAAGGGACCAAGAGATATATTTCATCAGGTATCCATTAGAGCTTCTGTTTATCACTTTGGATGCGCAACAGTAAGTACTCGAGTCCATTTGAGATGTACTTCTTCTCTCTTTCCCTTGACCTAGTTATCGATGTGTGAGAATTTTTTCCTTTTTCTTAGTTCTACTCTGATCCATGTCAAATTAGAGGCTGATACTATAGTATGAGAGTCATACGGGCCTAAGGTGGGTGTTCTATAACTCATCCCTCAAGTTTGTTGATTTTGGAATTGCCTTATGGGGCCCACCGATTTCATCATGTTTCATTTTTTGAATTTATATTCCATTCTTATAATCATTAGTTTTGTATGGTTATTCTCTTTCCAAATATATGATTAGTTATTAATGGTTAAAACCACAACTCTGTTCCAACCCATGTAGGATGTTTTTCCATAATTGTCATTTTAGTGTTTTGAAACATTTGATCGACCGTTCAAGTGTACCTTGGATTGTCCTTCCTAAGGGTAAGCTTTTCTATATTAAATGGCTTGATTTATATAATGAATTTCATAATGGGAAGTACCATGTATGCTCACCACATGAGCTACCCAACATAATTGCTTCAATTTAATTATAAAATGTGAAAGGTAAATTATAAAGTATACTAAGTATATAACTTGGCATTTTTAAATGTAATTTAATAATAGGTTGCACATCTGTACCACCCCATACCATATTCATGGAAGGTATAAGAGTGATCATTGCTTATGAAAATTCCTTAAATGGATTAAATGAATGTTCACATGCTACATGGTCTGTCACACTAATGAAAGGAAAGGATTGAACCAAATGGACTTATTGATAATTATGACTTAATTAAAAAGTTGCATTCTCAATTATAGTTTTCATATTAATGAAAGGTAATGTATTGAACCTTATGAATTATATGTGACTTCATTACCAAAATAGGAGTGTTTTGGCTCGATCTATCCTTAGATTCCATATGGAATACATTGAGCATTTGGGAACTGCAGTATGATTCAAGGATGAAACTTTCTTTGGTTGAGATCCACATGGATCTCGATCCTTGTCTATTCTTGGATGCCAAGAATGACACTGTAGGACCCCTCATGTATTCTTATAGGATGACTTGGATACACTCAGTGGATCCATCATTGACAAGTAGGGTCCATGGTTAAAGCCCATCAGGCCTAGTCATTGCTTAGCCTCATTTTACATTGGATGTAATTCTTGGTCTCGGTAGGCATATTATTGTGGAATTCCTTGGACTATACACCTAGGATTACACTCATACCCTTATCCGGGATATAGTCATTATTAAGTTGGTGACCCTTTAGGTCTATGTTTCCTTGGTTATTACCTTGGAACTTCATTGTTAAATATCATTACAGGTTTCTTTATTACATCTTGGAACCTTCAATATTGCTAACATGTAACTTATTTATAAAATGGTGATAATCAAGTAATAAATTGGTTACATGTTCAGACGCCAGCTGAGGGATGAAGTATGTTCTTGGGTATTTAGTTATATTTTACTGCATTACATTATATATTCATGCTTTAAAACTATTATATTTTCATTACACAGGATATATTTTATATACACCATTGGTGGTGGCCCACTAAGATTTATTTCACACCCTCTATAGGAGCTGTTTGGTACAAGAGTTAGATTGCATGAATGTAGTTATTGATAAATAGAAGCATACAACTTTGAACACTTGATTTATTGCTATTTAGGATGGAACTTGATAGCAGATGACCGAGCCGGATCTTAGGATTCTTGGTATAGTCTTTTTATTTTCTTTATAATTTTGTGGAACATGTTATGCCTTCTGTCTTATATCCCAGCTTTATAGTTTCTAGTGACATGACATATCAACACCAGTTATTTCAGTTATTAATTTATTTCTATCCTCATATATTACTATTATTTCTTCTTTTTTTTACTTATATTGATTCCTCTATTTACATATGTTTATATTTATCATCTTTGCTACACTCTATTAATCAGGTAATAGTCTCTCCATGGAGACACCCTAGGCCATAACTACATGTCAGAAACCACTGGCGTTTGGGAGATGCACTTGAGGCCATGTGGCCCACCAGGCTCAGGGCACCTATTAAGTGGCATCCAGGTTCGGGAAGTCACAAATTGGTATCAAAGGAGGTTGTTAATTTCGTGATTTACTATTTGTAGACAATATTCAGGATATTAGTAACACTTGGGACTTGGTCATAGGCCATGCTTGGGAATCACAAACCCAGGTATGGTGTAAAATAAATGTTACCAAAAGTATAATTATTGTTCTGTTTTACCTATTATAGTTGAAATTATTTCACCATTTGGTGACACACATGTTGTTTGGTGTTTTTGATTATTATTCTGATTGATATTCTATTTTATCTATGGACTGATGAGACAAGGGAAATGATATTTTTTATATGAAACATATAGGCACCTAAAATTAGTATCTCATGCATATTTCCATGACATATAGGTGAATTTCACTACTTTTCATTGCATGATATTCCTTTGATTGTTGAGTGATGTTGTGATAGTTAAATTATGGTTTTGATATTCTTAGGTTTCAATTGAGTGACTACCTATATGGATTCATGAGGTGTATGGTCCCTCATGGGTTAAGATGAGTAATTTACCAAGTCGAGCCATTACACTATAAATAAATGGTTGTCTTTTTCATTGATGAGGTGTATGGGAACTCATTCAATGATAATTAATATCCCTTATTAAGTAAAATAAGACTTATAATATGAAATTAATGAATGTACTTATCCCACCTTATTATGGTTATGAATGGTAATGGAGTGAACTTGGTAATTAAATTTAAAATGAAACGAAATTTATACTTGAGAACTTATTGATGATTAGCTGTCTAAGAGGGTACATGGGGTAGTACGACTTGGTTAGTGAGTCTTATTACATTCATTTTTCACTAGTGATTCTATATATCTACTTAAATATTGTTCTAAGGCATGTGATTGGAATTTTTAGACCAATTCCACCATGACTTCCTCATATCGTACATTAGGAAGGTGGTGACAATCACACTCTAGATGTGGTGGGACCTAATCCACTAGTCTTATATCTAGGAGTTACACATAAGTCACCACCTAATGTAACAAATTTGGGAATTTAAACCCAAGTTTTGGATAGTTTCTTGTGTCTAATGCAGTCTATGTATGGTGCTTCATGGCTTTAACCCATGATGAATGATCTGACTCATGAGTTCCAGCAGCAACATCCTCTTACTTTCTTAGGGGATGGCGGTCCATAGGCTGCTAAGTCTTTTCTAGGGGCCACCCTATATATCTTTTAGAATATAGAGATGTCTCGAGAGTGGATGTTCATTATTTAGACATACATGTTACGTGATTTGGCCAGGTGCTAGTGGGATGTGATTACCCAGGCTGGTCATCATCAGAGAATGTTGTGGCTTGATTTCCATACTACCTTCGATAATCAGTTCTTTCCTAAGACAATGAGAGATAATAGAGCCATAGAGTTCATGCACCTCAAGTAGGGTTCTATGTTAGAAATGCAATATTTAGTGTTTTTCACTGAGTTAAAACACATTTAACTACTTCTAGCCGATGATGAGCATTCCAATTCTAGACGATTTGAGGATGGGATTCGGTACACCATCCATACATAGGTGAATGTCTTTTTCCCACATACTTTTTTTGAAATATTTAATCAGGATCTTATCAATGATCACAACTTGAGGTACAAAAATAACACTGGGTATAAAGGATCAATGCCATGGTAGGCCAGTGGTTCTCTTGGTGGCTGGAAGCATTCCCTCCTGGATTTCAGTCAGGGAGGTGACAAATAGAGTATCCATATTGATAATTCCATGGTGGGTCATTAATGTAGATGATGGGGGAATATGAAGCCTCAATGTGATGGAGACCCAATGGAGTTTTGGGATTGCATCCATTTAGAGAATATTCAGAGATTCTGTAGGAAATTTCTATCTACTTCGAGTAGAAAATGATCCGCACTAGCTCCACCTTCCAGAGCGGGTTCTTTGCACCGCATCAGGAAGGGAGTTGGAATAGCACCGATAAGACTGGATAAGAAGGTGGTCATGGCCATAGTAGTTAGACCCTTGATCACTAGCAGCACCAACAGAGCAGTTATGATCCTGGTAGTCTAGCTGTTGCATAGGGCCATGGATAAGGCCATTTTCATGCACTACAGTTGATACCTGAGGATCAAGCTATCATACCATCTATAGTATGAGGTAGTATTATTGTCGAATCTATCATAGTATCTTTTTTATTTGTTACATGAGCTTCAAACTCTTTTATCCCTGTATCTATTGTGTAATTTATTATGTTGGATATACAATATTATTGAGGTGTAATGACCCTAGATACTCCATTAAGATTTCAATTAGAGTAAATACACCAATATTGGGACTATCCCATTGAATTATGTAGTTACCCTTTATTATGGAACCTATTCATTATTGATATGATTGACTGCGATGTAATTATATGGATGGATTGGTTGGTTTGGTATCATGATTTTGTAGACTTATATTGTTGCACTATATATTTTACATTACCATAGGTAAGTAGTTATCTACATAATTTTGAGTGGGATGTCAAGGCTCATAGAATGGGACAAGAGCATAATGGGATAGGTGGACTGATCTCCCAAATTTAAAATCTCTTCAAGGTGGATCAGGGTTTACATCAAGCTAATTTCATTTCAATAGTAGATCATTTTAGTGATGTCTTTCCCAATTATTTTTTTGACTTGCCTCCTCAGATATATGTAGAGTTTATGATTGATCTTATTATAGGAGCAGATCTAGTGTCCATTCATCCTTACAGAATGGCACCTACAGAGCTTTAGGATCTCAAGTGGTAGTTAGAGGATTTAGAGGAAAAATATTTTATATAGACCAGTACATCCTCTTGATGTTTACCCATGATTCTATCCAAGAAGGTGGATGGAAACTTATGTATATGTGTGGATTAAAAAATGTTGGATCAGCTTATGGCTAAGAACCAGTGTCCACTACCTTGAATAGATGATCTCTTTGACCATACCTGAGGAGACAGGGTATTCTATAATATCGACCCATGTTTAGGATATCACCAAGTGTAAGTAAGGCCATCATACATACCTCATACAACTTTTCATATTAGGTATGGTCTTTAAATGTACCTTGTTATGATGTTTGGTCTTAGAAACATGCCTACCGTTTTCATGGCCCCAATGAATAGGGTTTTCCATATCCATCTTAATGATTTTTTCATGGTCATTATGGTTGAAATCTTGGTGTATTATCAAACACTTAGGTACCATGAAAATAATCTTGAGATCGTCTTTAGTACACTAAGAGAGCATCAGCTTTATTCCAAGATTTCTAGGTGCCACTTTTTTATTGAAAAAGTTCACTTCTTGGGTCATATCATATTATAATCAAGAGTATCTTTTGACATAGAAAAGGTTAGATCTATTGTTTCCTGGGACAAAACCAATAATGTGTTTGATATACATAGTTTCTTGGGGCTGGAAGGATATTACAATCATTTCATACAAGTCTTCTAACTTCAATCTTCACCTCTCACTAGTCTTACAAATAATGGAGTCAAGTTTTTTGTTGTCAGTAGAAAGTGAGAAAAACTTTCAGTATCTAAAAGGGTGTCTTGTCTCGACACCTATTATGACTCTTCTGGAGCCATGAATATGTTATATAATCTTCTATTATGTATCATTTATTGGACTAGGAGAAGTGACGATCCATTAGGATAAATTCATTGTGTATGGATCTCAAAAGTTGAGGCCTTATAAGAGAAAATTCCTGACACATAACCTTGATATAGTAGTAGTTTCACATGTCGTACATTTCTGGAGACATTATCTATTGTATAAATGATTTGTGGTGTATATAGATCACAAGATCTTCCAATATACATTTAAACAGTGTGACTTGAACCTCAGACGGTGGATATGGGTTGAATATCTATAGTCCTTTGATTTTGAGCTTGCCTATATGCCTAGAAAGGGAAATGTAGTTACTAATGCGTTGAACCATAAAAATAAAGAACATTCAATATGTAAAGCTAGTGATGAATGGAAATTAATGACCCTCTTCTCTGATATGCACATGAAGTTTCATGACATTCACAACCAATATTACCTTATCATATTTGACAGTCAACTTTTCCCTCCTTGAAAAGGTGAAGTGTAGAAAAATTTCATATCCCGAGGGCATGGTTATCCATAAGGTAATATTATAAGATAATTTACTTCTGGATTGGTCTATGGATAGAGACGACATCCTACACATAGATGGACATGTATGGGTTCCTACAGATTTGAGAGAGGAGTTGATGCGAGAGTCCCACACTTCTCAGTGGGAAATTCATCCAAGATATCCAAGATGTATTGAGTTATGTGACACCATTATTGGTGTATTGGGATGAAACGTAAAGAAGGATTTATCACTAGTTGTTCCACCTATCAGTATGAAATGTTAGAGCACCAAATACCTTGTTACAGCCACTTCCAGTCCCAGAATGGAAATGGGAAGATGTTTCTATGGAATTTGAAGTCGGGTTGACTAGGTCGCCAAGGGGTAGTGATGTTGTATGGGTAGTTTTTGACCGACTAACAAAATTAGACCACTTCATTCATATTTGGGAGACTTTCGTAGTTGATGATCTGGGAAGACTGCATGTTTGTGAGATCATACAGCTACATGGAATCCCTTGTACTATCATTTCAGATAGGGATTCTCATTTAACATCATGGTTCTTGCAGTGCTTTCAGAATGTTATCGGAACACAAGTGATTCTAAGAACATCCTTTCACCATAAAACCGATGGAAAATCAGAACAAAAAATACAATTTCTAGAGGATATTCTCTGAGCATGTGTCCTTGATTTTGGTGGTCCTTGGGAAAATATATCCCTCTCTTTGATTTTTCCTATAATAATAGCTTACAAGAGATGATTAAGATGGCTCCTTTTGAGGAATTGTATGGTAAGATATTCTATTTACCCATGTTCTAGCTAGAGGCTAGTGAGAAAGAACTACTAAGTCCTTATATCATTCTAGAGACCTCAGAGTAGGTTGAACTGACCAAAAAGTGTATGACTAATTCTTTTTATATACATAAATCTTATGCTAATCGTCATCGACAACCTCTAGAGTTCAAGTTTAGGGATCATGTTTTCCTTAGAGTATCACCTAGGATTGGAAATAGATGGTTACAGAAGTAAGGTAAGTTTTCACCTCATTACATAGGGTCGTTTTAGATTCTAGAGAGAATCGGGCTGGTAGCCTATTGGTTGCTAATATTTCAGAGGTACTTTTCCATGCATAGAATCTTCCATGTTTTACATATTTTCCAATATCATGCCAACCCATATCATACCTTTGATCTTGAGGATGTTGAGATAAATATTGATGCTACATTTTAGGATTATCCACTGCGCATCATTGATCAGAGCATGAAGTCTCTTTGAGGTCGATCTATCCCTCTAGTATGGGTGATATGGTAGCACAACCCCACATAGGATGAGACTTGGGAGAAGAAGGTCGACATACATGCCTAGTGGCCAAAGTTATTCTCATATAGCATTTCACCACCATTGGAAGGTGAACTCAGTTGATGAGTTATTTTAGGGGGGGATACTATAATTACCCAGTTTTTCACTCATGTATGGATCCTTTATATTTCAGTTTAATTATTTATTTTGGACCTAATATGGATACCTAGTGGGTTAGTGAATGTATAAAGAGTGTAAAAGGATTTTTCAAACCCCTAAATGCATATTTTTTAAAAAATGGCCCTGTCGCAAAATTATATTAAACTGTGTGGGTAGGGAACATGGTTTGATGTAACCGTGTGGATGGTCTACATTTTCTGGAAGATCTATTTCACACGGTTGGAGCATGGTTTCCCTAACCGTGCAGCCTAACCATGATGTATTACCCTTTCTCTAGGTACCCTATCATGGTTTCCTCGTGATTTTGAAAAATGTATAAGAAAACCATGTATAAGCTAAATTTTAGGTTATTTTACAATTTCCATTAATGATATAATTAATACCCTCCTTACTCCTCAATGATTTTCCAGTGGGATTTTCCTCACTTTCAATCATTTCAGAGGTTTTTGAATGCCTAAGCTAAGGATCAAGAGAAATACTTCATTAGCGATCTTTTCATGCTTCTGTTTTTCACTTTGGGTGTGAAAAAGTAAATACTCAAGTCTATTTGAGCCATTCTTCTTCTCTCTTTCCCTCAACCTAGTTATCCAGGTTGGAGAAATTTTACCTTTTCCTAAGATCTACCCTAATACAAGCCAAATCTGAACCCTGTATTGGAAGAGTAGAGTCATATGGGCCTAAGGTGGGTGGTATATAACTCATCCCTCAAGTTCATTGATTTTAGATTTGTCATGTGGGTCCCACCGAATTCATCGGGTGCCTTTTATTGAATTTTTATTCCATGATTATAATCATTAGAACCTTATTGTTATTCTATTTTAAAATATGTGATTAGTTGTTAGTGGTTATGCCCAAAAATCTGGCTATCCCATGTAGGATGTTTTTCTATAATAGTCATTTTAGTGTTTTGACACATTTGAGACACCGTTCGGGTGTGCCATGGATTGATTTTCATAAGTGTAAGATTTTCTATATTCAATAGCTTGATTTATATTTTTTAATTTTGTAATGGAAAGTACCATGTATGCTCACCACTTGACCTACATAATGTAAGTTCTTCATTTTGATAATTAAATGTGAAATGAGAAAACTGGAAACTATACTAAGTATAAGACTTGACATTTTTAAATGTAATTTAATAATAGGTTTCACATCCGTAGCACCCCTTAACATGTTGATAGAAGGTACTAGAGTGAGTCTTGCTTATGAAAATTCCTTTAATGGATTAAATGAATGGTTGCCTTCTCTTTGGCCTTGTCACACAAATTAAAGTAAAGGCATGAACCAAATGGGCTTGTGGATTAATTATGACTTAATTAAGTGGTTTCATGGTAAATTAGCCATGTGGAACTAATGAAAGGAAATGGATTAATGATTATGAATTATATGTGACTAAATTACCAAAATAAGATTGTACTGACTCAATCTTGCCTTGGATTCCATAAAGAATACCTAGAGAACTCGGTAACTCCATTCTGATTCAAGGATGCGGCTTGTTTTGGTTGAATACCACCTGGGTCCCAATCCACGTCTGTTCTTGGATGTCTAATATGAAATTGTAGGATCCCTCATGTATTCTTACAGGATTCCTTCGATACACTCCTTGGATCCAACATTGAAAATTAGGATCTGTGGTTAAACCCCATTGGCCCTAGTCATTTCATAGCCCAATTTTACCTTAAATGAAATCCTTGGACTCAGTAGGCATATTATTGTGGAATGCCTTGGACTCTACTCCTTGTATTACACTCTTACCCTTAGTTAGGTTATAATCATTATTGATTTGGTGACCCTTGATGTTTATATTCCCTTGGTTATTACATTGGAACTTCATTAAAAAAATATCATTACAGGTTTCCTTGTTATTTCTTGGATCCTTCACTATTGATAACTTGGGACTTATTTAAAAATTGGTGATAATCAAATAATAAATTGATTACATGTTCAGACACTATCTTGGGGTTGAATTAAGTACTTGGATATTTAGTTACATTGTACTGCTTTACTTTATATATGCATGCTTTCACACTATTATATTACCATCACACGGACCTGATTTTATAGCACCATTAGTGGTAATCCACTGAGATTTATCTCACACCCTCTCCAATCGTTGTTTGGTACCCATGCCATATTACATGAGTGAAGGTGTTGATAAAGGGAAGAATACGACTTCAAACACTTTATTTCTTATTATTTAGGATGGAGATTTATATAAGATGACTGAGCCTATTCTCTGGATGCTTGGGATAGTCTTTTGATTTCATTTATACATTTTTAGAACATATTATTCCTACTATCTTGTATCCATGTTTTCAAGTTTCTAGTGACATGAAAAATCATTATCATTTATTTTAGTTAATTCAGTTATTTCTATCCTCATCTATTTTTGATTGTCCTTTTGTTTTCTTATATTGATTCTTCTATTTACCTATATTTATTTTTATCCATTGTTTTACACTATTTAAATGAGGTTATAGTCTCCCCACAGACACAACCTAGGCCCTCAGTGCTAGTCAAAAGCCTATAGAATTTGGGGAGATGCACTTGATGCCATGTGGCCCATCTGGTTTGAGCACCTATTGAGTGGAATCCAGGTCCAGGAAGTCACACATTATATGGAAAGAGATGTCATACTCTAAATTTTTGTGATAAATTTAGTGAAAGGAATATTATAGGACCAAAACTTTTTGAGTAGATAATGATGAATGAAAATATTATTTATGTTCATATTAATGTATCTTAAAGCAGGAAAAAGAGCTAGAAAAAAAACAGAAGGTAAGATTTGTAATTTCTAGAGGTAGATTAGGTTTTCTTGAATGTATCTCCTTTGAATGGTGTTATAATGTTGGGTAAGAAAGGGAAACTGAGACCCATTCATATCAAAGATTTTTAAATTATAGAATGAATTATATCTATGGATTACCATTTTTTAATTCCATCGAGCCTCTCTAAAGTGAATGATGTGTTCAATATCTCATTATTAAGGAAATATATTCCAGACCCAATACATGGTCTCACCACTGAAGACATATAATTGGGACTTGATTTTTCTTACTATGAAGATCCAATCTAGATTATTGAAACTAGAGAACACATGTTACATAATCGAATGACATGAATTATAAAGGTAATTTAGAGAAATCTTAAAAAAAAAAGGAATCAATATGGTAACTTGATGAAGTTATAAATAAGAACAAAACACATTTTCTTTTGAAAGTAACACCTATAAAAAGTTTGAGGATAAAATTTTTGAAGGATGAGAAAATATAAAACATGAGTTTCAATTATTATAAGTGAAAACTTTATCCTAATGAAAATATAATTCAATGAAAATTTTAATACTTTATGGAAATTTTTTTTATAAATTTTTAGTATGAATATCTATTATGATATTATTAAATCAAAATAATCCCAGATTTTTTTTGAAAATTTCCCCTAGCAATATGATTTTATGAACAACTAGAAATTTATTATTTAGATAATACTATTTTTAGTTATAATATTGTGTTATAATATTTATAATTAATCATATATTTATTACCAATTTGATATAAATAAAGACAAGATCATTTGGATGTAAAAGGGATATTTTTATGAAAACTATTTTAACTGCATAATGTTTTTCAACTTTAATTAAATATAATAAACCTTAATGATGGATTATTGAAATGAAATTTATAATATATATAAATATATGAATTTATATTCATATAATGATTATTACTATTTATATAGTTAATATAATATGATCTTATTCTAAAAAAATTCTTGAAAAACCATTTTACATCACATTCTGCAGATTTACTTTTAGATTAATTTATAAAAACTTACAAAAATTGAATTTGATAAAATATATTCCATATTTGGAATCAAGAAGTTCAAATTAAAATATTTTTCCCTTTTGTTTTAAGGTATTACGAATAATAACTATGATAAAATTTATCATCTTTGTAAAGGGTAAAATGGGATAAATTAAGTTAAAAATATAGAATAAGGATTCAAAATATTCCATATATTTAACTATATTTCATTTAAAGAGTTTAATTGGACTGAAATATTCATATATGATAAGATATAACATCTTGGTTCCATTTTTATTTAATAAATACCATAATAATATTTTATGTAAATGAAAATTCCAAAATGTCACTCTCTTGCTTTTAATTTATATTATATGTTCACATAGAGATAATAAGATGTTATGAACAAAAAAGAAAAGTTTATTTTTAATATATTTTATTTATTTTTATAATTGTAATTTATTTTTAATTTTTATTGATAGTATAATTACCTTAAGTGTTTCCACAACATTGACATAGTGCTTGTGCAAGAAATAGAAAAATAAAAGTAAATGTTTTTAGAAACATAAAAAGTAATATTTTTTGGGTGAATTATGATGTAACATAAATTTTATGGTTATTAATAATGTATAATTTATTGTGAAATATTTTATATTCTAATTACATTCTTTTCTTGGAGTCATTAAATCGAAAATATGTGAATAGTTCTAAAAATGTCATTAATGGTATTTTATGTTAGATAATACTCCATTAAATGATTTAAAAATTATAAATATATTAAAATAATACAATAGGGATGAGATACAGTAAAAAATTTCATTCACTGACATTTTTTGATCCAATTTCTAACTTATAAGAAAATTTATAACCATTTAAGAATGAAAATGTTACTAGCATGTTTAAGGTTAAAATTAGTTAAAGAAGGGGTTAAAAAAGATAAGTTTTAAAATACCACATAAACCTATCAAAACATTATTAGTTGATGGGATTTTAAAATTACCATATACTATATTTTAAAATTTTTCCACTTGTTTCCACCTGCACATGAATTAGAATTTATTATATTTAAATATTTTAAGTAATTCCAAGTGTGTCCTTTCCTCCAATATAAAATGACACCACTATCCTATATTATTTACACCACCTTGATAAAAATAGATAAAAGACATATAAAAATATCTCCCCAAGATCATTATCTATTTTCTATAGGTTCTGTTCATCTTAAAAGACCAACCTATGGTCCTTAAGTGAAGATTTAAAGGTGGTTCCACAAAGAAGAGGTAATCATCTTAACTGAATATTTTCAATTTAAATTATTCTCATTCTTACTCTAAATATTATTTTAAAATAATAATATAATAACACCATTTTAATTATATTACTATAATGTTATTGGGTATATTTTATTATCCTTTTCTATATACCCATTCATCTAATGGAAATTGGAAACATTGCCCATGCGTACATGCATGCTACTACCTCACAAGTCAATGTATTTTAATTTTCATCACAACCACACATAGATGATATATATAGGATTATTTATATAAATAGATCATATTTATAACAATAATATAATTCTAAATATGATGAAACAATAACTTATTCATAAGAATTGTAACTTCCCTGATGAAACATGCATGAAAAAACATAACAGTTAACACCCAATGATTAATTTAACAAGAATTGGTAATGAATGGGTAATGATAATATATATAAATGAATATTAATGTTCATATGGTTTTTTATTAATTAATAAAACCATTAAAGTCATTATATATGAGGTTAAGGTATATTCAACTAAGTGTTAGAGTGAGTTAAAGAGTTTTCATTTCAATTCCCCTTCTATGAGACATATTTTTGTAAAATGGGCCTATTTAATTTTATGTGGAATATGTACCAATTATTTGATATATTTAACATGTATATCTATTTATTCATTATATTTGAAGTTTCAATTCAACATTACTTTTTCACGGGGTTACAATTCAAAAGTTACCAAAGTGCTATGAATTTATTTTTACAATCTCACTTTTATGTTTGATTATATTTTCATTCAAGGAATATTATAATCTATCACTTATAAACACCTTATATATTATTATCCTCTATAAATTTTAGGAGTTTCCCTATTTTGTGATAACTTTTATTCTATTTGGAACTTGAATCATGCAAGGAAATGTTTAAAGTAAAAGTTAATCTTATTTCTATTCTTGATTTGGAATATTTTATTGCATATACATATTTTTTAAATTATTAAAAAAACCTTTTGTATTTAATTAAATTAGTTATTAAGGACATAATATTTAATATTTATCTTCCTTTATAGGTTTTTAATATAATATCTTCAATTTTCACTGAAAGAGTCATTTTCGACCATATTTTCGAAAATTCAAAAGGAATGTTTCTTTTTAACATATACAACATTAAAAAATTTTCCCACCACCAAAACCATTTTATTCAATTTAGTTTCTTCTACATGTTTTAAATGGGTTTACAAGGAAAATTTTTAATTGAAAATTTCTTTTAAATTTTTTGATTTAACATTATTTTATTCTCTAAAACACTTGATTTTATTACAAAACTGGTATTTCAGATGAATTGATGGTCATCTATTATCTGTTATTAATTTAATAGTTATTAAATTTCTACTAAAAATTTAACTTTATTATGATATTATTTATTTTAAAATTAAAGATCTCAGTCTATATACACAATTTTTTTATCATGTGTATTCTTATTTCCTAAATCATATACTATTTCTACATATGATGTTTCACTATCAAAGTTTTTTGATTGAATTTTAAAATCTTGATATTCTACATTATTTACTCAATATGGATATTTTTTATTAGACATATTTATTATGAATTATATTGATAATTAAATATATGAAGAATGAATTGGACATTCAGTTATGGCTGGGGCCCAATTATTGATAACACCTCAATGCATTGAAAAGTATCATGAGTAAAACCAGTTGTCCAACCTTATTACATAGGTTTCTGTATATACCTACCCAGATTTGAGAGTATCTTGGGATAATGACTTGATCAATATGTTTTTAATTACACATTTCCTTCATTAAAAATTCAGTTAGTATTATTCATGAGACTACTACATTAATAATCTAGGGATTCGTTTTGTTCTCATGATATTGATTAAATGGAATGTGTTTTCAGTTATCTACCTTTCCAGATTGATTATGACTTATTTACTCCTGATATATTATAATTTATGAAACCCTTACTATGTGTTTGAGATCACCCTTATTTTGTTTTCCATTACCTAGGATATGAATAAGGAATCTTTAAATTAGTTTCAAGGATGTAGGTTAATTTATTTTACTACATTTTATAATTTATTTTTAATGTAAAATGGGAATCACATATGTATTTGGTTCTTCAATACTACTGAATTGATTATCCCTTGGTGATGCGATCCCTAGTAACTTATGCCAATGTAATAAAGTAGACAACAACTCAGATTACTATATTTGGGGTTGTTATAGATATCCAACTATAAATATTTCCCATAAAATGTTGAGGGTGAATTTTATAGAGGTTTAAAATGGTCCCCTGATGTTTTTAGAGTTGCACTGCCTACATTAACTATAGAAACCAATGTTGGGGAGATATTATATTATTTTTAGATCTGACCCTTTCCAAAATCTCAGGGTCTATCCTATCAAATTCAGTACTTCTAATAGATTCAACCATAAATAAAAATGCAAGGGAGGAAAAATACTTAATCTTTATATGAGATCTAGTATCCATCATTCCAAATACATCCCCAAGAGTAGAATGAATAATAGTGGGAATACCATCCCTCAAATACACTATTTTTGAATTTATAGAATCCCATGATTCATGGTTAGCTCCCACTTTGCCACAAGATTGTGATGTAGGATTCGCCACATTATTAGTGTTACCCTTGAAGCCCTCAAAACCATTGCTAATGAATAGTGAGATTATGGAGTCTTGTATAGAAATAATTATATTATTTCAAGGGCCTAGATCCCAGTATAACTTAAATTATGAAATTTGGGTGTTTGTGGAACCTAGAGGAGTTTCCAGAGTGTTTGAAGGGTTTTGGGGAAACAGGTATATCCACTTCCTAAAATGGAATTGCTATAGTGTGGAGGTGTGCACTGCACCATAGTACTAGTGCCTACGACGTAGTGTATCCATGATACAACATAGTGAATCTTGTGAGAAGAAATATAGACACTTCCTATTTAGGCATGGATACATCATGAGGGTAGGTTATGATGTAGGTCCATCTTTGATAGTTGCGCATTGTGGTGTGAAGGAGCCATGATGGAACATAAGGGATTTTAGAGGCTACTACCTTTTGAGGGGTAGTTGTGCTATGGGCTCTAGGCTGTAGTGTGGTCCCTTTCTCAATGGAGGGAAATATATGGCTTGGAGGTTAGGGCTGAATTGTATCCCCTAGATCTACATTAATAGGATTTGGTTGTGGAACCTAGAAATACCTTTGACCAAGGTTGGTTGAAGCATGGTCCCTTGGGCTTCGGCACAAAATTCCTTATTCTAGGAAGTGTTTTGGCATTGTCTATGGGGTTGCGCCATGGTATTTAGTTTTTTAGTTGGTCTATAAATACCCTGATATTCCTGAACCTATATATTTTTACACTTTTCTCCATCAAACCATAGGAACCCGAAGTGGTTTTGGAAGGTATTTCAATCCCTTTAGATAGGTATTAATCCTTGACTAGCTGGGATTAATTTGTAGTGATCTGAGGTATGTTATACCTCCCATTTATGGAGGTTTATCTCCATTAAATCTCATTTACACCCATTTCTTTATTAAATTATTTGATGTTTGATATCCTCTATTTATATTAATGTAAAAAAGTATAAATTAGCGACGCTTATTTTTTTTTTCTTTAGTGGAATTTTAAAATGCGTCTCATTTATTTACCAATGTTCCTGGAAAATGTCGGGAAATGAAGTGTCTCTAAATTAACATCTTTGTTGATGTCACTAATTTAACGATGTTTATCAACATCACAAATTACCGACCTTTATGAAACTTTCTAATTAGCGACACTTGATTTACCTTTATTTTTTAGAAACTTCAGAAAATAGTACATCATTTACCAATGTTTCTAAAAAAATATTAGAATATTTTTTAAAATAATTTCTTTTTGAATTTAATAATTTTTTAAAAATAATTAGTGATGTTTATAAACATATCTAATTTGAGACACCTGAATTTATGATTTTTTTGGAAGCATGTCTAAATGAAACCCCATTTACCGATATTTCAAAAAAACATTATATTTTTTTTTGAAATTCATATTTTTTTTGAAATTATAATGTTTTTAAAAATAATTTGTTTTTTTAATTAACCCACCCCTTCCTTCTCCCAGATCCCCACCTCCCTCATCCCCGACATCCTCACCCACCCCACCCTCCCTCCACATCTCCCTAATCCCTGCCTACCTCACCTATCGCCTCCCTCCTTCTTGCTCCCTCCCTCTACCCATCTACCACACCTGTCGCCTCCCTCAAACCACCCTCAACTTCTCCCCACCCGCCTCACCCGCCACCTCCCTCCGCCCCGCCTGCCTCACCTACTGCCTCCCTCCAACCTACATTGCTCCCCATCTGCCTCACTCCCTCTAACATACCTCCCTCACGTGGGAACACTGTTGCTTCCCCTTTTTCCCTTATTGAAAAATTGTTGCCCATGGTATTTGAAATGTTCACTTGGACACTCCCAGCTAAGAACCAGACAACTCATCTACATCGATTTATGGTTATTAATCTACATTATACTGTATTTGTATATATATTAATAGATTCTAGTATTAAAGAAATTAATAGTATATATATATATATATATATAAACTTACACATATTAATATATATATATATATATTTATTTATATATATGTATGTTTATATATATATATATATTTATATGTGTGTGTGTTTATATATATATATATATTAAGATTTTTAAATATATGTTAATGTTTTTTTATCTGAATATAAATTTTTATATAAAAATATAATTATAATAATATATATATATATATATCTTTATATTAATATATATATGTCTATATATGTATATATATGTTTATATTAATATATGTTTTCATATGTAAATTTTTTATATGCGTTTATATATATATATATATTATTAATATATCTGAAAATTTTAATATATATGTAAATTGATAGAATTATATATGTGTGTGCGCATGTGTGTGTTTGTATATATATATATATATGTTTATATAAAGTAATAGAATTATAAATGTTTGTATTAATATATATATGATTATATATGTGTGTGTGTCTGTGGATACATATATATAATTATAATTATAATTTTCTGTTTATATATATATTTAATTTAATAGAATTATAAATATATATAGCAATGTTTTAAAACACTGGTAAAAATATCACTAAAACAATCACGTTTTCTTAAAAACAAGGCTAAATTAATAATATATGTGTGTTTTTAAATATAAATATATGTATATATAAATATTTATATATTTATATGTGTGTGTGGGTTTTTATATATATATATAGATATATATATATAAATTTATATATAAGTTTATATATATATATGTGTGTGTGTGTTTATATATATATATATATATATCTAAATTTATATTTATATTGATGCGGGGAAATGAGTTATATGAACAATAAAAACATGCAACACGTAATTATAGAGAAGAAGTCGACGAGCCTCGAACTCAAGACCTCCCCGAGACTTAGAGGAGCGACTACCATTGAGCTGCACCATGAGGACAATTTAGATATAACTTTGTGTGTGTGTGTTTATATATATATGTTTCAATATTATGATATTTAAATATAAGTTAATGTATTTGTATATAAATATAAATTTATATATAAGTATAATTATCAATTTTATTATGTATATATGTAAATTAATAGAATTATACTCATATATAAATATTTTTTATTAAAATAGTGATAAAAATGTTACTAATTTAGCCACATTTAAATATGTGACTATTTTTAAATTTGGTGATGTTTTCAAAAAAATTAATATATTATATATATAATTTTATATCTTAATATACATATATTGATATATATATATATGTGATTATATATATATATATATGTTTTTATATATGTTTATATATATATGTGTATGTATGTATGTACATATATGTTTATATATATATATATCTGTTTACACGCATATATGTGTGTATGTGTGTGTGCGTTTATATATAAGTAAATGTTATTAAATTTATATATATGTTAAAGTCTTTATATATAAATATATATATATATATATAATTATAAAATTATATATATATATATATATATATATGTTTTTACTAATATATATGTATATATATATTATATTAATATATATGTACATTTTTTATATATGTAAATTAATAGAAATATAAATATATATGTTTCGGTGTGTGTGTGTTTATATTAATATTTATGTATATATAAATTAATAGAATTATATATTTTTATATTAAAATATATGTGTTTATATTATATATATGTGTTTATATATATGTGTGTGTGTGTACATAATTACAATTAAAATTTTATATATATATAAATTCATATAATTATAATTGCATATATATAATTATTTATGTTTTAAAACACTGATAAAAAGGCCAATAAAATATCCGCTTGTTCTAAAAAATGTGGCTCAATTTAAAATACATTCATTATATATATATAAATATATGTATGTATATATTTATATATTTATATATCTACGTGTGTTTATAAATATATTAATATATATATTTTCGTATATATGTTTATATATATATGTTTGTGTTTATATATATATATAAATATATATATATATATAAGGCCCCAGCCTTAAACCTTACTTAATCATGAGTTATTACAAGATTACACATTGAGGATCTTTTTAGGTTTAGAGTTTTAGAGAATTAGATCATAAAACTTGCATTACATTCCACATATAAACAAAGTGGTTACATAAAGACAGTATTCTTCATTCCCATCAATGGAAGCATATTTAAAATAAAACATGGATTCATTCTTGACACTTCCTTGACACTATCATCATATCATGTACCTTTCCCTTGACCTGTGAAAAACATTTCAAAAAAACTTGGGATGAGCATAAAAAGCCCAGTAAGGGATATAAAAAATATGGAAAGGAAACATGGGTACATATATACATAAGGATGAGATCATGCTTTATCCATAAAACATAAGCAATTTAACATACCTCATAAAATCATGAATAAATCATAGAAATCATAAGACATAAAGGTAACTTGAGGAATTCATAACATTCTTACGTAGGGAGTAACCCTCTTGGTTACGTTTGGAATACCCATCACAGTATATTCCCTAAAATATCTTCGGAGAAACCTTAACATTTCACTCCTTTGCGTTACCCAATGCATTGGAGAGCTATATCGGGCTCACCCGCCCTTAGTTTATCACGGAACCACCCGTCTTCATAATAATGCCCAAGAACCATAACATAATCATATCACATAAAACATGCATAAAGGAAACATAAAATTTCCACATTTCAATCACGAGATATCAATACAACACATTGATATAAAAACATTATGAAAACCATTTTCAATACCAAAATAAAAGAAATGTAAAACATGGTATTTATTTTTCTTTTAAAAAGAAGGTATGGCTTGTAGAGGAAGCCGAAACTCAAATAACGGTCACGACGGCGGAGAAGTCGTTGTTGCCGCATTCGTACGACAAAAACATTCCCTTTTGTCGTTTAGTAAACGCTTCGTATAAAAAAGATTCCTTTTGAATAAATGTAAAAGTCAAAGGGGTTTATACACCGTATAAAAGAAAGTTGTGTATAAAATAAAATATGCCTCAGTGAAAGGAGATTGAGACGAAGTCCCATACCTCGTATCTGACTTTACCCGACCATTATTTAATCTCCTGAATAATAAACTTGAGTTAATATCTACTTTCTTATGAACCTTTTTCAAGTTCATTATTCCTTTTATTCCATGTTATGAACATCATGTAATCATTTAAGTTAATAGTGTTCATTTTGTCGGTATGTGGTTCTTAAGTCAAAAATAGACTTCTTACAATTAAATGTTGTTAATTTGGTCAAAGGTTCGTTATATCCAGAATGATATTAATGATTTGGATAACATATATATCATATATATTCATCATATACATGTATTTCTAATATTACATCACATTTAGAGGTAAGAAATGAAATGAACCGTTCATGGAGACGGTAAGCCATACGTACGCATGAACGCTACTTCCATTTATATTTAGTATTTCTGGAATGGAATCATAATTATATAAGAGTATATTATAATTCCAGTATAATAACATATATAATATCATTAACTTTATCCTTTACACATCCCACATATGGTATTAACGAATCAAATCACTTTCAGGGGGCGGTAGTCCGCACTTCCTAAAATGAAGATATCGTGTTTACCCATAATAGAAAACATAAAGGTATGCCCAAATTTAAAAAAACATAAGCTTAAGGAAAACATAAACATATTATATATCATATATAAAAATAGTGACATCATAATGGCCACCATTGAAGGTGTTAAATGAGTATTCAACAATCATCGTTTCGGGAGGCAGAATTTCACCATCCACGGAAACCGTATGTTCTTTAAACATTTGATGTAGTTGTGTGAGAGTGTAGCTAAAATAAATCTTATAACAACATCCTAGTATATTGAAGATACTGGTGTTGTTACAAAATAAGTAAATAAAGAAAGTTTAGGGGGTTGGAGAAGCAAAATAAAACAAATAAACATGAGAGAATGAATTACCTTTAAAAGTGTAACTCCTTTTGATTTGAGCCTAAAAAATTCCTTTGGAAGGATTATGCCCAAAGGGAATCCTCTAGGATGAGTAGAGGGATGTGGAGAGAGTAAATGGGAAGGGGTTGGCCGAGCCAAAGGCTTGAGGAGTGTGTGAAATGAGGTAGAGGTGGGGGCCTTTTATAAGAGGAGAGGAGAGGTACTTTTGGAAAGTAAAGAAATATTACTTTATTTGAAAATGTGTTTCGGTTTTAAAAGGTCCCACATTGATATAATTCGTGGATAAGGTGATAAGGGTTCCAAATCAACTCATCCAATTGGTTTTGGACATGTGTAGTTCATAGATTTTACATTATCTTTCCATTTTATTTAAATCGTCAAATAATGATGTCATCGCTGCATCATTATTATGTCATAAATAATTTAATTTATTTAATGTCTAACAATTATAAAAAAATTACTATGATGTAGGAAATCTTTTTATCTTTCCAATGACTATTTATAATCAAAAATATGATCTTTATAACCCCATGTAAAAATTGTTTTTGTAAAACATATTATGTTTGTGTCATTTTTACTTTTACATTAAATAAAAAGTAATTTATGTCATTTCCCAACCAAAGTGGATCCATGGGGTCCCCAAGTTGACCCATGGATTTTCTTGGTCGGCCATGACACAACCAATGAGGGTAGGACATGTTTCAAGCTCATATTATTTTATTAAAGCATTATTTTTACCTTAAACTACACTAATTACCACTAATCGCGATTAAGAACTTAATAAGTTACTATTCACCAAAAATTTTTTATAATCTCATTGAACCACATTTTACTTATTAATGACAACCATGTATGTCGGATTTTTTAAATTCAAAACACAATGATGGAAAAATTTCATTTAAACGGAAAATCAGTCTTTATAAGTACCACTTAGTGGTTTCACTATTCATCAAAAATTGAAGTTTTTCAGAAAATTATCAAAAATTCACCCTAAGCTATATTTGATATTAAGAATTCAAAAATGAAGTCTATTTTACAAAATTCAAAACATATAATTCACATTAATTAATTTAATAATTAATTCCCGCTGTCAGAGCAAATAGCGTGTTTTTATGAAACAATAAGTATCAAAAGATTGACACTAGTTTAAGTCCAATTTCAAAGTGAAATTGATTCCAATGACCACCATTGGATTAAATGGTAAAAATATATTCATATTACACATTAAGACCAATTCAAAAGATAATCTAATCATATAAATAAATTAGATTAAAAAGTAGTTTTGATGTAAAATGCAGTATTTTTCACTATTCATTAAAAAATGAACATTGTCAGAAAAATACCAAAAATTTACACAAAGTAAATTTTGATGTCCCAATCATAAAGAATAAGTTTATTTTGACAAACATAGTTTATAAAATTGTCAAAAGATATATTTAAAAAGGGTTTTCCATCATAAGGCAGTAAAACAATCTTTTAAGAATATTAGTGTATTCCATGCTTAAGATTGGATTTATTTTCATTTTAAGCCTCTAAAACACCATCTTAATCATTAATAGACATAGATAAAAATATCTATTATTTATTACTTACTTGGGATGTTACATCCTTCCCCCTTTAGAAAATTGCGTCCCCACAATTTATTTACTTATCGAATAAATGGGGGTACTTATCCCTCATTGCATTTTCAGATTCCCATGTTGCCTCTTCAATCATGTGGTTTTTCCACAAAACCTTTACCAGTTGAGTCACTTTATTCTGTAACACTTGCTCCCTGTGGTCAAGAATCTGGACCAGTTGTTCCTCATAAGATAGGTTCTCTTCCAGCTCAACTACCTCTGGACTCCAAACATGAGATGGATCTGGCATATACTTTCTCAACATCGAAACGTGAAAAACATTGTGTACCTGAGATAAACTCGGAGGTAAAGCCACTCGGTATGCAACTGATCCAACTCTCTCTAGAATTTCATATGGTCCAACGAACCTTGGACTCAAATTTCCTTTCTTACCAAATCTCATCACACTTTTCCAAGGAGAAACCTTGAGAAAAACATGATCACCTACCTCGAAAGATAGATCCTTCCTCCGGTTATCTGCATAACTCTTCTGCCTGCTCTGAGCTGTTATCATGTGTTTCTGAATCAGCTGAACTTTTTCTGCCATCTCTTCTACCAATTCTGGTCCCATCAACTTCCTTTCACCCACTTCATCCCAGAAAGTTGGAGTTCGACACTGCTTCCCATATAATGCCTGAAATGGTGCCATCTGTATACTTGAATGAAAACTGTTATTATATGAAAATTCAACCAAAGAAATATGTTGGTCCCAACTTCCCTGATAATCCATAGAACAAGATCGTAGCATATCCTCCAATGTCTGAATTGTTCGTTCTGACTGCCCATCTGATTGAGGATGAAAAGCTGTACTAAAATTATATTCAGTACCCAATGACTTCTGAAGGCCTTTCCAAAAGTTATAAGTAAACCTGGGATCACGATCCAATAAAATGGAGAGAGGAACTCCATGTAACCTGACTATCTCTTTAAGATACAAATGGGAAAGTTGATCAAGAGAGAAAGTATCTAGTATAGAAAGTAAATGAGCAAATTTGGTCAAGTGATCAACAATAACCCAGATTGCATTATTACCTCGAGATGTCTTCGGTAATCCAACAACAAAGTCCATGGATATATTCTATCATTTCCACTCTGGCACTGGTAAAGGCTGAAGCATCCCTTTCGGTAACTACCACTCTGCTTTAACCTGCTGACAAGTCAAACACTTCACAGTAAAATCAGCAATATCTCTTTTCATTCCATCCCACCAGTAATACTCCCACAGATCTCTATACATCTTAGTACTGCCCGGATGAACTGAAAACGGAGAACTATGAGCTTCATATAACAACTCTCTCTTCAACTGTGAATCACAAGTCACACACAATCTCTTCCCAAATCTCAAAACACAATCATTATCAATGTTGAATTCAGGCAACTTACCTTTCTGAACCAGCTCTACCTTTTTCTGCAACTCACTGCCTTGCTTCTGTGCTTGCTTGATTCTATCTGATAGAGAAGATCTCACTGATACCTGAAACAAAACAGAAGGACTTCCTGCACCAACAACTTCTATGCCAAAGTTAATCAAATCCTTAACCAAAGGATCACGTTCCAAACGCAACATTGTTAATGATGCATTACTTTTTAGACTCAAAGCATCAACCACTTTATTTGCTTTTCCCAGATGGTAATGAATTGTACAATCATAATACTTGATTAATTCTAGCCATCTCCTCTGTCTCATGTTTAACTCTTTCCGAGTGAATATATACTTTAAACTTTTGTGATCGGTATATATTTCACACTTTACTCCATAAAAATGATGCCTCCAAATTTTTATAGCAAAAAAACAGCAGCTAATTCCAAATCATGTGTAGGGTAATTTACCTCATGAGTTTTCAACTGTCGTGAAGCATAAGCAATTACCTGATCATTCTGCATTAGGATGCAACCAAGTCCTTTCAATGAAGCATCACTGTATATAACAAACTCACCATTCCTGGAAGGTAGTGCCAAAACTGGAGCATTCACCAATCATCTTTTCAATTCCTGAAACAATCATCACATTCTTTTGTCCAGATAAACTTAACACCCTTCCGAGTTAGCTTAGTCATTGGACTAGATAACCGTGAAAAATTTCTAACAAACCTTCGGTAATAGACCTCCAAACCAAGGAAGCTACGAATCTCGGTTACATTTGTGGGTATTGGCCATTCTTCCACAACTTTTGTTTTTACAGGATCAACAGTTATTCCATCTTTAGAAACAATGTGACCAAGGAAAGAAGTTTGTTGCAACCAAAACTCACACTTGCTGAATTTCCCATACAGTTTCTTTTCTTTTAAGGTTTTCAAGATAACCCTTAAATGTCTTTCATGCTCCTCTTTACTTTTAGAAAACACCAAAATATCATCAATGAAAACCACCACAAACTTATCCAAGAACTCATGGAAATTCTATTCATTAAGTCCATGAATACAGCAGGTGCATTGGTTAGCCCCAAAGGCATTACTACAAATTCATAATGGCCATATATCGTATGGAACGCAGTCTTCGGAATATCTGCCTCCTTTACCTTTAGCTGATGGTACCCCGATCTCAGGTCAATCTTTGAAAAAAACTGAGCTCCCTGGAGCTGATCAAACAAATCATCGATATGAGGCAAAGGATATTTGTTCTTAACAGTGATATTATTCAAGGCTCTATAATCAATGCAAAGTCTCATAGAACCATCTTTTTTTAACAAATAAAACAGGAGCACCCCATGGTGACGTGCTAGGTCTAATGAAACCTTTTTCTAATAAATCTTTCAATTGCTCCTTCAACTCTAAAAGTTCAATTTGTGCCATTCGATAAGTGGGTTTTGAAATTGGCTTAGTATCAGGAACTAAGTCAACAGTAAACTCAACTTCCCGATCTGGTATTATTCCAGGAAACTCATCAGGAAAAACATCAGGATACTCATTTACCACTGGCACATTATTAATCTAAACAGTTCCTTTATTTTCAACGACCTGTGCAAGGTAACATTCATTTCCATCTTTTACAAGTTTCTCGGCCTCTTGATATGTTATCAACAGTAAGGGTTCATTCTTGTACACAAACTGAAAGTCTTTCTGAAAAGAAACTTCTTTAGCTCTATAGTCAATCTTAGCATGGTAAATAGAGAGCCAATCCATACCCAGGATAACATCAAACTCTACTAGAGGTAGAACAATAAGGTTTGCATGTAGGTTCTTTCCACAGATAAGGATAGGAAGATTCTTATAAATTCTTTTTGCCTCAAAATTTCCCCCAGGTGTTTTTACCAAAAGTTTAGGAGTCATTTCTTGAGATGGTATTCCCATTTTACTAGAAAAGGTTTCAGAGATGAAAGAATGTGTAGACCCCGAATCAAACAACACACTGGCATAATCTGAAAAAACAAACAAAGTACCTGATACAACTTCATTTGATGGCCCGACATCTGCTGAAGTAGTTGAAAAGGATTTCACCACCCCTTTCTGCTTGTTGTCTAACTGCTTCCCATCACTCAAGATCTTTGTTGGACACTCGTTTGCATAGTGACCCATCTCATCGCACTTATAACATTTCACTAACTGTAAATCAAATTTGTTCTTACCTTCACCTTGATCCTTTTCAGTGAAATCACGAGCCTTATGTCCCATCTTACCACATCGGTAGCACTTTCCAGAATTCAGAAGACATTCCCCAGCATGCCTTTTTCCACATTTATCACAAACTGGAAACTTAGTTCTCTTACCGTCAGACTTTTTTGAATAATTCTTACCTTTCTCCTGCCACCTCGGTCTCTTCTTCTGCTGGTTGTTATAGAACACTTGGTCATCGGTAAACTCCATTTCCACCTTCTCAGCACATCGAACAAGCTTTTCATAACTTTTAAACTCACGAGAAGCTAATGCCCTTCAATATTTTGGCTTTAATCCTGAGTGAAAACGATTGATTTTACTATCAAGGTCTCGGATAAAATTTGGAGCATACCTTGCCAATCGAGTGAACCTTTCTTCATAGGCAGCCACTGAGTATTCCTCTTGCCTCAATTCCAAGAATTGCTTTTCCATCTTAAGTCGAACAACATTAGGAAAATACTTCTCAAGAAACATACCTTTGAATTCATCCCAGTCAAGAGCATCAATCTCATCGGCGTCCCTGATATTTTTAACCATAGACCACCACTAATCTGCTTCACCCTCCAAACGGTAAATAGAAAGGCTAATCTTTTGATTGTCTGAACACCCCATGACATCAAAAATCTTCTCCAGTGATTTAATCCACCCTTCAGCTAGCACAGGGTCAGATGATCCTCTGAATGATGGTGGATATTGCCTCATGAAATGTTCCACCACTAACATGTTCCTCTGCAGTTGATCTGGCTGATCTCGTGCATGGATACCACAACCATTTATCGCTTGAGTCAACTGCGCCATTACTGCAACAAACTATTCAGTTCCAATTCCAACCATCTTAGGATGCTGATTTGGAAGGTTATTTCCTTCTGTATTCCTTCCTAGCACTGCTTCCCTATTTCCTCTACAGAAAACCATTCTGAACAAACATGTCTTAGATGAAGCAACATGGTAATCTTCAAATGCTATATCTTTTCAAAAAAAAAATATTTTTGGATAATCATTTAATAGAATTCTAACTCCTAAATTTATCTAAACCGACCTCTGATACCAACTATAAGGCCCTAGCCTTAAACCTTACTTAATCATGAGTTATTACAAGATTACAGATTGAGGATCTTTTCAGGTTTAGAGTTTTAGAGAATTAGATCGTAAAACTTGCATTACATTCCACATATAAACAAAGTGGTTACATAAAGATAGTATTCTTCATTCCCATCAATGGAAGCGTATTTAAAATAAAACATGGATTCATTCTTGAAACTTCCTTGACACTATCATCATATCATGTACCTTTCCCTTGACCTGTGAAAAACATTTCAAAAAAACTTGGGATGAGCATAAAAAGCTCTGTAAGGGATATAAAAAATATGGAAAGGAAACATGGGTACATATATACATAAGAATGAGATCATACTTTATCCATAAAACATAAGTACTTTAACATACCTCATAAAATCATGAATAAATCATAGAAATCATAAGACATAAAGGTAACCTGAGGCATTCATAACATTATTACGTAGGGAGTAACCCTCTTGGTTACGTTTGGAATACCCATCACAGTATATTCCCTAAAATCTCTTCGTAGAAACCTTAACGTTTCACTCTTTCGTGTTACCCAATGCATTGGAGAGCTATATCGGGCTCACCCGCCCTTAGTTTATCATGGAACCACCTGTCTTCATAATAATGCCCAAGAACCATAACATAATCATATCACATAAAACATGCATAAAGGAAACATAATATTTCCACATTTCAATCACGAGATATCAATACAACAAATTGATATAAAAACATTATGAAAACCATTTTCAATACCAAAATAAAATAAAAGTAAAACATGATATTTATTTTTCTTTTAAAAAGAAGGTATGACTTGTAGAGGAAGCCGAAACTCAAATAACGGTCACGACGGCGGAGAAGTCATTGTCGCCGCATTCGTACGACAAAAACATTCCGTTTTGTCGTTTAGTAAATGCTTCGTATAAAAATGATTCCTTTTGAATAAACGTAAAAGTCAAAGGGGTTTATACACCGTATAAAAGAAAGTTGTGTATAAAATAAAATATGCCTCAATGAAAGGAGATTGAGACGAAGTCCCATACCTCATATCCGACTTGACCCGACCGTTCATTAATCTCCTGAATAATAAACTTGAGTTAATATCTACTTGATTATGAACCTTTTTCAAGTTCATTATTACTTTTATACCATGTTATGAACATCATGTAATCATTTAAGTTAATAGTTTTCATTTTGTCGGTATTTGGTTCTTAAGTCAAAAATAGACTTCTTACACTTACATGTTGTTAATTTGGTCAAAGGTTTGTTATATCCAGAATGATATTAATGATTTGGATAACATATATATCATATATATTCAGAATATACATGTATTTATAATATTACATCACATTTATAGTTAAGAAATAAAATGCACCGTTCATGGAGACGGTAAGCCGTACGTACGCATGAACGCTACTTCCATTTCTATTTCGTATTTCTAGAATGCAATCATAATTATATAATAGTATATTATAATTCCAGTATAATAACATATATAATATCATTAACTTTATCCTTTACACATCCCACATATGGTATTAACGAATCAAATCACTTTCAGGGGGCGGTAGTCCGCACTTCCTAAAATGAAGATATCATGTTTACCCATAATGGAAACCATAAAGGTATGCCCAAAATGAAAAAAACAGAAGCTTAAGGAAAACATAAACATATTATATATCATATATAAAAATAGTGACATCATAATGGCCACCTTTTATGGTGTTAAATGAGTATTGATCAATCATCATTTCGGGAGGCAGAATTTCTCCATCCACAAAAACCGTATGTTATTTAACCATTTGATGTAGTTGTGTGAGAGTGTAGCTCAAATAAATATTTTTACAACATCCTAGTATATTGAAGATACTGGTGTTGTTACAAAAGAAGTAAATAAAAAGAGTTTAGGGGGTTGGAGAAGCAAAATAAAACAAATGAACATGAGAGAATGAATTACCTTTAAAAGTGTAACTCCTTTTGATTTGAGCCTAAAGACTTCCTTTGAAAGGATTCTTCCCAAAGGGAATCCTCTAGGATGAGGAGAGGTATGTGGAGAGAGTAAATGGTCAGGGGTTGGCCGAGCCAAAGGCTTTAAGAGTGTGTGAAATGAGGTAGAGGTGGGGGCCTTTTATAAGAGGAGAGGAGGGGCACTTTTGGAAAGTAAAGAAATATTACTTTATTTGAAAATGTGTTTCGGTTTTAAAAGGTCCCACATTGATATAATTCGTGGATAAGGTGATAAGGGTTCTAAATCTACTCATCCAATTGGTTTTGGACATGTGTAGTTCATAGATTTTACATTATCTTTCAATTTGATTTAAATCGTCAAATAATGATGTCATCACTGCATAATTATTATGTCATAAATAAATTAATTTATTTAATGTCTAAAAATTAAAAAAAAAAATACTATGATGTAGGAAATCTTTTTAGATATCCAATAACTATTTATAATCAAAAATATGATCTTTATAACCCCATGTAAAAATTGTTTTCTTAAAACATATTATGTTTGTGTCATTTTTACTTTTACATTAAATAAAAAGTAATTTATTTCATTTCCCAACCAAAGTGGATCCATGGGGTCCCCAAGATTACCCATGGCTTGTCTTGGTCTTCCATGACACAAAAATGAGGTTAGTACATGTGTCAAGCTCATCTTATTTTATTAAAGCATTATTTTTACCTTAAACTACACTAATTACCACTAATCGCGATTAAGAACTTAATAAGTTACTATTCACCAAAAAGTTATTATAATCTCATTGAACCACATTTTACTTCTTAATGACAACCATGTATGTCGGATTTTTGAAATTCAAAACACAATGATGGCAAAATTTCATTTAAACGGAAAATCAGTCTTTATAAGTACCACTTAGTTGTTTCACTATTCATCAAAAATTGTAGTTTTTCAGAAAATTACCAAAAATTCACCCTAAGCTATATTTGATATTACAAATTCAAAAATGAATTCTATTTTACAAAATTCAAAACATATAAGTAAAATTTATTAATTTAATAATTAATTCCCGCTGTCAGAGCAAATAGCGTGTTTTTATGAAACAATAAGTATCAAATGATTGACACTAGTTTAAGTCCAATTTAAAAGTGAAATTGATTACAATGACCACAATTGGATTAAATGGTAAAAATATATTCATATTACACATTAAGACCAATTCAAAAGATAATCTAATCATATAAATAAATTAGATTAAAAAGCAGTTTTGATGTAAAATGCAGTATTTTTCACTATTCATTAAAAATGAACATTGTCAGAAAAATACCAAAAATTCACACAAAGTAAATTTTGATGTCCCAATCATAAAGAATAAGTTTATTTTGACAAACATAGTTTATAAAATTTTCAAAATATAGATTTAAAAAGGGTTTTCCATCATAAGGCAGTAAAACAATCTTTTAAGAATATTAGTGTATTCCATGCTTAAGATTGGATTTATTTTCATTTTAAGCATATAAAACACTATCTTAATCATTAATAGACATAGATAAAAATATCTATTATTCATTACTTACTTGGGATGTTACAATATATCTAAATTTATATTTACATAGATGAGGGGAAATGAGCTATATTACTAATAATAATATGCAATAAACAAATGGAAGGAAGAATTCATTGAGGCTCAAACACAAGTCCTTGCCAGGACCCACAGGGGCGACTACCATTGAAATGCACCCTGAGGGATATTATATATATATATATATTTGTCTATATATATATTATGATATTTATATATCTGTTAATGTATTTGTATATAAATATACATAAATAAATATAATTATAATTATAAAATTATATATATGTAAATTAATATAATTATACTTATATATAATTAATAATGTTTTAAGATAGTGATAAAAAATGTCACTAATTTATCCATGTCTAAAAACATGGCTATTTTTTAAATTTATCCATGTTTTACTGAAAATATTGCTAATTTTTTCAATTTTTTCAGAAAACTTCACTAAATGTGAAATTATTGAATTTTTTTTGAAAAACATCGCTAAGAAAATGTTTCTAAATACCAGATCCTTTTGTAGTGTATGGAGTTTACTTTTTCTTTTTCCAGTGCGTTCATGGAACAATATCTTTGGGTGATCGCAGCTTCCTCATGGGAGAGGTGATCAAAGATACACAATGTTGATATGTTCTCAAGTGAAGAACGTTGACTCTTTAGAGCTAACAGATTCATTTATTCTCTTTTACTTACATGAAATTGTAAATTGATCAAGTCTTATCCCTTTAGATGGAAGTGTAATTAGCCTAATGAAGATTTATCCTGATTAAAAAAATGAAATTGGTTGTCAATCTAACGTCAATGTTTTATACCATGGTAATAATTTGCTTCATGATTGTCTAGACACAGTGTTATATATCATAGACTAATTGGCATGTTTTATTATGCATTATTTAGTATGTATAAAGTAATGAAACTGGATAAAGGAAAAAATCTGAAAATAACTAATTAATTACCTTAAAGACTTTAAAGGCATGTTTATAAATCTAGCTTTGCTTATAATTTGATAATAATAGAATTAATGGAAGTATGCATGTTTAATTGACTGTGTTATTCCATGTGTTAATGTAATTGGTTAAAGAATGTGAAACATGTTAATTCTTATTGATGATAAAATGAAAAGGAATGAAAAAATATAAGGGTAATTATCTAGGTTTATTGAAACTACTATTAACTCTAAGAGAATGTTTAAATTTTAATGAATTTTTATAGATAATTCCTTAGGCTTCCCATAATTAGAAACTATGATTAATGAATCTATTAATTCAAGATTGAATAAGAACTAGTTACATGTAAAAGATAAATCTTTGGGGCCATGAGTGACTATTTTTTTATAATGGCTGGATGCCTTGTGTCGGGGACTGAGTGAACCTATTTGTATATAAAGGCTGAATGCCTTGTGTTAGAGACTAGCTTTCCTATTTACTATGCTAATTTTCATTATTTCTTGTGATGTTATTTGGATGTGAGATTGTGAAGTGATGTGAGCCTCGGATGGATGAGTCTGGTATGACTGATTAGATATGGGAGGGGAGGCCCGAGGATGTGGTGGCGGTTGACACCTTTGATGGAGAGATGCACAGGGGTACACATGTGGGTTTTGGGGATGTCACAAGATATTATTGAATCTGTTGAAGCTGGGATTACCCATTATTGTGATAGATTTTAATGCTTGATTGATATGATTCTGCTTAATGGTCGAATGGTTGGGTTTCTTATTTATCTACATTTATTTCTCCCAAATCAAGGTAGCTATATTTGCTTGGTTGAATCATCTTTTGGTGGTATCTTAGGATGGTTTTCCAAGAATACCAGTTGTTATGGAATGTTTAATAATGTTCAACCCATGGGGTTGGAGTTTCTGGAATGTAAATGAGATATTATTGAGAAACCATAGACTCATTTTGGATTATTTTTGGAGGGAATATACTTCACTCTAATGTTTAATATAATTTAATTTAGAATAATGTTGATGGTTAATAAATGTTTAATGAATTAATTAATGTGAAGTGGAATGTTAAATAGAATTATTTAATGTATTTAAATGTTGATCCTTAAAATATATCCTTGATTATAAGATTTATATTCCTTGATAGTGATAAATGTGTGTATGAGTGATGATAGTTGTAGTTAAGCCTATGACTAGATTATTACCATAGTGTGGTTGTGAGATATATTATATCTTGTATGTTTTGTGATTTTATACTCTACCTGACCTATGTTTATTAGTGTAACTAACACCTAGTGTACTCTAAGAAGGTATTTTCCCTAACTTTCCAGTGGTTGGATGGATAGATGACTACCCCCCTCTATCCCCACTCTCTTCTCTAAGTATTATTTTGTACTTGTAGGTGTGGTGGATGGTTTCCCATATATGCATGTAGATGGAGGTAATGTTTTGTGGTTATTTCAAACACGTGTATCTTTTGATATAGTATCCAATGTATTATTATAGGTATGATACGTATGGGTTGTGAATGCTCATGGTACTTACTCAATTTATGGGATGTGATGGCTTGAGGTAGAATATTCGATGTACGATACATGTTATATGGGCTTTGGTGGATCCCAGAATCTACTTGGTTACAATATGGTGATGCGATATGGGATAATGTGATGATGTGATGCATGAGGTCCATGTCATTATACTTAACCTAGGTATCTATAGGATGAATTATTTAGAGATATACTACTCAAGATGTGTAGTGTTAGGTGAGAGTAAGAAAATAGTGGGGTAGTGTTAGCGGGGTACCCTTGTTATTGATATTAGATTATATGATTTCTTGAATGTGACACATGATGAGATGTATCAATGGTAAGACTGGGAACTTATTATACATGTTAAGGTGATGAGCTAGTTTCACTTATTTTTTACCAAGTTTTTGTATTGTTTATTTACATTTTTCATGAGAGGATCCATGGAGTATCCTACTGAGTATAATTTTATACTCACTGTATGTATATGTAAACTATTTTTCTGGTCAACAGGAGAAGGTTGTGAATCAAGATGGATATTACTAGTTCATGGTTTTGCAGGAGCTATTTGGGCTTCTTGGGGACTACTTTCTTTACATTTTTGGTTCTTGTAGTTTCCCTACTAGCTCTTTTAGTTTGTATGAAATTAAATGTATTCAGTTAGGATCTATTTTATATATATTAGAAGGTGTTAATTGGTGTATCTATCTTATCTATCTCTTTATCATTTTTCTCTTAAAGGGAACTGACTATCATTTGTATACTTATTATACCCTCTATGTTAGTCACTAACATGGGTCCTACTTGAGAAGGGACTCAATAATCCACCATATACCTTCCCTCATTGCTAGATCAAGAGGGGTAAACTTCTATGGGAGGGGGTCATGACATATTGGTATCAACAGTTTAGTTTGAGGGGTAGGATAGAGTTTGTATTTAAGTGAGGGTGAGGCTACAAGGGTTGGTAGGGAAACAATGTCATCAAAGTTTATTAAGAAATGTAAACATGTGATACAAGTTGAGTAAGGGGTATTTAATCCCCCCTATGAATATATTCAAGAACATTTAAGATTACTAGGCCTACTAAATGAAATTATACTGGTTGTGGGGTAGATACCAAGGAAAGGATCACGCACCACTATTCTTTTCACCTATGTTTGAAATGGTTAGACCGTAGGACATATTAATCCTTAAAAGATAAAATGAATAAATTTTTTTAACTAATTTAAAGTATTCCATATCCCATTTTTATGATCCTTACTATTCTTTCTTTTGGCAGGAATGAATTCAGGTTGATGTACACATTAGTTTTGTGCTGATGTTATTCAAAGAGATATGCCAGAAGAGTAGTGGTCAATGATGAAGACACATGGAGGAGGATACTACATGAGTTTTAATACCAGAGAATACAAAAGTATGTGGGATCTATTTCAAAATAATTCATAGAATATTGGTTAGAGGAAGTTGATACAGTCTTTAGTTCAATCCATGCTCAGAAGGATAACTGAGTTTTTTTGCTCTAAAGATACTAAGTGGAGCATCAAGTAAGTGGTGGATGTTATTCCTGCAAGATATTGAGGTGGCAATATTCTCATGGGAGAAGTTAAATGTCTCGTTCTGATATGTGTTTCTTTATTCGATCATGAAGGTGGCTAGTCTCCAAGAGATTCTTACCCTCTGATAGAGGAGTTATATTTTAAAAAAGTTAGAGATCTATTTCATGACTACGATGTGATATGATTCAGACCTATTTATAAATGAGGATTTCATGGAAACTCATTTCAAGGTGTATTTTCATCCATAAATACAATTCCATGTCACCCCTTCAAGTTTTTGATATACCTTTATGTGATAGAGAGATAATAGGTTGTTTATAGTATATTGGATAGAATTAGTTCATCATTAGGGGGTAGTCATCATGATTACTCACAAAGTAGATTTGTGGTACGGGGGTCCCAATTTCATGGATGGAAGAACTTTCAATCATCCATGGGTAGGTCCCAACCCTTGTCATCACATTTTTTCATGGTATACCATTCTCAAGCCTATGCCAAAGGATTAAATGATTGTTTTTCTTAAGTAAGATGAGTTCATCAGTGGTGGGAGTGCTCGATATTTTTGAAAAGTCAATATATGCCTAATGTTCTACTTTAGGTTTCTCTTTTAAGGTAGTTTCAGCTGAGGTAGTAGCAATAGGGTGTTCCAGTATGTGATTAGTAAAGGGCAGATGTGATGATATTAGGACAACCCTGAGATGTTCCTTATCCTCGGAGAGTAGAGTGTGTTCATGCATGTGGTCTTCGGAAGGATTAGAGAGGCTTTGGAGTAGGTCATGGTAAGCTTCATGCTTTATCATTTCTAGCATCGAGCAACCCACACATTGTTCAAGGTACCTTTTGCTTATTTCTTCATGGGAGCATGATTTGTTTGATTCAAGATATACAAACTCCTTTATATCACCTTCCATTGTCCATTCTTTGATACTTTAGGTAGAGATGTTTCCAATTCCCTTAGGATTTACTACTCCAATTGTAGGTTGAGCTGACTTGTATGTAGTTTTTAGATACTGTGATAGAGTGCTGGGGTAGCACTATTATTAGGGAGACCTCCTATGTTTATAGAAATAACCATATTACATTATCCTAGTCATGTATTGGATGTATTTTATAAGGACCAGCCCCTAAAATCCCAGAACTGGTGAATTAAATTATTACATTTTCATGATTACAATAAATCAAATCTTGAATGATGCATCAGTTTCGCAGTTTTGAAAAACACAATTACAGACATGATACCATATTACATTAGGAAATAGAAATAAAAAATGATACATAATAAAATGAAATGAAATTAATACTTGACCAATTCTTCAAAGATCTATTCTTTGTAACTTAGGTAATGGAAACAAAAAATAAGGGTGACCTCAAATGCTTAATAAGAGTAAGTACAGTGGAAGAAATAATGAATAAATGAGAATAAATTAACACGGGAATTTGAATAACTGAGAACACATGGAATTCAAAAAATTAGATAAGGAATAATAAATATGTAAAGTTAATAAACTGGAAACACATTCCATTTAATCAATGAACATAGAATCAAATGAATCCATAGACTTTATCATAGTGAAAATATCATGGATAATAATAATAATAATTGAAATATCTATGCAGGAAATTCTTAATTATTGGTTTTCATATACGAGGCACATGAAAACCTATACCGTCAAGACCTTTCACAAGATGGTTGAAAACTATGTGTAGAAATACATTTAAATTTTATGACTTATTTTTATCATTAAAACTGATCAATGCATCGAGGGGCTATATAATGTTCGGGCCTAACCCATCATTTCTCGTATAAAGAATTCCTCATATCAAGTAATAGATTAAATAAAAAAATAATATGACTTATAAAATACCTTTATTGAATGAAAAATATAGATTTATCAATAATTTCCCAGTGGAGGATAAGTAACAACAAGGGTTTTTGATTATGAAGAATGGAAATACCATATAAATATCATCAAATCATTCTTGATGAAAACAATCGTTAAACATTCTAATGTGTCCCATATCACTTTGAATAATTTTAATCATTATAAATATGAAGAAATAACATTAAATTAACTTATGATATCATAATAATAAGGATATTAATGACATAACTTTTCAAATGGTAGTATATATACCATATAAAAGAAATTAGGTGCACAACAATAGAGTAGGCCTCATGGAAAGAAAGTGAGACAATAATCTGTTACCTTGAGTCTGACTTGTCACTGGTGTCTTTATCTTCCTTAATAATAAATTTATGATTTTTATTTACTTGGTTTAAAACATTTTTCATGTTTATTATTACTTTTATATCAATCATTACAATTTTTTATAAATCTACTTAAACAATTATGTTTTTGTCAGGCGTTTTGATCAAATTCGATTCATGTGTTAAATATTACATTGGTTGGTCGACTATGGATAAAGAGGTTATTATATAAAAATATAAAAAATAAAAATCATGATATAGTTATCATATTTATACATATATTATGGTTTTAAAACCATTCATTAATTATGGTTATGAAAAATGAACCAACGTAACAATCCGGAGACGGTAGGCCGTACGTTTGCATGAGTAACGTTCCCATTTTTCAGTGATAATTATGGAAAGAAGATAAATATAATTATATCTAAAAATAATGATAATTATATCTTAAATACCATGTTATTTAATCATATATACTTATATATATAAATCTTGTGATATAAAAGGAATCACATCATGTCGAGGAAGCGGTAGTCCACACTTCCACGATTGATGTTATCACCTTTTCAGTGTGTAAATGAGTAATAAAAAGAATGATATATTATATTTAATTAAAGGTAGTTATTTGATTAATATCATATATATATTATGTATTTCACATATTTTTTTATTGAAATAATCCTTAATACATTCCATGTAATGTGTGAACGTATTACATCCCATTGAGGAGGCAGTAGTCTACACGTCCCCAAATTCTATTTTTTTATTTACAGAAAATGAAAAAAAACAAATGAATGTGTTATATCAAAATTAAACAAGAAGAAATAAATAATAAATATAATATATATATAATTTAAAAAAAATTTCCATAATAATTACCACAATGAGTGGTGGTAAAGGAAAAATGAACAATCATCGTTTCATGAGGTAGTAGTTCATCGTACATGAACTGTAAGTTCGCAATCCATTAGATAGAAGTTAATTTCAATGTAAGTCAAGAAAATATAATAAAAAAATATCAGTATATTCAGGATTCATATGTTATTATAAAATAATGGAACAATGATATTTGAGGGGGGTGTAGAATGAATATAAAAAAAGGAGCTTGAGGAAGAATGTTACTTCCTATTTAGTTAACCCTTTTTGTTTTAACCAAATGGATTACTTGGATGGATTTATGTCCAAATTACGGATTATAGGTTTAGGGGAGGGATTATAGGAAACTATTGGTGATGATTTATTGTGATATAAAGTGTCTTGAGATGTGCGAGGAAGGGGAAGAGTGAATTCCTTTTTATAGTGGAGGAGGAGTGATATTCTTGTAAATTTTTAGAAAGGGAATTCCTCCCACGTTTTCCCATGTAAAGTGGATCCAATAATGGATAAAATTAAATAAAAGAGAGGATATAGTCATAATATGGCCAAAAAATAGATTTTTGACAAGATTCTAGGTTATTTTATTTTAATATTATGGCGTAGTCCCTTGTTAAGATAATTTTTCTTTTAATCACTATAATTAATTTTGATTACATACATTAATATTTTTGGTAAAATAATAATTTTAAATAATTTTAAATTATAAATTATGATTATTAAAAATATGGAATCCATTTTTCCAAATTAAAAACATATAATTGGTAGAAATAAATTTAAAATAAATCCTATAGAGGGAATGAAAATGTGGGATTTTAAAGTAAAATGGTTTAGATGTTTGCTAAGTTTTTATATCCAATTTCAAAATGGAATTGATTAAAATAACCAATATTACATTAAATGATGTAATATTGATCTAATAATACATTAAAAATAATTAAAAATATAATTAAACATGATAAATAAATAATAAGAAAAATAGTTTTTAAATTAAAATTCAGTATTTTTCACCATTCATCAAAAAATAAAATATTACAGAAAAATTACAAAAAAATGACCCAAACCTAATTTTTATGTTTCTATTTTAAAAATGAAGTTTATTTTGAAATATAAAATATATAAAAGTACCTAAAATTTTATTTAAAATTTATTATTCATTAAAACGTTGTAAAACTGCTTTTATAAAAATATTGGTTTTATGTGTACTATTGTGTTTGTTCTTATCTTATGATTTTAAACTATATTAAATGGATGTAATTTTTCATTGGATATATAACATATATAATTAAAAAATATCATCCTATAGTAGTTATTAATTCAATTTATTATCATAAAACACCTTGAAATTATAAAAAGAGTTTTTATAAAAACATTCCATTTATATTTAATTGGTTCTTATATTAATTTATAATTAATATGTAACAAATTAATTTAACCATATATTTTCATAAGTTAATTAATAAAATTTATAAATTCCATATTAATGACTAAGTTATATCTTATTATATTAAATAATAATATTTTAATTATATATTATTGTTTAGTAAAACATAACCTCGCATGTTATGTAAGCCATTGAAGAAATTCATTATTGTGTGTAATATAATCTATCCTTAGTGTTATGTGTAGATAAAGATAAGAATTGTGTTTATTATAAATTATCAATGTTTCATGTAATGTAATATTAACTTGGTGTCACGTATAAATCATGCTAGAAACAAAAGTAAACTTATTCTAAAATAGAAATATTGTTAAGTATTAGGGTGCTAAATTATTCCCATAGTAATTAAATTTCATCCATAAAATTAAAACACGATTTTGTTAATCAAGGGATTTATATTTGAAAATAAACCACTGTTGAAAGAAACAAATCATAAATAGGGGTAATGAAACATATTATTAATAAGAGGGAAAAGGAAATGTGGGGGTCACCAAAAACCTAGGAGTTAAAATAAGAGAACATTAGTGAAAACCTAGACATGGAATAGAAATCTAACCATAAAGTTATAATGGATAGTGATAGAGAATATTCCCAGTTAAACGTTTTTGACCAAAAAACCATAAACCAGTTGTGTTAATAATGGTCATTGATATCATCAAAACTGATGATAATAGAACACAATTTTTTTCAAGAAACTTTTCCTTGAGTTGATAAATTCATTCGCACTCTAATAATATAATTATATATACATTTTTATTTCATAAACACAATATTATAATTTTGTTGTGACTTAAACCATTTATTATTCATTTCTTAGCACGTGTTTCATCATATAGTGATTTAATGAATTAATCACTAAAAACACATCCAAGGTTCAACATAAAAAATTTCATAAATGGTTATACTTTCAAAAAAATTAATATACAACACATTAGAAAGGAGGTTACTAAGTTTCCAAAATGAACTTATCATAAATATTTCCACAACATGAATCAAATATTATTTGACACGTTCCAAACATGTGAATACCTTTGTCATGTATTCCCTTGGAATATGGTAATACCATGAATTACCATAAAACATTATTCGAAACATGTATTGTTCCTTATTTTTTAATTAATTCACATGTTATTGGATATATTACATAAATCCAAAAGTTTTTTAAACTCCATCAATGATAGAATAAACCACTTTTTCAACAAACTATTAACCAGTTCCTAGGTAGTTGGTACTATCCAATTTACTTTATCCAAATAATTCACCACTTTATTATAACATAATTATCTCATTATTAGGATCATATTAAGGGTAAACCATCCCTTAACCATGTGTTTTCAAAAAAATTATCTTGGTACCAAATCGCTATTCTTGGTACCATTTAATATATGATCTCAAATCATTAATTAAAAACTACTATAGTACTATCCTTATACATTCCATAATACATATAACAAGGATATCATCCACAAAACACTTTTAATACATTATTCATAGATCCAAATAAAAGATAAAATTAATCATTATACTTTGGGTATATCAATTTTAGAAGATTATCCTTGATCTCTTAGCTTCTTGTAAGGTACATACCCTTGATTCTTGGGGATTTTTTATGCATATTTCCCCATATACTTGTAGTTGTAACACTGAATAAAAGTTTTTTCCTTCTTCCTTTTTCATTATTTTTCCAGGTGATATTTATCTCTAAACTTATAAAATTCTCCCAATCCCTTCAAGTAGTTACCAGGGTATTTCTTTCCACATTTATCACATGTGTAAAAAATATATCTTTTCCTTCATCCCTTTATCTACATTTTTCTATACTATCCTCATATTCTCTTTCTTACCTATGAATATATTTGACCAGGAAAATTATTTTTCTCTCTTGATGGCATATAAAAAAATCTCTTCATATGATGAAAAAGTCTGAGAAACTAGTGCTCTTTATATATTTGAATAATACCTTTAAAAAAGTGAGCAATCTTTCACTCTATATTGTGTATATAATTCATAGCATTCGAGGTTAACCTTATAAAGGTAGAATCATGATCTAAAACACTTTTTTTCATTTTTATTTAAGCTATGGAAATTTCTCTCTATCTCAATTTATTGATCATGAGGGAAGTATTTATCAAATAATGGATCCTTAAAAGCTCACCATTCTATGAGTTATATTTATTCTTACTCTTTAGTATTATCGATTATGAAACACTGCTGATCAACATCCCATTGGAGATAGTATACCACAACTATATCCTTTTCTATTTCATTATATCCCAAGGCTATAAATATATTATCCAAAGAAATAATCCATCACTCAGCTACAATTGGATTAGTAGTCCCATTAAACAATTTGTGCTTCTATCACATAAATTAATCTATCATAGCATGTTCTGTCTTTGGAATAGGTTTCTCTATTCTAGAAAGGTTGTGATCAATAACTTAGTTAAACCGACATAATATATCCCTAACTTTTTGAGTTCCAATACAAGATATATTGTATTTCTCAATATATAAACCTCCATATTTTTCTGTGAGTATTTATTCTATTCTTCATTTCATAAACCATTTCTGAACAATGGCATATGACAGATTAGATAATATCATTATTTATAACCCCAAAAATAGTGGAACAATTATAATAAATTAAAAATATTTTCCATAACTAATATCATAAGAAAAAAATGGTTTATTTGGGGATATCTATAATTTCAAGTCCTTCATAATGGTTAATAAAGAAAAATTTGGATTATCATAAGAATATCTCTTGATATTGTCAAACCAGGTGTGGAGTAAGGCCCAATATAGTTTATCAGGTTATGCCGAGTCAGACCTGACAAACCTTTTCAGAGTTGTTACTCCTAGGAACACCTGGTATAGAACTACATCCAATTGTAGTATCTAGATAGGGATGTATTTCTTATAATACACACAAAATATGTACCTTACCAAAATAATAAGAATCTCTTCTATACATATCTTAAAATTATATTATAGGGTTATGTTCCCTAATCCTTATTTTATAAATCTAGTATCAATGTTTTTTGATAAAATTAATTTTATATCAACTGTAACTCCCCAACCACATAATCCTGAAGCTAGTGAATTACTTTATTACATTAGCATGATTATATGGAATCAAATCCTAAAGGACCGATCCATTTAGCTATTTATGGGAAACTAGATTACATACATGATAACCATATTAGATTGGGAAATTGAAATAATACATGATACATAATAAAAAAGAAATAAACTGAAGACTCGAAATCTTATTAAAAAATTTCTCCTATATAACATGGGGAATGGAAACAAAAATAAGGGTGATGTAACACCCTAATATTCTAATGTATGAACCTTATATTCAATATCACGCATAAAACGCAACACCAAGTGTCTAAGGGGATATAATACCATGATAAGTAAACATTTAATTAATATCTTAAATAGATATGATATATTTTATATTTTTTAATTCACATAAAACCATGTTAGTGTGCGTTACATGCAATATCAAACTTCTTTGATGACATGTGATACATGAAAGACCGAGTTTTACCGAACAATAATATATATTTAAAATATTATTATTTAACATAATAAGATATAAACTAGATTTTATGAATAATATTACCTAACTTATGAAAATATATGGTTTATATAAATATAAAATGAATTATTTGGTTACCAATTAATGATAAATGAAAATAAGAAACAATTGGATATAAAAATAAATAATATTATTTTATTCTTCCAAAGGAGCATTGTATTAATAAACATAATTGATACCAATTAATTATTTATTTTATTGAAATATATATGTTATATATTCAATCAAATATTTTTTATATTCATCCATTAGGTTTTTTATGCATAATATAAGAACAAACCATATTTTACATATTAAAAACCTATATTTTTATTAAGGGAATTTTACCTCCTCTTAATAGTGAACCCATTTTAAATCTTAATTTTGACACATTAATTGATTTAAAAAGTCAAAATAAACTTGATGTTTGAATTATAAAGATAATAATTAGGTAAGGGGGATTTGTAAATATTTTTATGAAACATTTCAATTTTTAATAAGTAGTTAAAAATACTGCATTTTAGTTCAAACTGCTTTTCATATGATTTATTTATAAGGTAGTATTTTGTTTTAGATTGTTTCAAAAGTTTAATTAGGTAATATTTTTTCCAATTTATTAAATATTTTTCTTTTTTATCAACTTCAAATTTAAAATTACTATAAAAACATAGCAATCTTTTGGACGTTTTAACTTAAAAAACCCGCATTGTCGTCCCTCCTATGGGATGAATTATAAATTAATTTATTCCACTTATATGATTGAAATTTGTAAAAATTGATTAAATATTTTTAATCAGAATAATTTATAATTTATAATAATAAAAACATTGTTTTTTACCAAAAAAATAATTGAGATTAATTAAAATTCATTATAATCATAATGGTAAAATTAAGCTTAATAAAAGACTAAACCGTTAATTTAAGGGCCCAAATGACCTATCCACTTGTCCAAAACCCATTGTATGTCTATATATCATCCATAAATGTTAAATTATTGACTTATTTTTGTTTTTTATGAATTTTGTTAGGTAATAACACATGTACGCCTACCTTGTTTCCAAAAATTCCAAGTGAGTACCTTTTAATCCATATAAATGGCCACCACCTCTCCCCATTCCTCACACCACCCAAATAAATTTGTTTTGTCCATGATCTAACAAAATAGCTTCCCAAAATACCTCCCATATAATTTTAATAATCCCTTTTGACCTAAATCCTTCCATGTAATCCGTTTTGGAATAAACTAAAAGAAGTTTCCCGATTAAGAGGTAACGTCTTCACTCAATATTTTTAGTTTCACTTCCATTATCCAGTACCAATACACTTATTATTAAATTATTGTTTAAAAAAAGTTTAAACTCAATAAAATAATATGTTTTTATGCTATTTTATTAAAATAAACTTACACAGACCTCCATCTAATGGGTAACAAACATACTATTTCTGTGTATGGTCAACTACTATCTCACGAAACGATGACTTCTCATTTTTCCCTAACCACCTATCATGCTGGCCATTGTGATGGAAAATATTATTATATATTATTATATATTATATATATTATATCTTTATTATTTTTTAATTCTTTTATAACACATAACTCTATAAATTATATTTTTTGTATATACGGTAACATTTTTTGAAGAAGTGTGGACTACCGCCCCCTCAAAGTGATGTGATTTGTTCACGCTACACACGGAACATGTTAAGGATTATTTTAATAAACCTATGTAACATATATAACATATATATACTATAATTATAATACTAATATGTATAATCTATTTTTCATTCTATTAATATAATAAATAAATGAAAGTATTGTTCATGCGTAAGTACGTCCTACTGTCTCCGTGAATGACACAATTCATTTATTATCTCCAAATATTATTAACTATTATATATAAATAAGTAATGAATATATGAGATAATTAATTCATGGTTTAAATTTTTGATATTATGGAATCATGATCTAATAAATAGGAACAAATTGTAACATGGAAAAAAACACTGGAGAAAACTAGGTAATTAACACCCAAAATATCTAAAATAATGAAAGAGTATTAAAAAAGGGTAACAAATTAACGTAAAAAGTTAATATATGATATTATAGACATGAGTATGGTTATGGTATATGTTTGTAAAATATTTCAAATTACTATACAAGATTATAGAGACCATACAATAAAAACAAGGTTATGATAAGATATTTCATCTCAATTGACATTCTATTAAGACTTTTTTGTTATTACGCACCGATTCAATTTTATTTTTGTGAATTTACTTAACTTTAACATTTTATATCATGAATATAATTACCCTCATTGTATTCTATGTTTAATTTAATATTATTACTTCATGGGGTTTATTATTTAATTTTTTCAATATGGTATGAGACACTTAGGAATGTTTTAAATTCTATTTACCTCAAGATTTTTTTATGATCTTTAAATGGTATTTACATTTATTAATGTAAAAAAACCTTGTTATTACATATCCTCCACTGGGGTATTATTTATATATCTATATCTTCATTTAAATTATGATATTTTGATAAGGAAAATTATTCACGATTATGAGGAATGCTTTGGACTAGTAAGACATGAGTGGGGACTAGTTAAAGATAGCCCCTCGATGCATCGGTAGTCCTAGGAGATGAAATAGTTGGAAAAATTAGATGGATGTTTTACCCAATTTCTAAACCATCTTGTGAAAGGTCTTTAGGATACTAGTTCCATATACCCAGGGAACATGGAATCTAATAATTAAGTATTTCCCTCATTTAGATTTAGTTATTATTCATCCATGATAATTTTTATCGGCATGTCTATGAATATATTTCATTCTAAATTTATTGATTTATATGGAATGAGTTTTAGTTTCTTACCTTTACATATTGATATGTCTTCATCTAGTTATTTGAATGTCATGTGTTATCAGTTATTTACATTTCCATGTTAATTTATTCTCATTGTTTAATTATTGATTCCTCTTTACATACCTTTACTGAGCATTTTAGGTCACCCTTATTATGATTCATTTCCATCGGTTTTGAAGAATAAATCATTGAATAATCATTCAAGGAAGTTGTTTATTTCTTTTTATTATTTATCATGTTTTTATTTTCTCTTACCAATGTATTATGGGTATAATGTATGTATTATATCATTACAATACTTCTAATCTAAATGGTCCTTAGGAAATTAATTCCTTATAATCATGAAAATGTAATAAAATAATGCACTGGATCTAGACTTCTGGGGTCCGGGAATTATAGTTGGTATCAAAGGAAGTTTAGCTTTAACCTTGGAAACTAGTTTTTGAAAAAAAAGTTTAGGGAGAAAAAACCTAAGATAGATATTGAGGATATGTATACATGAAAATCCTAGAATTTTGGTAAGATAGGTATTATGTGGGTACTACATTAAATACATCCTTGTCTAGATACTACAAGTGTATGTGGTTGTGGAATAGATGTACCTAGAAGTAAAAACACAGAAAATGTGGTTTGATCCTGACTCCAAGTAACCTGGTATATGAAAAAAATCCTTACTATGATCCTGGGTTGACACTCCTAGGGGATACTCTTTAGTTAATTCAAATTCTCTTTACCTACCATTATGATGGATTAGGAAGTAAATATTTACCCAAAGTAACTAAAGTTTATGATTGTAGGATTTATGATGCATAAATTTATGTTATGTGTTATACCATATTTAGTGTAATACAATGTTCATAATTTTTTGAGCTAATAAAATATATTATATTGTTTAGAAATGGAACCTAGAAGGACGAATGATGTCAATATACATGGAAAATGTAGAGATGTTCTTGTTGAGGAAACCAATATAGCTAGTATTGGAACTGAGAATGTTATAGAAATATAAGGACAACATAATAATGTTATGACACGTACCCTTTATTAGATATAGAAACCCATTCCATAATGAGATTATCCAATGTTTGGGTTCTCTATGTGGTAGAGACCCCCATCATTTAATGGGGTTACTGATACAATGGTAGCTGAGAAATGGATTAAGTCTTTGGAGAAGATATTAATGGAATTAGGATGTGGTAAAAAAAGGTTACACTTGCGGTATATTGTATAAATGATGATGTAGATTAGTGGTGGTCTTTTATCTAGAATGGATGACTTTTAAGGATACATTCTTCAATAAATACTTCACTCGTGATCAAAAAATTTATATGAATAGAATGTTTCGTAGATTAAAGAAAATAGATGAGGAGATTGTTTCAGATCATGAAGCTACCTTTAGAAGGTTATCTATGTATTATACAAATTATATATTCAACACGAAGTGAAACATCTACCACTTATTTGAAGAACATAATACAAATATTAAAAGGGAACTAGTTTCTCAGAATTTTTCATCATACTAAGAAATAGTTTTATGTTCTATCATGTAGAAGAATGAATTCTCAAAATACTATGAATTCACAGTAAACCAAGAGAATAATAGATCTTTTGAGTACCAATAAAAAGGGAATCCATCATATAATAATAAGAAGTTCGATAAATTTCCACTCTGTGAGAACAGTGGAGAGAATCACCAAGGGAAATGCTTTAAAGGAATTGGAGTTTGTTATAAGTGTGGATAAAAGGGTCACTTGGAAAATGATTGGAAAGGGAAGAATAAAAAGTCTACTATTCAGCGACACAATTGTAAAAATATGGTTTACTATGCAAAATAATTCCCAAATGTCAAGAGAATATACCTTTGAATATGCTAAGGGATCAAGGTTAAGAATATTTTATTGACACAGCTAAAGTGGAATGATTAATGTACATATGTATTTGGATCTAAGAAATATTTTGTAAAAGCATATTATTTATGATGTTCTCATCATATGATTTATGAAAAATGTAGTATTATAGTCCAATACTTTTTCATTAAGTATTTGAGATCATATCTGTATGGTATCAAGAAAAATTATTCAGTAGAAAGTAACACTTTTCATAAAACACAAGATAGAGGGAAAGAAACCCCTTAATATATTTCATATGTTGAGATAATGATGAAGAAATTATTGATTTGAATAAGTGCCGACTACCGTGGAACTAAATAATTATTTTTCAACAAGTGGTCTATTCTATCACTAATAGATTTTACAGCACATTTAGATTTAAGTAATATATCCAATAACATGTGTCTTACTTACAGAATAAAGAAGAATGCATGTCTCTAATGAGGTTTTATATTAATATGAGTTATTACCATTTTTCAAGAGGATACATGATGAAGTTTTTCAAATGTTTTTAATGGGAAAATTTAGAGTTGGAAATTCAGTGACTCTCATTCATAAGTGATTGGATCATAATATGTTGGAAAAGTAAACCATTTATAAAATGGTTTAAGATGATCATTAGATTATATTTTAGTGTTTAATGTATTACCCCAATATATGACACATCATGTGTTAAGTGATGAATTAGAAATAGTTTAAGGTTTACTAAAAGGAACATATTATGTTTATAAAAACTTATATTTACATATATTCCTATAGAGTGAAATAATTCATTAACTATAGGGGAAAATGGTTTTGAAAAAAAATGTTGTCCTATCATCATTCTTTATGATGATATAAATAACATTTACTCAAACCTATGGTTTATAGTTTTTTGGTAACAAAACTTCCATTTGAACATGTTCTCTAGAACTCTCCATCAAAACATGATTTTTATACTTTTTATTCCATATTCATGCCTCCATTTCCCACACATTTTCTCCAACCTGGGAACCCAGTTAGGTGACAGTTGTACTTTCATTTCTATCTTATTAAAAATATGTTATATTAATAATTTTTATGACGTAGTTATTTTAAAAATAGTTTATTGTCAATACTTCTATCACCATGATCAATTTTAAACTGTGAGGATGCAATTTAAGTTAGATGGGGATAATGTGACACCCCAAAATTCTAAAGTAAAAAACTTATATTCTATAGAGTGGAAGAAAAATGAAACCAATTGTTTAAGGGGATATAATACCATGATAATTTAAAATTGAATTAATATTTTAAATATATTTTATATTTTTCATTTCAGGAAACACCATGTCAGTATTCGTTACACTCAAGAGTGACCTTTTTTGATGGCTTGCGTTACACACAAGACCGAGTTTTACAGAACAATAATATATTATTAAAATATTATTATTTAATATAATATGATATAAAATAGACATTATGAATATTATTAACTAAATTATTAAAATATTTTTTTTATATAAATATAAAATGAATTCTTGGGTTACTAATTAATGAGAAACGAAAATAAGATCCAATTGGATATAAAAATAAAAATTATTATTTTTATGCTTCCAAAAGAGTTTCATCTTAATAAACATAGTTAATAAAAAATAATTACGGAGTTTAATGATATATATTATATATATTCAATAAAATATTTTTTATATTCATCCATTAGATTTGATATGCATAAGATAATAACAAACCGTATTTTACACATAAAAACCCTATGTTTTTATAAAGGCAATTTTACCACCTTTTAATGGTGAAACAATATTAAATATTAATTTTGAAACATTAATTGATTTAATAGGTCAAAATACACAAAATATTTTAAAGTAAAATATAATAATTAATTTAGGGTTAATGTTTTATATTTTTCTGAAACATTTCATTTTTTAATGAGTAGTTAAAAATACTGAATTTCAGTTCAAAACTAATTATTCATCTAATTTATTTATTGGGTTAAATTTTGTATTAGATTTGTTTTAATGATTAATTAGGTAATTTTTTTACTAATTAATTAAATATAGGTCTTTGGTATCAATTTCACTTTGAAAATGACTATAAAAACATAGCATGCTTTTGGACGTTTTACTTTTAAAACCGCATTGTCGTCCCATGTGAGGGATGAGTTTTGAATTATTTTCTGCCACTTCTATGAATGGAATTTGGAAAAATTGATTCAATATTTGGAATATGAATAATTTCTAATTTCTAATAATTATAAATTTGTTTTTTTCCAAAAATATTAGTGAAATTTATTAAAATTAATTATAATTATTAAGTTAAATTAAGCTTAATAATGGACAAAACCTTTAATTTAAGAGCCCAAATGACCTATACACTTTTACAAGACACATTTCAAGGAAATATATCACCCATTAAACTTCAATTATTGTTTTTTTTGTTTTTATGACTTTTTAGGTAATTTTATGTGTACACCTAACTTGTTTCCAAAAATTCAAAGTGAGTCCTTTTCCTTATCTATAAAAGGACACCACCTCTCCCCATTCCTCAAACCACTTATATTCGGCCAAGATATAACCAAATAGATTCTAATAATTCCTAAAATTATCCTTGAATCCCCACTTTTAGAATAAATACTTCCAAGTAATCCTTTTGGAATAAACTAAAAGAAGTTATCTGATTAAGAGGTAACGTCTTCTCTCAAGATTTTTAATTTCATTTACATTATCCACCCCATATACTCTTATTATTCAATGATTGTATAAAAAAGTTCCTTAAATATAAAATTATGTTTTTATGCTATGTTTCTGTCCTTCACTTACACACACCACCATAGAATGGGTAATAAACATACTGTTTCTGTGTATGGTGAACTACTACCTCACGAAACGATGATTGTTAATTTTTACCTTACCACCTATATTGGTGGCCATTATGATGAAAAATATTATAATATATATTAAATATGATATTTATTATATATTTATGCTTCTTTAATTATTTTATAACATATATCTCTATACATTCCATATGTGTAAATACAGTAACATCATTTGAGGAAGTATGGACTACCTCCCCCTCAAAGAATTGCAATTCATTCATGATATACACAGAATGTGTTAAGGATGATTTTAATAAAACTATGTAACATATATAACATATATATGATACTTTAATTATAATATATATATGTATCATTTATTTTTCATTCTTTTTATAGGAAAAAGAAATGAAAGTTGCGTTAATGCATACATACAACATACCATCCCCATGAACAATGCACATCATCTATTCTCTCCATATATAATAGACTATTATAAATACTTATGTACTAAATTTATAATATAATTAAGTAATGGTTTAAATTATGTATATGATGAAATAAAGATCTATTAAACAGTAACAACATGTAATAAGTCAAAACATGATTGAGAAAACTAGGCAATTAACACCCGAAATAGCCAAATTAATGAAAGAGTATTAACAAAAGGGTAATAGAATGTTATAAGAAGTTAATATATGATATTATAAACATGATTAAATATTTTTTTTATAATTTAGTAACATATTTTGAACCATTATATATGAGTATAAAGACCACAAAATAAAATAATGTTTAAGGTAAGGGATTTCATCTCAATCTATATTTTATTGAGAATTATTTGTTATTATGAACCAATTAATTTTTTGGTGTATTTACTTAACATCAACATTTTATACCAATAATATACTTACCATCATGGAATTATACGAATCCTTTAATATTATTCCTTCTGGGGTTTATGATTTAAATGTTTTAATGTTGTATGTGAAACTTTGTAGTGTTTAAAATGTCATTTCCCTCAAGATTTTTTTATGATCATTCAATAGTATTTCCATTAATTAATGTCAACAGCCATTTTTGTTACTTATCATCCACTGTGGTATTGTTAATAAATTTTTATCTTCTATTAAATAAAAATATTTTGATAAGGCACGTTATTCATGATTTTGAGGAATGCTTTGGACTGGTATCACATGGGTGGGGGACGATTATAAATAGCTCCTTGATGCATTGGTTGTATCTTGATATAAAATAGTTTCCAAAATTAGATTAGTTTTTACCTAATAGCTAAACTGTATTGTGAATGGCCTTTATGGTATTGGTTCCATGTACCTGAGAAACATGGCATCCAATAATTAAGCATTTTATTCTTTTAGATTCAATTATTATTCATCCATGATATTTTTCATCGATATATCTATGGATACATTTTATTCTCAGTTTACTGATTTAGATGGCATGAATTTTAGTTTATTACCTTTCCATATTTATATTTTCTTATCTAGTTAGTTGAATGACACATGTAATCGGTTATTTACCCTACCATGTTAATTTTTTCTCATTGATTCATTATTTCTCTCTCTTTACTTACACATTCTGAGAATTTGATATCACCATCATTATATTTATTTTCCCCAGGTTATGAAGAAGAAATCCTAGAATAATAATTCTTAGATTCCATTTTTTTCTTTTTATTATGTATCGTTTTTTATTTTCTCTTCCAAGTGTATTGTGGGTATCATGTATGTAATTCAGCTTTCCAAGACTACTAAACTGAATGATCCTTCAAGATTTGATTCCTTGTAATAATTCCAATGTAATAAAATAATCCACTAGTTTTAGTCTTCTAGGTTCTAGGCATTATAGGTGAGTTCAAATTCCTAATAAGGGTAAGTACGGTGGAAGCAATATTGAATAAATGAGAATAAGTTAACATGGAAAGGTGAATAACTGAAAACACATGTCATTCGAATAACTAGATAAGGAATAATCAATATGGTAAGGTAAGAATTTGTAAAATCATTCCATTTAATCAATGAAATGTGAAATAAAAATCAATTCATAGACTTTATCATAGTGAAAATCTAATGGATAATAACAATAATAACTAAAATATCTACAAAGGGAATTCATAATTATTAGACATCATGTCTGAGGAACATGAAAAAATATATCATTAATATCTTTCAGAAGATGATTTAAAACTATGGGTAGAAGCCCATTTAATTTGGCTAACATATTTGTCTGATGAGAACCTGTTGATTCATCAAGGGGCTATATAAATTCTGGTCCCCACCCATCATTGCTTGTCTAAATAATTCCTCATATCAAGTAATCGATTCAATCATTAAACAATATTCCTTATAAAATATACATATTGAAGGAAGAATACATATTTATCAATAATTTCCCAGAAAATGATAGGTTAAAAAATGGTTTGTTGATATTGATGATTGAAAAATACCATTTAAAGTTCATTAAAACATTCTTGAGGAAAATAATATTTAATCATACCAAAGTGTCCCATACCAATTTGAAACATTTTAATCACAATAATTATGATGTAATAACATTATATGAACATATAATATCATTATAATAAGTATATTCATGATAAAACATGTAAAAGGGGAGTATATACACCATATAAAATAAGTTATCTACACAACAATATAATATACCACATGGAACAAAAAGTGAGACAATAATCCCTTACATTGAGCCTGAATTGTCACATGTCTCTTCATATTCCTTAATAATAAATTTATGTCAATTATTTACTTGATTCATATTTTTTTAATTATTTTATAAATTTTAATTCACTTATTACAATGCAATATAAAACTACTTAAACAATTATGCTTATGTCGGGTGTTTTGACCAAATTCAGTTAATGCATTAAAAATGACTTTCGTAGGTCAACTATGGTCAAAGGGGTAATTATATAAAAATATAATTAATTATAATCATGACATATTTATCATATTTATTTATAAATTACTCTTTAAAAAAAATCATAAATTTTGGTTATGAAAAATTAACCAACGTTAAAATCGTAAAGATGGTAGGTCGTATGTGCACATGAGTAATGTTCCCATTTTTCAATGATCATTATGGAATGAAGTTAAATAAAATTATATCATTCCAAAATTATAATTATATAATTAATACCATGTTATTTAATCATATATACTTATATAATGAATTATTTTGATATAAAAGGAATCATATTATGTCATGGAGGTTATATTCCACACGTCCACGAACGACGTTATCACTTTTCAGTGTGTGAAAAGGTAATAAAGAAAATGAAATAATATATTTCAAGGAAAGTAATTATGTAATATATATATATATATATATATTATTTATGTCTCCTATGTTTAATTTAACCCATCTTTAATACATTCCATGTAATATGTGAACATATCACATCGTTTTGAGGATGTTGTAGTCCTTAGGTCCACAAACAATGTTATTGTATTTACAAATAATGGAAAGAAAAAGGTTTGTGTTATATAAAAATTTCAAAAGCATATAGACATAATAAATATCACACACACACACACATATCATATAAAACAATGTTTCTATCATAATTCATACCCTGAGAGGTGGTAAAAGAAAAATGAACAATCATAGTTTCTTGAGTCTATAGTTCACCGTACATGAATAGTAAGTTAGTTACCCATTAAATGGAAGTGCATATAAGTGTAGTTATAGATCATATAATACCCAAATATTAGTATACAGATGATACTATGGTTATTATATGAGAATAGAACATGAATATTTTTGGGGGTGGAGAATGAAAATAAAACAAAGGATCTTGAGTAAGAATGTTACCTCTTATTCACGTAACTCCTTTTGGTTTTCACCAAAATGATTTCTTTGATGGATTTATTCCCAAATTGAGTGTTCTTGGTTTAGGGGAGGGATATTGGGAGACTATTTAGGAAGATCTTCGATGATCCAAAGTGGCTTGAGATGTGTGAAGAAAGGGATGTCTGAGTGCCTTTTTATAGTGGAGGAGTGACATTATTGTAAATTTTTGGAAAGGGAATTCCACCCAAGTTTTTTGTAACACCCCAAGATTTTTTGAATTATTATTTTTTGAATTAATTTAATCTTTTTGATATTTTTCATTTCAAGAAAAACTAGAAATATTTTATTATATATTAAAGCACTATGTTTGGATTATATTATATACAAAACCAAATTAATCATTCACTATATGCAATATAAATTTTATATTGATTTACAATAATCATAAAGGTTAGATTGTGGTAAAAAACAATGAATTACCTCAGTGACTTGCATAACACACAAGACTGAGTTTTACTGAACAATAGCATGTCATTAAAATGTTATTACTTAATATAATAAGAGATAACCCAGCTGTTAAATTAGAGGTTATGAATAATATTAACTATCATATGAAAATATATGGTTTTAAAAAAATTAAATATGAACTCATAGGTTACCAATTAATTATAAATGAATATGAAAACCGATTGAATATAAAGACACATATTATTATTTTTATGGTCCCAAAGACATTTTACCGTAATAAATAAAAATATTTAAAATTAGTGAGAGGTATTAATTTAAAATATATGTTATATATTTAATAAAATATTTTTTTATATTAATCTGATAGATTTTATAGACAAAAGATACTAACAAACATAATTTTATGATTAAAAACATATATTTTTATTAAGGCATATTTATAACCTTTTAATGGAAAAAGCATTTTAAATCCATTTTTTGTAACCTTTATATATTTAATATGTCAAAATAAACATCATATTTTAATTAAAAACAATGATATTAGATTATTATAATTTTTTTAGTATTTTTCTACAAGGTTTCATTTTTAAATGAATAGTTAAAAATATTGAATTTTAATTCAAAATTCAATTTTCATCTAATTTATATATAAGGTTAAATTATATTTTAAAATTGTTTAAAAGTTTACTTATATTATATTATTATCAATCAATCCAATTTAGTTCATTGGATACAATTTCACATTTAAATTGGATATAAATACCTAGCAATCTTTTGATCATTTTTACTTTAAAAACCCGTAGTGTCGTCTCATCAGCGAGATTGATTTTAAATTAATTTCTGCCACTTATGTGATTTGAAATTAGAAAAATTGATTCTGTATTTGTAATAATAATAATTTATAATATCTAATAAGGAAATATTATTTTTTAACAAAACTATTAGTGAATTTAATTAAAATTAATTACATCGATTAAGGTAAAATTAAGCTTAACTAAGAGTAAACCATAAATTTAAGATCCAAAATGAAATAGAAACATTTCCAAGAGCCATTGTATGGCCATATTTTTACCCTATAATACATTGGATCTAATATTTTCCATTAGTGTATCAACTTGGGGTGTGAAAAAAATGTGTAGAAATCCTTTGTCAATATATTACAAGAGTGCAGCTCCTCCTCCACTATAAAATGCCCATAAGCTCCCACTTATTCACACCTCTCAAGAAAATTTGGATCAGACATGCTATGCTCAAATAAATCAAAAAACATACCTACCTTACTCATTGAATCCCCATTAATTCAGAAATCCTTCCAAGGAATCCTTTTGGTGCAAAGCAGAAGGAGTTACCCGATTAAGAGGTAACACTCTCCCTCAAGATCCTTTCTTTTTTAATTTATTTCTCCACCGCCTCACTTCATCTTATTAGATGATTAAAAAATAATATACTATATAAAATAATATTTTTTTATGATAATGGTTCAACCAAAACTTACACACACATACATATAATGGGTAATAGACCTATTATTTATGTGTACGATGATCTACAACATCACTAAAAGATAAATATTTATTTTTTCCTTTATTTCATATCATGGTGGAAATTATGATGAATAATATATATATATATATATATATTATATTATATTTATTAGGTATTTAAGCTTTTGTAATACTTTTACCACATATATCTTTATACTTTCCATTTAGTATAAATATGATAATTTTGTCAGAAGAAGTGTGGGCTGCCGCCCCCTCAAGGAGATGTGATTCTTTCACACAAAAATAGACTGTATTAAGGATGGTTTTAGTGGAATTATATAATGTATATGATATAATAATTATATTATAACAATGATATATATACATATTCATTTATTTTCTTTATTTTATTTTTTTCAATACAACAATTAAACGGAAATATTATTCATGTGTATGTACGACCTACCATCTCTATGAATGTTGTATTCCATTTCTTACTTATATATAATATAGATTATTATAATACATATATAATTAATATAAATTATATTTTTATCATTATTTAAATTATGTAAATTATTATATAAGTATAATAAAAATATATATATAAAATTAAGACACATGGAAAAAACAAAGAGAATATTACCTGAAGCGTAACCTTAATATGGATTTTTCAACAAGCAGGTAATATAACGTCATGATCAAAGAATATATATTATTATATATAATTATATGGTTTTGGGATATATGTATAATAAATTTGTATTTATTATATAGGAGGTTTTAATGATTTTGATGAGAGTCAAGACACAAGGTAATGGAATTTCATCTCACTTTTTATTTCCTTGAGATACATGCTTTATTCACCACCCATTACTTTTGCGTGGAATGTGTACCACCCATGTATTTATTCTACGATTATAATACTTAAAATTATGGGTATTTAAAAATATATTTTATGATATTTATGATTCAAAAGTTACCAAATCGGTAACGTAATTTTGTATCAATTTTCCTTCTCTAAGACACATGTCATGATATGAACCAGTATTTTAACATGATGTGTATAAAATGCATTTGAAATGTTATATCATGGATATATATATTTTCATGATATTTTATTATTTATGTAATTTCATTTTCTTACATGTGGAGTATGGTTCAATGTTACTATGTGATAAGAGTTTACTGAAACAATCTCATCACTTTTGAGATTGTTTATGTTTATGCTCCATTTGATGAAATATCATGATCTATATCTCAAGAAAATTCATTAATTATATTATGCTATGGTTATTCATGATCTATTCATGTATTGATAACATTTTTATACTATTTGGTACATAATATAGTTATGAATGTGTTTTAAAGAAAGTCCAACTTTACCCTCTCTTTGGTCAGAAATATATGTTCCTTCAAAACCATGTTTTATAAATAGGACATAAAATAATATTATAATATTCCCATAGAATAATTAATAGGCATTTTTTCCATTTTTATATTACTAATGTTTTAAAATGAATCTTATTATCACTTTCTGAATAAGGAATTTTTCTTATACTTTGACCATGAAAAAGGAATAGTTTTTTTACCTCATACGACATGTACATATTTACCCACCATAATTTCTATGAAGATTACTTTCAATGTTTAAAAGGTACATTTTTATGAAATTTTATGAAAGTAATTTTCAAGGAAAATTGTTTTCAAAACATTTTCAATATTCTTTCATAAGTTTTCATTTAAAAAGGTTTTCAAAACATTTTCAATCTTTCTTTATATGTTTGCAACGCTGTTTTCAAAGAAATGGTTTAAAAAAAATTCATTATTTATTTATATTTTATCAATTTTTTTTAAAATAAATTGTTTTCTAAATATTTTCATACTTTTTTATAATTTTTCTATGTTATTTTCAAAGAAATGTTTTTAAAAATGTTTTCAAGATTTCCTTCAATGTTTTAAAAGTGTTTTCAAAGAAAAATATTTTTAAAATGTTTTCAATCTTATTCTATAAGTTTTTAAGGAAGATGGATTTAAAAAAATAATGTTTTATTTATATACATTCAAGTTATTTTCTAAAAAAATGATTTTCAAATGGGTTTATGCACTAAAAATCCCTTTTCAATATGGAAAGAATAATTTCACAAATTTTTTTTGAAAAATATTTCAAAATTATTTACCATCTAAGATGAAATCTATTGATGTTAATATTTATTTTCAAGGAAATGATATAAAGGTTACATTCAAATTCTTTCTCTGATTGTGTTCAACTCAATTTCATGGTCTTTATGAAACCTGTTTATCTATCATGGGCTATATGTTTATGAAATACTTTTATCTTTCATGGGTTATATGTTTTTTAAATATGATTCTATTTCATGGGTTATTATTTTGTTGAAATAATTATGAAACGTTTATCTATTTACACAGGTTATTATATGAATAATTGTCTCTGATACACATTTAATTTCATGGGTTATGATATGATTGTTATGATTTTGTGGAACATGTATGTATGATTTTACTACAAGATGTGTGGGACCTATATCTCCATCCAATTAATTAGGTAAATATTTATATCAGATGATATAGACATTGATGAAATAAGAAATTAACGCAGTTTAGTATTTTAGGGTTGGAATGAGGAGTGAACTTGGTTCAATAATAGAGGTCTAGAATGGGGAGTGAACCCAGTTCAGTAAAGGAATTTGTCTACTATAATGGCCTTGGCAGTGATGCATTGACTAATATAAAAATCATTATATGTGCTTATGTGTCTACCATAGTTCTATATCTTATTTATTTGTTATGATTTCATGTATTATGTTATTTATTTCCCTATGATTCATATCTTATGAACTACCAAGATTTATTCCATAGTCCATGTATATGATATTTGATATGAAGGGTATGATATTATATTTTCATGATCATGTTCTCATACCCTTGTGCTCATGTTTATTCTTACATATATACCTTGTTTACCATTATTAATAATCTGAGATCACCCCTTTTTATGTTTCTTTACTAAGACTATAATGATATTTTTCTTGTATGATATATCTAAGAGGGGTTATAGTCTTGGAGACCCTGGTGGGAGATAATATAGTTCTCTCATGTACCGGTGTTTACATTTCCGTATTTCCAAATGAAATAAACTAATATGGTTTATGGGTGTTTATTTGTATAAAGTTTTAGTATTCCGAAAAATTGATGTAATGTTAATGTACGAAAATAAAGGGTTTCTATAGTTGGTATCAGAGAAAAGTTTTATTTAACCATTGTAAACTAGTATGATAATGATTTAGTGATATCACTAGGTATATTTATAAGGATATTTCTAGGGATGTCTCTAAGGATAATTATAATGATGAGTTAATATTTAGGAAAATGTCCTGTAATTTTGGTAAAGGATATAGTTAGTGGTTTCTTAGCCATACATACCTATCTAGATATTAAAAGTGGATGTGGCTGTAACAAAGATGTACTTAGGGGAAACAAATTAGACAATATATCCTGGGCTTGATATGGGGTAATATGGTACACAAATACGGGCCGTACTATACACCTGGTTTGACATTCCCGGGGGATATGATATGGAAATTCACAAAAACTTCATGAACCATCGTGAAGGATTTAAATATTAGTTGTCTATTAATAACATAGGATAAACCTAATCTTTACTCGATTAAAAAATTTAGGTGTCATGATTTAGAAATCCTATAAGTGATTTTTTCACAATTATGTGGTTTTCTTTTATGATATGTGTTTCTCATCCTATGCTTTATGATTTTAGTCAATAGTGAGAACCAAATAGAACATGGTTAACATTTAATGTTTCCGATGTGGAAAAAATGAGAATTATGAAAATCTATTTTCCATGTTGAAATCTCATAAAGAGAGCTAGGAAGGTGGTATGCGTATTGGTTATACTTCTGAAGAAAAATAGACTAAAAACAACATGTGTAAGATATGTGATGTTTTATTTTATTATTTACATTAAACATTAATTAATGATTAGATTTGGGATGATGAACCTTAATACAGGATTCATAATTCATATTCTAGGGAATATGTATTAAGGAATAATTTGATAAAGCCTAAGTAATGGTTTAATAATAAAGTTTTACGAAAAAAGTATTTATGTTTTGAAATTCAAAGATTATGTTATATGAATCATGAAATATATAATAATTTTATATATATGTTTTTCATAAATGATTTAAAAGGATATGTTTAATGGTGATGAATACTTATAAAGGTGATATTTTGATTAAGGTAAAGTAACCCTTAATGTGTTAATGATGTTGTGAAAATTGTGTCTATCTTGGATAAGGAGATGATTAATCTAGATAAAGTAAATTAGATAGTGTTAATTACCTTAGAAAAAAATAAGGATTTGTTAAAATAGGGGTATATGTCATCATGTATGAAGTTTAAAACTTCTAAGACTTATGGAGTATATCCAATAACCTTTAGAATAATGAAGCATGCATTTCATCCAAAATGATTTTTCATAATTGAGGTTATTACCATGTTTAAAGAGTATTTATGATGAGAGTATTCAAATGTTTGGAATTTGACAACCAAGAGATACATGGTGATATATGGATGATCAATGGTAAAATGATTTCATGACTTTATTTCTACATTAATCTAATTTCATATTTCAGAATGGTTATAAGTGTAACCATTTATGGACATATTAAATTACACTTTAGATGAAGTTTGTGATATTAAAAGATTATCTCATTACATGAGTATTTATTCATATTGGATAACATGTTTTAACAAAAATTTTATGATTATAATTGATGACAAATGAGATGTCATATCTTGGATCTCATGATCTGTTAGTACTTCAGGAATGAAAAATTCACCTTCCTTTTTAGAGAAAGAGGTAAAATTGATCAAGGAACAACAAATGGAGAGGTTTTCCTATGATCATGCAAGTATATATTTTCATAAAAATTCTTCAAATTTATGAAAAATCTTATTTAAATGAATAAAGTTATTGTAGTAACTTTAGTTTCTATGAATCAAATGACCTCTTAGATCATCAGAGATTTATGGATTTGTGATTGATAACTTTATCCTAACCATTTCTATATCACTCTCCATCAGAACATTATATTTATATATCTCTTTCATATCTATGTTTTTACTTCCCACATATATTTTATTATGTGGAAAACTATTTATATGTTACTTTGGGTAACCATTATGGTTCTAGCTTTCCCTTTTTAAGGGAAGTTTTAGTATTTATTTTTTAGATTTGGGTTTCTATGAATGAACCATTAAATTATTAAACCTTTTATATTCAAAAATAATTTCAATGGAGAAATTAATTTTAGGGGGGGTATAATGTAACACCCTAAGATTTTGTGAATTCTTATTTTTTCTTATTAATTTAATCTTTTTAATATTTTTCATTTCACACAATATTTAAAATTGTTTATTTTATATTAAAGTGCTATTTTTGGATTACCTTATACGCCACACCAAGTTAATCATTTACTACACACAACATAAATTTTAGTATTATAGACATAGAAGAATGAGGTTAGATTGCGTTATATTCCACAATTACTTTCCTTAATGTCTTGTGTAGCACACATGACTGTGTTTTTCCGAACAATAGTATATCATTAAATTGTTATTAATTAATACAATAATATATAACCCAGCCATTAAATTAGTGTTTATGAATAGTTTAAATAATTTATGAAAATATATGGTTTAAAAAAATATAATTTTAAATCATATGTTACCAATTAATAAAAAATGAATAAGACAACTGATTAAATATAAACGAAAATATTGTTATTTTTATTGTTATAAATCAATTTTACCCTAATAAATTAAATTAAATAAAATTAGTGAGTTATATTAAAATAATATATATTATATATCTTTAATCATATATTTTTTATATTCATCCAATATATTTGATAGACATAATATAATAAAAAACAAAAATATATACTTAAAAACCAATATTTTTATTAAGGATTTTTTACCACTTTTTAATGGAAAACCAATCTTAAATCCAATTTTTAGATCTTTTATAGATATAATAAATAAAAATAAACATACCATTTGAAATAGAAACCTAAATATTAGGTTGGGATAATGTTTTGGTATTTTCATATATGGTTTCATTTTTTAATGAATAGTTAAAAATACCGAATTTTAATTCAAAACTCATTTTCCATTTAATTTATTTATAAAGTTAAATTATATTTTAAATTGTTTTAAAAGTTTAATTATATAGTAATAGTAAAAATTAATAAAATTTAGGTCACTTAAACCAATTTCACATTGAAATTGGATAAAAAAACTTAGCAAACATGTGATCATTTTTACTTTAAAAACCTACAATGTTGTCCTGTTTGCAGGATTAATTTTAAATTAATTTCTACCAATTATATGATTTTATTTTGGAAAATGGATTCCATTTTTGAAATAAACAGAATTTATAATTTCTAATAGGGTTAAACAATTTTTTCCCCAAAAATATTAGTGAATAAAATTAAAACTAATTACATTGATTAAAGTAAAATTAAGCTTAGTTGAGGAAGAATCTATAAATATTAGACCCAAAATGACCTAGAAACTTGTCCAATATCCATTGGACGGACATATGTTTACCCTATTATCACTTTTATATAATTGTTTACATTATTGGATACACTTATCATGTGGAAAACATGTATGTAATTCCTTTTTCAAAATATTACAAGTGTGCCACTCCTCCTCCACACTAAAAGGCCCCATCTCCTCCCACCTCTTCACACCTCAAAAGAGACTTTGGATAAAATAATCTCTAGAAAAATAGCTCCTAAAAATCCCTACATTCATCCTTGAATACTCCCTTTGTTCATAAATCCTTCTATGGAAGCCCTTTGGTGTAAACAAAAAGGAGTTACCTGATTATGATATGACACCATCCCTCAAGATTCATTCATTTATTTTATTTATCCACCAACTAAATAATCTTATTCCATTATTATCCAACAAAAAAATATCCTAAATATGATGCTTTTTTTATGATAATGATTCAACCTATAATTACTGAAACATCGATCTAATGGGTAACAAACATACTGTTTATGTGTATGGTGAACTACCGTCTCACTAAACGATGATTGTTCATTTTTTCCTTTACCACCTATCATAGTGGAAATTACCATGTAAAATCATTTTATATATGTTATATATTATATTTATAATGTCTTTAATCTGTTTTAATCCTTTTACCAGACATATCTTTATACTTTACATTTTTTGAAAATATGGTAATTTCGTTTGAGGAAGTGTGGACTACCGCCCCCTCAATATGATGTGATTCGTTCACACAATACATGGAATGTATTAAGGATGGGTTTAGTAAAGTTATATGATATATATGATATAATAATTATAAATTAATAATTATATATATAAGTATATATATATATTTCATTTACATTCGTTCTTTCATTATGACAATTAAAGGGAAATAACGTTCATGTGTATGTACGACCTACCGTCTCCATGAACGCTATATTTAATTTAATACCTATATATTATATATATTATTATAACAAACATATAATGAAAATAAATTATATTTATATCATGGTTTACATTATTGAAATTATGATATAAGTATAAGGACCAAATATATAATAAATTAAGACACAAGCTAAAAACAAAGAAAATATTTCCCGAAGCGTAACCTTAACATGGAATCGTTTACAAGAGGGTAATATAAATTCATAATAAAATAGTGTATGGAATTATATATAAGAATATGGTTATTTGATATATTTATAATATATTTATATTTGTTATATTGGAGGTTTGAATGATTATGACAAGATTCAAGACATAAGGTAAGATAATTTCATTTCACTTTTTATTTCCATGAGATATATGCTTTATTCACCACCCATTCATTTTTTGTGGTGCGTATACATAAAATGTATGTATTATATGATTCTTATAATTAAAAAAATGGATATTTACATATCCATTTTATGATCTTTCTATCATGGTATTGATAATTCAATAGATACCAAATCGGTAAAGTACTTTTGTCTCAATTTTCCTTCTTTGAGACACATGCCATGTTTTACACCTATATTTTTTCACGAGGTGTATATACTACATTTGAAATGTTTTATCATGAATATGATTCTTTTAAGGACCTTTTAAGATTCATGTAATTTCATTTTCTTACATGGAGAGTATGGTTCAATGCTACCAAGTGATAAGAGTTTATTGAAACAATTTCATTGCTTTTCAAGATTGTTTATGTTTATGCTTCCATTGATGAAATCATACAATACATACCCCAGGAAATTTCATGAATTTTATTCTCCTTTTGTTACTCATGATTTAGTCATTTATTGGTTCCATTTTTATAATATTTGGTACACAAGATAGTTAATAAAGTGTTTTAAGAAAGCCCGACTTTTCCCTCTCTTCGGTCAAAAATCTATGTTACTTCAAAACCATGTTTTTTAAAAAGGTTTGAATAGAATATTATACAATTCTCATTTAATCATTAAAGTAATTTTTTCTTCATTTTCCTTTTACCAATGTTTTCATAGGAATATTCTTGTATGCTTCTGAACAAGTCATTTTTTTTACCTTTTTACCATGAAAAAGAAATATTCTTTTTACCTCACATGAAATGTAAAGACTTAGCCACAGTAATTTTGATGAAAATTCATTTCAATGATTAAAAGGTTAATTTTTAATATTTTTTAAAAAATTAATATTTAGGGAAATTTGGTTTCAAATTTTTTTCATGATTCTTTTAAAAGTCTTAACATAAAATGGTTTTCAAAAAATTTTCAAGATATATTTATATATTATGAATGTTATTTTTAAAGAAATGGGTTTCAAAAAATGTTCTAGATTTATTTATATTTTATAAAATTAATTTTCAAAGAAATAGATATCAAAACATTTTCATGATTTGTTTAGAAGTTCTCAATTTTATTTTCAATAAAATGGTTTCAAAAAAAATTCATGCTTTATTTGAATGTTTTCAAAGTGTTTTTAAAGAAAAATGTTTTTAAATTTTTTTGAAGCTTATTATATTTGTTTCTATGGAAAAATGTTTTATGAAATGATTTAATGACTTCTTTATAAATTTTAAAAGTATTTTATAAGAAAATAATTTACAAATTCTATTATGCACTAAAAATATTTTTTCAAAGAAATAATGATAATTTCATCATGAAATGATTTTTAAAGATATTTCAAAATTATTTTCCATCTATTATGACATCCATTGAGGTTACTCATGCCTTTCTAGGAAATGATCTAAAGGTTAAAAATATATTATTTCTCTAATTAGGTTATGGTTAATGTCATTGTATTTATAAAACTCATTTCTCTTTCATGGGTTATATGTTTATGAAATCCATTTCTATTTCATGGGTTATAGGTTTATGAAATCCATTTCTCGTTCATAGGTTATTATTTTGATTAAATGATCAAGAAACCTGTATATTTTTATATAGGTTATGATATGATCACATGTTTATGATACCCATTTCATTTCATGGGTTATGGAATTATTGTTATGATTTTTGGGTATATGTATGTAAGATTTCACTATGAGATGGGTGAGACCTATATCTCCATCTAATGATTTGGGTAAATATTTATATCTCATGAGATAAACATGGATGGAATGAGAAATGAAATCAGTTCAGTATTATAGGGTTGAAATAAGGAGTGAACTTAGTTCAGTAATAAGGGGCTGGAACTTGGAGTGAACATGGTTTAGTAAAGGACTTTTCCCACTAACCTGGCCTAGGAAGTGATTCCTTGACTAGTATAAAAAGAATTATATATGCTTATGTGTCTTCCAAAATTACTTGTATTATTTCTATGTTTTGATTCCATGGGTTATGCTTCTTATTTCTTTATGATTAATGTCTTGCGAACTTCCAATATTTATGCCATGATTCATGTATATGATCTTTGATATGTAGGGTATGATATTATATTTTTTGGATAATGTAATCATAACCCTATGTCCATGTTTTTTCTTACATGTATCCCTTGTTTTCCCTTACTGAGAATCATTGCTCACCCCTTTTATGTCCTCTTCTCAAGTTATGAAGATATATTTCTTATATGATATGCCTAATAGGGGCGCCAGTATTAGAGAAGTTGGAGGGATATAATATAGATCACTCATTTACCAATGTTTAAATTTCTATATTTCCAAAGGCACTAAACTAATACGGTCGTTGGGAATCCATCTTTATAATGTTTTAGGTATTTTGAGAAAGTGATCTAATGATATATGAAAAGTGAGGGATGATATATTTTTTCTATTTAAAGTTCTTTCCATAATGGACCAAGTTAGAAAAAAGGGAGGATAGAGTGTAAATATGGCCATCCAATGTCTTTTGTGCAAGTTTACATGTCATTTTGACCCTTAATATTAAGGTTTAGTATCTTGTTAAGCAGTTATTTCTCTTAATTGATTTAATTATTTTTAATTACATTTACTAATGTTCTTGTTAAAAAACTATGTTAAACTTATTAGACATTATAAATTAATATTATTAAAAATATGGAATCCATTTTTCCAAATTAAAATAACATATTTTGTATAAATTAATTAAAATTTAATCCTGCAGATGGGATAACAATGCGAGTTTTTAACGTAAAAATGTTCAAAAGTTTTCTATGTTTTTATATCCATTTTCAAAGTAAAATTGATTCCATTGAAATATATTGGTATAATTGATTTAAAATTTATCTAATAATACTTTAAAACTAATTTTAAAGATAATGTATCACTATAAATAAATCAGATGGAAAATATGTTTTGAATTAAAATTTAGTATTTTTAACTAATCTAAAAAAATGAAATATTATAAAAAAAATACAAAAAATTACCCGAAATTAATTTTGATGTTTATAATTAAAAAATTAAGATTATTTTTACATAAAAAAATTATATGTTCCAGAAATTGGATTTGAAGTAGGTTTTCCATTAAAAGGTGGTAACGCTAATTTTATAAAAATATAGGGTTTCATGTGTAATTTTGAGGTTGTTCTAATATTATTCTTATTAAAACTATTGAATGAATGTAAAAAAAATTATTTGGTTTATAAAACATATATTTATATAATTTCATCATCTAATATCAATTAATCCATTTTATTATCTTAAAACACCTTTGTTAGCATAAAAATAGTTTTTTTATAAAAACATTACTTTTATATTCAATTGGTTCTTATATTAATTTCTAATTAATTTTTTAGAAATGATCTTCAACATTATATTTTCATAAGTTAATTAATAATATTTATAAATGATAACTTAATGGCTAGGTTATATCTTATTATATTAAATAATATTATATTAATAATGTATTATTTTTGGTAAATCCTGGCCTTGAGTGTAACACAAGCCATTGAAGAAAGTCAATGTTACATGTAATATAATCTAATATCAATGTTCCATGTAGATAAAGTTAAAAATTATGTTTCAAATATATTATTAATGTTGTGTGTAGCATATTATTAACTGAGTGTTGTGTATAAATAATGCTTCAAACAAAATTTAATTTTTTTGGAAAGAAAAATATTATAATGTCTTGAGGTGTTAAATATTTCGTGCAAGTTATAATGGATTTATTTACAAGGAAGGTTGTGTTCTAGTACACTGATGGAGATCAAAAAGTTTTCATTATTGAGGGTGCCCCTCATATGGGTTAGATGTGTGTTCCGTCCCTTTTCTCCTTAATGCCTGAGTTGATGTGAAGTTCATCGATGGTTTAGATGATGATGTTTCTAGGGATTGTGTAATAATACCTTGACGTATTTACTAAGTAGGTTTTGGCTTCACCCCTTCAATGAGATATTGATTTCATGATATAGATATATATAGGTGTTTCTCATATATCAATATCTTTATATAAGATGACAAAATATGATTTGGGAGAGCTGTGAGTATAGATCAATGATTTTTCACATTGAGGTTTTGTTTGGTAGAGCGTGTCTCCATGGGGTGAATTGATTTTATTCATGAAGAATGTCGATGAAAGATTTATTATTTAAATAAATTATCATCACTTGAAAAAAGTTATAGTGAAGAACCTCTATCCTATTCCATGGATTGAAGATTTATTCGATCATCTAAATGAATCTTGTTGGTTCTCAAGGATCGACCAGCTATCATGAAATCATCAGATGTCCATGATAGATGTGGATATCTTGAAGACTTATTTCTGATGTTATCATGGGAATTATGATTTCACTATGATGTTTTTTGGTATGATTAATTAAATATATGTATTCATGGGTTCAATGAATGTAGTGTTTGGAGATATTTTGGATCAATTTGTGGTAGTTTTCATCAATGAATCCCTTGTTTAATCTATGTTCGAGGAGGTTCATGCAAAGAATTTTCATTCCATTTTGGGAGTTTATAATTATAATTAGTTTTATAGATGTTTTTGATGTGTGAGTTATGGTATTGTGATTTTTTCTCTTAGATAATGTCATATCCCAATAGAGAGTAGTTGTGGATCCTTTTAATATCGAGGCAATTATTTCTTAGGTATCCCCCAAGATAGTTATAGAGGTGTTGAGTTTACATGGTATTTAAATCTATTAAAGTAGGTTCATATATGATTTCTATTAGTTTGTGACTCATATAATAGATTTTAATAGAACAGATCAAGAATTATTTTGGACTATCTTGTGCCAGGAAGGTTTTTGAGTTCCTCAAGGAGAATGTGGTTAGTGTTCCAAGGCTTTATTTTTTAGTAGCGGGAGTTTAGTTTGAGGTTTTTTGTGATGAATTGCATATTGGTTTGGGATATGTTTGGATTCATAAGATATTAGTTTTTTCTTATGGGTTTTAGAAGTTATGTAACCATAAGTGTAACTATGACACCCATGATATCGAGTTGGTGACAGTTTTGTTTTCCTTGAAGTCGTAGAGATATTACCTCATTATCAAGAATTTTGTGGTCTTCACTGATCATAAGAACCTAAGGGATATCGTCTCCCTGTGTGACTTGAGAATGAGTAAATTTTAGTGAATGTAATTATTTTAACATTGTGACTTTGATATTTCATATACACCAGGTAATAGAAGTTTCATGTTTTATGCATCGAGTAAAAAGTCATGTAGTTATACCATGCATGAATCTTAAGATTCCTAGATACTGATGGAAGAGTGCTTAGAAATTTATCCTGATAATAGGGTGGTTGGAGGAAGAGGTTGTGTTTTCTAAAGAATGGTGTAGTCATATTTGGGGTAGCAGGTGAAGGAATCCCAGCTAGGGGATTCTGAGGTAGAGGTTTGGAGAGTCTGAGTTATTTTTGAAGATGTCCCAGATGGTTGGTTTGAGGATGAAATTCCATCGGCATTGTTCTAGGGAGTCTTTTAGTTCCTTTAGTGATTCATAATATGGTTCTCTATGAGTTCCATGACTAAAACAGAGAATTAAATTCTAGTAGTAATAGGATGTACTGAGATTTGAGAGTTTAGTTTTGGTTTCTTGGGTTAAAGTGTATAGTTGAAATGTTTATATCTTGATTTTTTGTCTACCAAAAATAATGTTCCTAGTGATTTTCTCTAGCTATTATATGTCCCACGGTAGAAGTGGGAGGAAATCTTGATGGAATCTATTACTGGTCTACCTATTGATCAATGAGTCTTTGATGTTATATGGGAAATAGTGGATCATTTGATGCAATCATACCACTTAATAACAATCAAGTAGTTAATATTAGCAGAGGTTTTATTGAGGTGGTATCCGGAGGAGGTGGTGTAACTCCATAGAGTCACAAGAATGATAATTGTGGATAATAATCCTCATTTTACCTCTAGGGTGTGGATAGATCTATAGTATGATTCTGGATATCAGTTATTCTTTATCACTTCTTTTCATACACTAAAATATGGCCATACTATGAAGATCATCCATAATCATAATGAAATATTTATTTCATGTTTTCATAATTTTGGAGGTTCATGGATAAGGAACCCAACCGTTTTCAAATTTTCTTATAATAATAATTTTAAGTCCACCATTAGTATGGAACTTTTTGAAGCTTTGTACGACCAATCTTTTTGTTCACTAATATGTTGGAATGGGGTTAGAGAGTCGACAATTATCAGGCCAAAACTAGTATAAAACATGAAAAATATGGTTTAGGTGATTTGTGAGAGTATGAAGGTAATGCAGGATCATTAGAAATCCTATGCAGATCAATGTAAGAGACCTCTAGAGTTCGACATTGGAGATCACATTTTATTGAAAGTGACTCCTCATCATGGGAAGTGAACAATTGGTCATGCGAGTAAGAAATCTCTCCAATTTATTGGGTGTTTTGAGGTATTTTATTTTATTGTATCCATGGAATATCATATAAGACTTCCCCCATTATTGATCCAGATACATGTTGTCATTCATTTGTGATAGATTTTTTATTACATTGATGATGACTCTAATGTCATTCACTAATGTGAGATCAATGTTGAATTTGATGACACCTTCAAGGAGAGTCCTATAGAGATCCAATACTACCAAGAAAAATGTTGTGTGAGCATGCTATTCCCTTGGTTCATTTCCTTTGGGGGTACAATGTCATAGAGGAGAGTACCTAGGAATGTGATTTATATATTTTCACTCAGCACCCTGATCTATTTATTGTTTTTTTCCTCTTGTAAAAATAATAATTTGTGGTTGTATACTTTTTTGGTAATAGGATGGTTTCTCATGTTACCTTGTTTTGTTAACCTTTATGTCATTTTATAGGTATCTTCCTTGGAGAATGTTTTGGGATCTAGTTGTTGTCATTTCATGGGTTTTCCCTTTTATACATTGATGAGGTGGTTCTGATCCAATGATGGAGAGATACTTGAGATGTATCTCAAGGGGATTTAATTTAGATGAAAATTTCATTACTTTTCACTCTAGGTCAGTTTTGAATTCTTGAGAATTAAATTTTTTTGAGATTAATCTGATGTAAGGGCTCAGATCCTAATATCCCTTTCTGAATTTTGGGTGCTAGAGACCCCCATAAAAGTTTCAAGGTTGTTTGGAGTATCTTTGGGTAAATTACGGAATCTAATAAAAAAATGACATGGATATGGTGTGGAGGTGTGTGTTGCACCATAGTGTTGGTTGCTTCAAAATAGTGGATCCATGATGTGGCATAGGGGATCTTGGGAGGTGAAACATGGCCAATCCATTTTTAAGAATGGTTACTCTATGGGTATGAATGGAAACACCATAGGGTAAGACTAAAACATATGCCCTTCTTTGGTGGTTGATCACTCTGGTAAAAAGGATCTAGGCTATGGAATAATGTTTTTTTGAGGCCATTGACTTTTGAGGCGTATCGACATCGTGGGCTATAGGATGCAGTTTGGTCTCTTTCTTCGTAGAGGGGAATCTATGGCATAGATCTTAGGGATACACCATATCCCTAAGATCCACTTTAATAGGATCTGGTCATGGAGCCAGGAACGTCATTTTACCAATGGTGGATATGGTGTGGTCCCTTAGGCTGTACCATAGAATGTCTTATGTCAGGAAGTGCTACGACATGGTTTATGGGGTTGCACTGTGGTCTTCATTTTTTAGTGGGTCTATAAATAACCCAAGATCTCAAAACCCAACATTTTTCAAAGTTATATCCTTTAAATACTAGTTTACTGGGAGTGTTTTTTGAATCTCTATGAAGCCCTTTTGATGGGGACTAATCTTTATCTTACCATAATCGATCCATAGCGATCTGGGAAATGTTCTATATCCAATTTCTAGTGGATTATCTATATTAATTATTTTTTCTTCCATTTATTTATTATATTACTAGGTTTTTGATATCTTATGTTCTTATAAAGTTTTATTTTAGGTTTTTTAGCATGTTAGTGAAATAATTTCTTTTGGTGATCGTAGATTCCTCATGGGAAAGGTGATCAAATATCCAAAACATTGATCTATAATCTTGCGAGGAATATTTATACTTTTGAGGTATGGGATCTATTTCTTTGCTTTTAATTACATTAAATCATAAATTGATCGTGGTTTATCCCCTTGTATGGAAGTGGGATTAACCAAATAAATATTTAACTAGATTAAAGAATGAAATTTTTTAGTGATCGCATATCGATGTATCATACCATATTAATGGGTTGCATATTGATTTTTTAGATAGTGTGTTTCCTATCATTTTCTTATTGTAATTTTTTATTATTCTAGGTTTATCATGCTGAAATTTATGAAATTGGATAAAGAAAAAATTCATAATCAATTGATAAATTGGATTAAATATTTAAATAGGCATGCTTAGAAATATTTCATTTTTATAATTTAATAGTAATCAAATTGATGAAAGTAATAATGTTTAATTTAATGTGTTATTACATGTTTTAACAGAATTGGTTAAATAATATGGAGAATATTAGTTTTTATTGATGATAAAATGAAATTGAAATTTAAAAGATAATGTAACTTCTCTATGTTTATTAAAACTACTATTAATGATAAGATAATGTTTAAATTTTAATAGATTGTTATAGATAATGCCTTAGGTTGACCATATTGGGATCCTGTGATTAATGAATTAGTTAATTCAATAGGGAATAATAGCCAGTTCTTTGTTAATGATAAATGTTTGGGTTCATGAGTGCCCATTTTTTTAAAAAGGTTGGATGCCTTAGGTGGAGCACAAAGTGAGACTTTGTGTATTTGAAGGCTGAATGCCCTATTTTAGGGCATAGTTTCCCTATTGTATGTTATGTTTTTCTTAGTGCATTGCTATTTTCTATGGATGTGATATTGTGACATGATGTGAGAAAGGGATGGATGATGAGATATGGGTGGGGAGGCCCAAAGAGTTGGTAGCATTTGATGTATGTGATGGTGAGATGCATGGGGATATGCATGGAGATGTTGGGTTACGGAACCAGAGATGAATAAATGGGTTAAATCTCAGATTAAACATTTTTTACTAAAGTAAGATGCTTGATTGATATGAATTTATTTAATGATCAGATGGCTGGGTTCTTGTTTATCTGCATTCCTTTCCCCACATATTGAGATAGCTGGATGTGCTTGGTTGTATCTTCTCTTGGTAGTATCTTATGGTTGTTTTTGTAGAGTAACTAGAATTACAGAATGTTTAATAATGTTTAATAATGTATAATAAATGTTTAACTCGATGGGTTGATGTTGTTGGAATGAAAATGAGATAATATTTAGAAATATTAGACTGAATTTGGATTATGAATAGAGGGCATAAAATTCACTCTGATGTTTAATGTAATGTAATTTGAAATATTATTGATGGTTAATTAATAACTAATGAATTAATTAATATAAAGTAGAATGTTAAATGGAATAAAGTAATGTCATTTAATGTAGAACCTTAAAATTCTTGTGTTATTATAGGATGTATAATCCATAACACCTATAGACAGGCATTCGATTGATAATAACTATAGTTAAACATGGGGCAAGGTTATACACATATTGTGGGTTTGAGATATATTATATCGTGTACGTTTTTTGATTTCATATGCTACCCCACCCATGTCAGTTATGGAGACTAACACCTTGTAGGCTATGGGATGGTTTTCCCCCAAAATCCTAGTTGGAGGATAGATGACTGACTACACCCTATTACCATGATATCTTCTATTGGTAGTTTTATGTGACGGTATGTACGGTTTTCATTTTACCATATATGTGTGTAGATGGATTTAATGGCTTATGGTTATTTTAGAAACATGTATCTCTAGATATTGTATTCAATGTATTACTATAGGCATGAAATGTATGGTCTGTGATAACTTCTGTTATAATTCCTGATCTATTATACACATCATATGGTTTGTGATAGTTCATATAAACTAATTTGTTACTGTATGGTGATGTGGTATGGGATGTTGTGATGATGTGATGCACAAGGTTCATGTTGTGATATTTATACTAGTTTTATACTAGCCAGATTATTTGGGGAGAGATATCTTAGGATGTGTGATGTTGGAAAAAAGTTGAAATATAGTGGGGAAGCAGTAGAGGGTACCCTTATTGCGAATGATATATTATATACTATCTTTTATTAAATAATGAGTGAGATATATTCAAGTGAGAGTGATAACATTGTATACTAGTTTTGGTAAAGAGTAAGTTTCACTTGTTATTCACTGAGCTTTAGTATGATTTCATTATATTTTTCATGAGATGCTCTAAGGTGGATCCTACTGGGTATACATTAATGATCACCCTATGTATATATAAACATCTTTATAGGTCTATAGGAGAATGTTGGAGATCAGGATGGATATTACATGATAATAGGTTTTCAAGAGCTGGTAGGGATTCATGGTTGTGACCGTATTTACCTTTTTTTTACTTATAGTTTCACCTTCCAATTTTTTTAGTTTGTATGGTATTTAATGTATGAACTTGGGATATATTTTATATATATGAGAAATTTTATATTTTTGTATCTATCTAATCTATATATTCAACAATTTTCTCTTAGAGGGAAACGTCTCCCATTTTTATTCTTATTATACCCTCAATGATTGTCACCAAAATGATGTTTACTTGAGCTAGGACTTAGGTAGTCAACACACCCCTTCTCTTTTTTCCAGCTCTGGAGGGGTACCATTTGGGAAGATGGGGTCATGAAAAGGATAATTTTTTTCATAACCAGTATATCCATGAGTTGATTATAGGCCTGCTATGGAAAATCACCATGTTCAACACCAGATCGATCAATTGAAGAGGAAGACTTTTAGTCCATGCTAATATTTCCATTAACAGTAATGTTTAAAAATTAGTAAATGAATAAAGAACAATCTTTTTTTATTCCCATATCCTGACCATAAGAACTATATTTCCCACTCTGCATAGGTTCTACCTTGGGCTTAGTTGCATCATCCACTACTATCACATCAGCAGTTCAACCTAAGTATTAATCATCCTTGTGATCATGTGGTTGTTAAAAATTTGGAACAAGTGTATTAATTGTATTACTGGTTATTGAAATTACTTTTTAACATCAACCCTAGGTATGGAAAGATTAGGTATTTTCTTTATATGTTCCTTTGACTCTAGAGGTTAGGAAACCTCATTGAGTTTTGACTTTAAGAAGGTTACCCTACCAATATCCCCACCGAGGTTCCCTAGAGAGAACACTTTCCAGACATCCTTTGGTTATCACTAGCCTTAGAATCATCCACTCATTTCAGATCTCTTGTAGAAATAAGATTTTCTACCAAAAGTGTAGGTTAAGAAATTACATTCCCATGGTTAACACATTCCAGTCTATATTAGATTTCCTTATTGACATCCTCATTGGGGTGGTTCACCCATTAATATATAGGATTGAAATCCACTTTAGTAGTGGTAGTGGAAATCTCAATTACTCCCATGATCTAAGAGGTGATCATCCTAGAGTCTTTTTTCTTAATTGAAGCATTATTCTATTAAGCACCCTGTAGTTTAAAATAACTAGCAGGGTTTAGGGGTATTTTTTTATTCCCCACTATAGATTTTATTTATATATATTTTATAAAATTATTAAAGTCCATACCCAAGTCTCTCTCGATCGAGAGGCTATGAATTTCTTGATTATGAAAATTGGGGGACTCAAAATGGGTCCTCATTCTCTTCACATCTTGAAATATTTCATTCTAATTGTATTCTCTTGTGCTAGTGTCATTATGATCATTAGTAGATAAAACATTCATAAAAATTCTAGAAAATGTCATTTTATAAAATCCTTCCCTCATTTTTTGAAGGTGATCCATACATACCTTGAAACATCAATTCTATAGACACAGATATAATTTTTTTTAATTTTGACACAATATTTTGAATTCTAGCATAATCACAAACATCATAGGACATAAAATGGGTAGAAATATCTATGTATTTTGCATTTCAAGTATTTTTTATCTTCTTGGCATGCCAAACAGGATTTGATCCCATATACATATTAAATTTACATTCTTAGAGTAGATGATATAACTTTTTTCATTTCACTTATCTCATTTTTTTATGACATGTTTCATTGGAGTTTAAAATAAATTTATATATATCACCTAATTTTGGAAAAAATTTATACTCCATAGAGAGATCAATATAAAATTTCCTAGAAACAAAAACAGATAGTCATAATAATGGTATTATTAAGGTTAAATTCAAACAAAATTATATAAAAATGATCATACTTTTAAATTTCATTTTTGTTATTAAATTTAGTTGGTGAACACACTAATGAGAAGACATCACACAATATTTTGGGGATCCAACGAAACTAATAAAATCCTAAAATCTGAATCTAAGTTTGTATGATAAAATTACTACTTGATTATGGATCAAAAAGTGGATTCCATAAATGAATTAAAAAAATTATAGACTTAAGAGAAAGAGACCCAAGTCCCCAAGCCATACATTTGAGCTAATTTTAAGGAAACATAATTTGTTAAATCTCTTACATAGTGTCTTAGTTTCAAACCACTAAAACCCTAAATATGAATGAGTCATTGGTGAAGATACTCTAGTTTAAAAATATTCATAGGAGTAACATGAGAAAATATTAGGGTCATACATTCATTTACTTGATCCTCAAGTATCTTAGAGTTTGAATAAATGAGTGTAAGGGAATCATTTATTGTGATTATATTCTGATGATGAGAGAAATCAATATTGTATGTAGAGAAGAACCTGAAATTTGATTTAATCTTAATATCTAAGGGAAAAAGTTACTCAAATCAGAATGCTTATTTGATTCACCATAATACTTCACATTATGAGTTGTTAAAAAAACCAAATCTGGTTGAGTTTTGACCAGGCCATCATTTCTTGAATGATCCTTTTAGAGATAACCCTCTTCTATATAGATCCTCAAACATTATTGGGGATTAAATCATGAGATGAAAAATGAACTATGACTTTTCCAAAATCATATAAAGATATTGGGGGAATAAAAACCTTGAAACCATACCATGAATTTCCCTAGACGTGTAATTTCAATAATCATTATGATTAATATTAGAAAAAAACCTTTCAAATTAAAAGTGCAGTCAGATCATTCTTCGTAACATAAAATCCATAGAATCCATCAATATTCAGAGAGAAAATATTTCACTACTTCAACTCCATACCTATATAATAATAATTATTATCATTATAATAATAATTATAATTATCATATAAGGATCTAGAGTTTATAGGAAAATGAGACAATACATGCACCCTAAGGCCCGTATAAACATGCCAGACCCCCTCCAAGGGATGAACCACTCCATATAAAACCCATAAAATTAAGTGAACCAATGTTAGAGTGACAAAAATGATATTTATGTGTCTGAATCCATTCTTACATTACAACCGTATCACCCCCTTATATCATCACCTAATAATAATAATAAAATAATAATAATAATCAAAGATGTACTTGAACCTTGAGTTTGAGAATCCAAACTCATGGTTCCTTCATTGAAAAAATTGAAAATGTAGTAATATAGATGGAGATGACATGAAAATATAGGGACAAGCTAATTCCACAAATAAAAATGCATAAAACTTCCCAATAAAAGAAGGAAACAAGAAAAAAACACAAGATATTCAAAAATGATTTTCACCATGCATGTTCATTAGTGAGATATTCCACTATTTCCCCGACCACTCAGATGATGCCCCTTGTAGAGGTTTTGGGTTTCTTTGAGGACTTGTAATCATTAATTTTATCTTTTTCACTAGGTGAGTCTGAATCCTCTAATATTTCTTTCTAATTAGAGTTTTTATATCGAATTAGGTCTGACACTTGTTTTGAAACTGAGTTGACACTTTCAATGATTGAGGGATATCCTTTAGATTGAATAATATTAGGTTTTTCATATTTTATAATAATAATTATCTATTAATTGATCAATTAATATTATCAAGAATACTATATATACACTTTTTTTATGATTCCAATGTGTGGAGACAGATTAGTTTCTCTGATAAAAACCAAAACATCAAATTGATAATTATAATCACAATCAAAATTATAATAATAATCATAATATTATTCAGAATTAGAATCCTAATCCTAATCACAATCATAATCATATTCATAATCAAAATAATAATCAAAATCAAAATCAAAATCATAATAATTATGGTAATCATAATCATAATCATAATCATAATCACAATCATAATCAAAATCATATTAATAATAATTACAATCATAATCATAATCATAATCATAATCATAATCAAAATAAAAATCAAAATCATGATCATAATAATAATTTAAAAACCTTGATATTTAAAAATAACACAGTTTTTGATAGCTTATTTTCGATGCAACACATAGATTAAAGGAATCATGACATATTATTAAAATATTAATATTTAAATATAATAATTTTAACTTAGATATTAAATTTGAGGGAATAAATCAGATTAAATAATTTATGAAATGTACATAATGTTTAAAAATAATATAAATTTACTTATAAATTCAAATTAACTATTCAATCAATTTTTAGCAAAGTTATTTTATTCATCAAAAATATATTTTCATCAAAATATGTTTTTATTGCATCCTGTGAGAAAATAATATAATTTTGTTTTAATTTTTATAATTTTTTTGATAAAATGGAATTAATTCTTGAAATAAAAATTTTTATATTAACTTGGGTATAAATTTTAGGATTTTTCAGAAAATATTTATTTTTTAGTGAATAGTGAAAAAATACCGAAATTTACAAAATTATCTTTTATTTTTAATAAATTAAGTAATTGAAAATTCAAATTATTAATTAATTTAATTTAATATTAAAATAATTTTTATTATTTTATATTAAAATTAATTAATTGTTTTTAAATCATATTTATATTTTATTTTAGTATAAGATTATTATGAGGCTTAAAAACACATTTTTCTAAAAAATATTTTAAAGTGAATATTGTTTCTCCATTTTAATTAATTAAAATAACCCCTAATGTGGAATGATTTAAATTAAATTAATATATTATATATATAATATAATTTAATTTAATTTAATTATGATTACTTTTCATATAGTTATTATCTTATTCTTAAGGAAAATGCATTTCTTCAGAAAGCATTTTTTTCAACACGTATGTGGGTTCCATTTTAAATTAAATTATGATAATTCATAGAGAAAATTTTAAAATATTAACTCTATATTTTGAATGATTATAATTTATATTATCTAATAAGTTCATCTTAATTTTCAACAATAATCAATAGAGAGAACAAAAAAATTATTTATCGCGGTTAAGGTAAAAACAAGTATACCGTGGGTTAAACTAAAACAATAAAGGTTAAAAATCACCCCAAACATATATTATTACTATTTTAGGGTCATATTTATACCTTATATCTTTTAATTTTTTAAAATGGTCCCTTTTGGAGAATTATTCTTATGAGAAAACAAGGGTGTAATTCTTTCTTTTCAAAAATTCCAAATGTGTCCTCTCTACCACTTAGAAAAGGAGACCCCCTATACAATCCGTTAAACAATTAAAAACACATGTTAATACAATAACTACTCAAATACCTTCCTTAATTCCCTACCAACATCCCATATTATTTTTAATCATAAATCCATAATCTGAAGGCTTTTGGTTCAAACTTAAAGAAGTTATCTAAAGAAGAGGTATCGTTCTTAACAGAACATTTTTTTATTTATCTTATAAATCCTTAAAATATTATTAAAAAATGATTATATAATAAAATTATTATATATAATAAATTAATATTTTTTTATTTGGAATGAACAACATTCATATTCTACTCCCTCAAATGAGAAACAAAACTGTTGATCTTGTGTACGACCGACTTCCACCCACGAATCGATGTCATTCATTTCCCATCATTGAATCTAAAGGATAGATTTAATGATTTATTTAATTTTTATATAATATATTTTGGATATAATTATAATTTTTAACTATAATACTATATATAACTTCTTCATTTACTTCTTTTAGGGAATACGATAATATCACTAGTGTGTACGGCGGATTACCGCCTCGCGAAGTGCTATAATTAATTTTTCACTTAAAATTTACATGAAATGTAATAAGTATTAATTTTATGTTTATATATTATATTAATGAAATATAAATCATTATGGAAAATAAATTTATCATATAGTTTCTTACCTTACCATCAATTAAATAAATGATAATGTCGTTCATGTGTACGGTGGACTACCGCCTCATGAAGCAACGTGATACATTTTTATTAACACATCACATGGATGATATATGTAAGGGTATTTAAATAAATAATATTATATTTAAAATATAATTATCATCAAGTAATGATAAAATAAACTTTATCTTACTTCCATCATTATTGTGGAAAAATTTAAATATTACTCATGCGTACATATGACCTACTGTGTCCATTTTCGTAATGTAGTTAAATTTACATAAACATATTTCATAGTTGGTTTTAAAATTATAATATATATATAAAAATTATAATTTTTTCATGATTACTATTCTGGATATTATTAAGCAATAATATCATTGACCTTATTCAACTTATCAACATGATTTTGGATATATGATCCATTTATTGTAAAAAATATCCAAAGTGAAATTAGTTGGTTAAGTAGTTGAATATGAAATTGTAGAAAATATAATAAAAGGTATAATAAACATGAAAACGGTTATCACTAAAGTAATTAATAAATATAATTTTATTATTTTTTATTATAAGTAATACAAATGAGGATTCAAATTCAAGGCAAGGGATTTCATCTCAATTTACTTCCATTGAGGCATAATTTATTATTATGAACATAATTTCTCTTATTTGTAATTTATACTATCCTTTTTAGTTTTAATATCATGAATAATTCCTAAATCATGGTATTTTAAGTTTCAAATTTATTGTTTCATCTAAGTGTATTTTATATGAAAGTTACCAAGTGGTAAATAAATTTCACAACTCATATTCTTTTCATTAAGTTATATTAATTTTTAATTTTCATTGATATTATAAGATCATTTGTGATTTATTTTTATTATATTACATTTTATTTCCACTTGTTTTATTTTTATTTACATTAGATACACATAAATTATTTATTTATTAATTCTCATTCAATATTATGATCATTATAAGGGTTTCTCATCTCAAATTTCCTTCACTGGGATGTATATAATGTTATACAAATATATTTCTTTATAAGGCTTATCTACGACACATTTGATATGTTATACCATAAATATATTTATATTTAGGGTATTTAATGTTTCATTTTATGTTATGTATTTTATGGGCTAAATTATTAAAAATTTACTAAAATAGTAAGGGTTTATTCTTCTAACTCATTTTAATTGGGATTACTTATACATGAATTTCCGTTGAAGGAAATTATTTCAACATTATATAATAGAAACATTTAATTTTATTATCCTCAAGGTATTAATAAAATTTTCAATTAATAGTACCATTTTCCACTCTTTAAAACATAAAACGATTGGGAAAATGATATTAAGAAAAAATGACTTTATTTATCTCTTTGGTCAAAAATCCCTATTTTTCAAAATACATGTTTTTTATTTTAATTTTCAAAAATGTTGTACTATGATTTTTAATGTAATTTTAGTAATAATTGGATTTTTATAAAAATGTTAAAAGGAATAATCCAACTATTTTCTGAAAATGTAATTCTTGACCTTTATTACAAAAATATGAAAGGAATATTTGTTTTTAACATATTTGGTATGAGAAGAACCTTCCATAATCATGAAAAATCAATGTTTTAAGGATTAATTTTGAATTTTAAATGTTTATTTTCCAAAAAAAAATATTTATTGTTTTATAATGTTTTATATTTTTAGAAAGGGTTTCAAAAAATGGAAAGGGTATTTTCCTTAAGAAATTTTCCAAGTGATATTTAAAAATAATATTCCATCTAAGATGACATCTTTGATGTTACTCAGAGTGAAAATTTTATTTTTCTCAAGAATATTTTTATTGTTTTAAAAGTACATATATTCTTCAATGAAATCAAATTTTAATGTTATGTAATGCCTCTAAATTTTGTATATTGTCACTCACATATATACCTAGCTTTTTCACCCATACTTAAATGGGGTAATATATTATTTGTGGCCATTTATCAAATTCCATAATTATAAAAAAAATTATTATGATAGGAAGAAATATTATGCATTTTCCTTCAATGGGTAATTATTATGTTATTCCTTATGATTGATTTTATTTATGTGGAAAACATAAATAATGAAAATGTTATGATGGGTGCACCAAGATAGTGCTCCAATGCATTGGGTAAATATTTATAATCATGACGAGTCATGTATGGGATTGGGGAGTAAACCTAATATATTTTGAGACTTTATCCACCATGTCTTATTCTCTAGGTAGTTAGTATTGACTCTTGTTTATTTTATATTTTGTGTTGTTATCACATTTATTATGTTACCACAATATTATGTTACTATGTTATTAACATTTTGTTTCCATGTGATTACTTATGGGCCTTTTATTTTAGGATATAATTTTCTACCTTTGACTCACATGTTATTATTCCTTATCATGTTTATTTCCTTAGAGATATTTTTATCTCACCCCTTTTGTCCATGTATTCCCTAGGTTATCCCATGAATTTATTGAAGATGTAAATAATTTAGGATCTCTTTACGGAGAATAAAATAAGGAAGTTTTATTTTGGATTTAATTTGATTTATTATGAACCCAATCTTCCAAATACACTAGTCCTCGTGTTATTTCGGTTATAATTAATAGATTTTTATATATAAAATCTCATAATAATATGTCTAAAAGGCTCAAGTAACTATAATAATCCTAATGATAATCATAATAATAATTTAAATTATTATCACAATCAAAATCAAAATCATAATCATAATCATAATGAAAATAATAATATTAATGATAATAGTAATAACTATCATAATCATAATGATGATAATATCAATCATCATCATCATCATCCTAATGATTAGGATAAAGATGAAAATTATTCGGATGATGATGATTTTGGTGATAATAATAATTATTATTATTATAATAGGTTGGGGTCTATCCCCTTTTTTTTAAGGAAAGTAAAATTCTTTTTAACAAGGTTGAGAGGGAACCTATTACATGGTATATATCCCAAGAGGCACATAGGCCTATTAAACACATGGACTAAAGAACCATACATGGTCCAATGTACCCATGGACCATATGTAACACCTATATATTTTAAAATAACACTATGTTCGATAGTGTATACAATACAAAACACTGATATTAAACAAACCAAGATATACTATTAAACAACTATTATTCCAACGTCTCCATTATAACTTATATATTAAAATTGTATGTATTAATAAAAATAAAAATATTATGAAAATTATCTATAATGGTTTTATATTATCTAAATGTATTGATTAATTAATAATTAAGTACTCAAATTTCACTGAAGTCATTTTATACTTCAAAAAATGATTTTTATTGATTTTTCTAAGTGAATATAATAAATTTTTACCGAAAATTTAATAAATGGTATTTAAAAAAAATTATATAATTTTTTATATAATAATATCAAAATTATCATAGGATTCAATTTTGGGATTTTTATGAAATGAATGATTTTTCAGTTAATAATGAAAATATCCCTTTCTGTAAAACAATCACTTCTTTTCAATAAATCAAGTAATTTAAATGTTGAATTATATTATGGATTTCATATTGAAGTGAAATATAGAAAATTTTATTTATTATAAGAAGATTAATTTAATTTTAATCATCAATTCTCATTATTATTGTGTAAGTTCATTTTTATGCTTAAAACACAGTTTTCTACAAATTGTTTTTAAGTGCATAAAGTTTATTCATTTTAATTAATTAATATAATACCTAATTAATAAATATTTAAATTTAAATAAATATATTATAAATATATATATATATATATATATATGAATTTAAACTCAAATAATGATGACTTATAGTCATGGAGCTAATAAAAAACAACATATTTCTTCCAAAATGCATTTCATGAAAACCTATTTTTTTCAGAAATTTTTTTAGGTTAAATTTTAAATTATTCCAATTATTTTTTTTAAAATTTTAAAAATTTTATTACAAATTTGGATGAAGAATAATTAATATTAAATTAAAATTAATTTTTGGTAATAATGAATAGAAAAAATGGTAGAAAAATAAGTTACCGTGATGAAAACCAAAAATAGGAAAAAGCGAGTAACCCTTGAGGTAAAAGAAATAGAATGTTTAAAAAATATTTATTTCTGAATGTTGATGGTTTGTATTGACCATATAACCCCTAAAATAAATTATTTATCAATTTTTGAGGCACCTGATTTGATAGTGGCTTACTATTATTGAATAGTTTTCGGTATTTACAAAAATTTCACTTCTCCTCACTTATAAAAGAGAACGACCTCCCCTATCCTTTACACTCTTAAAAATACTTTTGGTTAATAAAATAACTAAAAAAATATATTAAAAAATTACTGAATAATTTCTTATAGGACTTTTTTATCATAAATTCAATCTAGTATGTCTTTATTTGTAATAGTAAAGAGGTGGGCTGAAGAAGAGGTATCGTTCCCAACATAGTGTTTTTGTTTTGGTTCATCTTCCATATACTTAAAATATTATTACACCATGGTGATATAATTAAATTAGTAACTCCAATACATTGATATATTATTTTTTTTATTTTAATAACCTACATTTATATTCTATTCAATAAAATGGGAAATGAAACCATCGTTCAAGTGTATCAAGAACTACCACCTCAAGAATCAATGTAATTCATTTTCCATCATCACCTATCATGATTGACCATGATATTGTATTTAATTATTATATATTATATTTTAATAATATTAATAATTATATTAAATTAATTAATCATATAATTTATTTCCTTACCAGCCATTGACAAATGATAACGTCATTCTTTTGTATGGAAGATTACTGCATCGCGAAGCGATGTGAATCATTTTTTATTACCGTATCAAATAAATTGTATATTTAAGTTTATTTAAATAAATAAAATTATATTTATTATTTAATTATAATTATGGAATGATAAAATAACACTTCTTTGCATCATGATTATTGAAAAATTGAAATGTTAATCATTTGTACGTACGACCTACCGTCTCTATGATTGTAACGTAATTCATTTTTTGTAACCATATTTCATGGTTTTTTAAAATTATAACTTGTGTATAAAATTTATAATTATTTCATGATAATTATTATATATATTATGAAATAATGACCCCTTTCACTACGGTCAACACATCAATGCCGTTTTGAATTTATGAACTGAACGTCCTCAAAACAATCTTTGTGGAAATAACGGATTATGTAATTAAATATATCATTAAAATTAATGAAGTAAATGATTCAAGTATAAGTGATGAAAACTATTAAATTTTATTAAGAAAAAAATTAATTGATATTATTTTATTATGATGTAGATAAAGGACATACACGACAAGTCTGGACTCAAGGTAAGGGTTTTCATCTCAAAACTTCCTTTATTGAGACACATGTTCTTTTATGTACCTAATTTATTTCAAATTGGGTATATAATGAAAATTGATTATTAAAAATAATTTATTAATATTATTCATGGTATTTAATTTCATATTAAATATCTCTCTATTTTTTGTGGATTTTATCAATATGTTTCTTAAAATGTAAGGGTTTTCATCTCAAAACATCCTTCTTTGAGACACATGTTCTTTTATGAACCTAATTTATTTTATATGGTGTAAATTATAAACCTTTACATATTATATAATGAAAAATTCATAAATCATGGTATTTTATGTTTCAATTAATTTACATCATTCGTAGGGGTCATGAATAAAAAGTTACCAAAGTGGATAGGGTTCATGATTCAATCTCATTTTAATCGTGATTGTTTATGATTGAATGTCCATTGAAGGAAATTATTTTATAATTTTATAATAAAAACCTTTAAATTTATTATCCATTGTTTATTAATCAAATTTTAAAGTATTCATACCATATTCCTCTTTTTAATACTTAAAATTATTGAGAAAATATTTTTAGGAAAAAATAATTGTATTTCTCTTTTTGATTGAAAATGATTTTAATTCAATATGTATATTTTATTTAAAATTTTTTAAAGAAAATACTTTTTACAATAGTGTGAAATAAATGTTTTTTAACATGGATGACATGAATGGAATTTGTCACCATAATGAACCATAAATGATTTAGAAATTCCTTTAAATTTTTATAAGTTTCTTTTAAAATAATTTTTTGCATTAATTTTTGATAATTTTTTTATATTTTAAATACAGGATCTCACTAAACCACCCTTTTCTTCAGGTTATGGAAATTCTATCTCTAACTCAATTTATCTCTATTTAATGTTATGAAATTATTATAAATTCATTATATATGTATCTAAAATATATCACTAGTTTGTTATATCTTCCTTTGATGGGGGTAATAAATTCCTTATGTTTATTTCTCAAATGCCTTCATTGTGAAATATACTTTAATTATGATATGAGGCATGATTATGAAACCCATTTCTTTCCAAGTGAAATTATTATGTTTATAACTTATAATTGATTTCTATTTATGGGACACATAATCTTAAAAATATTATTTTTATTATACCAAGATAGTGCTCAAAATGTTTTGGTAAATCTTTAATCTCAAGAGACATTATGTACGAGATTATGGAGTAAAACTAATCCATTATGGGACTTTTCCACCATGGGATATTTGTAGAAAGTTTTCATTTACTCAACATTTATTCATGTTATATGTTGATTCCACACTTCCTATGATTCCATTATATTATGATACCATGTTCATTATGTTATGCTCTAATGTTATTACTGACGATCCATCTATTTTGTGATATTATGTTATACCTATAACTCACAGGTTATGTTTCCTGATCATATTTATTCCCTTACTAGTTTTTAGCTCACCAATTTCTTTTATGTATTTCCCTAGTTATTCCAAGTAGTTTTATGATATCAAAAGGATTTAGGAGATCATTATGGAAAAATAAATATATAATTTTTATGTTAGTAGTTTTATATTCCTAGTCATCCAAAGGTAATAGGCCATTCGATTAGTTTTTTTGTATTAATGGATATTTATTTTAAAAATCATGTTTTTTAAAGGTTAGGGCTGAAGCCTTAATTTATTATTTAAATAAAAGACCTCTTTAGACTGGGTAGAGGGTGAACCATTATATAGCCCTAAGGCCCAAGGCCAAGTGGCCTAAATACAAGTCTTAAAAGCCCATTTTTTGTCCCAAAGGGCCCCTCAGTGAATATTACTGCTAAAATGGAATCATTTAATAATACGTTTAAAAGGATTTTGTCTCTATAGTTGGTATTATATGATGGTATAAGTTTTTTAGGGATTAGGACTATAATATCTAGTGAGAGACATTGGTATAAGTATAAGGATAAGTTAAAGTATATGAAAATATATTTAAATTTTGGCGAAGGATAGAGCATGTGGTTTTTAAGAAATTACATCACTGTCTTAATACTAAATATATATGTGGATTTGGAATTTTTTTACCTAGAGGTAATAACTCTAAAAATGTCTCATTGATTTGGAATTTATCATCACCTAGTGCACAATAAGGGGTTTTCTATACACCTGGTTTGACACTCCTACGGGATATGCTTCAAAAATTTGCAACCTCTTTATAGACAATTATATTGGACTTGGGAAATTGTTATGTTAGAAAACCTAGTTGGAAACATTACCATATATAACCTAGTTTAAAACCTATAGAATCTTATGTTAGGATATAATTATCATTTATAAGTTCTTTATTTTAGGTATATAATTCTCACATTTATATATTAATTTATTCTCATTATGATTATTTTTTCTATCTCTCTTTTAATAGTGGGAAATATTAGAATGCATGCTAACAATTAATATGATAGGGAAATTTAATGATTTCCCGAATGATATTCCTAACCCAATAGGAATGAAATTTAGGCATCTTATGGCCATGAAAAATGAGCTATATCAAATTATGATTAATAACTGGAACATTTTTGAGTTTTAAAAAATATTAATGAACAGGAGGATGGAGTCTCGTGGAATTTATTGTGTTAAAGATGATAAATATAATAAAATTCAATTTTCTACATGTCAAAAATAAATGAAGAGGAACCATGAAAATTTTATTAAAGGAACTATAATATACATTATTTGTGGAAAAGTATTCCACAAAGTAGTTGATTAATTATGAAAAATTAAGAGTCATGTTAACAAAATGTCGGGAAATAATGTTCATCCTAAGGCACCACTAATAGTTTAATATCATAGATATAGGAAACATGGTAATTTTCCATATCAATTACCCAATATGGGGTTTAATTCCTAATGGAATATTTTATGAAAATTATTGATGTTTAATTATCAAAAATTTTAAGTGTTGGAACTCTATAATCGAGTTTTTGAATTAGTTTTATTACATTTATTCTGGTTATAGGAATCATGAAACTCTTAAGGATTGTTATGCAGTAGTTTTTCTTTTAGGATTTGAAAGAATATGTTGTGTGGTACTGATAAACTAGAAAGTTTATTTAATGGCATGGTGATATTTTATGGAATAACACATGATTGGATAAAATAAAATCTTTGAGATTTTCGTGTTTTTGAGATAATTATATCCAGTTAAAATTATTTAGTTTTGTAGAAAATATTAATTTAGAGAGAAAACCTTTTTGGATAAAAAGGTGATTTAATAGCTAATTTTTTTATTATTTTCATCCTATTTTTGGAAAAAATTTAGGGTCAAGGAAAATTATGAATATTATCATCAATTTTTATTTTCCATAGTTTAAGAAAAAGGATAACCTTAAAATCAGGTGACAACACTTTGCATACAGCAAGGTTATAGGGCTTGAACCCACAACTGAAGGGTGATAAGGGTGTAATGCCTAACACTAGTGTCAGGAACCCTACCCCTAGAATAGTACCATTTATAGTTTTTAAATAGGATATAGAGTATGGTGACCACCCAAGTCCCACCTTCAATAGGCCCTGAGTTACCGAGTAGCACTGTGAGAATAATAAGAACACAAATGGGAAGCATTTACCTATAAGATAATGGCTTTCATAAAGAGATAAAATAGATACAGTAATTAAATATTTCTAAATTATATAAAACTAATCCCATTTGAATACATGTAATTTAATAAATTAATAAAAAAACTGGAAAGGAAAACTCCATGTATCAGAAAGTTAAATATGACAACGACCATGAAGCCTACAAAGATATTGAAAAACCACGAGCTAGTAATATCCATCCTGATCTCCAACACCATCCTACTAACCTAAAAATAGAATATATATATGTGGGGTAAGAATAAAAATATACTTAGTAGCTTCATCTTTAGAAACTCTCATTAAAATGATAAAGAAAGCATAATAAATCTAAAATAATAACAAGTGAAACTAACACAACACCTAAATAGGTATAATAATTTCCCATTCTCACCATGGAAATATGTCACCAATTATCAAATACTAGAGAAACATTTATTATAGTAATAGAACATAATGTTCTCCCCTATACTGATTCCCCATTGGATTACCTCTCTTCTTCAACATCACATGTCCTGATCATTCTATCTCTGAAATAAGTCAAATATAGACACCTCAAATATGTATCAAAACATGAACGTCATGTGTAACACCCCGACCCCTATTACCTAAAGTCAGTTAATTATTTTAATACATTGGCCTGATTACAATGAATCAAGTCCCGAAGGACCAATAAATTTAGTATCCTTGGAAGTTCTAGATACATATATAAGTTCAACATTACAACCTGAAAAGAAATATAACACTAATTTATTCCACTAGAAACATCCAAGCCTCCTAGATTAATGCCTGAAAGTCACTCATAACTAACTTGTTCATATTATGGGAAAATGAAACATAAGAAAGGGGTGAGCTCAAACACTCAGTAAGAGAAAGAAATACAATGAAAGATAACATAAATATTAGGCATGGTGAATAATTGAAAACACATTCCTTTACAAATCATAAACATGAACACTTTTTGGAAGAAATATGAGATGAGTAAATAATGCCATAATAAAACACAGTCATGGTTATTCTACTAGTCGAATAGCCACATGAACCATTAATATTATTTTCATAATGGGGGAATGTTTAATGCAGTACATTCTGAAAAATTTTGTCAAGGGCTCATCCAAGATGTCTAAAAATGATTAAGGCCTCAGCCAAAACCATATATCAAATTGGGAAATGCCTTATCTAATTCCATGTATAATTGTATCATGAGAACTACCGATGCACCGAGGATCTATATTGGGTTCCAACCGTCACATACTAAGTCCAATACATTACTCATAGGAAAAGGTTGAAACATAACATAAAAATTCATATTAAAAATAGTATATGAAATGTCAGTACTTTAACCATAAACCATGAATGTTATAAATATAACACATCCATAGTAAAACATATAAAAAATCCTTAAATATAATATGGATGATTTTTATCATAATAAATCAACTTCAAACAAGTGTAAAATTTATCAAAGGATGTTGACATAGATGAAATTAAAACTATTTTAGAGAAATATATCTTTCTATTTTGAAATAATTTAAGCGTCAAATAATTATAAAAAGAAAACATTTATTTTGAAAATTTTATTATAATTCTGTAAGGGAATCTTCGAGGATGTTATAACGGTGGAAAATAGCCGCACCCTCTGTATAAGTTAAAAAAAGTCATTCTTACCTTAATTTTGTCGAAAAGGTCATAAAGTACCTTGTTTGTAAAATGAAGGAAAGATTCCTTTCAGAACATATAAGGTAAAATAAGGGTATAAATGACTATAACCCATTTCCTAGTAAATAGTAATATTTTTTAAATATATTTTTAAGAAAACACAAATGTGGATGATAAAGAGGTCCCAGTAGATACTTACATATTAACAACCTCAGATAAGTAAAGATATTGTAAAATTAACCCTTACCGTATAATTTTACTTATTATATGACATATTAACCTCCTTTATAATAGTTAAAACATTGTTATTAAATTATACAACAACTATATTAATATATATGATATCATATATCATCCTCTAATTTTTCTTCGTTAATAATAATTCAGTAGTATCATCGTTTCGGGTGTTAACTGATTCGTTTTCATTTATATGATTGGTTATGTAAGACATTTTTGTTATGGATAGGATTTATTTGATTCATATACAATTTTTTTAAGTTCTTAAACTTTAATTTTAATCATAAAATGAAAATTATTCCTGAATGATTACGATGGGGAATTAACCTCATCGTGTTTGTGGAGATGGTAATCCGTACGTACGCACGAGCGACAATATCATTATATTGATAGTGAAATAGTATTTAATTAGATGGAATATAATATATAAAGAATCATTAACATGTTATATTTATTATTTACATTACTTATACTCATTATTATACCCATCCAAATATTGAAGTGTTTGAATTACAAACTACACCACGACGTGGAGACGGTAAGCCGTACGTACGCACATATGGTGACTTTTTCATTTATAGGATGGGTAGAATATGGAATATGGTTGTAAAATATTTAAAATAACATCATAGTATGCAGAGGTAATGATGTTATTATTTTGGTATTGTAAAATCAAATAAAGAGGAAGTGGAAGACGAAAAGAACTTGAAAGAGGGTGGTGAAATTATTACCTCTTCATCAGTTATTTCTTTATGAGTTGATCAAAAGGGCTCCTTCGGTTGCATTCCTGATCAATTTAAGGCCTCTAGGTAGGATTTAAGATAGTTGGTAGGATATTTGATAAGGTTTTTGCTGCGCCAAATGGATTTGGAGGTGTGATTTTGAAAGAGGGGGAAGTACCATTTTATAAGATAGGTGAGGGTCACTTTAGGAAAATATTGAAATATTATTTTATTATACAATAATATTCTGTTTATAATGGATACAAAATGATTTTTTTGAGTATAAGGTAGGTATGGGTCTAAAAAATTTCAATAAATATGTTTTATTCAGGTTTAGGTCACCATATTAACATTATCTTTTAGATTTAACTCTTAGTTAAATAGTTTAACTTTTACCATGTATTCTTGTATTATTATATTATATGGTTACTAATCTTACAATAAAATTCCAAGAGAACCCAAATTGGTTCAATTAAAATATATCTATTATTATATAAATCTTTTTTATGAACCTTATATTTTTTCGACTATTATATCATTTAATAATATAGATTTTGTTTTAAAAACTCATTTATGTCAATTTTGACACTATTTAGTAATTGATTTTTGTGGAAGTCATAACAGAAATATTACTTCAAAAAAATCCTTTAATCAACCCTAACATGTCATATTAATATAGAAAATTAGTTTAATGTCTAAAAAGTCTCAATTTACATTTATTTGGATATTTATAACTTCAATTATTTTATCCTTTCACTAAAAAGGTAATTACTGCATCATCATTGTGTCAAAAATAAATTTAATTATTTAATCTATAATTTTTTAAAATAAAATGAAATATATTGGAAATAGTTTTATCTTTCTAATGAATATTTATAGTCAACTTTATCTTATGTGTAACCCAATATTAAATATGGGTTAGCTATTAAACATTGAATTTAACACTTTTAACTCTTCTTTAAATAAAATAATAATAAATTTTATAATCTAATCCAAGTGGATCAAAAGGATCATATTTTATTCCTAATTTTGTTTTTGGTCTAATTACAATTATCCAATACAATTATGACATGTGTTAGGGTAATTATAATATCATTTTTACCTTTAATTTCCCTATTTAATTTTAACCGTGGTAAATAAAAGTTAAAAGTTACTATTCACCAAAAATTATTTTCATCTTAGTGAACCACATTTTAATTAATGATTTCAATCGTGTCTCTAAAAATTTTGAAATTAAACTCAATGAAGCAGTAAATTTATGTTTTATGCATATTTTCAAATACGCTGAGAAGGTGGGTAAAAGGCGGTAAAATGTTCAATAAAATTATATATATATATAATATTATTATAAAATAACTCTAATGAATTACATAAAACATATATAGGTATTATGTATCTATTTTTACCTAATATAAATTTAAATAAAATAAATAATTATTTAAATAAAAAGTCATTTTTAAACAACGACACACTGTTTTTCACTATTCATCAAAAATTGATGTTTTTCATAAAAATACCAAAAATTAACCCTAAGATAATTTTGATACTCCAAATCCAAAAATGAAGTCCATTTTGAAAAATAAAATTTATAAAATTTCATAAAGTGGGTATTACTATTCATAACGGCTAGTTTGATTGGTCATGGTGTGTTAAAACTCCAAGTTGCGTACAACACAAGCTATGGTATTACTTTAATGAGATAAAATACTATAAAATCATGGGGTGTTACATTCTCCCCTCATTTAATAAATTTCATCCTCGCAATTTGAAATTGTTCTTTGAAAATAAAAGGTTTAAAATAGAAAATTCTTTTGTGGAAAACCCACATCAGAAATAGGGTTAATAAAATTTAGTCATAATAAGAGGGAAAGGGAAATGAAAAAGTCGCCACAAAATTAGGGTCCTGAATAGGATACAATTGGTGAAAATTATAGACACATAATTGGATTAAAATTGAAATATTTATAGGGAGTAATTGAGGTCATCAATCACAAACAAGTGTAAAATTGAGGGCCACAAATCCATCAATCTAAGAGGATTTAAAATATCATCGGTTCAAAAAAAAACATAAACTATTAGGATAAAACATTTTTTTAATATCCCTTATCTATGGTTTAAGAATTAATTTTCTTCACAGAATAAGAGAGAAAAAAATACTTGACAAGTACTATTCCATCTTTTAACTAATTTCTACACAAACTCATCTTTTATCTATAATATAATAGAAATAAAAAATATTATATTTATCCTAATCATATAGGGTTACAAAAATAATGAATTTATAATTCAATTATCGTACTATATAAAAAAACAAATTATAGAAACCAGGACATCATGTAGACCAGTGGCTGGTGATGCACCCTGGTCGCCCTTCAGTTGCAGGTTCAAGTCTCGCGGTCTTGCCGGGCACGATGGGTTGTCACATGACTTCCGAGTTATCTTTTTTATAACAATCCAAAAATAATCTTAAGAAATTATTTTAACTTAACAACACTATCCAATGTCAAACATAATCAATTCCATCCTTTAGACTTATCCAAAATACTTCTGTCCAAGCACACTTTCCAAAATTTATAAGAAGTTAAACACAATGATGATCTTTTTTTCCACATAATAACATGTGAATAACTTTATCATGTATTATTTTAAAACACCGTAACACCTTGAATTACCATAAAAACTTATTTATTACATTCATTCTCCCTTATTCCTTATAAAACATTGTATATACTCCTTATATCCAAAAATGTCGTAAAATCCAACAATAATGGAATAAACAAACAATTAATTATTTTCAAAGTAGTCAAGAATGTTGAATATAATTTATCCAAATCAACCAAATCATATTACAAAATCACTACATTAGTATTAGAACCATATTATTGTTTATCTTTCTTTCAACCATGTATTTTCTAAAAAGGTTAACTTGCTATTGAGTCTCTTTTCATAGAACCATATAATCTCAAATCCTCAATGAAATTGTACTTCATTAGAATCATTATTTATTTAAATAATTCATATAACCAGTACATCATTGATAAAACACTCAAATGAAATAATTCTTTAATAACAACATAAGAACACTAGTCATTCATCTTCATCTGTGGTAGTATAATAAATTGATTATTATCCAATAGCATCATTTGGGGTAAACTCTGATGATTTGGTCATTGATTCACATAGTGTCAAAACAACATGAAGATAAAGCCATGTACATTAGAAACCTTTTTCTTACCCTTGAAATCACGTACTTGGTGTCCTTTGTCTCCACACTTATAAAAAAATCCCATTAATTTCAAGCATTTAGCAAGGTGATTCTTTCCACAGTTATAACATATGGGAAAATTATTCTTTCCCCTCTTCCCTTTATCCATATTTGTCTCTACCATCCTTTTCTTCTCTTCCTACCATTCAAAACCACATGACTCAAGGAATTATTTACTTATCTTATTAACACATGATACTAACTCTTCATATGATGAAAATACGTGGGAGAATATTTCCCTTCTAAATGTTGGTTTAATACCGTGAAATATATTATCCTTCTTACTCTTTGGATCATGTGTATTGTTGGAGATCTCATTCCTTCTACTGGTCTCCATTTCCAAACAATAGAATACACTAGGTTAGTTTATGAATCTCAATACATAATTCCAAACTTGTAAAATACCTAACATAAATTGAAAATATTATTTGTATAGTATATAATCATAAAAAAATGTTTTCTTTGAGGAAGTATTTACACATAAATCATCAATAATGGTTTGTAATGAAAATGTGAATTATCCTAAGCATATCCCCCGAGAGGGTCATAACCAAGAGTGCAACAAGGCTCATTGTCGTGTACCAGGATACCCTAGGTTAAGCTTGAAACTCCTTGTTAGATTTTTCACTCCTAGATACATCTGTACCAGATCCTCCTCTACCTGATCATATCTAGATAGGGATGTATTTCATGGAAAATACACAGAATCTCTACATTAAAAAAATTATAGGAAGTTCTTCTATACTAATCCTCAAAGTATATCTTAGGGTAATATTCTCTAATCATTGTTTTTCTAAATCTAGGTTCCAAGGTTTGTACTAAAATTACTTTGATACCAACTGTAACACCCTGACCCCAGTTATTCAGAGTCGGTGCATTATTTTAATACATTGGGATGATTACAAGGAATCAAGTCTCAAAGGACCGATCAGTTTAGTAGCCTTGGAAGTACTAGAGACATACATAAATTCAACATTAAAACTTAAAAAAAACTACAACACTAATTTATTCCGTTAGAAACATCAAATCCTCCTAGATTAATTCCTAAAAGTCACTCATCACTATCTTCTTCATATCCTAAAAAACCGAAACATAAGAAAGGAGTGAGGTCAAATTCCCAGTAAGATTAATAAATATAGCGGAAGATAACATAAACATTAGGCATGATGAATAATTGAAAACACATGCCTTTGAAAATCATAAAAATGAAAACTTTATGCAAGGAATATGAGCCAAGTAAATAATTCCATAACAAAACATAGTCATGGGTATTCTACTAGTCGAATAACTACACGAACCATTAAAATAAGTTTCATAATGAGGGAATGAATAATTCGGGACATTCTGAAACATTTTTTCAAGACCTCAGCCAAGACATCTAACAATAATTAAGGCCTCGACCAAAACCATATATAAAATTGGGAAAGGCCTCAAAAAATTCCACGTCTAATTGTCACATGAGACCTACTGATGCACCGAAGAGCTATAGTGGGCTCCACCAATCACATACTAAGTCAAATACATTCCTCATATGAAAATGTTTAAACATAACATAAACATTCATATTAAAACTAGCATACGAAATGTCAATACATTAACCATAAACCATGAATGGTATACAAATAACACATCCACAGTCAAACATATCACAAAACCTTAAATATAATTTGGGAGATTTGTATCATAATAAATCAACTTTAAAAAAGTGAAAAATTTATCAAAGGATGTTGACATAGATAAAATCAAAACTATTTGAAAGAAATAGATCTTTCTAATTTGAAATCATTTAAGAGTCACAAATTTATAAAATAAAATATTTATTTTGAAAATATTCTTATAAACTTGCAAGGGAATCTTTGAAAATGTTATAATGGCAGAAAATAGCCACACCCGCCTTATAGGTTAAAAAAAGACATTCATACCTTAATTTTGTCAAAAAGGTAATAAAGTAACTTTTTTGGAAAATGACAAAAAGATTAATTTCTAACCATATATGTTAAAATAAGGGTATAAATTACTACAACCCATAGTCTAGTAAATTCTATTTTTTTATATACATTTTTAAGAAAACACAGTTGTGGATGATAAAGAGGTCCCAGTAGATACTTACATATTAACAACATCAGATATGTAAAGAGATTGTAAAATTAACCCTTACCTTGTACTTTTCCTATGTCGATGGTATGTTAACCTCCTGTATAATAGTTAAAACATTTTTATTAAAATATACAATAACTATATTCATAAATATGATATCATATATGATCCTCTAATATTTTTTTGTTAATAATATTTTAGTAATATCATCATTTTGGGTGTTAATGGATTCGTTTTCCTTTATATGCTTGGTTACATAAGCCATGTGTGCTATGGATAGGAAGTATTTGTTTCATATATAGAATTATATTAAGTTCTTTAAAATTAATTTTAATCATAAAATGAAAATTATTCCTGAATGAATACGATGGGGAATGAATCTCATTGTGTTTGTGGAGACAGTAATCCGTACGTACGCACGAGCGAAAATATCATTATATTGAAGGTGAAATAATATTTAATTGGATGGTATATCATATATACAGAATCATTAAAATGTTATATTTTTTATTTACATCATTTAAACTCATTATTACACCTATCCAAATAATAAAGTGTTTGAATAACAAACTACACCGAGACATGGAGACGGTAAGCCGTACATACACATATATGGTAACTTTGTCATTTATAGGATGGGTAGAGTAAGGAATATGGTTGTAAAATATTTATAATAACATCACAGTATGTAAAAGGTACTGGATTTTTTATTTTGGTATGGAAAAAAAAGAAAGAGGAAGTGGAACAAGAAAAGAACATGAAAGAGGGTGGTGAAATTATTACCTCTTCTTCGTGTGTTTCCTTTTGAGTTAATCAAAAGGGCTCCTTAGGTTGGATTTCTGTTCAATGTAAGGCCTCTAGGTCTAAGTATCGATAGTTAGTAGGATATTTGAGTAGGGTTTGGCCGAGATAAATGGCCTTGGAGGTGTGATTTTGAGAGAAGGGGAAGTACCCTTTTATAAGAGAGGTATAGGGTCACTTTATGAAAAGATTGAAATATTATTTTATTATAAAATCATATTATGTTTATAATGGCTCCAAAATGATTTATTTTAATCATAAGGTAGGTATGGGTCGAAAATATCTCATCCCATAGGTTTTAGATAGGTTTAGGTCACCATATTAACCTTATATTTTATATTTAACTCTTAGTTAAATAGTTTAACGTTTTCCATGTATTCTTGTATTATTATATTATATGGTTAATAATCTTACTATAAAATGAAAAGATAACCCCAAGTGGTTAATTAATGATATATATATTATTATATAAGTCTTTTGACAGAAACTTATATTTTTAGCACTATTATTTTATTTAATAATATAGTATTTGTTTTAAAAACTCATTTATGTCAATTTTGACACTATTTAGTAATTGATTTTTGTGGAAGTCATAACATCATGATTACTTAAAAACAATTCTTTGAATCAACCCTAACATTTCATATTAATCAATAAAATTATTGTAATTCATAAAAAGTCTCAATATTCATTTATTTGGATATTTTTAACTTCAATTATTTTATCCTTTCTTTAAAAAGGTAATTAATGCATCATCATTGTTTCATAAATAAATTTAAATATTTAATCACTAAAAATTATAAATAAAATAACATTATATAGGAAAGATTTTTATTTTTCTAACTAATATTTATAGTCTAATTTATCTTATGTTTAACCCTATATTAAAAATGGTTTAGTTATTAAACTTTGAATTTAACACTTTTAACTCTTCATTAAATAAAATAATAATAAATATCCTAATCAAATCCAAGTGGACAAAAATGATCATATTTTATTCGTAAGGTTATTTATGGTCTAATTAAACTTATCCAATAGAATTAAAACATGTTTTAGGGTAATTATAATATAATTTTTTACCTTTAATTACCCTATTGACTTTTAACCGTGGTAAATAAAAGTCAAAGGTTACTATTCACCAAAAATTATTTTCATATTATTGAACTACATTTTACTTACTGATTTCAACCATGTCTCTCAAATTTTTTAAATTCAACTCACAGAAGCGGTACATTTTTGTTTTATGCAAATTTTCAAATGTTCCTAGAAGGTGGGTAAAAGACTGTAAAAAGTTCAATAAAATTTTATATATCTAATATTATTATAAAATGACTCTAATGAATTGAATTTAAGATATATAGAAATTATTTATCTATTTTTCTTTAATATAAATTTAACTAAAAAGCATGTTTTAAACAATAACGAAGTGTTTTTCACTATTCTTCAAAAATTGAAAGTATTCCGAAAAACACCAAAAATACATCCTAAGAGAAATCTGATATTCCGAATCCAAAAATGAATTCTATTTTGAAAAATAAAATTCCTAAAATTTCAAAAATATGGTATACTATTCATAATGGCTAGTTTTTTGGTCATTGTGTGCTAAAACTTCAAGTTGCGTACAACCCAAGCTATTGCATTACTTTAAAAAGATAACGTACTATGAAATCTTGGGGTGTTACATCCTGAATCACATCATAATATTATCAAACATCACAACACCATGAAGTAACCAAGTAGTTTTAGAGATACATATGTTTAAAATAACCACAATACATTCCATCCCTATTAACACATATATGGGAAACTGACCACTGTTCATACTAGTACATAATACTACTAAGAAAAGAAAGTGGGGGGCCGAGGGGGTAGTTAACCATCCATCCTCCCACCGAGATATTGGGGAAAACCCCTCCTAGAATCCACTGAGTGTTAGTCTCCCAAATTAACATAGGTAGGGTAGTGTATGAAATCACTGAATATACAGGTTATAATATAGATCACCACCAGACTATGGGCATAACCTAGTCCTAATATCAATTAAAACTATCATCACCCAGACACCTAACTTCCATAATTAGGGAGTAGACATCCTACACACACACACATTTAAAGAGATACATTAAATTAATTATTTCATTTTTAAAATTTCTTGTTAAATTAATTAATCCATTATCCATTAATTAAAATTCATCATTATTTTATGTTAAATTACATTTACCAAAAAAATCATGCATTTTCCCTCCAGGCATTATTCAACCTAAGGCCACAATTTCTCAAGATTAAAATCTTTCTAGTATTTTTATTCCATCATCACCAACCACATGAGTTAAGTATCATTAAATATTTGTAAATTTTAATAATATAGGTACTCTAGGGGAAAAAAATCTAAGACGCTGCCAAGAGGGAACACACAACTATACACATCCATCTACGCCAAGCTATGGGAACAGGAATATAGATGAAACAACCAACCTAGAATTCCAACCATTATTAGATTAATTATATGTAAGAAACAATATATCATCAGAAAATGGATAATACCATCTTCAAACAATTCCATTATCTATGATTTTGTCTTCTAAATTGACATGAATATCCTATGCATCTCAAAATCACATGCCTCAATTTCTCCCACATAATCTGGGCCTCCCCACCCAAATCTCATTATCCATCCCAAGATTAGTTATCCTGAGATCATATCACATCATAAGCTCACATCCATAGTACCTAAAATGGAAGAAATAAAAAAATCATAGACAATAGGGAATTTGGGCCTTAAAATAAGGAATTAAACCTTCATAGGAAAATGAGCTATCATAGATCCAAACATAAGGCATTTATCCTTTATAAAGAAATAATTAGTAATGGCCCCAGATATATAAATTTAAAAAAACAATCATTTTTAATTCCAAATTTAATTAACATAATCAGTATTCAAAGGTTTCAAATATGGAAAAACTAAGGCACAAATATATAATAAGCTATCAAAAGTTCAACATTCTTTTAACACTAATTATAGTTTCAAAAAACGTAGATAAGTACTATTATTATTTAACAAGATTTTTCATTTTATCCTAAAAAATAATCAAAATTCTTTACATTCTTTATCAATTCCATTATGTAAGAACACATCAAATTAAACATTAATACATACATAAATTTGATTATTATCAAATTATAAGAAACACTATATTATAAACATGCCAGCTTTTTAAATTTCTTAGCCAACTAAGTTAACAATTTTTATCTTTACATTCTTTACCATTTTCCAAGAAAATTAAGATGATAAACCAAGGAGAAAAACTAGTTACACAAGAATATTATAGACTACACACTATCTAGAAATTCAAGATCCAAACTATTATCATGGTATAAAACATTTAAAACGTTAATAACTATCCAATTTTTTATTAAATTGGTTCAACACTTATTTTTTCAATTCCTTTTCCATCAAAAGATCCAAATCATGCTAACTTCATGATTTTATATAAATAAATAGGAGAAGTAATGAATCTCATACCTTAAAAGAATCAATATTATTCACATGAAAATATACCAAGGATATCATTCCACAAACACACTAACAAATGACAAGAAAAAATCCATAAGAATTGCAGTGACCAAATTATAAAACATGAAAATGAAAATCATGAAGAAAAAATATCATACAAGGATAACCAATAGAATAGATAGATAGAACATACCAAAAATCACTATTGATTGATCTATAGGATTTGAGGATCAATCCCTATTATAAGGGGATTAAAAGGCATTGAAAAACAACTCTTGGTTGACTTGGGTTTATGTGGATAAAGTGTGAAAGAATGGGGTTCAGGGGTCTTATGGTACTTATAGACCCTATGAAAAACTAAAAACTATAACACATCCCCGTGGACTATACCACAACACTTTCTAACATAAGTAATTATATGGAGTAAATTGAGGGACTATGCTGAAGCCACCCTTAGTCAAAGGAGGTTCTGAGAATCTTGGATAGATCCTATAAAAGTGGATCTAGGGGCTATAATGAAACCTTTTACACCACACTCAAGAACCCCCTTCATCAAGAAAGGGACCACTCCATAGCCTACAACCCATAGAGAAGCTACCCTTAAAAGGCAGTAGCTATGAAATCCAACATAATCTCCCCTATTAAAAAATATGGATCCATTACACCTTATCCACTAGCACTACATTTCCATTCACACCTCCACGCCATATCCATGCCACTTATGGAGGTGGTTTCCAAAAAACTCCTCAATAACCACTTAACCCACCTAGAACCTCCTCCAAACGAATATCACACTTAAAACACACAATGGAAAAGGCTTTTAGGATCTAGTATCTTATGTTATATAACTCTAAAATATTCTTATCCTCAAGAATTAAAAACCAATCTGGAGTGAAAAAGGGAAAGGTTCATCAAAATTCACACCCCATGAGATACCTCTAAAGGATCATACTATCACACGAGCTAAGAAACCTCAATCAGTGGGAAAAAATAACAAATCCAAAAATAATAACAACCAACTTCAAAAAAATTGTGGGATAATAAAATAAGAGAACCTATCTCATAAACCCAAAAAAATACAAAAAAAAAGAGAAAAATGTTACAAGAGAAGAGTTAAAACATAACATAATTCAGGGTAATGATCATGTATCTATGACTCGCATTCCTAGGTACTCTCCTCCATGACACTGTTTCACTGCAAGACATGAAGCATAGAGATAACATGCCTATGAAAGACCTTTTCCTGATGGGCTGGGATCTTACCTCTCCTCTCCTCAATAGTTTCATTATCGTCAACATCTATCTCACCCAAATAAATTATGTGAGAGTGTTCATGAAGATAATGATGGAGATGTAACATGTAAAAAGTATTATGTATCCATAAAATTTGTAGGGGAAGTGTTATCCAATAATTCACGACTTAAAAACAAGCCAATACCTCAAAAGAATTAACAAATTGTGTAGATATCTTACTCCGACATCTAAACCATTACTACCCATAACTAGGAGTCACCTTTAAAATTATATGATATCTAAAATAGAACTATATAGGTCTCATCCAATGATTGGAATATTATTTATGATGATATTATGCTACTTTCATCCATTCAAAAATCACTTGAGCCATCTATAACATGTTATGTACTAGCTCTAGCCCAAGAATTGATGGCTCACTAACCATATTTAAACATAATAGAGAATAGAATGGTTAGTCATACAAAGGTTTAAATGGATCCATACTAATTTTGGAGTAAAAAATATTGTTATAATAAAAATAAACCAAAGGCTTGTGCCTCATCCATAGACCTCCAAAATATAGGATCCAAGAACACAACATGTCTTCTAGAGTCTAGATAGTCCACTCTTCTGACTGTTTTTCTATAGATGAGAAGTAGTGCTAAGGAATAAGTAATAATATAATGAATGTTGGATACCTCTCCACACCCTAGAGGTAAAAAAGGTCTCAATTAGAGATGATAATCCCTATGAGTTCATGGAGTCTCACATCCTATTTTCGATATAACCATGATAAAATATCTATTGAGAACACATCTCAAATTGATATAATGTTGGATGATTTCATTTAATGATCATCTATCTAAGATATAGCATAATATCCTCCTTAAGATCAAGGTAAATTCAAAACAAAGCCCATATATAGGTTCTTACCCTTCCATTGGGGATCATCTAATGACTAGAGAAAACCACCGGGAATATAGTTCATGACCTTCACATTATGTTGGACCAAAAATCAAGAAACAATCTCTACAACTACACACATTAACCCAAACCACCGAAACTGACCTATCAATTCATGATATATATTTTTCAAGATAGGATATACTGCTAAGGGAATACTATTTAACTTATGAAGAAAAATCTCACACATTACCATATGAATAAAAATACACATCTACAATAACACCCTATTCTATTCATCCTTAGACCAACCATCATGGGAATCACTAAAAACAACTTAGTCTCTCCCAACCTCCACCTCAGAATCCCCAAAATGGGACTCCTCCAACTGCTGCACCAAAGTAAAATTCACTATCATTTATAAATGATAACCTATACTATTAACATATTCTATTAACCTATCTTATATCTATATGTATAACTAATATTTCTTACTTAAATATCTTAGAATCCATTGATTTATCCATGAGATCACTATAGGAATTCATACTCAACACATAAACTACCATATTTCCATTACCTTGTGTATATGAAATATTAATGTCATAATCCTGCAATAATAATATCCACCGACATTGTGAAAATTTCAATTCTTGTTTGGATAATACATACCTTTAGCTACTAGTATAGGTAAATACCACAAAAAAAAATAGATTAGGTAATGTCTCTATAACTTCAGGGAAACCATGACCACTACTAACTCAAGATCATGGGTAGAATAGTTATTATCATAGAGATGTCATTACTAAGAATGATAAGACACAACTGTTATTATCTACATAAAAAAATTTCCCAAACCAATACAGAAAGTGTAATATAAAACCTCAAAATGAACTCCCCCTACTGGAAAATAAAGGATTGGTGCACTAACCAACTTCTCCTTCAGGTAATTGAAAGCTTCCTAACATTGGTCAGCTTATAGAAATTCCTGATCCTTTCTAGTAAAAGATTTTGGAGGAGTAACAACCTAGGTAAATATACTAAGAACCTATTGTAATAGACTACACGATCAAGGAAAAGTATTTCAAATAAAATAGTAATAGGGTATTCCTATGAAATAATAACCTATTGCTTTGAAGGGTCCATAACTACTCCTTACTGGGATATAAAATTACCCATTAAAAAAATTGATGATCCTAGAACACACACTTTGAAAACATCCTAAACAGCTGTTGATAATGAAGAATTCACAAAACAACATACTTAGGCTCTACATGATCCTCATCTGACATAGAGAACACAAGGACTTTTTTCAATGAAAACCACCATGAACTTATGTACAAACACCTTGAAAACTGTGTTCATAAAACCCATGAACATGACTGGAGATTTATTCACACTAAATGACATTACAAAAAACACATAATTCTTATTATGAAATAAGAATGTATTTTTTAGAATATACTCACCATTTACCCACATCTGATTACATCTGATTACATCCTAACTACAAATCAATACCCCAGAACCACAATTCTCCCTCCAATTGATCAAATAACTAATCAATATAGAGAAAAGGATAATGGTTCATCATTGTCACTTGTTTCAGGTGATGATAATCAATAAAAATCCACAAACTACTATCAAACTTCATTATGAAAAAAATTAGTGCACCCTACGGTGACACACTCTGCAGAACAAAACTTCACTACAACAGATCATTGAGCTATACACACAACACTCACAACTCAAAAGGTTCCATCATATACAGATACATTGAGATAGGATAGGTGTTTATCTATAACATAATATTTAACTCAATCTCTCATTGAGGGGATAATTCCATAACCTCCTTAGGGAAGACATTAGGGTAATCTTCCACAACCCTGTGAAACACCATCAGATGAACATTAAGTGAACTCAATATCAACTTATCGAATAAGGAAGAAAATTATGGAAGATTCCTTTGACCCATATGAAGGTCTCTCTCACCAATTAATATTACCAGATCTCCATAAACATCATAGAACAAAACCTACCTCATACAAAAATCGATGATAGCATGCACTGAATATATCCAATCCATTTTGAGGATGATTATTTATGTCTATATCCATAAACATAGGATGTCTCCAAAATTGAGATGTTTACCCAGTGTTAGGTCACAATTTATACATACTTCATACAAGCCAAATCGATCTCCAAGTAGAGTAGTCAATACTAAGGGAACTGGAAGACTCTCTACCTTAGGTCCCAAAACATGGATGAGTTAATGTGATATGAAGGAGTTTGTATATCCAAATTCAAATGAATAACTCACCCATCTAAAAAAGATGAAAATGGAACCTTGAACAACATATGGATCACCCAATATTAGAAATGCTAAAGCGTGAAGATGGCTATAAACTACTCCACAGCCTCTATGACCCTACTAATGAACACCTCCATGGTCGCGTTCTTCTTTATAAGGATAAGTAGAATATTGAAGTTGTACTCTACCAATCCTATATCCTCTATAATTATCCAAAACTAGAAAGCCATATTTTTTCTTCCTTGGATGAAACTTCCTTAATAGAGGAACCATAAGTGGAAGAACTGGTGCACACTAACTACTCATAAAGGTCGAGCACTCACACCATTGATGACCTCATCATCCACAAGAAAAAAAAACACATTTGATCCCTTGTAATTTTTATGAGATCCACCAACTCTACATAAATGACACGAAAAGGGATGAGACCAAACCCTAGATAATCAAAAAATATTCTATCCATATAATTAGAAACATCATACCATAGCTCTACATCATGAGAACTATTGACAAGTCCCCTTCCATAATGATCTGGTTCTAGCCAATTTCCTCTCAACAACCTCTGATCTCTCAAGTACCTCAATGTAAGTTGAAAAAAAGAATGGGGGACCCAGTGATAGATATCTATATAAAAATCCTCATTGAAGTGCATCGCCTTAGAATTTTAATTTGGAAATAGGTTTGGTGAAATTCAAAGAAGGGTCCTGAAACAAATCCCAAATTATCGTATTCTTGAACTCCCCAGTCAAAGGGTATCCAAATATTGGTGACTAGTCACCCTCATACTCAAAGAAAAAGACTCTTATTGAAATTGGCCTCATAAATTCTTCCACAAGACTAAAAACTGTTCATAATATCCTAGGGACAAGGTCCACCACTTTCTCAATATTCCATGTTGAATCATCACATCCAATGAAACCCAATTCTGATTCTAAGTATGCATTTTGCTGAAGGCTATCCCAAACCCCTCTTACCAGTATTCTGGGACTATATTTGAATATGATCCCTTATACTTCTACAGAGTCTGTCCTAAAACTCTAAGAGTGTCCTACTCTAAGTGTCTTCATTATTGACCTCTAATTTTCAGTAAACAACTGGAACATCATACTCAACATCTTCAGCGTAAAACTAATAAGGGAATCAACCTAGAGCCATAATTCCAAAAGGAATAAATGGTTAGAGCTTCTAAAAATGGAATATGAAAATTTTAACATTAATTAATTAATTATTTCATTTTATTATTTTATTATTTTAACCTATCCTGGTGTCTACAGATTCCAAATAGTGGCTCAAAAAATAATGATGCATGATCCTTTCCTAGGTCCCTCATTCACAACAAGTATCACATAATTTAATAGGATTGGTAAAATTAAAGGCTAGTGAATTAGATCACAGGGGGCCCTAAATACCCATGTCCCATCTAGTATCCTATGTTTACAATAATTACTAAACTTAGCTGACATCGTTTCCCTACCCACCCATGTAGTCTCACCCACACCTAACTCTAAAATCTATCCTATCCCTTAACCCAAACATTTGATACTACTCTTTAATGAACCCACCACCCAATGAGTACCCCTTTTGGTTAGTAATGAGATAAGGAGGATGGTAAATACCCATTTCTCACATCTAGTAGGCCCCATGTTTATGACTAACACATAGATCATAATAAGCACACATATGGGAGGCATTACCCTTTATTAGAATTTTTGAAAGAAGGATTTAGGATAGATACGCCAATAAAATCTTACAATGATTTAAAAAATTAATCCCAAGTTCATACATCAAATATCATACAACACCAAAAAAATTCGAAAAGAAAACTGCATGTACTAAAAAGGTAAAGATAAAAGTGACTACGAAGGCAAAAATATCTTATAAAATCAAATACTAGTAATATTCTACCCAATCTGTGAACTACTAATAATACCCTAAAAAATAGTGTATATTTACATGGGGTGATAATAATAATATACTAAATAGGATTCTCCCTAGTGCCTCTAATGAAAAATGAAAGAAAATCATAATAAATCCCAAATAACAACAAATGAAACTAACTAATCACATAAAAAGATATACTATGTTCTAATCCTTGCCATGGATATATCTCACAAAGTATTATATACAAGAGAAAAATTTATTATAGTAATGAAAAATCAAGGCCATACTATTACCAATTCCTTAACGGTTTACCGCTCTGGCTAAACGTCATGCATCGTAAGCTGTCTCTCTCTAAAATAAGCAGGCCCACAGAAACTGGGTTAAGTATCCTAACATTCACCTCATGCATCACATCATCACAATATCATATATCACATATTCTTATAGTAACCATGTAGTTTCTAGGATACACCAAAACCCGAATGAAGTGTAAAATACATCGAGTATTAAACCTCAAGCAATCATAACCCATACACTGAGTAAGGTAAATCAAGCTATTGTAACCCATACACATCATAGATATACTAATATATTGGAAGAAATATTAGAAGATACATGTGTCTAAAATAACCAAAAGACATTACATCCCTCTAAACTCATATATGGTAAACTAACCACCATGAATACTAGCATATAATATTACAACGAGAATATAGAGGGTATTAAGGGGGTATTGAGCCATCGATTATCCTAGAAGGATGTTGGGGAAAATAGCTTCCTATTTTCCACAACATGTTAATCAACCTAACTAATATGGGTGGTGTATCATATGGAATCACATAATATACAAGATGTAATACAGATCACCAGTAGACTATGTTCATAACCTAGTCCTAAGCTCAACTGTATATATCATCACTTGGACACTCAGTTGCCACTGCTAGGGACATGACATCCTATAAGTACACGAGTATTTAAAGAGCTACATTAAATTACTTCTTTCCTTTTCAAAATTTCACATTATATTAATTAAACCATTATCCATTAATTAAACATATTCATTATTCCAAGTTGCATTACATTAACCAATGAAGTCATGTCCATTCCCTCCCGACATAATCTAACTCGAGTCCATGGTTTCTCAAGATTAACATATTTACATTATTTTACTTCCATCATCACCAAACCCATGGGTTAGGATTAGTAAACATTATTAACTTCCCATAATCCATGTACTCTAGGAAGACCTTCTTAGAATACCACCAATAGGAAACATGAAACCAACCACCTCCAACTACCTCAAACAGTGGGGAAAAATGTAGATAAAACTGGCAACCTGGAAAGATGACCATTAAACAGATAACTAGAAAGAAACTAGATTCAATCACAATAACAGGCAAGCCTAGCTTCAACCCATTCCATTATCTTTGATTCCATCCCCAACACCCACAGGTATATCTTGGAGAATCTCTCCATCACTAGTATCAACTACTTTAACATCATTCAGGCCTCCTCGCCCACATGTCATCTGATATCCCAAGCTCATATATCCTAAGCTCATATCACATCACAATCTCACATCTAGATAAAATCACAAGGTATTAAGAAAAAAACCATTGTCAACATGTCCTATAGGACCTAAAAAAAGTCATTAAAACTTCACATGAAAACAAACTCTCATCTATCTCGACATAGCACATTTAGAGAAGTATCATTGTAATGCATTTACCAAAAAGATTTATCTTTTACAAACAACCAGTTTTTTATTCCAACATAAATTATCCAATTAATTACTCATAGGTTAGAAATACAGGAATCCTAATTCATCATGCTATATCAAGTTATCAAAATATTAACATGATCTTTACATTAATTACATTTTAAAGAAACATAGAGAGTTTCCATTCTAATTTAACTTGAATTTTCATTTTAACATCAATAAAAATTAATATGATTCACAATGTTTATCAATTACATTAAAAAATGAAATAAAAAATTCAATTAAACATGAATACTTGTATAAATTTTATTATTATAAAATTATAAGAAAAATTGGATAATAAACATGCCTCTTATTTAAATTTGTTAGGAATGTAATTTAACATGCTATACAAGCATAGTATTGATAGAACACTATCAATAAAATTACTAGGTAAACCATTTTCAAAGAATAAATCACCAAAAACATGAGATAACTATATAAATATTTATTTATAAAGTTCAACATTTATTAGGTTAATTCCATTTTCATATAAAGGGTTAAAAAATGATAATTTTATGATTGTATATAAATCAATTAGAGAAGCAACAAATAGCCTACCTCAAAAGCATCAAAATTATTTTCAAAAGAATGGAACATAATCATGGATGTCTGATCACATATACTGTGAGTAAACTACAATATTCCAAGGAATTCATATAATGAAAAAACCTGAAAATGAAAATGAAAACAAAATAAGAACAAAAAAGATAAAACACCAAAGCATGGAAATGTGAAATGGAAGTAAATAATATCAAACATAGATAACCGCTTGAAAATTCTGGTAGAACATACCAAAGATCACCATAAATTGTTATCTAGGAGCCAAAGATCAATAACTATTATAAGGGGCTTCAAATAAATTGAAAATACTATCTGTTTCACCCTGGAATTGAGTGGAATAAGTGGTAAGGAATGGGATTTTTCAGTCTGAGGAAAATTATAGACTTTTTGAAAAACTAAATACTTTGACATAGCCCCTTAGAAAACTCCATAACACTGTCTAACACAAGTTGTTATATGAAAAAACCTAAGGGTCACACCACTATCACCCTTGGTCAATGTATATTTTCAGAATCTAGGTGAGATCCTATAAAATTGGATCAAGAGGATATGATGAAGCCTTAGAAACCACACTATAAAACCCCCTTCGCCAATAAGTGGACCACACTGTAGCCTATATCCCATGGAAAAACTACCCTAGAAAAGGAAGTAGACTTGAAATCCACCCTAATATCCCTTACGCCACAACATGGATCCACTATTCCACATACACTAGAACTAATACACAATTCACATATCCACATCACAACCATTCCACTTTTGGTATTGGATTCCCAAAAGTCATCAAGAACCATTCAAACCACACGGAACCTCTTGTAGGTGCGCCAACACCAAAAAATCAAAAAAGGGAAGGTCTTATTGGATATAGGGTCATACAACTGGCCTAAATGATGTATTAGTTGATATAATTTTTTTACATAAATTATTTGGGTGATGAATTATAAGTTGATTTTGGGATACATATTAGAGGATCAAATATTTTTGATTTATTAGGATTTTGAGGTGATTAATGATATTTTTAGAAATTTTTCCTTGGGATAATGTATATTAAACCCTTATTCCGAATATGTGATTTGAAATTAATGATTAGTTGAGAAGAACATAAATAAATTTTTAATATTGAGTTTATTTATGTTTAGTGTTATTTATTTCTAGAAAAATTTAAGTTGAAATTTAGATTTGGAGATTAATACGAAGGTTTAAATATTTTGGATGTTATATTACCTTTTTCAAACTATTTATTTCGTGGTTAATATTTAAGGATAGGTAGAGTATATTTTTATCCTTTTGTAGATTATGTGATCTATTAGAAATTTATTTTAGTGCTTATAACATGAAAAATTCATCTCGATTACTCATCATTTGGATAAAAAGATGATATTGTGGTTTAAATTGATTAATATATGAAGTTATACTTGTCTTATATGTATATTTCGTCATTTAATTAACCAATATGGTAAAATGATTCCTCAAATTTTGGAAAAGGATCTTCAAATAAAAATGTTATTCATTTTTCGATAAATCAATGGTTATTCTATCAAAAAAAGTGTATAACATTATCTTCTAAAATGATACTCTTTCCAAATAAATGTTTTAAATTCTCTCCAATGTTCTATATATTTGGAAACCTTGTTTTTTATTTTATATGACCTTCATACTTCCCTTTTCAACATTTTATGAGGATATTTTATTAATACATTTTATGCTGTGGGTTTTCCACAAAAGAATCTTTGAATACCAAACCCTTGATTACTAAGAAAAAGTTAAAATTTAGAGGTTGAAATTTATTTAAGTGGTTTATAATGTGACACCTTAGGATTTTAAGAAACATTATGTATGATATCGTATTCAACACACAACACTAAGATTAAACAAACTATGATATACTGTTAAAATATTATTATTCAAACAGGACTGTTATAACCTAGCCGTTAAAATTAGTGGGATGAATTAGAATTACCTTATTATGAAAACTATTTATAAAGGTTTTATATATTAAAAAATTATTTCTTTATTCATAATAAATAAGTACTCAAATTTAAAAAAGCTCTTTTTATGCTTCAAAAATAGTTTTTCTTCAAAAATGAACTTTATTATTATTTATGAGTGAATATTATAATTAGTTACTAAAACATATAGTAATTATATTTAATAAAAAGGATATAATATTTTAAATCACCATATTTAAATTATCCTTGGATTAAGGTTTTGGTATTTTTCTGAAAGGAAAGTTTTTTGAGTGAATAGTGAAACATAACACATTTTTTTTGTAAAAATGTATTTTCTTTTCAAAAAAACAAGTAATTTAAAAATTACATTATATTTTTATTTTGGTATTAAAGTAAAATATGAACCCTTATATTTATAATATTCTAATTAATTTTATTTTAATCATAAATTTTCTTTATTTTGGTATAAATATATTTTTATGCTTAGAAACACAGATTTCTACATTTTTTTCATGTGTATAATGTTTATCCATTTTAATTAAAAAATATAACCCCTAGTAATGAATAATTTAAATTCAACTAATAAATTTTATATGTATTAATATTAATTTCAAATCATATTATGATGATATCTAGTCATAAATTTAATATAATATCATCTATTTCTTGACAAATACATTTATTCAAAAAACATTTTTGACATGTTTTGGAGGTTTAATTTTAAATTGAATTCTGAAATTATATAATTTTAATTTAAAAAATGGATTCTATATTTAAAATTAGCATAATTAATATTTTTTAATTAGGAAAAGTTAATTTCTTTTCATAATTAATAGTAAAAATATTAAAAAAAACTTGTTACCATAGTGAAAAACTAAAATGCTAAAAGTGAATAACCCTAGAGGTAAATGGAATAAACTATTTTAAGAATGTTTCGTTCTGAATTTTGGAGGTGTTTCTAAAAAATATAACCCATAAAATAATTTTTAATCAATTTTTGATGCACTTCTCTTGAAATTGAATACCCATTATTGAATAGTTTTGGGTATTTACAAAAATTCCACTCATCCTCACTTACAAAAGGTCACCTCTACTACTCCCCCTTAAACTATTAAAAATCCTACTATATTATCTAGTACCTATAAAAATACCTTACTTACTTCCCTACCCATGTAATAGAGACATTTTTATGATCGTAAATATAGTATATGAAGGCTTTAGTTTTAATCCTAATGTGGTGGTCCAAAGAAGAGGTATCGTTCCTAACCAAACATTTTGGGTATGTTCCTTATTCCACCTCCTTCAAATATAATTACACCATTACGATATAATAAAATAATTATCTAACGTATAATAACGTGTTATTATGTTAATTTAATAAACTAATTCCATATCGTATTCCATTAAATGGGGAACAAGATCATTGTTCGTGTGTATCGCAGACTACCACCTTACAAACCGATGTAATTCATTTTCCATCATTTCCTCTAAGGGTTTCTCATGATGATGAAATTAATGTTTATATATAAGATTAAATACATATTAATCATTATAAAAAATAAATAAATCATATAATTTCATAACATACCATCCATTGAAAAATTATAACATCAATCAGGTGCAAAACAGATTACTACCTCACAAAGCGATGTGATTCATTTTTTATTAACACATCACATAGATGATATATGTAATTTTATTTTTATAAATAATTTTATATTTATTATATAATTAAAATTATTTAAATATAAAAGAACTTTTACCTTCTTTCCATCATGATCGTTGAAATATAGAAATGTTACACATGCGTACATACGACCTACTATCTCAATGATTGTAACATAGTTAATTTTTCATAACCATATTTCATGGTTAATTTTAAAAGTATAAACTTTATATAAAAATCAATAATATATAACTATTATTATTCTACAGATGATTTAAAAATGAATCTTTTTACCAAGGTGAACACACCAATTCTGTTTTTAATTTATGTGCCGAATGTCTTTAAAACACTTGACCTGGACATAACTGATTAATTAATTAAATATATCATTTTAATGAATGAAGTAAATCGTTAACATATTAGTTATTAAACCTATTAAAGGTTATTAATCCAAATTTTTTTGTATATGTTTATTAAACAGAACATAAATGACATAGATGACAAATCTAGACTCAAGGTAAGGGCTTTCATGTAAAAATTTCCTTCATTATGATACCCGTTATTTTATGGATATAATTTATTTTAAATGGTGTATATACATCCAATTTAGTATTAAAAATTATTAGTTATTATTATTCATATTATTTTATCTTCAAATTCAACTTCTCTCCCTTTAAATAGGTTTTTATTAAGAAGTTTCACAAACCGTAAGGGTTTTCTTCTAAAAACAATCTTCTATTGAGAAACTTGTTATTTTATGCACATAATATATTTTATATGGTGTATATAATTACCCTCTACATATTATATCCTGAATAAATCATACCAAATGTTATTTTAAGTTACAATACATTTACTCTAATCTTGGGGGTTATGATTCAATAGTTACTGAAGTGGTAACAGTTTATGTTTAAATCTCCTTTTAATCGAGATTATTTATGATTAAATTACATTTGAAAAAACATATTAGATAATTTTCCAATAAAACAATTTTATTTTATTATAATCTATTTATTCATGAAATTTTCAAGTAATAGTATCATTTTACTCTCTTTATTACTTAAAAATATTGATAAAATGTTTTTAAGAAAAGACAGCATTTTTTCTATTTTCAATCAAAAATTATTTTCCTTGTATATCAATATTTTCCGTAAAATGATTTAAGGAATATTTTTAATATTAATAGATTATTTTAAAATTTTATTTTTACTCATAGATATATTTGTTACAATATGTTTTTATAGAAATAATATTTTCACTTTCTAATCAAGTAATAGTTTTTGAATTTTTACAAAAGTGTGAAAGTAATGTTTTTTAACTTATACGACATGAATGGAATTTCCATTTTACATGATCATTTAATGCCTTAAAGATTAATTTACATGTTTTCAAGGATATTATTAGATATTATTTTTACTTAATATGTGAAAAATGTTTTATAGTTTAAATAAGGGTTCTCTCTAAACTAATATTTTCCTCAGGTTGTGACCATTTTATCTCACTTTATCTTTCTTTAAAGTTATAGGATATTTATAAATTATGTATATATGTCTCTCACCTCTATAAATATATTATAATAATTTCCTTTTAAGGTATAATACATGCCTTATTTTCCTCTCTCAAATGCATTAATTGTAAAATATCATTTGATTATGATATAAGGGAAGATTATGCAACCCGTTTCATGCCATGTTTAATTATTAAGTTTTTTCCTTATGAAACATTTTATGTTTGTGTAACTAATAATTATGAATATTTTATGATGGGTTCACCCATATATTTCTCCAATTGTAACACCTTACACTTCCACGATATTTTTCTCTTTGAATAATGCAATAGCTTGCGTTGTACGCAACTTCAAGTTCTAGCACACCACAACCAATCAAACTAGCCGTTATGAATAGTAATACCTATTTTTTTAAAGTTTATAAATTTTATTTTTCTAAATAGACTTCATTTTTGGATTTATAATATCAAAATTATCTTAGGGTGAATTTTTGGTATTTTTCTGAAAACTTTCATTTTTGATGAATAGTGAAAAACACAGTTATTTTTTAAAATAGTCTTTTTATTTAAATAATTATTTATTTTATGTGAACAAGTTATGCGTGGACAAGATGATAATTCTTTTTAAAACTATGTGTGGTAATTGAACAATATTACATGATGTTTAATTTTTAGGAATCACCACATTACATTCCTTTGTGAAATGATTCTGTCATTGTTATTATGATAATCCTATACTTATGGAATGATTATAATGATTATTATCTACTATTTTATAATAATTCATGTCCCTTAATGATCATCTTAAAGGGTTTTTATCCCAAACCATTCTTTGATGTATATTCTCAGCTTACTACTTATACCAAGGATTGTAACACCCCGAGCTTCCACGATACGCTTCTCATTCAATAATGCAATAGCTTGCATTGTACGCAACATCGAGTTCTTAAACACCGCGGCTAATCAAAGTAGCCATTATGAATAGTAATAACCACTTTTTAAAATTATAGAAATTTTATATTTCAAAATGGACGTCATTTTTGTATTCGTAATATCGAAATTATCCAAAGTTGAATTTTTTGAGAACTTCCAATTTTTTTATGAATAGTGAAAATTACTTAAAAACAAAATTTTTAATCAAAATAATTTATAGTGATAAATTATACTATTTAGTGGTTTTAAAGTATAATTAGAATATATTTTTACCATTTTATCCAATGGTGGTCATTAGAATTAATTTAACATTGAAATTGGACATAAACAATTGCCAATCTTTTGATATAAATTATTTCTTAAAAGCACGCTATTGTTGTGACCGTGGGAATTAATTATAAAATTAATTAATGCAACTTATATGTTTTGAATTTTTTAAAATAGACATCATTTTTAAATTCGGAATATCAATTATAGCTTAGAGTGAAATTTTGGCATTGTTCTGAAAAACTTCAATTTTTGATGAATAGTGAAACCACTAAGTGGTAGTTAAATAACTGATTTTTAGTTTAAATGAAATATTACCACTTCTGTGATTTTATTTTCAAAAATCCGACATACATGGTTGTCATTAAGAAGTAAAATATGGTTCAATGAGATTAAATAATTTTTTGGTGAATAGTAACTTTTAAGTTCTTAATCGCGACTAGAGGTAATTAGTGTAGTTTAAGGTAAAAATATTGTTTTAATAATATGATATGAGATTTACACTTGTCCTACTCTTATTGGATGTGCCATGGCCGACCAAGACAATCCATGGGTCAACTTGGGGACCCCATGGAGCCACTTTAGTTGGAAAATGACATAAATACCTTTTATTTAATGTTAAAGTAAAAAATGACACAAACATGAAATGTTTTACTAAAACAATTTTTACATAGGGTTATACAAGTCATATTTTTGACTATAAATAGTAATTGGAAAGAGAAAACGATTTCCTACATCATAGTATTTTTTTTATAATTTTTAGACATTAAATAAATTTAATTATTTTTGACATCATTATGGTGCCACGATGACCTCATTATTTAACGATTTCAATAAAATGAAAAGATAATATACAATACAAGGCTTACACTTGTCCAAAGACTATTGGATGGGTATATTTCGAACCCTTATCCCCTTATCCACGAATTATATAAGTGTGGGACCTTTAGAATCCGAAAAGCATTGTATAATAATGTAAAATTTCCTTACTTTCCAAGAGTGGCCCTCCTCTCCTCTTATAAAAGGCCCCCACCTCTACCACCTCATTGACACATTCAATCCATTTGTCTTGGCCAAACTCTGCCCAAATACTCTCCCCACTTCCCCCTCTTACTCCTAGAAGCCTCACTTTGGGCAGAACTCTTCCCATGGAAGCCTCTGGCTCCAATCAAAAGAGTTACCCGATTTAAAGGTAATGTCTTCTCTTATGTTATTTTGTTTTATTTTTCTTCTCCAACCCCATAACCACTTTTTATTCATTTCTTTTGTAACAACACCAGTATCCTAAATATACTAGGATGTTTTTATAAGAATTATTCTAGATACACTAACACACACCAACATCTAATGGTTAAAGAACATATGGTTTCTGTGGATGGCGAATTTCTGCCTCCCGAAACGATGATTGTTCAACACTCATATAACACCTTCAAAGGTGGCCATTAAGATTTCACTATATTTATATATGATATATAATATGTTTATGTTTTACTTATGCTTCTTTATTTCTCATTTATGGCATACTTTATGATTTCCATTATGGGTAAACGCGATAATTTCATTTTAGGAAGTGCGGACTACCGCCCCCTCAAAGTGATTTGAATCGTTAATACCATATGTGGGATGTATAAAGGATGGATTAAATGGTATTATATGCTATATTATACTGGAATTATATTATAAATTTATATCATTACGATTTCATTACATTAAATATGAAATAGAAATGAAAGTAGCGTTCATGCGTACGTACGACTTACCGTCTCCATGAACGGTGCATTTCATTTCTTACCTCTAAATGTTACGTAATATTATGAATGAATGTATATACTGGATATATATGATATATATGATATATAAATCATGAATATAATTGTGGATATAATGGATATTTCAACACATGAACAACTTGTAATTATAAGAAGTTTATTGTTGACACAAGTACCAAAGATCGACAAAACGACCATTATTAACTTAAATAATTACATAACGTTCATAAAATTGTAATAAGTGAAATAAAAAAGGATAATGAAATTGAAAATGGTTCTTAATAAGGTAGATATTAACTCTAGTTTATTATTCAGGAGGTTAAAGAACAGTTTGATCCAGTCGGACACGAGGTAAGGGAACTTCTTAACCCAACTTCCATTCTTTGGGTTAATCTCCTACTTTCAAATTATGTCATGATATTATTATGTCTTATTTTGTATTTTTACTTTATTTATTTGTACCTATAGAGAATACACATAATATATATATTTTATTTTAAAAATTATCTTTGTAAGGACTTCATCTCAATCTCCTTTCATTGAGGCATATTTGGTTTTATACACAAATTTCTTTTATACGGTGTATAAACCACTTTGACTTTTACGTTTAATCAAAAGGAATCTTTTTTATACGAAGCATTTACTAAATGAAAAAAGGGAATGTTTTTGTCGTACGTATGCGGCGACAACGACTTCTCCGCCGCCGTGACCACTATTTGAGTTTCGGATTCCTCTACAATCCATACCCTTTTTTTTAATGTAAAATAAATATCATGTTATACTTTTATTTTATTTTGGTATTGAAAATGGTTTTGAAAGAGTTTTTATTATATCAATGTGTTGTATTGATATCTTGTGATTGAAATGTGGAAATGTTATATTTCCTTTATGCATGTTTTATGTGATATGATTATGTTATGGTTTATGAGATGTTTAAACCTGTTCATATGAGGAATGTATTGGACTTAATAAGTGACGGGTGGAGCCTGCTATAGCTCCTCGATGCATCGGTAGGTCTCATGAGACAACTAGACGTGGAATTGGCTGAGGCCCTTTCCCAATTTGATTTATGGTTTTGGCCGAGGCCTTAATCATTTTAGACGTCTTGGCAGAGGCCTTGACAAAATGTTTCAGAATGTCTGGCATTATACATTCCCTCATTATGAAAGTGGTTATTGATCATTCATGTGATTATTCATCTAGTAGAATATCCATGTGAGTAAGTAAGTGGCATTATTTGATTTTACTTTTTCCATATTATGCTGAAGTTCAAGTTTAATAAGGCTTTTGTTTAGTTATACATTGCCTTAATTGTTAATTTTTATTTATGAAAGCTTCCGAAATATCGTTATCCTTACTGAGCATCTGAGCTCACCCCTTTCAATGTTTTAATATTTTCCCAGATGTGAAGAAGTATTTTATGAATGACCTGCAGGGATAGTCAGAAGAGGATATGAGTGTGGACTATGAAGACTTTGTTATTAGTTTTTCACTTTTGATGTAATGTAAGATTTATGAATGTATCTAGTATTTCCAAGGCTACTAAACTAATCGGTCTTTCGAGACTTGATCTTTTGTGATCATGCCAATGTTACGAAGTAATGCACCGACTCTGGTTAGCTGGGGTCGGGGCGTTACAGTTGGTATCAGAGGTAGTTTAGTACTAACCTTGTAAGCTAGATTTAGATAAACTCTGATTAGAGAACATAGCCCGAAGATAGACTTTAAGGATTAGTATAGAAGAACTTCCTAGAATTTTGGTATTATAGATATTTTGTGAGTTTTCTGAGCAATACATCCCTGTCTAGATACGAGCAGGTAGAGGCGGCTCTGGCACAGATGTACCTAGGGGTAAAACCCGAAACAACGCTTTGAGCTAGACTCGAACGGGAACTGGTGCACGACAACGGGCCTTGCTGCACTCTTGGTTACGACACTCCCGGGGGATATGCTTAGGATAATTCTCATTTTCTTTACAAACCACTATGAAGGGTTATGAGTATATACTTCCTCAAAGAAAATATTTCTTTTTATGATTATGGATTATATCCATAAATAGTTCAATTTATGTAAAGTGTTTTACAAATATGGAATTATGTATTTTATTTCATAAACTAATCTAGTTTATGCCATTGTTTAGAAATGGCGCCTAGTGGAAGGAATGGAAACTGTATCAATGCACGCACTCCGTGTAGGGATTGCCCTCCGGCTCAAGATAATTATTGTGGATCTGGAGATACAACTGGTGCTGATCAACTTATTACCATACTGGGACAACTCACTCAGGTTATGAATAATAACCTTACTCGTATGGATCACCCTGATCCACAACATGGAGGATCAATATTAGACCGCTTCATGAGGCAACAACCGCCAAAATTTAATGGGGGTATAAATCCAGTAGTAGCTGAGCAATGGATAAACTCCTTAGAGAAAATATTCCATGCCTTGGGGAGTAGCGAAAGGGAGAAGGTGGTCATGGTAGTTTACCGCCTCACTGGAGATGCCGATCAGTGGTGGTCACTGTTTCAAAACACAAAGGAAGATGATGACGTATCAAATATGGAATGGAGGGAGTTCAAAGAGCTTTTCTTAGAAAAATACTTTCATCGTGACCATCGAGCAGATATGGAAAGGCAATTTCTGAGTCTGAGGAAGAAGGAGGATGAGAATGTTGCAAAGTATGAGGATAACTTTACAAGGTTAGTGAGGCATGCTGCCGATTATATACGTAACCCAAGGAGTAAGATTGATCATTTCTTTGATGGGTTAAAACCATTTCTCCGTCGAGCTTTAGTATCACAATCCTTCTCATCATACGAAGATATTGTCTCGTGTGCTATCAAGACAGAAAAGGAATTCTCTAAGTCTTATGACAACAAAGTAAAGCAAGAGAAGAACAGAATGGTGGAACAAGTGACAGATAAAGGGAAAAATGGAAAGAAGGATTTTCCATTATGTGATAATTGTGGGAAGAATCACCCTGGTACTTGCCTAAAAGGAATGGGAGTTTGTTATAAATGTGGAGAAAAGGGTCACCAGGCTCGTGATTGGAAGGGAAAGAAAGAGGCTATCAAAGTTGAATGCTACAATTGTAGAGAAATGGGTCATTATGCAAATGAATGTCCTAAGCGTCTGGGAAACTTACCTCAGAAAAGGCCAAGGGATCAAGGACAATCTTATGTTGTTACTACAGTAAAAGCAGAATAACTAATGTATTGGTGCTTTTGGACTCATGGATTATATTCTGGTTATTAGAATTATGTGATATATATATAAGGATTGTACTGCAGTACTTGTTGATTTCAGTAAGGTTTTAATATGTTGAAATTCATTATATTTTTAGTATGTGACAATAAGAGAAACTTTACTTTGTTTGGGGAATTTGATAAATTGAGTTTGGAATTAAGAGACCTTTTAGAGAAAGTCTGGGAAAAGGTATTTTGGATAACTATAAAGGTTGGAGTGGATTAAGTTGATCTTTGGATAGTATTGTTTAAGGTTAAAAAATTTATGAAGATTATTTTTGGAATATTATGATACTATAGTTTTAGGAAAAGGACAACCTGCAGGGTGGGGCATAACCCATCGCGTCGGACAAAGCTGCAGGAATCGAACCCACAATCATGGTGCGACAGGCCTTTATTTCCTACCACTAGCCTACAGGAAGTCCCTAGTTATTACAAAGTAATTTTACTAATCTAAATGGTATGTGTTAACATTTGGAACCTTCTACAATTAGGATAAGTATAATATTATTGAGTTCTATTATCTTTTTGAGTGAAAGATGAGTTGAAGGTTGAAACTATAATTGTCAAGCATACCTATCTCTTATTCAATGAATAAATTAATTCTTAAACTTTATTAAAGGTATATTAAAACACAAAATGTGTTATCCTAATACTTTATGTCTTGTTGAACTGATGATATTTTAAATCAACATAGATTGAAGGCTTTGAGGCCCTCAATTTGACAGTTGATTGTGATTGATGACCTCAATCACTCCCTAAAAATATTTACGTTTTTCCTCCAAGTATATGTCTATAATTGCCACCAATGTTCTCCTAATCGAGATAATAATTGGGGGTGACTTTTTCATTTCCCTATCCCTCTTATTAGGGCTAAATTTTATTAATCTTATTTCCGATGTGGGTTTTCCCCAAAGGTATTTTCTCTTTTCAACCTTATATTTTCAAAGAAAAATTTCAAATTTCGAGGATGCAATTTATTGAAGGAGGGGAGAATGTAACACCCCGATCTTCCACGATACGCTTCTCATTCAATAATGCAATAGCTTGAATTGTACGCAACTTCGAGTTCTAAAACACCGCGACTAATCAAAGTAGCCGTTATGAACAGTAATAACCACTTTTTAAAATTATAGAAATTTTATATTTCAAAATGGACTTCATTTTTGTATTCGTAATATCGAAATTATCCAATGTTGATTTTTTTGAGAACTTCCAATTTTTTTATGAATAGTGAAAATTACTTAAAAACAACTTTTTTAATCAAAATAATTTATAGTGATAAATTATACTACTTTGTGGTTTTAAAGTATAATTAGAATATATTTTTACCATTTTATCCAATGGTGGTCATTAGAATTAATTTAACATTGAAATTGGACATAAACAATTGCCAATCTTTTGATATAAATTGTTTCTTAAAAACACGCTATTGTTGTGACAGTGGGAATTAATTATAAAATTAATTAATGCAACTTATATGATTGGAATTTTTTAAAATAGACATCATTTTTGAATTCGGAATATCAATTATAGCTTAGGGTGAAATTTTGGCATTGTTCTGGAAAACTTCAATTTTTGATGAATAGTGAAACCACTAAGTGGTAGTTAAATAACTGATTTTTCGTTTAAATGAAATATTACCACTTCTGTGATTTGATTTTCAAAAATCCGACATACATGGTTGTCATTAAGAAGTAAAATGTGGTTCAATGATATTAAATAATTTTTTGGTGAATAGTAACTTTTAAGTTCTTAATCGCGATTAGAGGTAATTAGTGTAGTTTAAGGTAAAAATAATGTTTTAATAATATGATATGAGCTTGACACTTGTCCTACTCCTACTGGATGTGCCATGGCCGACCAAGACAATCCATGGGTCAACGTGGGGACCCCATGGAGCCACTTTAGTTGGAAAATGACATAAATACCTTTTATTTAATGTTAAAGTAAGAAAATGACACAAACATGAAATGTTTTACTAAAATAATTTTTACATGGGGTTATACAAGTCATATATTTTACTATAAATAGTCATTGGAAAGATGAAAAGATTTCCTACATCGTAGTATTTGTTTTATAATTTTTATACATTAAATAAATTAAATTATTTATGACATCATTATGATGCAGCGATGACCTCATTATTTAACGATTTCAATAAAATGAAAAGATAATGTACAATACAAGGCCTACACTTGTCCAATGACTATTTTATGGGTAGATTGCGAACCCTTATCCCCTTAGCCACGAATTATATAAGTGTGGGACCTTTAAAATCCGAAAAGAATTGTATAATAATGTAAAATTTCCTTAGTTTCCAAGAGTGCCCCTCCTCTCCTCTTATAAAAGGCCCCCACCTCTACCACCTCATTCACACTTTCAAGCCATTTGGTTCGGCCAAACTCTGCACAAATACTCTCTCCACTTCCCCCTCTTACTCCTAGAAGCCTCACTTTGGGCAGAACTCTTCCCAAGGAAGCTTTTTTCTCCAATCAATAGAGTTACCCGATTTAAAGGTAATGTCTTCTCTTATGTTATTTTGTTTTATGTTTTTTCTCCAACCCCATAAACTCTTTTTATTCATTTATTTTGTAACAACACCAGTATCCTCAATATACAAGGATTTTTTTATAAGAAGGATTCGATCTACACTTACACACACCTACATCTAATGGTTAAAGAACATACGGTTTCTGTGGATGGCGAATTTCTGCCTCACGAAACGATGATTGTTCAACACTTATATAACACCTTCAAAGGTGGCCATTAATATGTCACTATATTTATATATGATATATAATATGTTTATGTTTTACTTATGCTTCTGTATTTCCCATTTATGGCATACTTTATGATTTCCATTATGGGTAAACACGATAATTTCATTTTAGGAAGTGCGGACTACCGCCCCCTCAAAGTGATTTGAATCGTTAATACCATATGTGGGATGTATAAAGGATGGAGTAAATGGTATTATAAGCTATATTATACTGGAATTATATTATACATTTATATAATTATGATTTCATTACATTAAATATGAAATAGAAATGAAAGTAGCGTTCATGCGTACGTACGGCTTACCGTCTCCATGAACGGTGCATTTCATTTCTTACCTCTAAATGTCATGTAATATTATGAATGAATGTATATACTGGATATATATAATATATATGATATCTACATCATGAATATAATTCTGGATATAATGGATATTTCACCACATGAACAACTTGTAATTATAAGAAGTTTATTGTTGACATAAGTACCAAAGATCGACAAAACGACCATTATTAACTTAAATAATTACATAACGTTCATAACATTGTAATAAGTGAAATAAAAAGGATAATTAAATTGAAAATGGTTCTTAATAAGGTAGATATTAACTCTAGTTTATTATTCAGGAGGTTAAAGAACAGTTTGATCAAGTCGGACATGAGGTAAGGGAACTTCTTAACCCAACTTCCATTCTTTGGGTTAATCTCCTACTTTCAAATTATGTCATGATATTATTATGTCTTATTTTGTATTTTTACTTTCTTTATTTGTACTTATAGTGAATACACATAATATATATATTTTATTTTAAAAATGATCTTTGTAAGGACATCGTCTCAATCTCCTTTCATTGAGGCATATTTGGTTTTATACACAAATTTTTTTTATACGGTGTATAAACCACTTTGACTTTTACGTTTATTCAAAAGGAATATTTTTTATACGAAGCGTTTACTAAATGACAAAAGGGAATTTTTTTGTCGTATGTATGCGGCGACAACGACTTCTCCGCCTCCATGACCACTATTTGAGTTTCGGCTTCCTCTACAAGCCATACCCTTTTTTAAATGAAAAATAAATACCATATTATACTTTTCTTTTATTTTGGTATTGAAAATGGTTTTGAAAGCGTTTTTATTATATCAATGTGTTTTATTGATATCTTGTGATTGAAATGTGGAAATGTTATGTTTCCTTTATTCATGTTTTATGTGATACAATTATGTTATGGTCTATGAGATGTTTAAACCTGTTCATATGAGGAATGTATTGGACTTAATTAGTGATGGGTGGAGCCCGTTATAGCTCCTTGATGCATCAGTAGGTCTCATGAGACAACTAGACATGGAATTGTCAAATGCCCTTTCCCAATTTGATTTATGGTTTTGGCCGAGGCCTTAATCATTTTAGACGTCTTGGCCAAGGCCTTGACAAAATGTTTCAGAATGTCTGGCATTATACATTCCCTCATTATGAAAGTGGTTATTGATCTTTCATGTGATTATTCGTCTAGTATAATATCCATGTGAGTATGTAAGTGGCATTATTTGATTTTACTTTTTCCATATTATGCTGAAGATCAAGTTTAATAAGGCTTTTGTTTAGTTATACATTGCCTTAATTGTTAATTTTTATTTATGAAAGCTTTCGCAATATTGTTATCCTTACTGAGCATCTGAGCTCACCCCTTTCAATGTTTTAATATTTTCCAGGATGTGAAGGAGTATTTTATAAATGACCTGCAGGGATAGTAATAAGAGGATATGAGTGTGGACTATGAAGACTTTGTTATTAGTTTTTCACTTTATGATGTAATGTAAGATTTAAGAATGTATCTAGTGTTTCCAAGGCTACTAAACTAATCGGTCTTTTGAGACTTGATCTTTTGTGATCATGCCAATGTTACGAAGTAATGCACCGACTCTGGTTAGCTGGGGTCAGGGCGTTACAAGGATAATTTAATATTTTAGAAGTAAAAGTAATCAGGATTAAATAAAATTTTATATTTTATTATTTATATTAAATATATGTTCCTAATATTTTCAAGAAACTAAAACTTTATATCTATGAATGTATTAATATTATTTTCTTTATCTTTAAAACTAAGAAATAGTCAAATAAGAAAATGTATGGTCGCTATAAAAATTAGGTTTATCCTAAGAGATTATTAGAATATACTATGATGGTTATTCTAAATATATGATGGAGATAACTTATTAGGTTTATACGAAGAGAATATGGGAATATACTGTGATGGTTATTCCAAATATGGGATGGAGTTAACCAATTAGGATTGACCTAATAGTTTTTGGGAATATACTACAATAGTTATTTCAAATATGGGGTATAGTTAACCAATTAGGTTTTTACTAAGATATTATGGGAATATAATGTGGTGGTTATTAAAATTATAACCATGATGGTTATTTTATGTATAAAATTGATGGTTACTCTAAGTATAATTTTGACAGTTATTTCATGTGTAACTTTGAGGGTTACAACATATGTAAGAGTTTTATAAAAATGATTCCTATGCTTCCTACACATTTTATATATGATTTATTTTGGTTTTAATACATTAAATTGAGTGAAAAGTGTGTATTTTTAATATGGAAAATATTTATTTCATTATCTCAAAGATTAATGTGATAAAGGTAATAATTTTATGGTTTTATATTTTTTTCATTAGACTAATAGATTTAATTATTTTAAGTCTCTTGATAATAGTTTTTGGTCTTATACCACATTTTAAAATGTTTTTCATAGGGTTTAAGGATTGTTAATCGAAAATAATAATTCAAGTTGAAAATTGTGAAAAATTTTCATAAATAGAAAATTGTTTTTATTTTAAAGGTTTTCTATTGTGGTAAAAATGGATACTGATCTTAAGTGTATAATTTATAAAATATGGGTTTTGTTATGTAATAATTATGACTTATTTTCCCAAAAATTAAATATAAAAGAAGTTTGGGAATGAGATAATGTGAATTATAGTAATAATACACTAGATTAAGTTATTTTTAAGGACATATTTTTATAGTTGGTATTAGAGAAAGGTTTAAATAAACTTTATAGGATAGGATTTTTTTGGAGAAAAAGTTAATTGTCCTGTATAACCACAATGTATATTATTTTAGGGAGAATAATATTCATTTTGCATAAATCAAAAGAGTTTTTGATAAGATAAATAATGATATATTAGTTTTTATCATACTCCTAAGATGGTATATTATGATTTTATTGACATGATCACACTAACCATTTTTATTTTAGAAAATAGAATGATCTAATAGGAACCAATATATTAATCGATATGAAGAAAAATTTTGTGGTTGTTTAAATGGGAAAACAAATATAAAGAGAGATACAATGAGAATTGTTGTTGTTATTCTTGACAAGCTATTAGAAGTCACAACCCAAACCTTAGTGAGTAACCTAAGGCATCAAATATGAGAGAAATGAATCTCTATGGATGTTCATTTGATAATAATCATACAGTTAAATATATTAAATGGCCAATATGTCATGAATTTGGAATGAATCACCCATGAAAAATTATTAATATAATGGAAATATATTTTATATGTTGTAATGGAGTGCATAAAGCAATAATATTCCATGTAAAAAGGAAGTGTTAAGTAAACTCTATGAAGAGGAAATTATTTCTTCCTAAGGTATCAATTAAATGTTTTAAAAGTGGGGAGAATGGTCAATATGAAAGTATATGTCCTAGGGGGGATGCTCATGATTGAGATTAGTAAGGATTTATGAATATATTTTTTAACAAAACCTAATTCCCTTATTGTTGATGATTAGAAAACTAAAAATGACATATGATTTGTATGGATTATTTATTAGCTTATATTTCTATATTTTTTATTCTTAGGACATGATTAAAATTATTGTTTTTAGGAAATATGTATTAAGTAATAAGACTAAAAATAATGGTTAATAGATTAGGAAGAAAAATTAATGATTTATTATATCTATATATAAGTGATTATGTAGTTATGTTATATTTAATAATGATCATAAGTTTAAAAAAATTAATACTTTTTTGATGATGTGAGTAATTTGGTAGACCTTCACTTAATATTGCTATATTTTTGAGTTATATGTAAGCCTTAGGTTTATAATATAAATTTTTTATTTTAGGAATAATGAAAATTTAATTTTTTACATAAGTTTAAATGTATGGATTTCCATTAGGGTTTATATGATATTTTATAATTAGAAAATTATGGGTTATTACAATTTTGGGGATTCAAAATGAAAGGTATCAGATAACCTTTGAGGTTAATTTTTTTTACTAATTTTGAATACATTAAGGTTATTTTTTAAGATTTTAATAACATTTCTAGGAATATTATAAGGATTATATTAATATATGTAATGACCCGACCCCAGTTACCCAGATTCAGTGCATTATTACATAACATTGGAATGATACAAGAAATCATGTCCCGAAAGACCGAACAATTTAATAGCCTTAGAAGTAGTAAATACATACATAAGTTTTAAATTACATCATGAAATAAAAAAAACACCATTATGTCCCCTTTGAACACTCTTCTAAACCTTAGCCTATTACTACAGGTAAATCCTAATATAATTATTTATATCCTGGTAAAAATAAAACATAAGAAAGGGGTGAGCACAGATTCTTAGTAAGGATAACAATATAGAAGAAACTATCATAAATGAGAATAAAAATTTAAGGAAATGTATAATAATAGAACACAAGCCTTTAAAAATTAAACATCAGTGTAATATAGAAAATATAAATCGAATAATACCATTTACTTATTCACATGGATATTATAATAGTCTAATAATAACATGCAATATCAATAGCTAATTTCACAATTATGGAATGAAAAATGCTAGAATTCATAACCACATAGTCAAGGCCTCATGCCAAGAATAAAAATACAATTTTTTCAAGGCATTGTTCCAAGAAACTAGTTTGTCTAATGAGACCTTCCAATGCATTGAGGTGCTATAGCGAGATCCACCCGTCACTTACTAAGTCTAATTCATTCCTCAAATGAAAAGGATTAAACATAACATAAACATTCATATTAAAAATAGCATAAAAAATGTAAATACATTATCCATAAACCATGAATGGTATAAAATAACACATCCAAAGTTAAACATATCTCAAAACCATCAATACAATATGGAATATTTGTATCAACTTCAAACAAGTTTAAAATCCATCAAATGATGTTGACATTGATGAAATGAATACTCTTTAAAAGATATACCTCTTTCTATTTTGAAACCATTTAAAAGAAAATATTTATTTTATAAATACTCTTATAAGATTTTAAGGGAAGCTTTGAAGGTATTATAATGGCAGAAAATAACTGCACCCTCCTTATAAGTTGAAAAAACATTCTTACCTTAATTTTTTGAAAAGGTCATAAAGTACCTTATTTGGAAAACGACGGAAGGATTCCTTTATAAACATCTAATAAGAATTCAAACAGGGTATAAATAACATTAAACCATAGTCTAGGAAATTGTAAAAATGTTTTGAAATACATTTTAAGAAAAATGGATGTAGATGATAAAGAGGTCCTAGTAGATAATTACGTATAAACAACCTCAGATAATGATGAAATTTTAGAATTAACCCTTACCACGTTAATATCAATGGAGTAATTTGAAAAAAAGTTAATGACCACCAAATTAATCAAATAATACCATGAATATAAAGAGAATAATAATAATATATATCAAATGGCAGTACACAATACACCATATTCAATAAATAAGTGGTGAATAATGAAAATCTCATGGAATTAAAAGTGAGATAAGAAACCCCTTACCTCGTGTCCGAATTGAATCGTTCATTCTTTAATCTTTTGAATAACAAACTAAAGTTAATTTATAATTTCATAAGAAACTTTTTCAAGTTTATTATTCCTTTTATATAACTTATTACCATGTTATAAACATTATGTAATCATTTAAGTTAACAATGGTCATTATGTTGATATTTGGTACTTGAGTAAAAAATGAACTTCTTATAATTACAAATTGTCCATGTGGTCAAAATTATATTATCTCCAGTATAATATTCATGATTTAAATATCATATATATCATATATATATATATATAATTAGTTCAAGATATTTGGAGATAAGAAATAAAATGCACCATTCATGGAGACGGTAAGTCGTACGTACGCATGGATGCTACTTTCATTTCTATTTCATAATTAAGGAAATGAAAACTAAATGATACATTGGTATATTATCATTCCATTATAATATCATATTATATATGTGTTACATAATTTAATTAACTCCAACGTTTATATGTTCCATGTATGTCATGAACGAATCATATCACCATGAGGGGGTGGTAGTCCGCACATGCTCAAATGAAATTATCATGTTCAAACATATGGGAAATCATAAAGGTATGTTTTTAAATGAAAATTATAGAAAAATAGAGAAAACATTAACAGAATATATATCATATATAAATACAGTGCCATCATAATGTCCTCCATAAGAGGCAGTATGAGATAATTGAATAATCATTGTTTTGTGAGGCAGTAGTTCACCATCCATAGAAACAATATGTTCTTTTCCCAATATATGGATGTGTGTGTACGTGTAGATCTAATAATTATAATAAAAACATACTAGTATATTTATGATACTAGTTTCTTATAAAAGAAATTAATAAAAAGAGTTTAGGGGGTTGGAGTAGTAAAATAAAAGAAGAGGACATTAGGGAAGACATTACCTTAAAATTGGATAACTGATTAGCCACTAAATGAGGATAATATTCATTGTTCATATACATAATATTAATGTTATTTATTATTCATAAACACCTTTGTAGTGCATTTTACACATTGAACATCATTTCACATTATGATTGTAATACTTTCTTAAAATGCACTATTATGTGGTACATTTTTTAACATCATTTGAAGTACCCAATGATTCATATGATTATACATATTTTAATTTGATATTTTTGGAAATTTATCTACACTCTAATATGATCATGTTTCATTCAGGTATCAATGGATAATTCATGGAAAAATATGGGGATATTTTGTGATGAAAGGAAGCAATTCTGGAGAAGTCAGATTGGACACCAGCCCACTGATGAGACTGTGGGACCCAAAATACAGGCCCAATGAAGCCCAAATTTGGTGGGAGGCTAGAAGAAATATATGTTAACAAATAGTTTTTCAGGATTAAGTGCTAATTCGGCCTCCATTGTGGTCATTTAGGCGTCCCAAATAGTATATCAAAATCTGGGCCAGAATCTGTGGCCTAGAAAAACAGCCCACCAATTAAATCATATATAGAAAACCATAACTCTTTTTAGGATGATATTTTACAGGAGGTTAGGAGACATCTGGAGATCCATTTTATTCGTCTATTTTCCACTCTGATTCTGACATCTAGAAGGTCATAAATGCGATTTTTTTTTGTGGATGAAAGCTAGATGCCACCTCGGGTCAAATGTGGAAAAGTCTAAGTTCCACAAGCTTTCCACCACCATAGGCCTACCATAATAAAGTAGTATGATTTGTAATGTTTGAGTCTAGAGACAAGGCTTCCAAAATACCTATTTAAGGAAGTGGTGGTGGAGGATTTGATAATCTTGGATGCTTTGTTCAAATGTAATGTTATGCTGCAATTTTGTTGTCTCAAATTTGTCTTTCACATGTAAGTTGTTCAATTCACTTTAGTTTCTTAATAAAAGTTATTCTTATACTCTTATTCAATTGTTATTAATATCACTTTGACACCTTTGGATCATGTTATGAGTTTATTCACACCAAACCTTGTGAAATTATTCACACAACGGTGGAGTGATCATTTTATTTTTGTTGTTTTCTTTACTTCTCCATTTCCTCCTTCATGAGTCTACTTTCCGATTACATTGAAACCATGGGATCAATGGAGGGATAAACCACTTATGGGTTGATCCAATGGAGTATCAAGGGGATGGATTGGATGTTATTTATCACCTCATTAATGTATAATCACTTCTTTAATTGAGATTTTTATTTGATGATTTTTAAACTCCATCGTCCTTGTTGAATTTAAGGCCACACACTTCACGTGCTAATACGAACCTTTACCTTGAAGTGCTCAAAACATTGATCCTTCAAGTGTATAGGTGATTAGTATTAAAGGGTGTAGGAATTAAACCATTAAGTTATTATGTTGTTTTATCTCCTTAAATGAACCCATCTCAAATATAAGAAATTGAAATCATTAAAAAGGAAATACCTCCAATCCACCCTGAGTGATAACCTAGGATCAACTCATTATTTTAAATTGAATTCACTTAAGTATCTTAGAGTTAATTTAAAACCATCTAAAATCAACCCAATTTGGCCACTTCATAGCCAAAAATAGTCCATATAATGTATGTGTATATAGGTTACTTCTTAGGTCTCTGAGGATTCGACAACCCAAGCTAAACTACAAGGATCGTCTTACCTTCTTCTCTTGGGTAAATTTGAGCGAGAATCAAATTTTGGAGCCGTTGACAGGGACCCAAGTAAGTCATCTAAACACTCATTCTAATCTCCCCCATTTCTTCTTTTCTCATCCAAATTCTCATATCTTTTCCGTTTCTTGTTTTTTTTCTTTTCGAACATGTCCGCCTACACCTGCGATCAATCAAACCGTCTAGTTAGGGTGGATAGTCCTGGGGTTGGGGAGTCAAGTACACCACATAAACTCTTTCCATTATATCCAAATCTTCCTAACACCCCCAAGTCAAAAATTGAGCCCATTTCAATGGAAGGTCTTCAAAGAAACCAAATCATAAACCCGGGTGGGAACCAAAATGGAAACCCAAATGAGGTAGCCCCAAACTTGGGGACTGCAATTGATCAAACCATGAATGACTACCTCAAACCTTCATGGACCAATGCCCCCTCATTCATTAGATAGAATTCCCTAGGAGATGCCAACTACATCTTTAAACCCCATGTCCTAAACCACCTTCCCACATTCCATGGAATGGAGTCTGAGATGCCATACCTGCACATTAAGGAGTTCAATGACATTGTAGAAACCATGTGTCCCACACATCAACTAGAATCATCTAAGATGAGGATATTTCCTTTTTATTTAAAGGATCGAGCTAAAAATTGGCTAAAAAATTTTATACTATCATCCATCAACTCTTGGGACCAACTACAAAGATAATTCTACAAAAAATACTTTCCCCACCACAAAACAATTGCACTTAAAAAGAGTATCCAAAATTTTTTTGAAAAAGAGGGAGAGTCATTCTATGAAACATGGGAAAGGATCAAAGACACTATAAACATGGTTCCACCCCATGGTTTTTCTATTCCTGAACAAGTGAGAATTTTCTATGAAGGGTTGGGTCCGGGGAACAAACAATTCATTAACATGATGTGTAATGGAACCTTTAAAAACAAAGCCCCAAATTATGCTTATGAGTATCTAGAAATACTTTCTGAACAAAACCAAACATGGGGAACTTCACCTTATTCTGAAAAGACACAATGAACTACTGGAATTCATAAACTTTGAGAAGTGGAAATCCTTAGGGATAAACTCGCAGCACTCTCTAGGAAGGTTGAAGAGATAGACCTTAGGAAAGCCCATGAAATCCAAAATATTGACCCTGTTTGCATAATCTGTGACAAACATGACCATAAGATAGAAAACTGCCCAACCATTCCGTCCATCAAGGATGTTCTCTTAGGAGGACCCCCAGCAGAAGTAAATTCTTTGAACTTTCAAAAGCCTCAATACCAAAACACCTTCAACCCAAGGTATAACGACCACCCAAGCTTCCGTTGTAAAGATAACCAAAAACCTAGCCAACCACAGGGAAAAAATACTTACCCCCATCAGATATACCAATCCCATAACCAGTTCCAAACCCAACATATCCAATACCAACAGCCACCAGTCCATTTTCAACAAACCATCCCACCTCCAAAATATCCCCTCGGGATAAACCAATCTTCTCAATCACCAACCCAAACTATTCCACAAAGCCTACTAGAACAACTATGCAAACAAATGGAGAGGATGAACTCAGAGGTATCGTCCCTAAAACAAGAACTTCAAACCATCAAAATTGGAAAGGCACCCATGCCTACTCAGGCAGTGCCATCCTCAACTTCAAGGGGAGATTCAAGTTATGCTCAAACAACTCATGAACAACTAAAGGCTGTGACTATTTTTAGAAGTGGGAAATCAATTGAGAAACCTGAACAACTAATTCATAACCCACCTGAAGATTCAAACTTGGATGAAAATTCAAATGAACCACAAGATCAAATTGAGGAAACTGATAACATTGTCAAGGAAACAACTCTTAAACAAACAACCCCCCAACCTACACTATTTCCTCAATGCATGAGGGGGAAACCCAAGCCTGAACTGAGTGAAATGTTGAGGGAAATCTTTTCACAAGTCAAGTTGAACATACCCCTTATCGATGGAATCCAAACCATACCTGCCTACTCAAAGTACCTTAAGGACTTGTGCACTTTTAAAAGATAATTTTCACATTAAAACCAAGTCCTTTTGGCTGATAATGTGAGTACCACCATTCAAGGGACCATTCCTCCTAAGATAAAAGACCCGAGATTCCCTTACATCAATGTTGAACTAGGAGAGAGCAAAGTTATCAAGGCCTTGTGTGACCTAGGTGCTAGTGTCAATCTCATCCCTTATGTTGTGTACTGCCAGTTAGTACTAGAAGAACTCCAACCCACATCTGTCACACTTCAACTTGCTGATCGTAGCATTAGGGTTCCAAAGGGTATTTTAATGGTTGTTCGGGTTAAGGTTGAAAACTTCATCTACCATGCTGACTTCATTGTCCTTGACAACCATCCAAACATAGGAAATAAGGAACAAACCCCAATCATCCTTGGTCATCCTTTCCTTGCAACAATCAACTCTGTTATCCGAGTTCAAATGGGAACATGACCATCACCTTTGGTAAAATGAGTCTTGACTTGAACATCTATAATGCAAGCTCACAAATAGGGGATGACGAGGACATTCATGAAGTAAACATGATTGGAAGCATTGATAATGAATCCATGGTACATCAAGGAATATTTGATGAAGGTTTAATTCAGGATGAGATTGATTTCCTTTTTTCATATGAAGGATGTTTATCTCCTTGGCTTGAATAATTTTCAAATTGCTCATATAATGAAGTCTTAGGTCCAACAATCAGTGAATCCTTTCAAAAAACCACTTTCATGGAGAACACTCCAAATTCCTTCCCTAAATCTGATCAAGACAATCTATTAGCTGAAACTTCTACATGTGGGGAATCAATCCTATCTAGAAATCTAAAAAAAGAAATTGAACTTGATCCAATTTCCCAATATTCTGTCGAAATTCCGAACCAACCTGATCTTTAATTGAAGGAACTTCCCACTACACTCAAGTATTCTTTCCTAGGGGACAATCAAACACATCCTATTGTCATTTCTTCTTCTCTTGAAGCCAATCTTGAAAGGATGCTTCTAGATGTCCTTAGGAAGCATAAGAAAGACATTGTTTGGACCCTTTCTGATATTCCTGGGATTATCCCACTTATCGGGACTCATAGGATTGTTCTGGAATCTAATTCAAAGCCATATCGTCCACCTCAACGGCGACTCAATCCTAATCTCATGGAGGTAGTAAGGAAAGAACTTATGAAATTATTAATAGCTGGTATCATATATCCCATAGCAGAGAGTGAATGGGTGAGCCCAATCCAAGTGGTTCCAAAAAAGGCTGGAATCACAGTGATAACCAATGAGGATGGAGAGATTCTTCCAACAAGGGTGAGTAGTGGATGGAGGGTCTGCATTGACTATAGGAAGTTAAACTCATTCACCAAGAAGGACAATTTCCCCTTACCATTAATTGACCAAGTCCTTGAGAGAGTGGCAGGTCATGCAATATACTATTTCTTAGATGGATACTCGGGATATAATCAAATTGAGGTCTCCCTAGAGGATCAAGGGAATTCTACATTCACATGTCCATTCGGAACCTTTGATTTCAAACGCATGCCCTTCGGGTTATGCAATGCCCCTCGAACCTTCCAATGGTGCATGATGGGAATCTTCTTAGACATGGTATGGGATTTTCTAGAGGTCTTCATGGATGACTTCTCTGTGTTTGGGGATACATTTGAGGGATTTCTGAAGAATTTGGAGAGAGTCTTGTCAATATGTGAAGAAAATAATCTAGTCCTAAACTGGGAAAAATGCCATTTTATGGTTAAAGAGGGACTAGTTTTAGGCCATCTGGTCGCAAGTAGGGGGATTGAAGTTGATAAAGCCAAGGTTGACATCATTCTTCACCTTCCATCACAAAAAACTATCAAGGAAGTGGTTACTTTCATAGGACATGCTGGTTTCTATAGAAGATTCATCAAGGACTTTAGTTCAATCTCTGGTCCCCTTTGTGCTCTCCTATTAAAGGATGCTCCATTTGTTTGGATAGAATGTTGTGAGGGTTCATTCTCAACCTTCAAATCCTCTCTCACCTCTCCCCCCATCATGAAATCTCCAAATTGGAACCTTCCTTTTGAACTTATGTGTGATGCCAGTGACTTTGCTGTAGGAGATGTGTTAGGACAACGTTGTGATAAAAATACTTATGTCATTGCTTATGCAAGAAAATCCTTAAATGATGCCCATATCAACTACACCACCACTAAAAAGGAGTTACATTCTATTGCGTTTTCTTTAGAGAAGTTTTGGTCCTACCTCATAGGATCCCCCATCGCTGTGTTCATTGACCATTCTGCACTAAAATACCTCTTCCAAAAACAAGATGCTAAGGCTTGAATGATTAGGTGGGTCCTTATCTTACAAGAATTTGACCTCACAATCAAGGATAAAAAGGGAGTTGAAAATTTTTTAGCTGATCACCTCTCTAGTATGGTATTCAAAGACAACTCAAATCACCTTTCTGTGTCTGATTCGTTTCCTGATGATCACCAATACTCTGTGAGTGACTACCCTTGGTATGCCGACATATCCAATTTCTTAGTTACAGGAGTCATTCCAAAATTCTTAGGGACTCAAGATCGAAGGAAATTCCTTTATGATGTTAGAAACTATGTGTTTTATGATCCATACCACTATGAGTTTTTCCCTAACCAAGTCATTAGGAGGTGTGTCCCAGAATATGAACAAGAGTCCATCCTTAAATTCTGTCATAGTGAGGCATGTGGAGGTCACTTATCCTCTAAGAAAACATCTGCTAAGATTCTTCAATGTGGTCTCTTCTGGCCCACCCTCTCAAGGGTCTCCTACGCCTTTTTTCAAAGCTATCCTAGGTGTCAACAAGTAGGGTCCATCACAAAAAGGAATCAAGTGCCACTCACTCCCATCTTAGTGGTTGAAATATTTGACTGCTGGGGAATTGATTTCATGGATCCATTCCCACACTCTAGGGGATACCTCTACATACTCTTAGCTGTTGATTATGTCTCAAAATGGGTTGAGGAAATTCCCACTAAGTCCAACGATCATAAAGTTGTGATTCTATTTCTAAAAGAGAACATACTTTCTCAATTTGGAATTCCTAGTGGTATACTCAGTGATCGAGGAACCCATTTCTACAACCACCCATTCCCTTCACTCATGTCTAAGTATGATATTTCTTATAAAGTGTCCACTGCATACCATCCTCAAACTAATGGTAAAGCTAAGTCATCGAATAGGGAGATTAAGAAAATTCTTGAAAAAACTGTCCACCCCTCTAGGAAGGATTGGTTTGAGAAACTCTTATATGCTCTTTGGGCCTATCGAACCGCGTACAAAACCTTTTTAGTAATGTCCCCATATAGGTTAGTTTATGGAAAAGCATGCCATTTACCTGTTGAAATTGAGCATAAGGCCTTTTGGGTAATTAAGAAAATGGATTATGACCTCTCATTGGCCGGAACAAAAATGAAATTATATCTCAATGAACTGGAGGAACTAAGGATGGAGGATTATAAAAATTCAATGATCAATAGCAAGAGTTCAATCCAACCAATCTAGGAATATCAAGGTTAAACATTTTGAACCAGGAAAACTTGTGCTCTTGTATAGTTCAAAACTTCATTTACACCCAGGAAAGTTAAGGTCTAGATGGTCAGGACCTTTCATAGTGCATCCTGTATTCCCCCAAGGGCAGTAGAGATTCAAGATCCCACAAGGGGTTACATTTTCAAGGTCAATGGTCAAAGGTTAAAACCGTTCATTGAATCATTCAATAAACTAGAAATAGAGGTTGAGTTAACTGATCCAACCTATAAATCATTAAAAAATTGATAGATTTAGGGTTCATGTCGAGCTAACGATGTTAAACAAAGCACTGCATGGGAGGCAACCCATGGTTTTCAAGTTTCCAATAATTTTGTTGTTTTAATCAACTTTATATTTTAAATAGGATTAATTAATCATTTTGATATTTAATAAAAATATAGACTGTTCACCTGTTCTTCTATTTTGAGTATGGATGGGTACGAAAGGGGAGCACCATATTCATCTGTGTCACGTGGTGTGATCCTCGAGTAATACCTTACACAGAAATTTAAAAAGAAGACAATGTATCATCTGTTCATTTTATTTTTATGTGTTTGTAGGTTAAAATAAAAATACAAACAAAAAAAAGAAATAAAAATATAATAATAATAATAAAAGGGGGCACACTATAGGTCGTGGGGGAAACCCCTTCACAACCGGCGAAGCCGCGGGGATTCGAACCCGAGACCGAAGGGAGACAGGGGTGCGTGCTTACCACTGACCTACGGCCTTTGGTGCTTCATTATTCTGTAATTTATATATATATACTTATATCTTTATTTATTATATAAATATATATATATATATAGTTTTTTTTGTTTGTTTGTTTTCCTTTTTCTACTAGGGAACTCTATAAGCGACATGGATATCAAATGACTAAATTAGAGCAGCATGAATTTCAACTTCAACCACCAGGTGACTTCATTCCATGACCCTCATTTTCAATTTCCTTTTTGAACATTAATTCTCTACCTCTACCACCTTCAAAATTTTCTTTTCTTTAAACACTGGGGACAGTGTTATTTTAAGTTGGGGGGGGGAGAGAGAAAATAAAAAATTCTTTTGTGTCAAAAAAATGATAAATGATTTGAAAAAAGAATGTGAAAATGGAAGGAAAAATTCCTTTAACATTGAACATGGTAATACACATTGCACACTTTGAAACTGAATATCAAATAATTTAGCATGCCCTGATTCTAATTTTAATCCTTGTATAATTTCATGAGAATAGATTTTGGAATGTGTGGTTGTCCAATGTGATATTTCATCATTTATATTTTCATCCAAATAAAAAGATCACAATGCACATCCTTTGGATAGTGGGGTATTAGTTTAAGTTCATGGGGTTCCCCAAATAAATAGCATAGGTTTGGTGATCATTTTAGTTTAATATGAGTATTCAGAAAAAATTAAAAAATAATAATAAATTTTCTTGTAGAGAAATGAAATGACATAATGCATGGCTTTCGGCACATGGGGATCATGACTCCATAGTTGTCTGGCCCAAAGTTAGTAATTTTATCTCCATTTTTATTAATTTGAATTTGTTTTTGACTGAGTTAACTCGAGATGATACTCAAGTATGTGGGATTCACTTGGTGCCCTAAGGTCTTTGATCCTAGGAGTCATCGGCAAAGTCTCGCTACAGGGGTTTACTCTTTTGAGTTCAATTTCAATTACCATGGAAAAATTGAAAAAAAAGTATATAACAAAAAAAATTGAATACTCATCTTAAGATTGAAATGTGATTCCACCTAGTGCTTCCATAATTTCCCCCTTGAATAAAGATGAACCCCCATGTCTATTTTGATGCACAACACATCCTCATACTTAATTGATATTGGATGAAATATGACAATGAATTTGAACAAAGGAATGGGATTGGGATTGGGATCTGCTTATGAAACTATCATGTATTTAAATATTTTTATGGGTTTCATGATTTTTTGGTATAAGTGTTTCTGGTGATCATTGTGTATTAAAATGTTTTTGGAAAAGGGAATTCGAATTTCATATTGTTGAGATATATTTTTCTCGGGACTAGCAGAACTCATGTTGGGGGGTGTGATTAGATACTAAATGAGGCTAATATTCATTGTTAATATACATAATATTCATGTTCTTTATTATTCATAAACACCATTTTAGTGCATTTTACACTTTGAAAATCATTTCACATTATGATTGTAATACCTTCTTAAAATGCACTATTATGTGGTATATTTTTGAACATCATTTGAAGTACCCAATGATTCATATTATTATACATATTTTAATTTGATATTTTTTTAAATTGATCTACACTCCAAAATGAACATGATTCATTCGGGGATCAATGGATAATTCATGGAAGAAGATGGGGATATTTTGTGATGAAAGGAATCAATTCTGGAGAAGTCAGATTGGAAACCATCCCACTGATGAGACTGTGGGACCCACAATAAAGTCCCAATGAATCCCAAATTTGGTGAGAGTCTAGAATAAATATTTAGGAACAAATCATTCTTCAAGATACAGTGCTAATTCGGCCTCCATTGGGGTCATTTAGTCGTCCCAAATAGGATATCAAAATCTGGGCCAGAATCTGTGGCCCAGAAAAACAGCCCACCAATTAAATCATATCTCGAAAACCATTACTATTTTTGGGCTTAAATTTTACTGGAGGTTAGGATAAATCTGGGGTCCATTTTATTCTTCTACTTCCCACTCTGATTTGGCCATCTAGAAGGTCATAAAAGTGCTTCTGTTCGATGGATGAAAGATGGCTGCCACCTCGGGTCAAATGTGGAAAAGTCTAAGTTCCACAAGCTTTCCACCACCCTAGGCCTACCATAATCAAGTGGGATGATTTTTACTGTTTGAGTCTCTACCCAAAGATTCCAAAATGCTTATTTAAGTCAGTGGTGGTGGAGGAGTTGAGAATATTGGATGCTTTGTTCAATTGTAATGTTATGCTACAATTTTGTTGTCTCAAATTTTTCTTTCTCATGTAAGTTGTTCAATTCTCTTTAGTTTCTTAATAAAATTTCTTCTTATACTCTTATTCTGTTTTTATTCAAATCAATTTGATACCGTTGGATCAAGGTATGAATTTATTCACACCAAACATTGTGAAATTATTCACACAACGGTGGAGTGATCATTTTATTTTTGTTGTTTTCTTTACTTCTCCATTTCCTCCCTCGTGAGTCTACTTTCTGCTTCCATTGAAACCATGGGATCAATGGAGGTCTAAACCACTTATGGGTTGATCCAAGGGAGTATCAAGGGTCTGTATTGGATGTTATTTATCACCTCATTAATGTATAATCACCTGTTTAATTGAGATTTTTATTTGATGATTTTTAAACTCCATCATCCTTGTTGAATTTAAGGCCACACACTTCAAGTGCTAATACAAACCTTGACCTTGAAGTTCTCAAAGCATTGATCCATCAAGTGTATAGATGATTAGTATTAAAGGGTGTAGTAATTAAACCAATATGTGATGATGTTTTTTTATCTCCTTAAATGAACCCATCTCAAATATAAGAAATTGAAATCATTAAAAAGGAAATACGTCCAATCCACCCGGAGCGATAACCTATGATCAACTCATTCTTTTAAATTGAATTCACTTAAGTCTCTTAGAGTTACTTTAAAACCATCTAAAATCAACCCAATTTGGCCACTTCATAGCCAAAAACTGTCCATATAATGTACGTGTCTATAGGTTACTTCTTAGGTCTATGAGGATTCGACAACCAAAGATAAACTCCAAAGACCGTCTTACCTTCTTCACTTGGGTAAATTTGGGCGAGAATCACTAACTACCTTTGGTTTGAAGAAAAAGGATTTCATGAAGTGCCTTCTGCATAAGGTAAGGATTCTAGGTTGAATGGAGGGATCTTTTGATCTTATATGGGTAGAGTTTGGATGAGCCAAGGGGTTTTAGAGGTGTGAGTAATGGGTTATAGGTGAGGGATTTTTATAAGGGGGAGGAGGGGCTCTTTAGGAAAGTGTGAAAAGATTATTTTATTATATAATTATTTTGGGTTTCTTAAAGGTCTAAAACTTATTAGAGTCTACGAAATGATGACTTATGGTCAAAATAAAATCATTCAATAAGAATTGGACATGTTTGGGATATTTTTTTAATCTTTATAATCTTATTTATTTAAATCATTCATTAATGAGGTAAACATCACATCATTATTGTGTCATAAATAATTTTATTTATTTGATGTCTAAAAATTAAAAAAAAATTCCATGATGTACAAAATATTTTTATATTTACAAATAATATTTATAGTATAAATGATAACTTATATAACCCCATCTAAAAATTAATTTACTAAAAGATATTTTTTATGTCATTTTTGCCTTTACTCTAAGTTAATTAAAATAACGTGTCATTATCACACTTAAGTGGCTCTATAGGGTCCCAAAATTGACCCAAAGATGTCCACGGTTGGCCATGACTCATCAAATAAGGTTAGGACAAGTGTTAAGGTAATATTTTATTATTATAATATTCTTTTTACCTTGATTTACCCTATTTACCTTTAACTGCTGTAAATAAGTCAAAATTTACTATTCACCAAAAATTATTTTCATCTTATTGAACTATATTTTACTTAATAATAGCAAACATGTATGTTAGATTTTCGAAATTCAATTTAAAAAAGTGGTAAAATTTCATTTGAATGAAAAAGTCAGATTTTTAACAACTATTTATTGGTTTCACTATTCATCAAAAATTGATGTTTTTCAGGAAAATACAAAATATCCCACCTAAGCTATATTTTATATTCAGAATTAATAAAATGATGACTATTTTACCCAATTAAAAATATATAAGTTGGATTAAATAATTTAAAATTAATTCCCGTTGTCAAAACAAAAAGCGTGTTTTAATGAAATATTAACTATAAAAAAATTGACACTTATTTATGTTCAATTTCAAAGTGAATTTATATCAAATGGCCAAAATTGGATTAAATGGTAAACATATATTATAATTACACCTCAAAACCAATTAAAAATATACTCTAACCATATAAATAAATTAGATTAAAATGTAGTTTTGAATTAATATATAATATTTCTCACTATTCATAAAAATTAAAATTATTAGAAAAATACGAAAATTTCATCCAAAGTAAATTATTATATCCCAGTTCTAAAGAAGAATTTTATTTGGTCAAATTGAATATATAAAAGTGTAAAATATTGGATTTAAAAAGGTTTCTCCATTAAAAGGTTAACAAATTTCATTTTTTTTGAAAAATACATTTTTTTATTTGAAAAATATAATTTGTTCTTATAATATGTCTCGGAAACACATAATACATAAGTTAAAATTATATAGAGTATATAAAATTCAAAATCTAGTTAATACTATTCATAGACGCTTTTTGAATGGCTAGTTTGGTAAGTTGTGGTGTACTCGAACTTAGTATTGCGTATAATACAAGGTATTGAATTACTTTGAAGAGATAACGTACCATGAAATCTTGGGGTGTTACATTATCCCCTCCTTCAATAAATTTCACTCTTGCAATTTGAAATTGTTTTTCGAAAATAAAAGGTTAAAAATAGAAAAAAACATCTGTTGAAAACCCACATCGGAAATTGGGTTAATAAAATATAGTCTTAATAGGAGGGAAAGGGAAATAAAAAAGTCACCACCAAATTATGTTCTCCATTAGGAGAACATTGGAGGAAATTACAGACACATAATTGGAAGAAAATGTAAATATTTATAGGGAGTGATTGAGGTCATAAATGACAAACAAGTGTAAAATTGAGGTCCTCAAAGCCATCAATATATGATGATTTAAAATATCATTGGTTCAACAAAACATAAAGCATTAAGATAACACATTTTTGGTTTTAAGATCCCTTACCTAAAACTTAATAATTAATTTATTCATATAATAAGAGAAAAATATATACTTGATAAGTAGAATTTCATCCTTCATCTAATTCTTACCACAAAATCATCTTTCACTCCAAACGATGAGTATTCAAGATGACTTGGTCACACCTGAAGAGCTAGAATAAACTTATAGAGAATCACATAATCCACAAAGGATGAACTATATATTTCCATTTTCTTTAGATATTAACCAAAACCAAAATGGTTAGTAATAGATCACATGACCCCCAAAAAGGATAATCCTTTAGAGAAAGAAATACTAATCTTAATTTCTAAAATGAAACCCAAAATACCCAAATTTCAATAAATACCATTCAATAAACAATTTTACATAAAATCTTTCAATATAAACTAATCTAATATTGAAACCCAAAACATATAAGAATTTTCTTACATAGTATTCCACGTTAAATTGTATCTCCAAATAATATCAGCTACTCTTAAATTCACATACTTAAAAGTAATTAACCTAATCACATATTCTCTATGATAGGTTAATCATATCCAAAAATAACCCAAATCACTATAAATTCACAATCAAAACATAGATAAAACCCACCATTACTCCTCAAATGAAATTCCATATTATTCTATTTTCTTTTGGCATATATTGTTACCAAAAGAGTGAAAATCTTCCCAAATAACATTTATCACTTAATCACAAAATCACTTTCCTATACTAAGGATAAATCAAAATCTCCAAAAATAAACATATTATTGATCCATAAAATCATTTCACTAAAAATAATTATTCATACTAACTAGTGACTTCATGTAGTCCAGTGGTAGGTGATAAATTCCAGTCGCACTTTGGTTGTGGGTTCAATTCCTACAGCTTTGTCCGACGCGACAGTTTGTCACATGGTCTACGTGTTGTCCTTTTTCAAAAACTATATAATTTTATAATATTCTAAAAAATGAGATAAATTCATCAAAATAACCCTAACATATTTTAACCATAAATGTTATCTCATAAATCGTATTTTCATCCAATAAGTAATAACCTGTAATTGAATGGCTAGTTTAACAAAAACCAGAATGAATAGTGTGAGTCATAAAATCATTTATAGAATATCATGACACCTTAAATTAAATGTAAAACACCATAGTATTAATGAAGGTAATTTATTATCATCTTATATTAAAATACTTCCATTCAGGTTGTAAAGAAAATATGAATTATCCAAAGCATATCCCCCGAGAGTGTCGTAACCAAGAGTAAAGCAAGAACCGTTGTTGTTTACCAGGATACCCTAGGTTAAGCCTGAAACTCCTTATCAGAGTTTTCACTCCTTGGTACATCTGTTCCAGAGCCGCCCTTACCTTCTTGTATCCAGACAGGGATGTGTTTCTTGGAAAACCCACATAATGTTTACATTAAAAATTTATTTGGATGTTCTTCTATACTAATCCTCAAAATCTATTTTAGGGCAGTGTTTTATAATCAGAGTTTTTCTAAATATAGCTTCCAAGGATCGTACTAAACTTCCTATGATACTAACTGTAATTCTCCGACCCCAGTTACCTAGAATCGGTTCATTATTACATAAAATTTTCATGATACAACTAATCAGGTCCCGAAATACCAAACAGTTTAGTAGCCTTAGAAGTACTAGATACATACATAAGTTTTACATTGCATCATGAAATAAAAAAACACCATTTTGTCCCCTTTGAACACTCTTCTAACCCTTAAACTATTCATGCAGGTTAATCATAATATACTTTTTTTTATCCTGGATAAAACAAAATATAAGAAAGGGGTGAGGTTAGATGATCAGTAAGGATAAAAATATAGGAGAAACTTTAATAAATGAGAAAAATAATTTAAGGAAATGTATTAGAATAGAACACATGCATTTCAAACATAAACTTCAGCGTAATATGGAAAATATAAATTGAATAATACCATTTACTTTTTTACATGGATATTCTACTAGTTGAATAATCACATTAATATCAATACCTAATTTCATAATGATGGAAAGCATAATCCCAAACTTCATAACTACATTGTCGAGGCCTCGTGCCAAAAATAAAAATAAGATTTTGTCAAGGAATTATTCCAAGACACAAGTTTGTCTCATGAGACCTACCGATGAATCGAGGAGCTATAGCAGGCTCCACCCATCACTTACTAAGCCCAATGAATTCCTCATATGAAAAGGTTTAAAATAACATAAACATTCATTTTAAAATGAGTATATGAAATTTCAATACATTATCCATAAACCATGAATGGTATAAAATAACACATCCACAGTCAAACATATCACAAAAACATAAATACAATATGTAATATTTGTATCAACTTCAAACAAGTTTAAAATCCATCAAATGATGTTGACATAGATGAAATGTAAACTATTTGAAAGATATACCTCTTTCTATTTTGAAACCATTTAAAAGAAAATATTTATTTTGTAAATATTCTTATAAGATTGTAAGTGATGCATAGAAGGTGTTATAATGAAGGATAATAACTGCACCCACTGTATAAGTTGAAAAAACATTCTTACCTTAATTTGTCGAAAAGATCATAAAGTACGTTGTTTGGAAAATGACAGAAATATTTCATTACAAACATGTTATAAAAAGTCTAACAAGGGTATAAATGAATTTAACCCATAGTCTAGGAAATAATAAAAATGTTTTGAAATAAATTTTAAGAAACATGGATGTGGATGATCAAGAGGTCTTAGTAGATAATTACGTATAAAAAACCTTAGATAATGAAGAGAATGTAGAATTAACCCTTACCAAGTTATAATCTATCGAGTTGTATGATAAAAAGTTAGTGAACACCAAATGAATCACAGAATACCATGAATATAAATAGAATAATGATAATATATATCAAATGGCATTACAAAATACATCACATGAAATAAATAAGTGGTGAACAATGGAAATCTCATGAAATCAAAAGTGAGATAAGCAACCCCTTACCTCGTGTACGACATGACTTGTTCGTTGATTAATCTCCTGAATAATAAAGTAAAGTTAATTTCTACATGCTTATGAATATTTTACAAGTTTATTATTCCTTTTATATCACTTATTAATATGTTATAAACAATAAGTAATCATTTATGTTAATAATGGTCGTTTTGTTGATATTTGGTACTTGAGTCAAAAATAAACTTGTTATATTTATAAATTGTGTATGTGGTCAAAATTATATTATCTCTAGTATCATATTCATGATTTAAATGTCATATATATCATATATATCCAATATATATATATATAATTAATTCATGAAATTTGGAGATAAGAAATGAAATGCAATGTTCATGGAGACTATAAGCTTTACGTACTCGTGAAGACTACTTTCATTTCTATTTTATATTTAATGAAATTAAAACATAATGATGAATAGTTATGTTATAATTACATTATAATAAAATATGATATATGTGTTACATATTTTAATTACCTCCATCCTTTATACATTCCATGTATTTCATGAACGAATCATATCACCTTGAGGGGGTGGTAGTCCACACTTCCTCAAATGAAATTATCATGTTAAAACGTATTGGAAAGCATAAAGGTGTGTTTGAAAATTAAAATTAAATAATAATAGAGAAAACATAAACAGAATATATATCACATATAAATATAGTGCCATCGTAATGGCCACTAAAATAGGCGGTATGAGATAATTGAACAATCATCATTTCGTGAGGCAGTAGTTCACCGTCCACATAAACGGTATGTTATTTTCCCATTAGATGGAGGTGTGTGTAAGTGTAGCACTAAAAAATGTCATAAAAACAACCTAGTATACTGAGGATACTGGTGTTGTTATAAAAGAATGTAATAAAAAGAGTATAGGGGGTTGGAAAAGTAATATAAAAGAAGAGAACTTTGGGGAAGACGTTACCTTAAAATTGGGTAACTCCCTTTGGTTTGAACCAAAAGGATTTCTTGAAGTGACTTATACCTAAGTTAAGTTTCCTAGGTGGAAGGGAGGTATCGTGAGAGAATATTTGGGCATAGTTTGGATGATCCAAGGGGATTGAGAGGTGTGAGTAATGGGTTAGAGGTGAGAGCTTTTTATAAGGGGGAGGAGGGGCTCTTTAGGAAAGTGTGAAAAGACTATTTTATTATATAATTATTTTCAATTTATAAAGATCCAAAAATAATTAGAGTCAAAGATAATATGAGTCATGGTAGAAATAAAATCATCCAATAATAATTGGATAGGGTTTGGATATTTTTTTAATTTTTATAATCTTATTTATTTAAATCATTCATTAATGAGGTAAACACCACATCATTATTGTGTCATAAATAATTTTATTTATTTGACATCTAAAAATTAAAAAAAAAATACCATGATGTAGTAAATCTTTTAATCATTACAAATAATATTTATATTCTAAAATATAAATTATATAACCCCATAAAAATTAATTTACTATAAGATATTTGTTAATGTCATTTTTGCCTTTACTTTATGTTAATTAAAATAAATTGTCATTATCACTCTTAAGTGGATCCCTGGTGTCTGCAAATCGACCCAGAGATGACCATGGTCGTCCATGACTCATATAATAATGTTAGGACAAGTGTTAAAGTAATTTTGTATTATTATAATATTTTTTTTCCAATGAATTACCGTATTTACCTTTAACCGTGGTAAATAAAAGTCAAAAGTTACTATTCACCAAAAAATATTTTCATCTTATTGAATCAAATTTTACTTACTAATAACAACCATGTGTGTTAGATTTTAGAAATTCAATTCACAGAAGAGTTTAAATTCCATTTAAATGAAAAAGTCAGATTTTTAGCTACTACTTAGTGGTTTCACTATTCATCAAAATTTACGTTTTTCAGAAAAACACAAAAATTTCAGCCTAAGCTATATTTGATATTACGAATTCAAAAATGATTTATATTTTACCAAATTTAAAACATAGAATTTGGATTAATTAATTTAAAATTAATTCCCATTGTCAAAACAAAAAGCGTGTTTTTCAGAAATATTAACTATCAAAAGATTGACACTTATTTATGTTCAATTTCCAGGTTAAATTATTTCCAATGAAAAAAATTGGATTAAATGGAAAAAATATAATCTAATAACATTTGAAAACCAATTAAAAAGATAATCTAACCATATATATAAATTAGATTAAAAGGCAGTTTTGAATTAAAATACAATATTTCTCACTATTCATAAAAAATGACTATTTTTAGAAAAATACCAAAATTTCATCCAAAGTAAATTTTGATGTCCTTATTATAAGGTAGAATTTTATTTTGTCAAATTAAATATGTAAAAGTGTCAAATATTGTATTTAAAAAGGGTTCACCATTAAAAGGTGGTAAAATTGCATTTTTTTTGAAAAATACATTTTTATCTGAAAAATTTAATTTGTTCTTATAATATGTCTAATAAACACACAATACACAAGTTAAAATTATATCGATTATAAAAAAAATTCAAAATCTAGTTAATACTATTCATAACCGCTTTTTAAATGGCTAGTTTGGTAAGTCGTGGTGCGCTCGAACTCAGTGTTGCGTATAGTAGAAGTTATTGAATTACTTTAAAGGGATAATGTATAATGAAATATTGGGGTGTTACAATATTGTTTTAGAACAAGGACAACATGTAGGCTGAGTGACAACCCGTTGCATCCGATAAGGATGTGAGCTTTGAACCCACAACCAAAGAGCAACAGGGGTGCATTACCATCCATGGGACTATATGATGTCCTGTTAAGTATGAATTCATGTTTTACTTAAAATCATTGTTGATAATGATTAATATTATTTTGGGAATAGACGTTATATCATAACCATGGGTTTGGAAATAAATTTGGTGATTATGTGATTTTGGAAGATCATTGTAATTTTGGGGATCATTATGTGATATTATGGGTTTTTTGAGGAGTCAAGACTAAATTATCTTTTGTAAGTATATAAGATCTAAATATAGATTTACGGTGATTCAGGTAATTTATGGAACATATTATCATATCTTATAGATTATATGTATTGGCCTGGACCCTCCTGGTCCATTACTTTTCCAAATTATTTGAGTTGGGGTGTCCTGGAAACCATTAGTGAGTCACGAGGATGTGGGTGTTAGTGGCAATGTGTCACCGTGGTGTCACCTATCAGTGTCACTGATCGGTCTCACTGATCAATTCGACCCATCAGTCACACTGATTAGCTTCACAGATCGGCTCCAAAGATTAGCTTCATAGGTCAACATAAAATATCAGGTCCACAAATCAGTATCACTTATCATCTTTATTGATCAACTCCACAGAACAGCTTCACTGATCAACTTGACAGATCAGCTCGATAGATCAACATCATTGATCAGCTTCACAGATCAACTTCATAGATTAGCTTCACTGATCAGCTTCACAGATTAGCTTCATAGATCATCTTCACTGATCATATTTATGTGATCAGCTCCACCAGTTTCACTGATCGGTCTCACTGATCGGTGTCACCAATCGGTGTCACCCATCCATTTCAATAATCGGTTTGATCCATCAGTTTCACCAATCAGTTTCACCCATCGGTTTCACTGATCGGTTTTACCCTTCGGTTTCACCCATCGGTTTCACCCATCAGTTTCACTGATTGGTTTCACCCATCTCTTTCACCGATTGGTTTCACCCATCGGTTCCACGCATCGGTTTCACTGATCAGTTTCACCCATCGGTTTCACTGATCTATTTAACCCAATCAGTTTCACCCATCGGTTTCACTGATCACTTTCACCAAATCAGTTTCCCCCATATTTTTCACCCATCAGTTTCACCCATCATCTTCAGGTGTTTACAGGCGGGGTATGGCAGTGTGACTATGGTGATAATAGAAGGGGAGGTCTGACACATACGATGTCTTCAATAACCCGTGAGAAAGTGGTGTAGGATACCCAAATAACAATGTTCTATTACTATTACTTTACTTGAAATTCTTTATTTGGGGAGTGTGCCATGGTGAGTTTGGGTGGATATATTCCTTGCTAGGTGCTTTGGTTATCTCATTTTTCTCACAGGGCATTTGAATGCCTCCCCACTTGTGCACGAGAGCTTTTGGTTTTCCCTACATAGCATACCTGTATGCTAACCCTACGTATAAAAAACTGCTTTCAGGATTCTAGGAGGACTTAGAAGACCATGCCAGACTCTATTAGCTCAGACGTTGGGACTGTTGGCATTGTTGGTTTTCTTTTCTTTTGGTACTTCCATTTGCAGTTTTCTGTATTTTTTTATGCACTTATTTTCAGAACAAACATATGGAAATTGTTTTGGATTTTCTTTTACTTCCACTTTTGGTTTTGTTGGGATTTTCAATTATATATCCTGATCCTACTAAATAAAAAGGGTAATTCCTTCAATTTACGTGTGATTCTATACCCTTGGAGCAAGTCGCTACTCTGAGATCTATTGAAGGCGGGTCTCGGGGGTCATTATCTCTCCTTCAACTTAAAGAAGAAAGGGTCTGGAAATCGGTTTTCCCTCCCCTAATCTTGGTGAAAGAGGGTTGTGACATTATATTATTATGGAATATACATTTTTTGTATGAGAAAATAAGAGTGATTGATGTTTTTTGGATGCGTATGTTAAATTTATCTTGTAAGAATATGTGATCATTTCCTTATGAATTTGGATTTCAGTCTCATTAGGAAAATTTTTGATTCATTTTAAGGTTAATATTTATCAAATTATCTATATTAATATTTGGGTGTAATTTTTGAGGCTTTTGTGATTAATAATGTATTTATTGATAAGAAGGTTTATTAATTTGGATAATTATCATAACTATTTCCAATAATTTTTGTTTCTTTAATGTCTAAATATTAGTGGAATTACTTGTTATCATTCTAAAGAATTATGTGATCTTATAGAAGTTTATTTTATTGAATTAGACATGAAAAATTAATTTTGAATATTAATCATTTAGAGAAAGAGTTGAGATTTTTGTATATATTGATCAAAATATGAAGTTAAAATTTTCAAGTAAATTTTCTTATGATTTTAGTATAGATGATAATGGAATTCCAGAAATCTTAGAAAATGATCTTAAAATAAAAAAATTATTCGTTTACTTTTTTTTTCTTAGAAATCAATATAATTTTAACCCAACACAAATTTATGATTTTGTGATGGTTAAATTTCTCATGGAAATAATCTCTATCACTATCTAATCATTCCTTAGGAATTATGTTTTTATTCCATGTCCATGTTTTCAATTCCCATATTTTTTTTATATATCAAAACATTTTTATGTGTTATTCCAGATGATATTAATAAATTACCCTTCTCATTTTTCAAGTAGAATTTTTATTAAGCCTTTTTTTGATGTGGGATTTCAAAAAAGGTATTTGAAAAGTCAAACCTGTGGTTTTTAATCCCAAGTTCAAATTGTGAGGTTGCAATTTCTTGGGGGGTGGGGGATGGAATAGCGTATTATTTTAAAAATAATGATAATGTTTGATAGCATACATGATATGAAACACTGAGATTAAATTAATATAATATTCTTTTTATTTAAATGTATCGATTATAACCTAGTCATAAAATTGATGGGAATGAATAGTATTAACCAAATATTGAAATATATAATGGTTCTACTAATTAATAATTTATTAATTAATTCATTGTAAAGAAGAACTTGATTTATAGTAAAGTCATTTTATCCTTCAAAAATATGTTTTTATCAAAAATGGGTTTTTGATCATTTAATGAGTGAATATTATAGTACATTTTGGAAAATTTAGAAAATATATTTTAAAAAAATGAATTTAATTTTTGAGTTCATAATCACAAAATTTTTGTAGGATGATGTTTTTATAATTTTATGAAATTTTTGATTTTTCAATGAATATTGAAGAATATTGATTTTTATTAAAAAATATATTTTATTTTAATTATATAAAAATTAAAATAATATTTTGGATTATTTTTAAAATTTAATTTTTTTATTTTGATTTAAAATAATATAATTATGGTAATTTAAATTTAATTTTTTACATGAATTTCTTATAAAAACGTTTTATATTTTAAAAAGTAATTTTTTTGTCAAACCATTTTCATTTAATTTTCTGACTTTGATTGGAAATTAATTTCTAAATTTTTAATATTTTTAATTTTGAAAAATGTATTTCATATTTTTAATCATAATTCCAACATTTTTTAAATATATATATATTATATTTTTGAAAAAAAGAATAGTAATATGAGTAATTTTTTTACCTCAATTAAGGGTAAATCAAGTAACTAAGTGTTAAAAATAAAATGATAAAAAATATAAAATGACCCCAAAACATGGCTATTTTTTTATAAGTGCATTTAATTCACAGTCATACAATATTTGGTTATATTATCTATTGTCCATTTTGGTATGATTATAACCCTTATTATTTTTTATATAATGAAAAGTAAAAGAATTGACAGTCTTATTTTTAATATCTATAATATTTTCAACATGAGAATAAAAAAAGGATATATTCAATTGTAAATAGTAATTTGAAATAATAATGGTTTATGTTAATGATAATAATAATTTATTTTTAATTTTTTGTGAAATACTAATTACGATAAATACTTACACAACGCTGACACAATAATTATTCAATTAATGTAAAATTAAAATTATTGAAAATAAAAAAATTAAAAGTATTATAATATCCAATAATTAATCTGATTAATTAATTTTATAGATAAAAATGAAATTTTCTTTTTGTATTATAATATTTACTTTTAATTTTACTGGTTTTATTGAACTTATTAACATCAAACTGAAGAATAGTTCTACAAATTGACATTAATGATATTTTATAATATATAATATTTTATTAAATGATATAAAATACCTAAAAATATTATATTGGAAATAATTTTAATGATATGGATGATAATATCAACCATGTCATATGTATTGGCCATTTTACTCCATTTATAAGAGTTATATGAAAAGGATTCCCATGTTTCCTCCATGTTTTATCTATTCCTACGATGGGTTTTAATGTATCCTTTGATAAAAAGTGGGTATTTATAACATGGAAATAATTTACTTCATAAGATAAATGATTATTATTATAAAAGTAAGTATTTTATGAGTTTTCATATTTCTCACTAGACTAACATATTTCTTTCTTTTATATCCATTATCGAGGTTGTTATGATCATCCTATGTTTTAATTTTATTTAGATAGGGTTTAAGGATGGTTAAGGGAAAAGAAGAATACAATTTGAAAGTGATAAATATTTTTCATAAAAATAAATCATATATTATTTTAAAGGTCTTATATTGTGGGAAGGTTTGATAATGATCATATGTATCCACTTTGTAAAATATGGTTTTGATATCTAAGAGTTATGAGATATTTATATAAAACATCACCCAAAAACGTTTTTTGGGAAAAAAAGAATGTGATTTATAGTATAAGGACACCAGATTATGTGATTTTAAATCCCAATTACTTAAAATAATAATCCTAGGAAATTTTAATTTCATTGGATAAATTCCTAAAATAATAGGGGAAGTGATGTTTATAATCCATTAAGGAGAGTTTATATAGGTTAATATTGTGCTCAAGGATAAAAAGAATGGAATTATGATTATATTTAAGGATATTTTTGAGACATAAAGAATAAGAAATACCTATAACATTAAAATAAATAATAGTTTACATTTATCAAACTCTCTGGATATTTTAACAAGTTTAACATTAGTATATATTGCAATAGATTTATTAAGAGAGATGTTTTTAGAATATTTTAATTTAGAGACCCAAGGTTCATAATTTTTATATAATTTATCAGATTTATAGAGAAAGTATACTTTATATGACCTTGAATTCATATATGTGGAAGTTATTAATAAATTTTATACAACATCTATATCAAATAACCAAATTTTTTATTCATTGATTAATCATATACATGTAAGATATCATTTTACTAGGGACCATATATAAAAAAGAGATTTTTGTTCAATACCATTCCTACAAAGTTGGTATTTACAAATAAGCATAATCGAATAAAAATATGTTAATAAAACTCTCATAACCCCATATTTCATTATAGGGTATACCAACAAAAAACCTGTGATATATTTTACCATTATAAGTTAAATTAATAATTTTAGGAGAATAAAATAAAATAAATATAATAAATAGATGATTAATATTGATTTTAATTCAATTTAGTAACTATTATATATTCTTAATTGAACCCTTTAGTATTTTTAAGACTTTAAAACTTTCAACTTTGAAATATTCATCTCAATTTATTTCCTGAATTCTATATAATATCCTCTCATAAAATTTTCAGTCATATTTTATTAAAGTAATAATGTTAAAAAACTTTATATATTTCTTTTTTTCATGATGAAATTGAGTTATTTATAATTTTCTGTTTGTTAAATTATAATTTAACATAATTTTTGCAATAATTTTTATTTAATGGATTAATTAAAAATGATCTAATATAACATTTATTTTTAGTGGATGTGAATATGGTTTTATTTTTTTTTAAATAAGACCTCAATATAGTTTTTAGCTTAAGTAAAACTAAAATTAAATAAAGTAGAATTAGAATTATGATTTTATGGTAAAAAAGGAACTCTAAACATAAATTGTGAAAAGGAAGTATTTTAAAGAAAAAAAATAAGATAATAATAATGGATAAAGTAAGTGTTAATTAATTTATATTTATATAAAATGAAATATAAAAATAATAAAAGTTATAATTAAATATAATATGAATAGAAAACACAAATTAAAAAGAAATAAACAATGTTTTAGAATTGTGAGGATAAAACATCACACTAATATAATAAAATTTTAATTAAATTATATAAGTGAAAATGAATTTGTAGGAGTTTTTTGAAATCATCATTTTATGGTGAATGAATTATCATGGGAGATTTTCCCACAAATATACACCATGAAGAGTGGTTATTTATTCATCGGTATTATGTTCATATTTTACTATGTAATGTGATGATAATTGGTAAATTTCGTTTATAAATTAATTTAACTTGGATCTTACTATCTCATTTATTTGTAACATTAAAATATATATATTTGATGATTTTTTCATAACATTGAAGAATCTTGAGTGCTTAAGATAATTTGTAGAGATTGATGATGCACCAATATGAAAGTTCATTATCTCAAATATCAAAAATTAAAATTTCTAGAAACCTATTGAGACCACCATTTTTTAACACTAAAAATATCCAAATTATTAAACCAATGAATATTCATAATTGTAATTGGAATGGTTATGTCTACTTCTTCTAGAAGAACTCTATAATATGACTAACCCTGGTGGTGAAACCATTCAATAAGTCAAAACATTAAACAAGAATACCACTTTTAGGTGAATACATATTCAGGTAATAGCCTGAACCAAACCATTTGGTCTAAACCAATGTGTCACATGACCTCATGTGTGCCTCATCATATGCAACAGGTTGCCGACTAGTAGCTAGGGTTTAAGTCTGTTAGTGGTGAGACTATACCATCAGTATCATGTCATGTCAATAATAATAAATAAATAATTATATTGACTTGAAAAAACTAATAGATGTTGTACATGTCATAAAATATGTAAATAAATAGGCTCATAAGATGGGAAACCAAACCAGATCACATGTATAGTGGGTAAATAAATGAATAAAAACAACAGATTCTCCAAATTCCATCATGTTATATCACTAAATCCATGATCCACTACTCATTCAACATCCATGGACTATATTCCCTTACTTGGATCCCTAAACATGAATTTTTCACACGCATCAGGATGCCCATGTAGGCTGGAAGTAATACAACCTAGTAAGACACCACCAATGCATCCTTAACAAATCCCCACATGTATAACAAGTGTATTCCATGATAATAATAAATTAATATATATGAATATCATAAATAAAATCATCTACCATGTGGATGTGAACTAACTAAGATACTATAGACACCTAACCATATCTATTTTTGTTCAATGCTGAAAGTAAAACAAGAAGAAGTTATAAGAATCTATAAATTTCCCCGAGGATAGGGAAACTATATCTCTACAACCTATTGGAATTGTGTGTACTTACGACATGAATTAACTAGGCCTCAAGTATGTAATTGTGGTCATAAAACACTAAGAATTAAGCACACTACTGACAAATAAACAGGTTATAATGAAATATTCTCAAAAATAAACTAGTAATCAAGTGAAATACTTGAAAATTAATTAGGCATCGATCAACCTGGTACTTAGGTTCCAAGAATAGAGTGAATAATCAACACAATATTCGACGGAATCATTATATATCCAACCAGTGCATAGTTTCATCTTCATCATTATCTCAATCCATTCACTCTCTCTCTAAAAGGGATAAACATCATATAACATTCCACATATTCTGATAACTAAAAATGATACCTCCACAAATAAGGAAACATACATAAAAGGTAGATAATATCAGGAAAATATATAAACATGATAATAAAGTAGAAATATACATACATGTGATAAAAAAAAACATGAAAAACACAATCTATAACAATAATCATGACATAAAGCATCATAAACTGGTCACATGGGCTACACACAGACCCATGTGCGATCAAAATAAAGCAGGGTTAGAAAAGTCATTAAAAAAGGATTATAAAAATGTAAAAAAAGCGTATTTGTGAATCCCAAATGGTAAATAACTTATTTACTCAGAGTGATTGATGAAGAACTTCAAGGATCATCAAGGAATCATCACTCGAACCATGTTTACATTTTAGTTATCTGAAACCACACCCAATGGATTCCTATAATAAATTCCATCTACTTTATTTACAAAACAAATAAAACACCACATACAATAATAGTTTCCCTCATTTGGATAATTTAATAATTATAAAATTATTCCAAATCATGCGCTAGAAATTTATTCCTTAACGAATAATTATAAAACTGAATGAGATAATATACTATCTCTATAGAATAGTACTTATATGATAATAAATTTATATTATTTTCATAAAATCATATTTTATTATCAAATCAATAATTCTTTACCAAAATCATGAACATAGGGGGAATCATAATTTATAAAATAACATAAAATGAATACATATATGTTTTTCCACTAAAAAATGTAACACCAACAGAGGAAGTAGGAGAGAGAGAAACTACTACACCTATAAACCGGAAGAAGGCATAAAATTGTTTTTATAGGGATTAAACAAACAAAAACATGGGGATTAATGGGATTTCTGGACACAATGGATTACCTGAAAACCTTGGATTTAAGGGTTCAACTATTTTAGAAATAAAAATATTTTGTATATATCTATGGCATTATGTCCAAGAATTAAATAAATAATTTAATTTCAATTTCAACTAGTTTTTAATTTTGGATTTTTAAGTCTTTATAAACATTTTACTAAATGTAAAATGAATCAAACAAATTTAATTATAGGATTTTTGGCATTTAAAACCATTTAAACATATCATAGGGATGATCTTAGGAAATATGAGCATAAAAGATGGTATTTAAAATATTCCTTCTAAAAAGGGTGTTTCACATGGGAAACATGGTTTTACCCTTATATGACATAGGAAATAACCTCACACATATCCTCATTACCCTTAATCATCATTTAGGAAATAAAGGATACGCTTTTATAGTGGAAGATTTACCTTACACAATATTTGGGGTACCCTTATAAAGCCTTTAGAAATACAGGATTAGTCTTACACATTACTCAGGTTTCCCTTATGAACTGATGCACTACCCTTATGCATTTTAGTACTACCCTTACATAATGCTTGGATGACCATTATGCAATTCATATAATAATATTCTTACTCTTATGGATCACTTATATTTATGGAGTTACACTTATTCAACCTATAAAGAACAATTATACCCTTACATAACATAGGGAAATTCAATTTTACCTTTAAAAAGATGATTATATATCCAAGTTACCCATACAAAAGTATTAAAATGCATCCTTTCCCTTGAAAAACCCTAATAAATCCATGTTTACCTTTAAGGAAACTCATAAAAACTTATGTAAGGGTGAATTTTGTTATGAAAAAATATTTTCACATAAAAATAAAATATATTAAAAAAATTAGTTTTCATTGTCAATTAAAAATTTATTATAATATAATTATATACCAATAATTCCTTTTTTCCAAGATATGTATCACTAGTAGTCTTTGTTGAAAAACATAGGCCTTTGATCTTGAACATTGGACTCCAAATCCCATGTCTCCTCCTTGATCCATCCATTCCAACATAATATCCGGAAAAGTTATACCATATTTACTCTCACTCCAGTATATAATATTCAATAGAAACTCTTTATATGATGAATCAGGATTAACTCAACATCCGCGAAGTCTATCACATTAATAACATCAGGTAAGTACCTCAAAATCCAAGAAATGTGGAACACATCATGAATGCCTTAATAATGCGGTAGATGATCTTAATGGCACAAAAATTACATAACCCATTTGGTGAATTTTAAGGGTCTAAGAAACCTTTGTTCTAGTTTCCCTTGCACATATAATTTATGATGCCCCAACATAGGTGACACTCACCAGAAACCCCGATAATCAATAGTGAACTCCAATGGTCATCTCCTTCGATTTGCATATAATCAATTCCTTTATTAAGTGGTTACCAACCAATTTCTAATCAATTTAACCCTTTATAAGGTATCATGAACCATAAATGACCCAAAAACAATGGAATCACCTCCCACATGTCAGCATAGTGGTGAGAAGGATGAACTTTTAAAGATAGCCTCAAACAATGTAGTCTGTATAGAATCCTGAAAACTATTTTTGTAAAATAACACCACCAATACTAGGTTCTCATAATGGGATCCACTTGTAATGAATCAGTATGGGTGGTCTATCTCAAAGATGACTAAACTGGCCCTATACTATCTTGAAGGGTCTTCATAGTCCCCATGGATTATCAAGTAGTTCTTGGGAATAATAGGAATACAGGTGGGAATAGTTTCTCCTAAAAATCATAGTAAATGTGACATCTATAATATAATTAAAATCTGGAATAGTTTATACATATGTCACGTGTCCACACTGAATTAAAAATAATAAATAAGTAGAAAAAAATATAATGAAATTATAAACATCAAAAATACTAAAAATCTTCCTCGCACCCTGGTCTTCCTCTCATTCAAGGAAATGATTCCGAACCAATGAGTTTTCTTCACCACCAGAAGCTATAATCCCCATCACCCATAGAAAAAATAAAAAGCTTATGTGGCCAATGTAAACTATTTAAAGTGAAACATTTTAGTAATTCTAGGAATGTGAGGGTAGTTTATATCAAAATTTGATAACAGTCACAACTGAAAAAATGATATAAAAAATATCTCAACACAAAAGGATCAATGCTCTCAAGAGTGGACATGAAACTAAACTAGGAACATGAAATTGAGATAATATATGCATGATAACATTATAAGTAACTAAGAAACCACTACCCAATAAATATAAGTAAATCAATCAGTAATATAGTTTTTAACATTCTTATTTTAACATAGATTATATTTTATATTTTTACACGGTTTATAAAAAAAATAACAAGCATGATTTCAAATAACATTCCTTTATAGAAAATAAAAACAGTGATTGTTATAAAATTTAAATGAATCCATTAAAATAAGGAAAAAAACTTCTCACTTTATAAAGGTCTCATGAAGATCTTATTTTCATAAAAAAATTCCAGGGAAAAACAATCCCCACAAGCTCTTAAAGAAAAACACAAACAATTTACCATTTTTCCAAACCATAAATTCAACCTCTTATAAAACAAATCATTTGAATGTAATCCAAACACCACACAAGTTTCTGTTATAAAATCCATAAGGCGCAACAATATAATCACAAGGAAAATTGAATAATGTTAAATATCAATCATAAAAGAACCAACTTGTCAATATATTTATCATTAAAAAATTAAGAAACTAAAATTCTCAATATATAATAAAGAAGGCATAACATAACATGAATATAATTACAAAACACCACATCAAATAATTAGACAAGTAAAAGACATGAAAAGGTGGACCAACTGTTGGTAGGTTAACAGTCACACATTTTGTCAATCGAATCACTCTTACATAGTCTCGTCGATGACCCTCCCACATGTTAAAAATAAATACATCTATGGGTGATAAGCTAGAACGTAATCTCAACTTTTCTAGGAATATCCCACAAATTCTGAATTAGATTCATAGATTTTCTCATATAATTACTAAAGTAGGTAGTCCATGCACAAAACAAATTTCATCCGATGATAATAAAAAATCACAAAGGATAACACTATAATCACTTCCTTACCACCTCACACTTCTATTAGATATATCCCCAATACATAATCATATCATGAATCAGAATAGATCAACCATAACATGGATACACATAACGTTGTCAATAAATAAAAATATTCTCAATAAGGGAACAACAAACTAATAAATCAAAAACCACATCACAATGTTACAACTGGGCCTTTCACTTGCCTTGTATAGTATAAAAAATTGGAAAGTACATTAAAAAACTATTTGGAAACCAAATATATCTTTATTTGAAATCGAAATCAGCACAAAAAACACAGCCATCACTCAAAGGAATCTCTATTTATTTCATTAAAAACAACACCCCTCTTTTAAAACCTGTAAACCCATTAAACCCAAGAAGAGAAAACAACATAGAAATTAAAAATTGAAAAAAATCTCTCTATCTCAAAATCATTTCAATAATTGATGTTAAACCCCCTTAATTTTAAAAAATGATCCCTTAAAACATAAGAAACACATTTTAAAAATGGAACCGACATTACACATACCTTAAACAATATTTAAATTCCATTTTTTGAATCCAAATGGGTACTAACAACGACTTGGAATGTGACCCAAGTCCATGAAAATTCATTATAAATTGTTTAAATACAATATAAAAATCAAAAAACAATACCAGAGAATTTAAAATTTAATTAAAACACCACCAAACACTTCAATAAATTTTGAAGGGCCACACAATCATTTTAATAAGAATTTACCATATGTCCTAAGACCATTACAATATCAAAAGGAAATTCAAAATAACATTATCCTACCACACCATGAAAAATAAATTTAATTTCATATAAAAAACATAAAAAACAATAATAAATTTATAACATGTAATAAAAGAGAGTTATATAGAGACATCTACCTCAAAATGATATCAGGTGAGATTAAAGGGTACATATAACTTCACCTTCAGTGTTGGATACAAAAACACACAAGAAAGTGACTCAAAAAACCAATTCTACACCATAAAAGTGAATGAATCCTAAAAATTAGGCGCACCACTTTGACCTTCGGTTTGGTCGAGCAACAGAGGAAACAAGAAGGTGTGAAATTTAGGAAGGATAGGGGGAGAAGGGATTGTGATATCTTTCCTAGATAGATCAACAATTAATCCATACAAAATCTTGCAGAATTATAAATATGAGAGGATTACTGAAGGGGAATTGGGATGAGACCAAGGAGAAAAGGGGGATGGGTGTCACACAACAAAAGTGGGAGAGGGGATAACGGTTAAAACCCATTAGAAAAATTGATGGGGTAAAATGGTAAAAAGAAAAATAAAATTAAAATTTTAACATTCTGGATGAGGCACAAGATATAGGCACAAAATTAACTAAACTGCACACCGACCATTATTTCCCAAATGGATAATAATAAGACACCATAATGGTTACCCCTATGAGAGTCACATGATTGAGATAACCATGCACAAATTGTGTGAATCGACACTCTTGATGGAAAACCCCTCACACTCGGTCGATTCATAGTTAATCCTAACTAGGCTCAAACCACAAATAGTAATAAAACCAATAGAAAAATTAAAATTACAACCACAAATTCATATTTACTCAGAAAATCTTAAAATTAACTAATTAAATAACACCATAGCGACACAATGAGTGCTAAAAAACCCCACCATGGAATATTATTCCCTAAAAAAGGCTTAGGTCAATACATAGTTAAAAAGGGTATGATTTATATGAAAAATATAGAAAAAAATAATTCCTTAAATAATGAATAAAATACTTAATCGAAACTAGTCAAAAAATATGATCAAAAAATCTAAAAATAATTTGAGACCGAACATTGGACTTGACACAATTTAGAATTAATCTAAAATGCTGGAATATCTAATAACCACTTTCCAAAAAACAAGAGGACTTCCTTGAGAGACCATGCTCCAAAAATCAACAAAGGGAATTCAATAAACTCTATGGGGTAGGGCCAACCAACTAAATTCATAAGAAGATCAGAAGAATTAAACATCAATAAGGACCACAAACTAGATCACTAAAAATCAAGGTGTCTAAAAATTGTGAATCGTAATAATATGATACATGCCTCATTATGAAATTATGTGGCTATAACTTATGGGTCAGAACCAATATATGAGTGTGTTTATATTTAATTACTTGTAATACCATCCAATGGTAATTGTGAAAAAATACTCCCCAATTTTATCTACAACCCAACCATAAACAAAAATGAAACCAAAGTATACAATCCTTCTAACTAGGTTCTTCCCATACCCAAACTAGAAAACATGAATTAACCCATGGTCCACAACACATTGGGTAAAAAATAAACATCAATAACCAATGAGTCATGGAAAATTTCCATGCAAGACAACGCCTACATCAGGAAATCAAAGAAGAACCAAAGAAACATTGGGTTGAGGCATTTTGAAGCCAAAAATACTCTGAATATGATAATATCAAATCTCAAAAACGATAATCATATAATGTAGACATAATCCAAAATATGAAGGATACATTAAATGATGGCCACTCACCCATAAAACCTCAAACAAGGGCACACAATGGAGTCTCCAAGAAGAACTTATCCTCACTAATCAATCCATCATACAAAATTCATAAGTCTAAACCACTTTACCAAAAAATCACTATGAGAGACACTAAAGAAACACTACCTTATAATAATCGAAGGAATAACTCTCCATGAAATAAACAACAAATTCCACTCCATTTGGATTATGGGTACTATTAAACATAAAGAACAAAGAAATTCCACAAAAATGAACTCTCTATTTTAAACTTGGTCTTTCTGGGGGGAGGGAGACATATCAAACAATATAAGACGTAGAAACATGCATGGTAATGTCCTTATAATCAAACCAATATATCCCAAAATGAACAAGGGATCAAACAAATTCATGCATCGGAAAAATAATAATTTTTTACAAAAATAATATTTTTAAAACCAAGGAACCATTAAAATTTTGACTTTTTCATTAAAAACCTAACAAAAACCGTTTTATAATTCAATCCCAAGAACTTATGTGACTTGGTTAATTTTAAAAATGTTAAAACTCATTTGAAAAATAAACACCAGATGGTTTTTAAACCCAAACACCATTATGTGTTTCAAAATAAAACTCACACTTTCCTTTTGAAATCATTTTCCAATCACTTACCTTCTTGAAATACACTAACCTTGGGTGAAATCACAAAGCTACATCAAAAATAAATTATAAAATCACCATTTTATATTAAAATAGGAAACATATCATTTAAAACACCATGTGAAATTTATTAGAAAAATAAATCACACATTAAATATTTTGAAAATTCAAAATTAAATCAACTATTATATAAATTTTTTTGAAACAATGTTCACTTTGAAAATTATCCCCAAGGAATCATTTTAAAATTAATCACATTTTCCTTGGGAACTACATTTATCACACTTGAAAAAAAATTCATATCACATTCACAAGCTTTATAAAAATAGAACAAAACAATCCTAGATAAAAAACTTCATCCAAAAAATGAAAAAATATAATAATAATGACTATAATATATATACCATTTCCCTCACATGCACACAAGGCAATACAAGTGTCAAGTCGTCTAAATAAAAAAGGCAACTGGGATACAAAACCGTCCCCAACTAATCCACCTAGTTGATGGCCACATGATAATAATGTATTGGTTCATGAAGAGTGTCCATAATCAAGAGTTTGATTTTCAAATGGGTTTTTACTCTTTATAGAAAAAACTCGCACCATGAATTCCTTCTTCATCACCATCCTAAAAGATAACATATGAACCCCAAGGAAATATAAGACATACTAATGAGGGTAAAAACACCACTATCATAGGCATAAAACCATAATCCAATAATTCCATCAAACAATGAACCCACAAAATCTAAACTCAAAATTTCAAATCCTACCTCCCATAAGAACTCTTGGCACAAGGTAGGAAAGAGAAATATAGAATCTCCTTACACCTACCTCCTGATTTCCCATGAGAAATATTAACTTGATATTACCATTAAAACCCAAATAATAAATGGTATTCCAATGTCTTAGGCCCATATGGAAAAGAATAACCCAACCTAGATATGATACCATTTGTAATGAACCAGTCTAGGATATCCATCCAACATACACCCAAACTAGCCCACCACTAGCCTGAATGGCCTTATCGATCACCATGGGATGGCTACTAGTACTATGGTATAATAAGAATACACCTGGTATTTTTTTCATCCAATATTTAGTATGAATGAGAAAATTTACTATAATTAAAATATAGAAAGACACATCCATATGTTTGACATCCAAGATGAAAAAAAGATAGAAACAAACATGATAAAATATAAGGAAATTTAGTAAAAAGTAAAGGCATAAAAAATTTAACACCCCAATGTTTTACAAATAAATTGAAATTCATGAAACTTTTATATAAGTAGATAGTTACAAAAAGCTGTTAAATAGAAATTTTGTTGCTTCTATGATTTGAATTTCCAAAAATAGACATCTATGGTTGTGATCAGTAAGTATTTTGGAATCTGATAGAACCAACTTGTTTTTCTGGCCAATAGTGACATACCCTTATGAATAGTAATATGAATCGTAATATTACACTACTAAATAGTAATTTTTTTATTAATTTTTTTTATTAAGTATTTAATATAATGAAATATCGATTAATTCTTCAAGGTTATATAAAATTAGTTATAGTTTTAAAATTGTTATTTTTGGAATAAAATATTATTTTATTTAAAAATTATACTAATAATATTTAGAAAATTATTTTCAAAAAATGGAATTGAATATTTAATTTTAAACATCGAAAAATGTTTAGAGTAAATTTTTTGGGATTTTTGGGAAATTCTTGAACTTTTTATGAATAGTAAAATATGATAAATTATGATAAATGCTAAATACATGTTTTACTGCATCATAGGTGATGAAAGGCTGATGTAATCACAATTGGTTTGAACATACATGCACTTATTAATATTTTGGGTCACATTATTCAAAATTATTCAAAGTCTTTAGCAAAAATATTAAACTATTGATTAAAATAATGTAAAACCCCTCCTCTCCTCCACTATAAAAACCACCCTCACCACAATCTTCCTCTCACACCACTTCTGACTTGATACATGACTAAGTTATGAAAAATACTCATTCTAATACCATCACCCACGTCCAATACCTACTGGTCTCCCCAAACGGCCAAAACCAAGGTTTTTAAGGAGGATCTCAAGAAGAAGAGATCAAGAGGTGAAGATCCTATTTCATTTTCTTGTGTTTTATTTTCAATTCTTTTGTTTTATTATACTCTCTTCACCCCCTTATCCAAGAGGAATGAAATATCTAGTGTGATATATATTTTGGATTATTATCATGTTTATGTGATGAATAATCATCACTATTCCTCTATACTTCCTCTTAATCTAAAAATAAAATCATCGTTCATGATGTGCCGATTGACCAAAATCATGGATAATGTGTTTAAAATTTCAATTAATTCCTTAAAAACTTGTTATAAAACCATTTTAATGGTTGAAAAATAATTTAATTTTCATTATATACCCTCTTTCATGTTATATATTTAACACGTATACATAATATTATGTTATATAATGAAACTAAATTGTGATTATCAAAGAACTGAAAAAATGATCCACACAGATATCACTAAGGATTCATCTAATGATTCATCCTCATACCATATAAACAAAATTAGTTATGTAATAATTTAATATTATGGAATCATATTAATTCAATTTCATTCCACGTCTGGAATTTCCTTTCCATATGATAAGAAAATCAAATACAAACCGGCCATGGAAATCATTTAAAGAATGCACTCGAAACAATGGATGGAACAAAATACTAATAATTAATGCATATAATAATGTTATGAAGTGATCATATAAGGTTTTATAAACCAGAATATGTTTCTTTAATATATTAATCACACTATTTTAATGATTATACATGAGGTTTAAACACATTTGATGTAAGAAAAAATTAGGTAAGGGAATTCTTAACCCAATTTCCAATATATGGGTTTACCTTATACTTTATTCAATATGTGATATTAATATTATTTGGGTGATAATTTTTTTATATCATATTTTGTTATGTGTATTTATAGTGCATAAAAATATCCATTCCCTTCCATTCATTCTCACTACAATTATATTTGTCATGGACTTTCTTTTTAAAATCCTTTTAAAAGTATCATTAATAAAATTCAGAAAGATTATTTTATATATATATTTAGTATGAGTGGTTTCTCAAACTTTCATGATAATTAATTACCATTATATGTTCCTTGGACATATTTATGTTGGTTTTAGCCCATTATAGCACAATATATGTTGGGTTTAGCCCCATTAAAGTTCTCTAGTGCATTGGGTACTCTAGAGATAAAATTTGATCAAATGGTTATTCCATGTGTAAGGGTGATTGAGAGAGAGATATGGTAAATATATACAAAAGAAATTATATGAATTTTTCTTGCATGTTAATGAGTTTTTATGAAATTTCTTTTATTGGTTTATATGTTATCACTTGAATAATGATATCTTTCTTTATATCCCTTACTAAGATTTTTGTGACAATCCAAAGTTTTTAAATGTTTTTCACATTTTATAAGGATGTATATGAGATATTAATGAAGAAAATTTAAATGTTATGAAAATTTTTCAAATAAATTATGATTTTATTTATGTTTTATATTTTGAGAAAAGTGGATACTATTTTTTAGTATCTTCTTGTATGATTATGGGATGTTATATATGTTTTATGTCCTAATTTCTCTAAAATTATAAACCTGAAAAGATCCTCAATGTGTAAAAATTTATTTTATTGTATTAAACTCAATAATATGTAATGTTTTAAGGAGGTTTACTTATAAAAACCCACCCTCACACCCAGATAACCCTATCATGGATAGTAAAGAAGCCCTTCCAATGGATTTACTTTTCCCACCATTAACTATAGTTTCCCTCCATTCGTAGAATGTAGTAAAATAATAAGTTGGTAAATAAAATCATTTAGAAGGAAATTTTTTGGGAATTATAGGAATTTAAATTCAAGTAATACCAAAATCATGTAATGGGAACAAATATCCAAATGAAATAAAATAAATAACTCACTAAGAAAGGATCAATACTCCCAAGAGCAGCCAGGAAATTGAACCAGGAGCCTTCAATTGAGATAATATATATATGATAACATAATAACTCAGTAATCCACCACTACCCTCTAAATCTATGGAAATCCATTAGAAATATAGTTTATAACATTCTAGTTTCAGCATAAAATTTAAAGTATGTATTTATATGATTTATAAAACCAAATCAGAATCATTATTTCAAAATAATTCATTTTTTTAAAAACAATAAGGATAGTTATATGTTTAAAATGAAATGAATAAAATGTGAAAAAATTCCCTCCTTTTTCAATTCTCATGAAAATAAAATTTTCATCAAAAATTTTATGGAAAAGCCATTACTTTAAGACATTAATTAAAAAACCAAACCATTTTCCATTTTTTCAAACCATAATTTCAAGTAGTTATAAAACGACTCATTTGAATGAAATCCAAAACCAAACAATTTGATGTTATAAAATTCATAAAGAGTAACACTACCATCATAAGAAAAACCACATTATTTCAATGCTCAATTATAAGAGAACCAACAAGACAAAAATTGATAACATAACAAGAAATAAAATCACATTACCTATATAAAATAAATAAAGCTTACCATACCAAAAATATTATGAGGCAACACCATAGAGATAAATGGAAAAAGTACAATACACAAAAAGGTTGACAAACTTCTAGTAGTTTAATGGTCACACATCCTATCAACTGAATCACTCTTACCAAGTCACATCAACAACCCTAATACTAGCAAGAAATACATGAAACTAGGGAGACTATCCGACATGTAATCTCAAATTGACTAGAAACATCCCATAGATTCCCAATTTGTAGCATAGGAATCCTCAAGGAATAACTAAATGAGTCTTTCCATACTCCAAATATATTTCATCTCATGAAAAAAATTCCAAAGGCTAACACCACCATCACATCCTTCCCATCTCACACATCCATTATAAATAGCCTCAAAAAATAATCACAACTTGAATCACAATCAAGAATTCATCGTATGGATACACCCAAACTTCATTGATAAAAATAAATGGGTCCAACAGGGGATGAAAAAACCAAATAATCACGCACCACATCACAACGTTCCAATCCGGTCTTTCACTTTCCATGTATTGTATATAAATTTAAAAAACCATATACAAAAATATTTTTGAAACAAAATATAAATACAAGTGAAATAAAAGTAAACACTAAAACAAAATCTTAGCTCGAAGTAATCACTATTTAATTCCATAAATAAACACCTCCATTTTTAAAACATGAAAAACCCTTGAATCCAAAAAAAACCCACTAATAAAATCAAAATTCCAAGCAATCATGAAAACTAGAAATAATTTAAAAAATTTAATTCTAAATCCATTATTTTTACAAAAAAATACCTTAAACATCACACACTCATTTTAAAAATGGAAATGACATTAATAATGCTTTCAAAATATCAAAATTATTTTTTTAAATTAAAATAAGAAATAACAACCACTTGGAATATGAACCATGTACATACCACATATTTAGAAATAGTTTAAATCCATTATAAAACCAATAAAAATAAGATAGGGAATTTTAAAATAAACAAGAACATTACAAACCACCTTAAAATTTTTGAAAGGCGAGAGAGGTATTTTCACAAGAACATGATTTGCGGCCAAAGCCCATGCTAATGTCAAAAGACAATAAAACATAACTTTATGTTATTACGGGATAATAGATATTTTAACATAAAAAGGAAACATTTAATACAAACCATAAACTTTATATCATATAATACAAGGGGTGTTCCATAGAGACACTTACCACAAAATAAAGGCTGGTGAGCTAAATTGGTCTCAATCGCTTTGCCTTTAGTAGTGAATTCCAAAACACATGAGAGGAAAACCGAGAAGACCCATCAGACACCCTAAAAATGAAATAATCATAAAAATATGGTCAATCCCTTTGACATAGTGTTTAGATGAGTAATAGGGGTGACATGAAGGGGTAAATCACCAAAATAGGGAAGAAGAAGGGAAGGGAAGATCTTATGTCAATTAATCGACCATGAATCCCCAAGAAATAGGGAGGAATCACGACTAATGGAGGGTTACACAAGGGGAGGCATTAGTCCAAGGAGAGGAGGGGGTGGGGTTCCACATGAGACAAAGGGGAGAGGGGAGAAGGCTTCAAAACACCTAAATATTTTTGGGGAATATGGGAAAAAGATAAAGAAAATTAAAATTTTAACTATTTGGATGAGGAATTTGGTTTAGGTGCATAGTTTACCAAACCATGTGCCAACCATTCTATCCCTATTAGACAAGAATGATATTTAAACATGATTATTCCTAATAAAATAATGTTGTCATTCTAAAAATTCTCAAACTATGTGAATCAAAAATCTCGATGGTGATCCCCTCAAGGAAATTCGATTCACGATTACTCCTAACCATGAAAAAATCATACAGAATACCAAAAACATTAGAAAAATAAAAAATCTAACATCAAATTCTTCGGAACTCACAACAACTCAAAATTAATTAATGTAATTAATTAATTAACACCACAGTGACATGTTAGATGTCACACTTCTGAAGTCCAGAACAAAAACTCAAATAATATCCATCAGTATGTGAATATTATGCTGGAAATATTAGTCTGTAAGTGGATAGTATGTTTTGCTCGATATTTAATAAGTTTATATTAATTTTTGTAATCATTTCCAAAATAGTGTCATAAAATAATCATATCTATTAGACAAAATGATCAAGGAAAATCCTTTCTAGAATATGATTACATGGGAATGATGATTGTAATTACCTGACCCCAGAAGCCCGGATCTGGTGCATTATTTTAATACATTGGAATGATTACAAGGAATCAAGTCCTGAAGGACTGATCAGTTTAGCAGTCTTGGAAAATATATTACATACATGAACGTTTCATTACACATTAAAACATAAAACACAACATAAATAATTATTTGATAATTCCATTATTACCCTAGATTAACCCTGAATATCAACCATAATACACTTCTTGGAATCTTGGGAAAACAAAACATAAGAAAGGAGTGAGCTCAGATGCTTAGTAAGGGTAAATAATTTAGTGTAAACTTTCATAAATAATAATAAACATTTAAAGAAATGTATAAGACTAAAATAAAAGAATTTTAAACCTAAAATTCAGCAAAATATGGAAATGAAAAATCAAATAATTCCATTTACTTATTTACATGGATATTCTACTAGTCGAATAATCATATGTAATATCAATATCAAATTTCATAATGATGGAATTCATAATGCTGGACATCATAACCACACCATCAAGGTCTCATGCCAAGAGTACAAAAAATATTTTGTCAAGGCCTTATGCAAAGACACTAGTTTGTCTAATGAGACCTACCGATGCATCGAGGAGCTATAGCGGGCTCCACCCATCAATTACTAAGTCCAATGCGTTCCTCCTATAAAAATTTTGAAACATAAAATAAAAATTTGTATTAAAAAAAGCATACTATATGTTAATACTTTAACCATAAACTGAAAATGGTATAAAAATAACACATGTACAGTAAAAAATATCACAAAAACTTCAGAACAATATGGAATATTTTATCATAATAAATCAACTTCAAACAAGTGTAAAATCCTTCAAAGGATGTTGACATAGATGAAATTAAAAACTATTTGAGAGAAATATCTATTTCTATTTTGAAATCATTTAAAAGTCATGTAATTATAAATGAAAACATTCATTTTAAAAATATTATTATTAGATTGTAAGGTATGATTCTAAGGTATTATAATGACTGAAAATAGAAACACCTGTTGTATATGTTAAAAAAATATTCTTACCTCAATTTGTCAAAAAGGTCTTAAAGTAACTTGTTTGGAAAACGGTGGAAAGATTCCTTTCAAAATATTTTATAAAAAGTCAAAAGGGTATAAATTACTTTAACCCATATTCTAGTAAATAGTAAAACTATTTTAAAATACATTTTAAAGAAACACGAATGTGGATGAAAAAGAGGCCCTAGAAGACACTTACATATTAAAAACCTCGGATAATAAAGAGATTGTAAAATTAACCCTTACTTTCTAATTTTAATTAGTAAAGGGTAGGTTAACCTCCTGTATAATGGTGAAATAATTGTTATTAAATTATAAAAGAACTACATACATAAATATGATATCATATATGATCTTGTAATATTTATTTTTTAATGACATTTCTATAGTATCATCATTTTGGGTGTTAACTGATTCGTTTTCCTTTATAAGTTTTTTTACGTAAGCCATGTTTGTTATGGATAAGATGTAGGTGATTAATATAAATAATGACATTAAGATCTTAAAAATTATTTTTAATCATAAAATGAATATTATTCATGAATGGTAATGATGGGGAAATTAATCTTATCGCGTTTGTGGAGACGGTAATCCGTACGTACACACGACCAACAATATCATTTTATTGACAGTGAAGTCTAATGTAATTTTATTGTATATAATATATAACTAATAATTAAAATTTTATATTTACTATTTACTTAATTTATACTCATTATTATACCCATCCAAATAATGAAGTATTGAATAACAAACTATACCACGAAGTGGAGACGGTAAGCTGTACGTACGCACGTATGGTGACATTGGCATTCATTGGATGAATAGAATAATGAATATGGTTGTACAATATTTATAATAAAATCAAAATATGTAGAAGGTACTAGAGTTATTATTTTGGTGTCTAAACAAAAAAGAAAGAGGAAGTGGCAGAAGAAAGGTACTTTGAAGGTGGTGATGAAATAATTACCTCTTCTTTGGGTGCTTCTTTTTGATTTGATCAAAAGGAATCTTTAGGTTAGTTTTCTGATCTACATAAGGTATCTAGGTTGAAGTGAGGGTATTTGGGAGGATATTTGATAAGGGTATGGATTCTACAAATGGCTTTGTAGGTGTGGTTTTGAGATAAGGGTAAGTACTCTTTTATAAGAGAGGTGAGGTCACTTTTGAAAAAACATGAAATATTATTTTATTATAAAATTAATTTCGGTTTGTAATGGATCCAAATGAAATTATTTCTTTGATATGGTGTTTATGGGTAGATATATTCTCAAACAATAGGTTTTAGGCAAGTTTAGGTCATGATAATATCCTTATCATTTATATTTAACTCTTAGTTAAATAGTTTAACTTTTACCATGTCTACTTGTATTTTTATATTACATGGATAAAAAACTTACTATAAAATATAAATGGAACCCCAAGTGGTTAATTAATGACATATATTTCATTGTATAAGTCCTTTTGACGAAACTTAAATTTTTAAGAATATTATATCATTTAATAATATAGTATTAATTTTAAAAACTCATTTCTGTCAATTTGATACTATTTTGTTTTTGGTTTTATGTGAAAGTCTAGAAAACATTATTACATCGATCCGAATAAATTAAATCAATCATAATATGTCATGTTAACCTATAAAATTAGTTTAATTTGTCAGAAGTCTCAATTTACATTTTTTTGTATATTTATAATATCAATTATTTTAATCTTTCATTAATAAGGTGATTACAGTATCATCATTGTTTCATAAAAAAAACTTAATTATTTAATTTAAAAAAATTTAAATAAAATATTATTATTTATGCAATATTTTTAACTTTATAATGAATATTTATAGTCGAACATATATTTTGTATAACCCTATATTAAAAATGTTTTAGTTATTAAAATTTGAATTTAACACTTTTAACTATTCTTTAAATAAAATAAAAATAAATGTCCTAATCTAATCCACGTGGATAAAAAAGGATTATATTGTATTCCTAATGTTTATTTTGGTCAAAATACACTTATACAATATAATTAGGACATGTTTTAGGGTAATTATAATATCATTTTTACATTTAATTACACTATTTACTTTTAACCATGGTAAATAAGATTCAAATGGTACTATTCACCAAATATTATTTTCATCCTATTGAAAAACTTTTTATTTACAGATGTCAACCATGTCTCTCAAATTTTTGAAATTCAATTCATAGAAGCAGTAAAGTTACATTCTATGAAAATTTGAAAATGTCCCTAAAAGGTTGGTAAAAGACGTTAAAAAGTTCAATAAAATTTTATATATCTAATCTTATTATAAAATTACTCCAATAAATAATATTGGACTAATATATGTATTATTTATCTATTTTTAATTTAAAATAAATTTAAATAAAAATAATAATTATTTAAATAAAAGCCGATTTTAAACAATAACACAATGTTTTTCACTATTCATTAAAAACTGGAAGTTTTCAGAAAAATACCAAAAAGTCACCCTAAACTAATTTTGATATTCCAAATTCAAAAATGATGTATATTTTACCAAATTAAAAATATAAATGTTGAATTAATTAATTTAAAATTAATTCCAGTTGTCAAAACTAGAAAGCTGATTTTTGAGAAGTAAAATCCATCAAAAGATTGATATGTATTTTTGTCCAATATAAATGTAAAATTACATCCAATGAACAAAATTAGATTAAATGATAAAATTATAATATAATTATACTTTCTAACCATACAAATGTTTAATTTAACACCATAAATTATTTTTATTAAAAAAGTGGTTTTCAATTAAAATTTAGATTTTTTTTCACCATTCATCAAAATATGAAAGTTATCAGAAAAGCACCAAAAATTTATACAAACTAAATTTTTATGTCCCGATTCTAAATAAGAAGTTTATTTTGTCAAATTGAATATATAAAAGTGTCAAATATTGGATTTAAAAAGGGTTCTCCATTAAAAGGTGGTAAAATTGCATTTTTTTGGAAAATACTTCTTTTATCTGAAAAAATAAATTGGTTCATATATTATGTCTAAAAAACACATAATATGGATGTTAAGATTATATTTAATATATAAAATTTAAAATGCAGTTAATACTATTCATAGATGGTTTTTAAATGGCTTGTTTTGTAAGTGGTGGTGCGCTCGAACTCAGTGTTGTGTGTGGTGAAGCTGTTGAATTACTTTAAGAAGACCACATATTATGAAATATCAAGGTATTAAATTATCACCTCATTAAATAAATTTAATCCTCACAATTTTAAATTATTCTTTGAAAATAATAGAGTGAAAATAGAAAATACCTTTGTGGAAAACCCACATCAGAAATAGGGTTACTAAAATTTAGTCTTAATAAGAGGGAAATGGAAATGAAAACATCCCCACAAAAATAGGATTTAGAATAGGAGAACATTGGGGGAAATTATTATTGGAGAAAAAATGTAAATATTTATAAGGAGTCTTGGAGGTCATCAATGAAAATCAAGTGAATGGAAAATTGAGGGCTATAAAGCTGTAAATCAATGATGATTTAAAATATAATCAGTTCAAAAAAACGTAAGGTATTAGGAAAACACATTTTTGTTTTTAAGATCCTTTCCCTAAAGTTTAATAATTAATTTATTCATAGAATAAGAAAAAAAATATTTGATAAGTAGAGTTCCTTCCTTTAACTAATTTCTACCACAAGCTCGTCTTTCACTAGAAAAGATAATAGAACACAAAATTATTCTATTTATCCTAATCGGTTAGGGTTAAAAAATGAATTTATAATTCATCGATTAGACCATTAAAAAAACTAAGTTATACAAGATAATACATCACGTAGGCTAGTGGTAGGTGATGCACCATTATTTCTCTTTAGTTGCAGGTTCAAGTCTCACGACCTTTCCAGACGTGACGGGTTGTTGCCTGACCTTTTGGTTGTCCTTTTAATAACAATAAAAAAATAATCTTAAGAAATGTTGAAACCTTAAAAAATAGTATCCAAGGCCAAAATTAGTTTATTCAAACCATTAAACTTATCCAAAATACTTCTGTCCAAACTCATAGTCCAAAGTTTATAGGGAAGTTCACAAAACATAGATGTGAATACCTTCATTGTGTATTCTCTTAAAACATTGTAACACCGTTAATTACCATAAAAACTTATTAATTAAATTAATTATCACTTATTCCTTATATAATACTGGATATACACCTTATATCCAAAAATGTTTTAAAATCCAACAATGATGGAATAAAAAAACAATTAATTTGTTTCAAGGTAGTCCAGAATATCCAATATAATTTTTCAAAATCAATTATATCTTATTCCAAAATCATTATCTCAGTTTTAGAAACATATTAACGGTTATATTCCCCCCAACCATATATTTTCCAAAAAATTTAACTTGAAACTGTGTTAGTTTACTTGGTACCATAAAATCTCATATCCTTAATAAAAATGTACTAGAGTACAATCTTTATATAATTTATAAGTCTTATAACTTGTACATCATTAATAAAATACTAAAATGACACAATTCTTTAATAACAACCTAAGAACACTAATCATTCCTCTTCATCTTTGGTAGTATCATATCTTGATTATTATCTAATAGAATCATTTGGGGTGTACACTGATGATTGGGAAATTAATTCACGTAGTGTCTCAAATCCTTGAAGTTGAAACATTGTACATTTGAAACCTTTTTCTTACCCTTGAAATCATGAAATATGTGTCCTTTTTCTCCACACTTATAACAAAATACCATTCCATTCAAGCACTTACCAGGGTGTTTCTTTCCACAGTTATCACATGAAAAAAAATTCTTCTTTCCCTTCCTCCCTTTATCCATATTTTTCTCTGTCATCCTATTCTTCCCTTATTTCCCTTCAAATCCATAGGTATCAGAGAATTCATTACCTATATTATTAACACCTGATAATATTTCTTCCTATGATGAGAATATGTGGGAGACTATTTACCTTCTAAATGTTGTCTTAAGGTCTTGAAGGATATGATCTTTCTTACTCTTTGCATCATGCGTATTACGGGAGTTCACATTCCTTCTACTGGGGACATTTCTAAATGACAAAATACACTAGGTCAGATCATATTATAATGTATAATCCAAAAAATAGGACAAATATCAACATTAATCAAATATTTCCACACATCTAGTCTCAAAATCATAAAAATGGTTTCTTTTCTGACATATTTACTTATAAATCCTTCATAATGGTTGGTAAAGAAAGTGTGAATTATCCAAAGCATATCCCCCAGGATTTTTGTAACCCAGAGTGAAACAAGGGCCATTATCGTGCACCAGTTCCCGTTCGAGTCTAGCTAAATGTGGTGTTTTCAAGTTGTACCCCTAGATACATTTGTGCTAGAGTCGCCTCTACCTTCTCGTATCTAGACAGGGATTTATTTCTTTGAAAATTCACAAAATCTCTATATTACTAAAATTATAGGATGTTCTTCTATAATAATCCTCAATGATTATCTTAGAGTAATGTTCTCTAATCAGAGTTTTTCTAAATCTAGTTTCCACGGTTTGTACTAAACTTTCTTTGATACCAACTATAATGCCCCAACCCTAGAAACCTAGAGCCGATGCATTATTTTAATACATTAGCATGATTACAAGGAATCATGTCACGAAGGACTGATCAGTTTAGCAGTCTAAGAATTTTTTTTACATATATTAATGTTACATTACACATTAAAACATAAAAAAAACAACAACAATAATCCTTTGATAACGCCATTATTCCCCTATCTTAACCCTTCATATCAATTATAATAATCTTCTTGTAATCCTAGGAAAATAAAACAAAAGAAAGGTATGATCTCATATGCTCAGTAAGGGTAAATAATTTAGCAAAAACCTTCATAAATAAGCATTAACATTTAAAGAAATGTATAAGACTAAAACACAAGACTCTTAAACATAAAATTTAGCATACTATGGAAGAAAAAAAATCAAATAATTCCATTTACTTATTTAAATGGATTATATAATATTTGAATAATCACATGTAATATCAATAACTAATTTTATAATGATTCAATGCATAATGCCGGGCATCATAACCACATAGTCAAGGCCTTGTGCCAAGAATAAAAATAATATTTTTCTAGGCATTGTGCCAAGACACTATTATGTATCATGAGACCAACTGATTCATCAAAAAGCTATAGTGGGCTCCCCCCATCACTTACTAAGTCCAGTGCATTCCCCATATGAAATGGTTGAAACATAACATAAACATACGTATTAAAAATATCATACTAAATGTTAATACTTTAACCATAAACCATGAATGGTATAAAAATAACACATCCATAGTCAAACATATCACAAAACCTTCAAGACAATATAGAATATTTTTTCATAATAAATTAACTTTAAACAAGTGTAAAATCCATCAAAGGATGTTGACATAGATGAAATAAAAACTATTTTAGAGAAATATCTCTTTCTATTTTGAAATAATTAAAAAATAATTTAATTATAAAATAAATCAATTAATTTGAAAATATTTTTATAATCGTGTAAGGGAAGCATTGAAGGTGTTATAGTGGCGGAAAATAGCTGCACCTAGTGTATAAGTTAAAAAACATTCTTACTTCAATTTGTCGAAAAGGTCATAAAGTACCTTGTTTAGAAAATGATGGAAATATTCCATTAATTTTTTTTATAAAAAATCAACCAAAGGTATACATTAATTTAACCCATATTCTAGTAAATAGTAAAAATGTTTTGAAATACATTTTTTTGAAACACAGATGTGGATGATAAATAGGTCCTAGTACATACTTACGTATTAACAACCTCGGATAATAAAGAGATTGTAAAATTAACAATTACCTTATAATTTTACTTAGTATAGGGTAGTTTAACCTCATGTATAATGGTGAAATAATTGTTATTAAATTATAAAATAACCACATACATAAATATGATATCATATATGATCTTATATTATCGTTTTGTTAATGATATTTCTAAAGTATCATAGTTTCAGGTGTTAATTGATTCGCTTTTTTTATAAGTTTTGTTATGTAAGTCATATTTTTTATGGATAGGATGTGTTTTTTTCATATCCTGAATGATATTAAGTTATTAAAAATTAATTTTAATCATAAAATTAAAATTATTCTTGAGTGTTTACGATGGGGAAATGAATCTTATCGCGTTCGTGGAGACAGTAATCTGTACGTTCGCACGAGTGACAATACCAATCTATTGATGGTGAAATAACATGTAATTGGATAGTATATCATATATAAAAGATCATTAACATGTTATATTTATTATTTACATCAATTATACTCATTATTATACCCATAAAAATAATTAAGTGTTGAATAACAAACTACACCACTATGTGAAGACGGTAAGCCGTACGTACGCACATATGGTGACTTTGTCATTAATCAGATGGATAGAATAATGAAAATGGTTGTACTATATTTATAATAACATCACATTATGTATAAGGTACTGGATTTATTATTTTATTATATAAAAAACAAAGAAATAGGAAGTGTAATAAGAAATGAACTTTGAAAGAGGTGATGAAATAATTTCCACTTCTTCGGGTTCTCTCAATTGATTTGATCAAAAGGGATCCATAAGTTGAATTTCTGATCAAATTAAGGAATCTAGGTTGAATTGAGGGTAGTTGGGATAATATTTGTGTAGGGTTTGGCCTAGAAAAATGGATTTGGAGGTGTGATTTTGAGAGAAGGTGAAGTACCTTTTTATAATAGAGGTGAGGGTTACTTTAAGAAAAGTTTTAAATATTATTTTATTATAAAATAATTTTCACTTTATAATGAATCCAAATGAATTTATATTGATTATAAGGTGTGTATGGGTATAAAAATTCTCAACCAATAGTTTTAGGTAATTTTAGATCACCATATTAACCTAATCTTTTATGTTTAAATCTTAGTAAAATAATTTAGCTTTTAGCAAGTCTTCTTGTATTTTTATGTTACATGGTTAATAAACACAATATAAAATTCTAAGATAACCCAATGTGGTTAATTAATGACATATTTGTCATTATATATGTTTTTTGGCTGAAACTTAGATTTTTAGGAATATTATATCATTTAATAATACTGTATTTGTTTTAAAAACTCATTTATGTAAATTTGACACTATTTAGTATTTAGTTTTTTGTGAGGAAAAAAACATCATTACTTTGAACCAAATAAATTATATCAATAATAAAATGTAATACTAAACAATAAAATTAGTTTAATGCATCAAAAGTGTAGGATCGAAATATAATATGAGATGCTCAATATACAAGAGGGGGGGTGAATTGTATACTTTAAAAATTCCTTTGGAACCTTTAAAGTTAGTTATGAATAACTAAAGTTTCCTTAAGAAAAGGAAAGGACTAAGTTTACCAAAGTTAAACTATGTAGATTCACAACACCTCTAACACCGAACTGAACTTGGAAAGGGATTCCAAAAGTAGGTTCCGGAAATATGGTTCCGGAAATTGAAACTTAACAAAAGTTACAATATAAGATTCTACCTTAAAGCGTATAGAATCTAAACTAATCAGAGTAAGTAAGGAAGTATAAGAAAGTTATACTTTCCTTAAGATACAAATTTCAGCGGAATAAAAACAAGTAGTAAAACTACTAGTAACAAGATAAAAGTCTTTTAACCCAAAGAGAAGGGTATCCAACAACCTTGGATAAAGGTCCCTTGATTTATACTTTCAAGCAAGTCTGTCTTACCCACACCAGGGTAAGCCCTCGATACGAAGATCGGAGTCTCTGTCTTGCTATCCCCGCAAGCCCTCAACTTCAAGGTAGTTGGCAACCTCTGTCTTCCTCAGCAAGGAAGTCCTCGATCTTTAAGGTAGTCGGCAACCTCTGTCTTTCTCAACAAGAAAGCCCTCGATCTTTAAGGTAGTCGGCACCTCTGTCTTCCTATCCCCGGAAGCCCTCGAATGTAATCACCAACATTTGGAGTCGCACGAAGCTTTGAGAGTTAATAAGAGACTCTCTCTCTAGAAATCACTTCAACAGCATGTATGCACAAAATCCAAATTGTTCATCCATCCGATGCGAGCTTTTTCAAATGAGCTCCTATTTGTAGGTAAGGTCGGCTCCTTCTCCAACGGTCATATTTCCCTTAAAGTTCGGAGGGACCTGTACACGTGTCACTTAGACAACGGTTAGTTTATAACAAAATGGACGACATTGTTTTATAACAAGGCAAGTGTAACAGAAAGTACGACATCGTTTTAAACTCTAACATAAAGGTTCGGAATAGAAACTTCGGAGTGAAAGTTCGGAGTGAATGAATTCAGAGTGTATAAAACAATGATAATCAGATTCTGTTTAATAGGTGAATTCGGAATGAGAATTCGGAATAGGAATTCGGAATAGGAATTCGGAATAGGAATTCGTCATCAGAAATCATAATGAGAATTCATCATCAGAATTCGTAATGAGAATTTATCATCAGAATTCGTAATGAGAATTCGTCACCAGAATTCGTAATAAGAATTCTTTATCAGAATTCGTAATGAGAATTCGGAATGAGATTTCATCATTAGAATTCGTAATGAGAATTCTTAATTGGAATTCGTAATGAGAATTCTTCATTGGAATTCGTAATGAGAATTCTTCTTCAGAATTCGTAATGAGAATTCGGAATGGGATTTCTTCATTAGAATTCGTAATGAGAATTCTTAATTGGAATTCGTAATGAGAATTCTTCATTGGAATTCGTAATGAGAATTATTCTTCAGAATTCGTAATGAGAATTCGGAATGGGATTTCTTCATTAGAATTCGTAATGAGAATTCTTCTTCAGAATTCGTATCCTGAATCTGGAATAGAACTAAGTCAGAATTCATATCCGGAATTCGAAATGAAACTTCCTTATAGTTCTTGTCCAGAACCGAATCCTAAAAACAGAATGCTTTTTATCAGTTTTAATGATTCCGAGAAAGTGAATCCGAATTTCATACTTAAGAAAAATATTAATGAAAATATGATAAGGATAAATTTTTCTTATAAAAGAGATTTTCCTTAAGAAAGCATTTTTCCTTACAAAAGCGATTTTTCTTAAGAAAGCATTTTTCCTTACAAAAGCGATTTTCCTTAAGAAAGCATTTTTCCTTACAAAAGTGATTTTCCTTAAAGATAAGGTGTTTGTGATTTTCAAAACAAGAAGGAATGGAAAAGTCATAAGGAAAACCTTATTGACTCAACAATCTCCCCCTTTTTGGAAAGCACAAACATCCTTACGAAAAAGCCATTCTAAGAAAGAAACACATTAAAGCTTATCTCCCTTGGTTTAAGAATATAGATGAATATGACTAACTCCCCCTTAGGCTTTGAAACTCTAAGGATCGTATTCATATTTCCGGAGTGATGTTTCTTTAAGAAAAACTCCCCCTTAAACAAACTCTTATTAGAGTTCTTTTTCCTTGGGTATTTTCCTTTCTCCCCCTTTGAAAAACTCTTATTAGATTTCCTCTTTTTCTTAAGGATCTTTTCCTTCTCCCCCTTTGTGATTTTCAAAAAGAATTGGAGGGAATGGAAAAAAATAACAAAGTACCTGAAAAGATTAGTAACGACAGCAATAGAAACAACAAGCACAATTTTCATTATATTTGAAATGTCAGCAACAAAAACAGATTACAACAAAAAGATCGGATTGGTCATTTCGGATCTTTCTCCTTCGACATGAGCCCCTTGAGAATTGTCTTGATCTTCTTGAGGTCCTTATGATCTTCCTCTGCTTGCTTTTCTAAGGAAACTATTCTTGCTGACTGGGCTTCAATGATTTCTTCCTGAGCCTTCAACTTTTCTTCCTGAGCTTCCATTTTCTCTTCCTGAGACTTTATCCTTTCTTGAAAATTGATCTGATGATCTCTTTCAGATTTCCAATTCTGAGAAACAGAATTGAGCTTTCCATTCAGATCTCTTACTTCCTGACTCCGAATGTTCTTTTCCTCTGTCAATTTCTCATCGAATGATGCAGACATCTCATGAAACTTCTTGTCCTCGGTTTGAAATGCATCCTTAACATTCTCCTGAAACTCATCAAGCAACCTCATCTCTTCCACATTCTTCTTCGACCAGCTAGTCATCCTTTTGCAAGATCTTTTATGGGCTTCGTAACCAATAAAGAAATTTTTCAACTGGGCTTCTATCTCAACACATTTATCCATAACCATGGATACGGAGTCGGTTTTCTGATTCATCGTATGTTGAAGCATCTGGCATCTAGAGTCTATGCTGGAGAAGGTCGGAATGGTTCCCACCAACTTCTTCAAGGACTGAACAACAAAATCGTGCCCCAACGATGATGACTCCGAATCAGAAATCTTGCTAGGAGAATTTTCTTCCTCAATAAGCTCCAACTTCCTCTTAGAAGAGGTACCAGCTTCCTTCCTCATACTTTTTTCTGAACTCGGGGTATCAGCAAGAATTTGCTTTCCCTTATCTTTTTCCGGAATTGAAACCTGTTCCGGAGATCTGTTCTCACTATCAGAGACTTGAACAATTTTATCTTCCTCATCAGCAACTTCTTGAACATTGGCTTCCACGTTTCCCATCTGAGCAGCATCAAGTAAAATATGTTCTTGACAAGTAACTTCTTCTTCTCCCTTTTCTTCTTCCATTGCAGGAGTAGCAAGCTTTGAAGATTGAGCTTCAGATGTTCGGAGCGAGAGGTGATCCGAAGGAGTTCCCTTATATTCATCTACTTGTTTGAGCACATCTCCTGTCTCACCACTTCCTTCAGCTGCTTCTTCAACCTCTTCCACTAGCTCTACTTCCTCAGTAGCAACAGCCTCTTCCGGAGTTACAAGATTTCTTCCTGGAGTCTCAGGTAGAGATTCCAGAGAAAAAGATCTCGGAACGGGAATGGTTGCTGAAAGCATTTCGTTAAACTTCAACAACGCTTGCACAGCCTCAGCTTCTGACAACTTCTTTTTCAGCTTCTTTTCCTTAACTTGCTTCTCGAGCTCATTAGCAACCTTTTCTTTCAGAGCTTTAGCCTCTGCAGGATCCAATCCGAACTGCGGATCTCCTTCCTTCCTCTTCTCCTTGTCAGCTCTCCACTTCGCTCCAACCTCATCAGTATATGTCTTCTTCTTCTTAGGCTTAGGAGGTGCGGAATGGACTTCCTTAGACTTGGGTTCCTCGGCTTCACCTACCACTTCTTTCTGCTTCCTCTTCCTTACCGGCTTGGATGATTCTGGATCAGCCACTTTCGGAGTCACTTCTACTTGAGGAGGAAGATCAATAAACATCCCAGACTTCTTGTCAAAAGCAATATTCATCCTTTTAAGAGTTGCATCACTGAGCAACATGATCTTGCAAACTTTCGGCTTAGAACTGCAAGCAACCTTGAAGGATTCTAGGCACCGAACTATCAGCTTCGACAATATTGCCGGGTACATCACTATCTGAGCTCTCAGATTCCCCTTCTTCAAATTATCAATGTTGAGAAGAATATGCTTCATCAAGTTGAACTTTCTTAGATTTATCAGAAAATCCAAGATGTATATCTCACTCTTCTTCAGGCTATCCTTATCTCCTTTTCTCGGTACAATAAGCCCTTGCACCCATAACTCCAGAATCCGGAAGTTTGTAGAAAGAGTTGCTATTTTCGGAGCCTTGTCATCATCCAATCCGAGAATTTCTAAGGCTTTCTCCTTGTTGAAACTACCCAGGGAGTCTGGCAGAACGTGCGAGATAAACCCAGCTTCACCTTCATAATTTAACCCTACCAAGCTTGCAGCCTTGGTGTAAGATAGCTTATATGTCTTTCCATACGATTTGAAGGAAAACTTCTCTCTATTATCTTCCATGAAGAAAGCAACTGACTCATAAAACTCGACAAGCAAGTCAGAGTAGACTTCATCTTGGTTGCCGGTTTTTGATACCGCAACACCTTCCCAGCCATTCAGCTTGATATTCTTTGATATAATAGAATCATAGTTGCTGAAGAAATTCGGATGAACTAACCGCTCTCTGTAGACTAACCACTGTGAAATGGGCTTGGTTGAAGACATTTCTTGAGAAGCTAACTCTGCAGACATTCGGATCTGAAGTCTCTGAGAAGTTCGGAACTGAGAAGACTGAAGTTCGGAATGGCCTTAAATCAGAGAGTCAGAGCTTCAGCACGCAAAAGCTTGAAATCGATGTGAGACGAGAAAAAAGGGTCCCCTTTATATAGGCATTGGGATGACGGTTCAACTTCCTCGGTTGATCTAACGGTTTAGAATGATCTGAGATCTGATCTAACGGTTGAAAGCTTGAATCCGATCTTTTTGAGGTTTTATTAAAACAAAGATTTAAGAAAACTATAATCCGAAAACATAATATAAGAAACTTCCAGCAAGTAAAATATGATTACGAAAACTTCAGTAAGGAAATCATACCTTTCGGATTAGCTTAGGAAAGTTATTCGTAATGGGTAATATAAAGACGACTACGAAAAATTCAATACGAAAAACTAAATACGAAAACCTTAATACGAAAAAAAATCAATACGAAAAAGTAAATACGAAAAACTTAATACGAAAAGTCAATACGAGAAACTTAATACGAAAAGTCAATACGAGAAACTTAATACGAAAAGTCAATACGAAAAACAAAACTTGGTACGAAAATTTGGTTATGAAAGTCCCAGTACGAAAGTTGTCCATTCCGGAAATTTTCAATATGAATACTTTCATTCCAGAAGTATTCTGTACGAAAATATCCATTCTGGAAAATGGTAGTTCCGGAAGTTCCATTCCGGAAATTTTCGTTCCGAAAAATTTGAAAACAAATTTTGAAAAACTTTGTTAAATAAACAAACAAATGTACTCCCCCTATGAAAAGGAGTTTATTACTGTAAGGAGATTTTTCCAACAGAAAGTTAATTAAGGAAGATTACATTACGGTTATCATTCCTAACTTCTGTTTAATATATTCAAATCTATCAGAAGGTAAAGATTTTGTGAAAATATCAGCAAGTTGATCTTGCGTTCCGATAAACTGAAGAATAATGTCTCCTTTAAGTGTGTGATCCCTAAGAAAGTGATGCCTAATATCTATGTGTTTTGCACGAGAGTGATGTGCAGGGTTTTTACTTAGGGCAATGACACTTGTGTTATCACACAAAATTTGAGTTTTAGTAAAACTCAAGCCATAGTCTGTGAGTGTGTGTTGCATCCACAACACTTGTGCACAACAACTTCCAGCTGCTACATATTCAGCTTCAGCAGTGGAGAGTGCAACAGAATGTTGCTTCTTGCATGACCAAGAAACTAATGAATCTCCTAAGAAATGACAAGTTCCGGATGTACTTTTCCTATCCATTCTACATCCACCAAAGTCAGCATCAGAAAAGCTTTTTAGAACAAAATCATTTCCAGAAGTATAAAATAATCCTAGATCCATGGTTCCCTTAAGGTAGCGAAAAATTCTTTTTACTGCCTTTAAGTGAGATTCCTTAGGATTGGATTGATATCTTGCACATAGGCATACAGAAAACATTAAGTCTGGTCGACTAGCTGTTAAGTAAAGTAGACTTCAAATCATACCTCTAAAAGATGTTTGATCTACTGGTTTCCCAGCTTCATCAAGATCTAAAGAGTTTGAGGTACCAATGGGAGTACTTATACTCTTAGTGTTGTCATAACCATACTTTTTAAGAAGATCTTTAATATACTTATGTTGAGATATGTAGGTTCCTTCTGGTTTTTGAGAAATTTGAAAACCAAGGAAAAATGTTAACTCACCCATCATACTCATTTCAAACTCAGATTTCATTAGACTAGCAAAAGAGTCAGTCAAAGATTGCTGAGTTGAACCAAATATAATGTCATCAACATAAATTTGAACAATCAAAACATTTTTCTTATCTTTCTTTATAAAAAGGGTTGGATCTGCATTTCCCTTAACATAGTTATTTTGAAGCAAAAATCCAGTAAGTCTATCATACCATGCTCGTGGGGCTTGTTTAAGGCCATACAAAGCTTTGGTAAGTCTAAAAACATGATCAGGATGTTTTGTATCTTCAAAGCCAGGAGGTTGTTCAACAAAAACTTCCTCTTGAACATAACCGTTAAGAAAAGCACATTTTACATCCATTTGAAATAGTTTGAAATTAAAGAATGCTGCAAAGGCAAGTAGAATACAGATAGATTCAAGTCTAGCTACTGGAGCATAGGTTTCTTCATAGTCTATTCCTTCTTGCTGATTATAGCCTTTAGCAACAAGTCTAGCTTTATTTCTAACAATGACTCCATTTTCATCACATTTATTCCTGAAAACCCATTTTACTCCAATAACAGAAGTTTCCTTAGGTCTTTCAACCAAGGTCCAGACTTTATTCCTTTCGAATTCATTTAGTTCATCTTGCATTGCTTTGATCCAATCATCATCACCTAAAGCTTCATCAGTGCTTTTAGGCTCTAATTGGGAAAGAAATGCTAGATGTTCTACTTCATTTCTTAAGGAACTTCTAGTCCTTACAGGTTGATTTACATCACCAATGATACTATCACTGGGATGATTCTTAAGAAACACCTGATTTGGGTTTTGTAAAACCTGTTCATCAACATAAGGTAGAAAGTCTTCTGGGGTAAATATTTCAGAAGTATCTTCTAGAACAATTTCCTTATCAGAAGGTTCTTCTATCAAAGGTTGATAATCAGTTTTTGAAAACACATCCGAGGATGTAGGTTGGGAGGTTTTAAAAACAAAAGGGTCTGATTCATCAAATTTTACATGTACTGTTTCCTCAACAGTACAAGTATTTTTATTAAAAACTCTTTAAGCCTTAGAGGTTGTGGAATAACCTAAGAAAATTCCTTCATCAGAATTTGGTGCGAATTTATGTAAGTTATCTTTAGTATTCAAAATGAATACTTTACAACCAAAAACCTTGAAGTAGGAAAGTCTTGGTTTTCTACCATTCCATAACTCATAAGGAGTTTTATTAAGAAAAGGTCTAATCAAAACTCGATTTATAGTATAACAAGCAGTACTTACAGCTTCAGCCCAGAAATGTCTAGCAATAGAATATTCACTCAACATGGTTCTAGTTATCTCTTGAAGAATTATATTTCTTCTTTCAACTACACCATTCTGTTGAGGAGTTCTAGGTGCTGAAAAGTTGTGAGTAATACCTTTCTTACTACAAAAAGTTTCAAAATCTGAATTTTGAAATTCTCCTCCATGATCACTATGAATAGTTTTCAATGGAAGGTTTTTCTCATTTTTAACTTGGGCTCTAAAACTTTTGAAATAAGAAAAAGCTTCAGATTTCCTTGCTAGAAAATAGACCCATGTAAATCTAGTGTAATCATCAACAAGAACAAACACATAGTATTTGCCTCCAATGCTTCCAGTTTGTGTTGGACCAAAAAGATCCATGTGCACTAACTGTAATGCATCAGTTGTTGAGACTTCACCGATTGACTTAAAACTAGATTTATGTTGCTTGCCATATTGACAAGGATCACAAACTTTAGAAGAATCAAATCTAAGCTCCGGTAGATCCTTAACAAGTTTCTTCTTAGAGAGTTTACATAGGTTCCTAAGATTACAGTGTCCTAATCTTCTATTCCATAACCAAGAATGATCTTCCATTGCACTTAGGCAAGGTAAATCTTGGCTTCTTAGGTCTTCTAAGTTTAAGGTGTAAACATTCTCTTGCCTATTGGCTGAGAGAATAAATTCTTCCTTGGAATTGTGAACTAAGAATTTATCATTCCTAAAATTCACAAGGTAACCTTCATCACATAACTGACTTATGCTAATGAGGTTGTGCTTAAGACCTTTAACAAAAAGAACATTTGAAATCAAAGTTTTACCTAAAAGAACAATATTACCAATACCAACAATCTCTCCCTTAGCATTGTCTCCGAAAGTTACCTTTCCTCCTTTCGTTTTGATAATCTTTTCAAAAAAGCTTTTGTTACCAGTCATGTGCCGGGAACATCCACTATCCATGTACAAAATATTGTTGCTGGAACTTTCTTTATTTTCCTGAAATTAAGAACAAAGTTAGACTTTCGGAATCCAAACATGTTTGGATCCGAGATTTCCAGACAATAAAATTTTTGGTACCCACATTTTCTTAGAAAAATAAGCTTTATGAAAACCTAAGGATTGGGTTTTGTTTAAGGAACAATTTCTTGCCCAGTGACCACCACATTGACATTTAGTGCAAAATGGGGCACTTTGAGGAACAAAATAATTGTTGCTGAAAACTAGTTTTGCATGGGTATAACCAAATCCGGATTTATTTCTTAAAGGTCGTATTTGAGAATACATCTTATCAAAATTTTCCTTACCATGGGTAAAGTTTGATAAACACTTCTTTAAGGAAAAAATTTCGGACTTGAGTTTTACAACCAAGTTTTTATCCTCAAAATCATTAGTTTTTGAACTAGAGTTAGGCTCGAAAACATTTTTATTAGAAATTAATTTTTCTAATTCTTTAGAAAGTTTGCTCTTCTCAGAACTTACTTCCTCAAGATTTTTTGAAATATTTTCAAAATCAGCATTTTTCTTATCAAGATCTTTAGAAAGATCTGATATCTCTTTAGTAAGAATAGAATTCCTAGAATTTGCCTTATCAAGATTCTTGTTGAGTTTAGAATTCTCAATCTCAAGAAGTTCAGCAAACCTAGAGACTTCTTCAAAAGTAGGTAAAGTATTTTCCTCATCAGAAGATGATTCTTCATCAGAAGAGTTATAATACTTACTATCATTAGGATTTAAAGAAACATTGGTCAATGATTCAGCATTTTGTACCTTAGCCATAAGACAATGATTATCAATAGATAATCTGGCTATAAGACCAAGATTCTTCTGTCCTGAAGATTCATATTCAGAAGATTCATCTGAAGAGTCACCACCACTGGCACTCCAGGTGTCATTAGCTTTCAGAACTTTCTTAGCTTTAGCTTTGTAATACTTCTTCCTGTTCTTGTCTGAATGCCTTTCCTTCCTTTCTTTCTTTCTGAGCATAGGACAATCTGGTCTAATATGTCCAGCTCTTTTACATTCATAACAAGTAACATCTCCATCTTTCTTATCTTTCCTGTCCTTCTTCTTATACTTGGATTGAAAGTTTCTTTGCCCAGCTATCTTGTTCATCCTTCGAGCAAGATTGGCTAATTCATTTTCTGAAACTTCACTTTCATTAGATTCGGATTGGAAAATGACTTTCTTAGACTTGGATCTGGTTACTCTCTCAGGAGTCTTAGCTTTCATCTGATTTGAAGTTGAAGTAAAAGCAACAGTACCATTTCCATTCTTCTTCTTAATGTTGTCAGCATCTCTCTTCATTCTGATCTCATGTTGTAGAAGAGTTCCAAATAATTCATCAAGAGTAATTTGAGTGACCTTCCTGTTCTCATCTATAGCTGTTCTCTTGGATTCCCACTCATTGGGCATAATGTCAATTATCTTGTCCACAAGAGCTTCATCATCTAAACCTTTCTCTCCCATAGATTGTAGACTGTTGACGATAGTCATAAATCTTTGTTGAACTTTACAGATAGGTTCTCCATAAGGAAAATTGATGCCATGATATTCAGCTCTAAGCATAGCTCTTCTAGTCTCAATCACCTTAGAAGTCCCAAAGTGTGTAACCTCTAACTTCTTCCATATACAGTTAGCTGCTTCACAAGAAGAAATTTGGCTATATATATTTCTAGTCATTGAACATAATAAAGTATTGCGTACCTTATAATTGAGTTGATATTCTTGCTTTTCCTGGTTAGTAAAGGTTCTGACTTCCTTGTCAGGAATTTTATAATCACCAGTAAGCATCACAAAGTTGTCTACTCCAGTATTGATAACAAAAGTCTTCATACGATCTCTCCAGTATTCATAATCATTACCATCAAAGATAGGTGGTCTTGTAGGATTCAGATTGTCAATAGATCCAACGTCCATTCCTGCCATACTAAAAATAACTTTTCACACAAACTAGTTAGTAGCAAAAGTTCGTAATCAAAAAGTTCGGAATGGAAAAGTTCGGAATGAGAAAAGTTCGGAATAGAAAAGTGAGCAAGAAAAACTTGTATGTGAGTACAAGTATTTCAGTAACCTTGGCTCTGATACCAAATGTAAGAATGGTATAGAGTAAGAGGTTTCCAACCTCTGATACCGATTGTAGGATCGAAATATAATATGAGATGCTCAATATACAAGAGGGGGGGTGAATTGTATACTTTAAAAATTCCTTTGGAACCTTTAAAGTTAGTTATGAATAACTAAAGTTTCCTTAAGAAAAGGAAAGGACTAAGTTTAACAAAGTTAAACTAAGTAGATTCACAACACCTCTAACACCGAACTGAACTTGGAAAGGGATTCCAAAAGTAGGTTCCGGAAATATGGTTCCGGAAATTGAAACTTAACAAAAGTTACAATATAAGATTCTACCTTAAAGCGTATAGAATATAAACTAATCAGAGTAAGTAAGGAAGTATAAGAAAGTTATACTTTCCTTAAGATACAAATTGCAGCGGAATAAAAACAAGTAGTAAAACTACTAGTAACAAGATAAAAGTCTTTTAACCCAAAGAGAAGGGTATCCAACAACCTTGGATAAAGGTCCCTTGATTTATACTTTCAAGAAATTCTGTCTTACCCACACCAGGGTAAGCCCTCGATACGAAGATCGGAGTCTCTGTCTTGCTATCCCCGCAAGCCCTCAACTTCAAGGTAGTTGGCAACCTCTGTCTTCCTCAGCAAGGAAGTCCTCGATCTTTAAGGTAGTCGGCAACCTCTGTCTTTCTCAGCAAGAAAGCCCTCGATCTTTAAGGTAGTCGTCACCTCTGTCTTTCTATCCCCGGAAGCCCTCGAATGTAATCACCAACATTCGGAGTCGCACGAAGCTTTGAGAGTTAATAAGAGACTCTCTCTCTAGAAATCACTTCAACAGCATGTATGCACAAAATCCAAATTGTTCATCCATCCGTTGCGAGCTTTTTCAAATGAGCTCCTATTTATAGGTAAGGTCGGCTCCTTCTACAACGGTCATATTTCCCTTAAAGTTCGGAGGGACCTGTACACGTGTCACTTAGACAACGGTTAGTTTATAACAAAATGGACGACATCGTTTTATAACAAGGCAAGTGTAACAGAAAGTACGACATCATTTTAAACTCTAACATAAAGGTTCGGAATAGAAACTTCGGAGTGAAAGTTCGGAGTGAATGAATTCAGAGTGTATAAAACAATGATAATCAGATTCTGTTTAATAGGTGAATTCGGAATGAGAATTCGGAATAGGAATTCGGAATAGGAATTCGTCATCAGAAATCGTAATGAGAATTCATCATCAGAATTCGTAATGAGAATTTATCATCAGAATTCGTAATGAGAATTCGTCATCAGAATTCGTAATAAGAATTCTTTATCAGAATTCGTAATGAGAATTCGGAATGAGATTTCTTCATTAGAATTCGTAATGAGAATTCTTAATTGGAATTCGTAATGAGAATTCTTCATTGGAATTCGTAATGAGAATTCTTCTTCAGAATTCGTAATGAGAATTCGGAATGGGATTTCTTCATTAGAATTCGTAATGAGAATTCTTAATTGGAATTCGTAATGAGAATTCTTCATTGGAATTCGTAATGAGAATTCTTCTTCAGAATTCGTAATGAGAATTCGGAATGGGATTTCTTCATTAGAATTCGTAATGAGAATTCTTCTTCAGAATTCGTATCCTGAATCTGGAATAGAACTAAGTCAGAATTCATATCCGGAATTCGGAATGAAACTTCCTTATAGTTCTTGTCCAGAACCGAATCCTAAAAACAGAATGCTTTTTATCAGTTTTAATGATTCCGAGAAAGTGAATCCGAATTTCATACTTAAGAAAAATATTAATGAAAATATGATAAGGATAAATTTTTCTTATAAAAGCGATTTTCCTTAAGAAATCATTTTTCCTTACAAAAGAGATTTTCCTTAAGAAAGCATTTTTCCTTACAAAAGCGATTTTCCTTAAGAAAGCATTTTTCCTTACAAAAGCGATTTTCCTTAAAGATAAGGTGTTTGTGATTTTCAAAACAAGACGGAATGGAAAAGTCATAAGGAAAACCTTATTGACTCAACAAAAAGTCTCAATTTACATTTATTTCGATATTTATAAAATAAATTATTTTAATCTTTAATTAATAAGGTAATTAATGTATCATCGTTGTTTCATAAATAAATTTAATTATTTAGTGTCAAAAATTATATATAAAATACCATTACGTAGGAAATATCTTTATATTTCTATTCAATATTTATAGTCAAATTTATCTTATGTATAAACTTATATTAAAAATGTTTTAGTTAATAAAATTTTAATATAACACTTTTAACTCTTATTTAAGTTAAATAATAATAAATGTCGTAATATAATCCAAGTGGATAAAAAAGTATCATATTTTATTCCAAAGGTTTATTTTGGTCAAACTACACTTATCCAATAGAATTAGGACATGTGTTAGGATAATCATAATATCATTTTTACATTTAATAACCCTATTTACTTTTTACCGTGGTAAATAAAATTCAAATGTTACTATTCACCAAAAATTATTTTCATCATATTAAACCAAATTCTACTTATTGATGTTCACTGAGTCTATTAAATTTTTGAAATTTAATTCACAGAAGTGGTAAATTATGTTTTATGCAATAAAACACATTAAAAAGTTCAATAAAGTTTTATACATCTAATCTTATTATAAAATGACTCCAATTAATTACATTGGAATAATATAGGTATTATGTATCTATTTTTACTTTAAAATAAATTTAAATAAAAATAATAATTATTTAAATAAAAGTTGGTTTTAAACAATAACACAGTGTTTTTCACTATTCATCAAAAATTGAATGTTTTCAGAAAATACCAAAAATTCAACCTAACCGAATTTTGATAATCAGAATTCAAAAATGATTTCTATTTTACCAAATTCAAACAATATAAGTATAATTAATTAATTTTAAATTAATTCCCGTTTTTAAAACCAGGAAGCAGATTTTTGAGAAGTAAAAACTATAAAAAAATTGATATGTGTTTATGTCCAATTTAAATGTAAAATTACTTCTAATGAAAAAAATTGATTAAATGATAAAAATATAATCTAATTATTCTTCAAAACCATTGAAATGTATAATTTAGTACTATAAATTATTTTGATTAAAAAAGTCATTTTCAATTAAAATTTAGTATTTTTCACTAATCACCCAAATATGAATGTTATCATAAAAACACCAAAAATTTATCCAAACTAATTTTTTTATGTCCCACTTCTAAATAAGAAGTTTATTTTTTCAAATTAAATATATAAAACTTACAAATATTGGATTTAAAAGGGTTTTATATTAAAAGGTAGTAAAATTGTATTTTTTTTGAAAAACACTTCTTTTATCTGAAAAATTGAATTTGTTTTATATTATGTCTAAAAAAAACCTAATATGGATGTTAAAATTATACGGAGTATATAAATTTAAAATTTCAGTTAATACTATTCATAACTTCATTTTAAACGTCTAGTTTGGTAAGTCATGGTGCGCTCGAACTCAGTGTTGTGTGTGGTGCAAGATATTGAATTACTTTAAAGAGAAAATGTATTAGGAAATCCTGGTGTGTTATAAAGCTTCCTAGACAATTTACTGAGTGAGTATCTTAGATTTATAAGATGTGAGAAAAATTATTCACCCGATCAAAAATCACCCACACCACATCATGAAACCCCATAGTCTTGGTTAACCCCATTAAAAATTCCACCACGACGTCCTCCCACTTCTACATGGGCACTGAATGTTTCTAGATAAAACCACTCAAATGTTGGTTCATGACCTTTACCATCTAGAAGGTAAGGAATCAAGAAAAACCATTGATTTCCCTCCACCTAGAGGTATGTAAGTCCCTCACTAGTTTGCCACTAATATATTTATGGGATAATACCCTCCCATGTTTGAGGATCTCATCGTTGACAACCAATGACATATCCTGGGAATGTAACTTATAAGATAAATTAATTGGTAAGTCAAGTACATTCACAACTTGTGAAAATATAAAGGAAAGAGAGACAATATTATTTAACCAAGCATTTGATTATGTAGACATGATTAAGACCATAAATTTTACATTATATGGCCCATAACCACCATCTTCTGGAGTCTTATCTACTATATATGCACAACTTTCTCCAACTCGGTTACCCTATGCCTAAGATGCATGACCAACCTAATTCATAATTTGAGTCTCATGTTGAGGACCCAAACCAGATCCATGGTTCATTAACTCTATTTTCCTTGACAATATATAGAGATTTTACCTCATAGATATAGATAAAAACTACTAAATATTACACTTCTTAACAAACTATCAACACTAACTCTGAGGTTCTATGCATACTACAGGGTAATGACCGATTTTCTGTTGTTGAAGCATCATATGCCCCCAACATTCACAAAATATTTTGATAAGACCTATCTCCACCCTAGATGCCTCCCACTTCTCTAGAGTAAAACTTCAACATTCTTATTCTTTTCAAGGTGTATCACTGGAAGGTCCATTGATAACTGGAAGAAGACCTAAAACTCTATCCTCCTATAGACCCTTATTGTTCATCAGGGCCTTTCGAAGTGGTTCCATGAGTTATGTCATGTAAATAGACATCGTCATTATACTCTATCAAAGATCTATATGTTTTTAAGAACTGTCTAGAAGTATCATACGTTGAAGGAATTATAAGATGAAAATAAACCTAAAGAATTTTCAAGTCAGACATTCAAAGAAAACAACAAGGTTCACGAACCCCATAACCACATGGAGGGTCATTGTAGAATATACACTACTAGCTTCAATTTCATATCCTTTGGGGTATATAAAAGATGAAAATACTCTGAGTAATCCAAATCTATTACATAGCATCTTGGGGGACTCCAGTTTCTTATAAATATATAGGATTCTAGTTTTAGAAGTCTGGGTCATAGTTGACCATAGTCCTGGTGAATCCCACTCTCTGAAAAATCACCAAGAAGAATTATATTAAATAAATTAGTCCTTCTAACTAAATCATTGGATTGGGTTTCAGATCATTATCTACAATACCCTCCTATACAATAGGTGGTTCCACCAATCATCCACATGGAAGCATCTTTTAAAACATGAAGAGAAAAAAATTCACTAGTATAGATATTAATCAATACATGGGATCAAAAATTTTTTTCCTAGAAACATACCCTTAACTAAAGGAATAACCCTCCTATATATAACCAAGGTTCTATATCCATGAACATTGGTCACAATCACCATATATAAAAAATACAATGACAAGATCAGGTATTTTTAATCAATTATAATCAATGATATATCAAAATAGAGAAATTATCATGAACATATAGAAAAACTCAAGGAGGTTAATTAAAGAACTAATATACAATACAAAAATAGGTATATATATGGAATTCATACCTACGTTTCTAATCATGATCCATGAATACACCTAAAATATCAAAAAACTATAATAATAATCCCATCCATGGTAAATCAGAGTTTCATTGCACATATGATGGATATGAACATAGTAACTCTAATACCATTTTACCAAATAGATTTCTACTTTCTACCATGTCCTTGGTTATTCCAAAAATAAAATTATAAAACTATGTTTTGATACTATTTTATACAACCCTGACCCAAAACATCGTGTACGATTCAGATGGTTACACGACCTCATGTGAATGTCCATATACCTAAGAGTTACTCAACTAGAAGAAAGTTTCTATGTCCATCAGTGGGGAGACTATAATCTTAGTATTAGTGTATTTGGAAAATATTAATTAAAAAATATAATAAATAATTAGAGTAACTTGTTGAAACTAATAAAGGACATAAATGTAATACAATAAGTAAACAAACGGGCTCCTAAGGTGGTAGGCCAAACCAGAGTACATGTGTAGTAGATAAATAAATAAAAAATAATTATAGAGTCCTAGAGAGTCTATCCTAGTCTACCACAAGGTCCATGCCCTACTACTCATCCATAATCCATGGGATCATTACCATTACTCAAATCCCTAAACATAAATTATTTATACACATCAAGATTCCAGTTTAGGGTGTGAGTAATAAAAACTAGTAGGACACGACCAATGTATCCTTAAAAAATGAATGCATGTATAACAAGTATATTCCATGATAATAATAAATTCAATAAAAGGAATAAATAATATACAAACACATTTCGAGTGGTTGTGGACTAACCAAGCCACCACAAACCCCTGACCATATGTATATTGGCTCCATTTTAAAAGGAAAAAATGTGATGTCAGATGTAACTAGAACTATCCAAGGGAAAGTGAATTTATTTCTCAGCACCCTCATGGAAATAGGTGTACATGTGACTCAGTTCACTGAGGCCTCATGTACAACATGTTTCTAAAAAATAACTAGGCATTGAGTGATCCACTCGTAAATCAACTACATATCAAGAATTCTTCTAACAAGTCCACTAGGCATCAGGTGCACTACTGAAAAATAAAATAGGAAATAAGAAAACAAATACATGGATTCTAGGAATTTATTAGACCCTCAAGATGATTTTTCATGGTATTATAATATTTCCAAATTTTGTTTAGGTAAATTTTCATCATCATCACAATCCACACACACAACCGTTAAAAGGAATAAACATAACATGATAGTCCTGCTATTCTGAACAACAAGAAAAATACCTATGAAGGAAATGTGATATAAATAACAAGTTAGAATATATAAGGAATGTATATAAACTTAAAAATAGTGTATTAATATATATAAATGTGATCAATAACAAATATTTCAAAACAATATACAAAAATAGTCATGGAATTAATCTTCATTAACAGGTCACACATGCCACACACACACCCGCATGTGATCACAATCAAGCATAGTCATTAAATTAGGCCAATGTAAGAAATATAACAAGTAAAACAATTGTATAAGGGATCACCACTGTAACACCCCGAGCTTCCATGATACGCTTCTCATTCAATAATGTAATAGCTTGCATTGTACGCAACATCGAGTTCTAACACACTGCAACTAATCAAAGTAGCCGTTATGAATAGTAATAACAACTTTTTAAATTTATAGAAATTTTATATTTCAAAATGGACTTCATTTTTGTATTCCTAATATTTAAATTAGCCTATGTTGAATTTTTTGTAATATTCTGAGAACTTCAAAATTTTTATGAATAGTGAAAAATACTTAAAACAACTTTTTTAATCAAAATAATTTATAGTTATAAGTTATACTATTGAGTGGTTTTAAAGTATAATTAGAATATATTTTTACCATTTTATCCAATGGTGGTCATTAGAATTAATTTCACTTTGAAATTGGACATAAACAATTGTCAATCTTTTGATATAAATTGTTTCTTAAAAACACGCTATTTGTTGTGACAGCGGGAATTAATTATAAAATTAATTAATGAAAATTATATGTTTGTAATTTCATAAAATAGAAATCATTTTTGAATTCGGAATATCAATTATAGCTTAGGGTGAAATTTTGGCATTGTTCTGAAAAACATCAATTTTTGATGAATAGTGAAACCACTAAGTGGTAGTTAAATAACCGATTTTTCGTTTAAATGAAATATTACCACTTCTGTGATTTGATTTTCAAAAATCCTATATACATGGTTTTCATTAAGAAGTAAAATGTGGTTCAATGAGATTAAAATAATTTTTTTGTGAATAGTAACTTTTAAGTTCTTAATCGCGATTAGAGGTAATTAGTGTAGTTTAAGGTAAAAATAATGTTTTAATAATATGAGATGAGCTTGAAACATGTCCTACCCTCATTGGATGTGCCATGGCCGTCCAAGACAATCCATGGGTCAACTTGGGGACCCCATGGAGCCACTTTAGATGGAAAATGACATAAATACCTTTTATTTATTGTTAAAGTAAAAAAATGACACAAACATGAAATGTTTTACTAAAACAATTTTTACATGGGGTTATACAAGTCATATTTTGGATTATAAATAGTCATTGTAAAGCTAAAAATATTTCCTACATCATAGTATTTTTTTGTATAATTTCTAGACATTAAATAAATTAAATTATTTATGACATCATGATGATGCAGCGATGACCTCATTATTTAATGATTTAAATAAAATGAAAAGATAATGTACAATACAAGGCTTAAACTTGTCCAAAGACTATTGGATGGGTATATATCGAACCCTTATCACCTTATCCACGAATTATATAAGTGTGGGACCTTTAGAATCCGAAAAGCATTGTATAATAATGTAAAATTTCCTTACTTTCCAAGAGTGCCCCTCCTCTCCTCTTATAAAAGGCCCCCACCACTCCCACCTTATTCACACCTTCAAGCCTTTTTGCTCGGCCAAAATCTACCCAAATACTCTCCCAACTTCCCCCTATTACTTCTAGAAGCCTCACTTTGGGTAGAACTCTTCCCAAGGAAGCCTTTGGCTCAAATCAAAAAGCGTTACCCGATTTTTTAGGTAATGTCTTCTCTAATGTTGTTTTGTTTTATTTTTCTTCTACAACCCCTTAAACTCTTTTCATTACTTTATTTTGTAACAACACCAGTATCTACAATATACTAGGATGTTTTTATGATAAGTATTTGGTTTACACTTACACACACCTTCGTCTAATGGTTAAAGAACATACTGTTTCTGTGGGTGGCAAAATACTGCCTCACGAAACGATGATTGTTCAAATTCTTTTAACACCTATAATGGTGGCCATTTTGATGACACTATTTTCATGTATGATATATATATTATGTTTATGTTTTCCTTATGCTTCTGTATTTCTCATTTATGGCATACTTTATTATTTCCATTATGGGTAAACGCGATAATTTCATTTTAGGAAGTGCGGACTACCGTCCCCTCAAAGTGATGTGAATCGTTAATGCCATATGTGGGATGTATAAAGGATAGAGTAAATGATATTATATATGATATTATACTGGAAATATATTATACCTTTATATAATTATGATTTCATTCCATTAAATATGAAATAGAAATGAAAGTAGCGTTCATGCGTACGTACGGCTTACCGTCTCCATGAACGGTGCATTTCATTTCTTACCTCTAAATGTTAAGTAATATTATGAATGAATGTATATAATAGATATATATGATATATATTACATCTAAATCATGAATATAATTATGGAGATAATGGATATTCTACCACATAAACAACTTGTAATTATAATAAGTTTATTGTTGACTCAAGTACCAAAGATCGACAAAACGACCGTTATTAACTTAAATAATTACATAACGTTCATAACATGGTAATAAGTGATATAAAAGGAATAATGAACATAAAAAAGGTTCTTAAGTAAATAGAAATTAACTCTAGTTTATTATTCAGGAGGTTAAAGAACGGTCGAGTCAGGACAAGACGCAAGGTAAGGGAATTTCTTAACCCAACTTCCATTATTTGGGTTAATCTCCTAATTTCAATTTATGTCATGATATTATTATTTCTTATTTTGTATTCTTTATGTGTACCTATATTGAATACACATAATAGATCTATTTTATTTTAAAAATGATCTTTTAAGGACTTCGTCTCAATCTCCTTTCATTGAGGCATATTTGGTTTTATACACAACTTTCTTTTATACGGTGTATAAACCTCTTTGACTTTTACATTTATTCAAAAGGAATCTTTTTTATACAAAGAATTTTACTAAACTCAAAAAAGGGAATGTTTTTCTTTCCGTACTTATGCGGCGACAACGACTTCTCCGCTGCCGTGACCATTATTTGAGTTTCGGCTTCCTCTACAAGCCATCATTTTTTTAATGAAAAATAAATACAAAGTTTTAACTTTCTTTTATTTTGGGTATTGAAAATGGTTTTGAAAGCATTTTTATTATATCAATGTACTGTATTGATATCTTTTGATTGAAATGTGGAAATGTTATGTATCCTTTATGCATGTTTTATGTGATACGATTATGTTATGGTTTATGATATGTTTAAACCTATTCATATGAGGAATGCATTGGACATAATAAGTGACGGGTGGAGCCTGCTATAGCTCCTTGATGCATCGGTAGGTCTCATGAGACAACAAGACGTGGAATTGGACGAGGCTCTTTCCCCATTTGATTTTTGGTTTTGGCCGAGGCCTTAATCATTTTAGACGTCTTGGCCGAGGCCTTGACAAAATGTTTCAGAATGTCTGGCATTATGCATTCCATCATTATGAAAGTGGTTATTGATATTTCATGTGATTATTCGAACAGTAGAATATCCATGTGAAGAAGTAAATGGAATTATCTCATTTTACTTTTTCCATATTATGTTGATGTTCATGTTTAAAAGGCTTTTGTTTTAGTTATACATTGCCTTAAATGTTTATGTTTGTTTATGAAAGCTTCCGCAATATTGTTATCCTTACTGAGCATCTGAGCTCACCCCTTTTAATGTTTTAATATTTTCCAGGATGTGAAGACGTATTTTCTTAATGACCTGCAGGGATAGTCAGAAGGGGATATGAGTGTGGACTATGAAGACTTTGTTATTAGTTTTTCACTTTATGATGTAATGTAACATTTATGAATGTATCTAGTATTTTCAAGGCTACGAAACTAATCGGTCTTTCGAGACTTGATCTTTTGTGATCATGCCAATGTTACAAAGTAATGCACCGACTCTGGGTAGATGGGGTCGGGGCATTACAGTTGGTATCAGAGGCAATTTAGTACTAACCTTGGAAGCTAGATTTAGATAAACTCTGATTAGAGCACATAGCCCGAAGATAGACTTTAAGGATTAGTATAGAAGAACTTCCTATAATTTTGGTATTATATAGATTTTGTGAGTTTTCCGAGCAATACGTACCTGTCTGGATACGAGCAAGTAGAGGCGGCTCTGGCACATATGTACCTAGGGGTAAAACCCGAAAACACCGCTTTGATCTAGACTCGAACGGGAACTGGTACACGACAACGGGCATTGCTGCACTCTTGGTTACGACACTCTCGGGGGATATGCTTTGGATAATTCTCATTTTCTTTATAAACCACTATGAAGGGTTATGAGTATATACTTCCTCAAAGAAAACATTTTTATGGATTATATCCATAAATAGTTCAATTTATGATAAGTATCTTACAAGTATGGAATTATGTATTTTGATTTATAAACTAATATAGTTTATGCCATTGTTTAGAAATGGAGCCTAGTGGAAGGAATGAAAACTGTATCAATGCACGCACTCCGTGTAGGGATTGCCCTCCTGCTCAAGATAGTTATTGTAGAGCTGGAGATACAATTGGTGCTGATCAACTTATTACCATACTGGGACAACTCACTTAGGTTATGAATAATAACCTTACTCGTATGGAGCACCCTGATCCGCAACGTGGAGGATCAATGTTAGACCGCTTCATGAGGAAACAACCACCAACATTTAATGGGGGTACAAATCCATTAGTAGCTGAGCAATGGATAAACTCCTTAGAGAAAATATTCCATGCCTTGGGGAGTAGTGAAAGGGAAAAGGTTATCATGGCAGTTTACCGCCTCACTGGAGATGCTGATCAATGGTGGTCATTGATTCAAAACACAAAGGAAGATGATGACATATCGAATATGGAATGGAGGGAGTTCAAAGATCTTTTATTAGAAAAATACTTTCCTCATGACCATAGAGCAGATATGGAAAGGCAATTTCTGAGTCTGAAACAAAAGGAGGATGATAATGTCGCAAAGTATGAGGCCAACTTTACAAGGTTAGCGAGGTATGCTGCAGATTATATACGTAACCCAAGAGGTAAGATTGATCGTTTCTTTGATGGGTTAAAAACATTTCTCTGTCGAGCTTTAGTATCACAATCGTTCTCAACATACGAAGATATTGTCTCATGTGCTATCAAGACAGAAAAGGAATTCTCTAAGTCTTATGACAACAAAGTAAAGCAAGAGAAGAAGAGAACGGTGGAACAAGAGACAGATAAAGGGAAAAAGGGAAAGAAGGATTTTCCATTATGTGATAATTGTTGGAAGAATCACCCTGGTACTTGTCTAAATGGAATGGGAGTTTGTTATAAATGTGGGGAAAAAGGTCACCAGGCGCGTGATTGCAAGGGAAAGAAAGAGGCTATCAATGTTGAATGCTACAATTGTAGGGAAATGGGTAATTATTGAAATGAATGACCTAAGCATCAGGGAAACTTACCTTAGAAAAGGCCAAGGGATCAAGGACAATCTTATGCTGTTACTACAGTTGAAGAAAAATAATTAATGTATTGGTGCCTTTGGACTCATGGATTATATTCTAGTTATTAGAATAACGTGATATATATATATATAAGGATTGTACTACAGTACTTGTTGATTTCAGTAAGGTTTTAATATGATGAAGGTAATTATATTTTTAGTATGTTCCAATAAGAGAAACTTTACTTTGTTTGGGGAATCTGATAAATTGATTTGGGAATTAAGAGTCCTTTTAGAGAAAGTCTGGATAGAGGTATTTTGTATAACTATAAAGGTTGGAGTGGATTAAGTTGATATTTGGATAGTATTGTTTAGGGTTAAAAATTTATGAAGATTATTTTTGAATATTATAATACTATAGTTTTAGGAAAAGGACAACCTGCAGGGTGGGGCATAACCCGTCGCGTCGGACAAAGCTGCAGGAATCGAACCCACAATCATAGTGCGACATGCCTTTATTTCCTACCACTAGCCTACAGGAAGTCCCTGGTTATTACAAAATAATTTTACTAATCTAAATGGTATGTGTTAACATTTGGAACCTTATACAATTAGGATAAGTATAATATTTTTGAGTTCTATTTTCTTTTTGAGTGAAAGATGAGTTGAAGGTTGAAACTCTAATTGTCAAGCATAAATATATACATACCTATCTCTTATTCAATGAATAAATTAATTCTTAAACTTTAGTAAAGGGATATTAAAAAAAAATGTGTTATCCTAATACCTTATGTCTTGTTGAACTGATGATATTTTAAATCAACATAGATTGAAGGCTTTGAGGGCGTCAATTTGACAGTTGATTGTGATTGATGACCTCAATCACTCCCTACAAATATTTACGTTTTTCCTCCAATTATATGTCTCTAATTTCCACCAATGTTCTCCTAATCGAGATCATAATTGGGTGGTGACTTTTTCATTTCCCCTTCCGTCTTATTAAGGCTAAATTTTATTAATCTTATTTCCGATGTGGGTTTTCCTCAAAGGTATTTTCTCTTTTCAACCTTTTATTTTCAAAGAAAAATTTCAAATTGCGAGGACGCAATTTATTGAAGGAGGGGAGAATGTAACACCCCGAGCTTCCATGATACGCTTCTCATTCAATAATGTAATAGCTTGCATTGTACGCAACATCTAGTTCTAACACACTACAACTAATCAAAGTAGCCGTTATGAATAGTAATAACCACTTTTTAAATTTATAGAAATTTTATATTTCAAAATGGACTTCATTTTTGTATTCCTAATATTGAAATTAGCCTATGTTGAATTTTTTGTAATTTTATGAGAACATCAAAATTTTTATGAATAGTGAAAAATACTTAAAACAAATTTTTTAATAAAAATAATTTATAGTGATAAGTTATACTATTGAGTGGTTTTAAAGTATAATTAGAATATATTTTTACCATTTTATCCAATGGTGGTCATTAGAATTAATTTCACTTTGAAATTGGACATAAACAATTGTCAATCTTTTGATATAAATTGTTTCTTAAAAACACGCTATTTGTTGTGACAGCGGGAATTAATTATAAAATTAATTAATGCAAATTATATGTTTGTAATTTTATAAAATATACATCATTTTTTAATTCGGAATATCAATTATAGATTCGGGTGAAATTTTGGCATTGTTCTGAAAAACTTCAATTTTTGATGAATAGTGAAACCACTAAGTGGTAGTTAAATAACTGATTTTTCGTTCAAATGAAATATTACCACTTCTGTGATTTGATTTTCAAAAATATGACATACATGGTTGTCATTAAGAAGTAAAATGTGGTTCAATGAGATTAAAATAATTTTTTGGTGAATAGTAACTTTTAAGTTCTTAATCGCGATTAAAGGTAATTAGTGTAGTTTAAGGTAAAAATAATGTTTTAATAATATGAGATGAGATTGACACATGTCCTACCCTCATTGGATGTTCCATGGCCGACCAAGACAATCCATGGGTCAACTTGGGGCCCCATGGAGCCACTTTAGTTGGAAAATGACATAAATACCTTTTATTTAATGTTAAAGTAAAAAAATGACACAAACATGAAATGTTTTACTAAAACAATTTTTACATAGGGATATACAAGTCATATTTTTTATTATAAATAGTAATTGAAAAGATAAAAAGATTTCCTACATAATAGTATTTTTTTTATAATTTTTATACATTAAATAAATTAAATTAATTATTACATCATGATGATGGAGCGATGACCTCATTATTTAACGATTTAAATAAAATGAAAAGATAATGTACAATCCAAGGCTTACACTTGTCCAAAGACTATTTTATGGGTATATTTCGAACCCTTATCACCTTAGACACGAATTATATAAGTGTGGGACCTTTAGAATCCGAAAAGCATTGTATAATAATGTAAAATTTCCTTACTTTCCAAGAGTGCCCCTCCTCTCCTCTTATAAAAGGCCCCCACCACTCCCACCTTATTCACACCTTAAAGCCATTTGGCTCGGCCAACCTCTGCCCAAATACTCTCCCAACTTCCCCCTCTTACTTATAGAAGCCTCACTTTGGGCAGAACGCTTCCCAAGGAAGCCTTTGGCTTAAATCAAAAAGAGTTACCCGATTTTTTAGGTATTGTCTTCTCTAATGTTGTTTTGTTTTATTTTGCTTCTCCAACCCCTTAAACTCTTTTCATTCCTTTCTTTTGTAACAACACCAGTATCTACAATATAATAGGATGTTGTTATGATAAGTATTTGGTTTACACTTACACACACCTTCTTCTAATGCTTAAAGAACATACTGTTTCTGTTGGTGGCAAAATACTGCCTCACGAAACGATGATTGTTCAAATTCTTTTAACACCTATAATGGTGGCAATTTTGATTACACTATTTTCATATATGATATATATATTATGTTTATGTTTTCCTTATGATTCTTTATTTCTCATTTATGGAATACTTTATGATTTCCATTATGGGTAAAAGCGATAATTTCATTTTAGGAAGTGCGGACTACCGCCCCCTCAAAGTGATGTGAATCATTAATGCCATATGTGGGATGTATAAAGGATGGAGTAAATGATATTATATATGATATTATACTGGAACTATATTATACCTTTATATAATTATGATTTCATTCCATTAAATATGAAATAGAAATGAAAGTAGCGTTCATGCGTACGTACGGCTTACCGTCTCCATGAACGGTGCATTTCATTTCTTACCTCTAAATGTGAAGTAATATTATGAATGAATGTATATACTGGATATATATGATATATATGACATCTAAATCATGAATATAATTCTGGAGATAATGGATATTCTACCACATAAACAACTTGTAATTATAAGAAGTTTATTGTTGACTCAAGTGCTAAAGATCGACAAAACGACCGTTATTAACTTAAATAATTACATAATTTTCATAACATGGTAATAAGTTATATAAAAGGAATAATGAACATAAAAAAGGTTCTTAAGTAAATATAAATTAACTCTATTTTATTATTCAGGAGGTTAAATAACGGTCGAGTCAGGACAAGACGCAAGGTAAGGGAATTTCTTAACCCAACTTCCATTATTTGGGTTAATCTCCTACTTTCAAATTATGTCATGATATTATTATTTCTTATTTGGTATTATTTATGTGTACCTATAGTGAATACACCTAATATATCTATTTTATTTTAAAAATGATCTTTTAAGGACTTCGTCTCAATATCCTTTCATTGAGGCATATTTGGTTTTATACACAACTTTCTTTTATACGGTGTATAAACCCCTTTGACTTTTACGTTTATTCAAAAGGAATATTTTTTATACGAAGTGTTTTACTAAACGACAACAAGGGAATGTTTTTATTTACGTACTTATGCCGGGACAATGACTTCTCTGCCGCCGTGACCATTATTTGAGTTTCGGCTTCCTCTACAAGCCATCATTTTTTTTAATGAAAAATAAATACAAAGTTTTAACTTTCTTTTATTTTGGGTATTGAAAATGGTTTTGAAAGCGTTTTTATTATATCAATGTGTTGTATTGATATCTTGTGATTGAAATGTGGAAATGTTATGTTTCCTTTATGCATGTTTTATGTGATACGATTATGTTATGGTTTATGATATGTTTAAACCTATTCATATGAGGAATGCATTGGACTTAATAAGTGACGGGTGGAGCCCGCTATAGCTCCTCGATGCATCGGTAGGTCTCATGAGACAACTAGACGTGGAATTGGCCGAGGCCCTTTCCCCATTTGATTTGTGGTTTTGGCCAAGGCCTTAATCATTTTAGACGTCTTGGCCGAGGCCTTGACAAAATGTTTCAGAATGTCTGGCATTATGCATTCCATCATTATGAAAGTGGTTATTGATATTACATGTGATTATTCGACCAGTAGAATATCCATGTGAAGAAGTAAATGGCATTACCTCATTTTACTTTTTCCATATTATGTTGATGTTCATGTTTAAAAGGCTTTTGTTTTAGTTATAAATTGCCTTAAATGTTTATGTTTATTTATGAAAGATTCTGCAATATTGTTATCCTTACTGAGCATCTGAGCTCACCCCTTTCAATATTTTAATATTTTCCAGGATGTGAAGAAGTATTTTATGAATGACCTGCCGGGATAGTCAGAAGAGGATATGAGTGTGGACTATGAAGACTTTGTTATTAGTTTTTCACTTTATGATGTAATGTAACATTTATGAATGTATCTAGTATTTCCAAGGCTACTAAACTAATCGGTCTTTCGAGACTTGATCTTTTGTGATCATGCCAATATTACGAAGTAATGAACCGACTCTGGGTAGCTGGGTCCGGGGCGTTACAACCACAAGGTAAGTAAATTCATATATAAAATTCATTGATGCAAAAAATTTAAGGTTCATCATGAAATCATCACTTGAAACATGTTTACATGTTTGTTGGCTCAGACCACTTGCCAAGGATTCCTAGAACAAATTCCAACTATTGTATTTGAAAAAGAAATAAAATAATACATGTGGTGATAGTTTACCGCTCTTGGATTATTTACCAATTATCAAATTATTCCAAAACATGTGATCTAAATTAATTTATCAAATAATAATTATGAAAAAACATGAAATAATACAATATATCTAAAGAATAATATGTATGTGATAATCCTTTATTATTATTCATTGATGATTCTAGTTTATTATCTTCTTAATAAATTTTTATCAAAATACATAACTAAATAGGAATCTCAAATTTCAAAAGCACATTAAATGAATACCATGAAAATTAAACCTATAAAACCCAAAACCAATAATGGAATAGGGGGAGAGGGAAACTCTTGTACTTAGAAACAAGCATAAATGATCACATTTTTTGTAGAGGTTTTCACCAAACTAGAGAATAGGAATTTAAAGGATTCTTATACAAAAAGGATAAACTAAAAATGAATGTGGTAAGGGGTGGATTGTTTTAGAAATAACAATACCACTTATGGAGCTGTAACATCAAATCTATAAATTAAATAAAAAATTTAATCCATTTATAAAATGTTTCTTAAGAGTAGATAATTTAATTATTCATAAATATTTTAATTAATGGAATTAAATCAAATGAATTTAATTTAGTTTTTTTGGAATTTAAAGCCAATGAAATGCATTGTAGGTGTGGTATGGGGATGAAGGAATAAAACATGGGTTTCAAAATATTCATCCTGAAAAGGGTGCTGTGTAAGGGTAATATGGTATTACCCTTAAACAAATCCCACGTGTTGTGTATGGGTATGCACTTTACCTTATGCACCATATTTAAACATGAGGCTACCCTTATGTGATGTAGGAACTACCCTTATGAAACTCCCCATTACTCTTATACATCCATTAGAAAATTGAGATTTCCCTTATGTAGTGGAAACTTACCCTTAGACAACATCTGACATACCCTTACACAACCGTTAGAAGTCTTGGTTTACCCTTATGCTATACTCTGGTTACCTTTACATTGTGCAGCAATAACCTTATGTATTACTAAGATAACACTTACAAAACACATATAATCAAGTCTATACACTTGTGCAGTGCTTATATTTATGAATATACCCTTATTCAACCTATGGAAAAGAAAATCTACCCTTTAATAACTCATTAAAACACCACTTTACCATTACAACTATGTTTAGAAAACCCACTTACTCTTATGAAAGTCCTAAAAAGTCACCTTACACTTACCAAACCATTAAATATTCATATTGACCTTTAAAAAACATTATAAAAAGTTGTAAAAGGGTGAATTTTACTGAAAAAAATATTTTTACATAAAAGGATTATAAATTAAAAAAATGGTTTAAGAACCATTTAAAAAATTATAATATTATAAATCATTACATGAATAGGTCAACTATAAACTAAACACTGTTCATAGTAACAAAATCTATCACATTTTTAACATGGTTCATCATCACATCAGATTATCCAAACCACCATTAAATAATAAATACAATAACCCAAAATGATTAATATCATTAATATAATTGAGGTAAATAATAAAAACACATCACTATATTAATTGAGTAATGTATTAAAATCATAAAAAGTAAATAATCATCATATAAAAGTTCCCTCATAGTCATGTTTCGACAAATGGATTTTTTTTACATGATGTAAAAATGAACCAAAAGTTATGTTTCCAATCCATTTGACCTTTTCTCATTAAATGGATCTATAATGTACACTTTATACTCTGATGATGTTTTTAGAAATATTATGGGGATACTATTTCCAATGTATCATCATGTACAATAATATTTAGTAAATAATATAATTGTCGAAAACTAAAAAAACATCAGAGTGTAACATATTGAGTCATAGAGGTAGACATACCATAGTCAAAATCATACACCATGTAATACCAAATATTATTATGAAATATCATATAGTCAAGGGGTATTAAAATTGTCCAATTAAATATATAATATAGAAATAAGAAGGAAAATAAAATCAACAGAGGTGAAATCAATGGATATACTCAACCTTACCTCAAAATATTTTCCACATCCTATGAATGCTCTCCTATAGAACTTACATGATCTATATCCCTTACAAAATATTTCAAACCAAATATATAGTTTTCACATCCGCTATAGTACACATATAGAGACGTGTAGTGTTTAATTATAAAACCCAATGAGTTTTGCATGACCTTCCCCAATGGTACACCTCCTATGATAGTTGAATATGGGTGTGAACTTAAATTCCCACCTCAAATAGGCCTATACGTTGATTTTTTTGACCTTAAGTTCACCAAGAATCAAAAGGACAATATTCACATCCATATGATTAAAACACCCTCCACCACGGGTAGAACCATAATATTTTTGGCTCAAATAGAGGCAAAAATCAACATTAAACTTATAATTCACCTCTAATACCTCTCTTAAACCCTACAATGATTAGTAAAAGAAAAAGGAATTGAGAATATCAGGACCTTAAATATGATTCCTCTAACAAAATTTCATCCTTGAGGATAAGAAAAATACCCTAGAAGGAAGGAAGAGGGAAAAAAATATTTTCCCACCCCATGAGAAACCTCTCAAACAGAGATCTCGCTATAATAAGAATAGATCCAACACATTATAATTGATACGAATATAATAAAAATAACTCAATAATCCCATTAATCAGTAAGATCATACATATAATTTCAAAAAATTAATATTTGAATAACTCAAGATATTTTCCATCAATATACCAATCATGTTCTCATGTACACTCTTCTAACACATCATGTCACTACAAGACATTGACCAATGTAATAAAACGTTTGGGAAACACCTTCTCTTGAAAACTATGATTCTTAACACACTATTCCCCAAATTTCACATATTCTTTATCTTCTAAAACACACCATTCAGTGAAATGTGAATCATTATGAATATATAGGATAAGAATGACTCTAGAAAATATCTTGGATCCAATTCATCTATGAGGGTAGTGAAAAATAATACACAAAACCTATAACCTAATCTAACACAATTAAAGGTACAAAAAATTAGGGTGTGAGAATAAAACAATCATAAAAATATATTACATATGATGAGTTGATACCTCCAGAGAAACATGATCTCCAATGTCAAACTGCAAAGATCTTCCCCTATTATGAATATAAGACATATGAAAATATTGAGATACCTTAAAATACATACCAATCACATAGACATTATCTATATTAATCTAAACCAAATATGTTCTGATAATAGCTGACACTCAAACATTTTTCCATCATAATGGAGATATTCATGGTCATCCATATAAAGAATTAAATGGGTTCATGCATATTTTAGAGGGATAACTATTATTATTGAAAAAATCTACCAAAGGAACATTATTCACCCACATTCCTAAAAAAACACATACATATAACATTTATTCCACAGTCTTGATAATACAAACTATCTCACCATCCCTCAGTGGATGAAAAGTGGTGATAAGGAGTAACTAAGATCCAAAATCATTTTGGTTACTTCTAAAAACATGGGAGGTAAAATGAGGATCATAATCAGAGATAATTGTCTTGAGAACCCCTTGAAGACTCAGCATATCCTCCATATATTTCCTCACTTGGACAGCCACTAATATTAACTTTTTAATTGACTATAAGGGAATAAAAATTTTCATTTGGTACAAAACCATCTAGATACATCCATATCAGCTATAAGCTCTAGGTAAGCTATTGAAAAAATCCTTCAAAAATGTCCTCCAACATCTAGTTGGGAAAATACAAAGGCTAATGCCACCCCCTAGGGACACAATTCTTGACCATTAACTGTTTGAAGAAAAAAATAGAGATAGAAACACTATAAACAGTCATGTTATCCCATACCACTATAAAAAACCTCTTATGGAATGATACATCTTAACTACCCAAAGATGTATCACCAAGGGAGAACTGTGGGATTCATGGAAACCACAACATACATTGTCAAAATAAAAAAAATCCCTTGAAAAAACATTTTATGCTAATAATTATTAGGAAATACCTTATGGGAATCATGAAAAAAAATATATCCTTCCAAAACGATAACCCTAAATCCACCAACTAAGATTCCTCCACATGATACACCATGAATGATTATAGGGTTATATGGTAGAGAAACTGTATACCATCAACTTACCACATATCAAGTTTCAATTCCTCAATCTATTCTGTCACTCTAAAATCATCCACAGACACCTGAAATGCATTACCGCATGAATTCATGTTCATTGCATCAATAACAACATTAATTTTCGCTGATGCATAGGAAATTAAAAAATTAGTGCCATTTAATAATTCCATGCACTTCTATTTTTCTATGTTCAAATCATGATAAGTGAATATATATCATAGAATATTTAAATTTGTGATTTACAAAATGAACTCAAAAATATAATTGAGTCACCAAATCTTCAAATAAAACACAATAATTACAATCTTAAAATTAATGGTGGTATAGTTACACTCATGAGGAAAATATTGTTGATACCTATAGAAGACAAATTCTCTTGGAAACATAAAAACTCACCCCATGACAAGACATAAAACATCACGATAAACCACAAACATAATGGATTCTTGTAGTAGATGTAGAATATGATTAAAAATCATTTTATCATTAAGAAACATTAAATAATCTTAACACTAGTTTGGACATATACAATATTGAACCATCAGGGTTAAATCTCATAGAGTAGTCATAATCCAATAAATATTAGGAGTGAATCTACTTTAAATTTATATGAGACCTAGTAAACTCTAAACCTATGACATATTCTTGGGGGCTATATAAGAAATAAATGCCTCAATATTCAGGGGAACAACATATACTCCCCACTGAGACAAAACATGTCGTAATAAATAAAACTCATAGATCTAGATCATACACTTTAAAAACATTATCAATAATTTATGTTGTAGAAGAACTTATAAAAAGACAAAAAAAATATCTATGTATTATCTTCCATAGATGAATAATACATAGTAATTTCATTTATTAATCCCACCAAAAAGTAATCTAAGAACTCATGAAAGACGTATTTCATGAGTCCCGTGAAAATGCTTTGTGCATTTATAAATATTAAAAAAATTACCATGAACTAATAGTGTCCATAACAATATACAAATATAGTCGTCAAGATATTTTCATATTCCACTCAAATATAATGATACCTTGACCATCAATCAATCATACAAAATCACTCATATCCCTTCAAATAAATAAATAAATTATTAAAACATGGAGGAGAATAGTTGTTCCTTATGATCATTTGGTCCATGAAATGAAAATTGATACACAATTGTACACTTCCATATGGTTTATTCAAAAATAAGATTGGAGTAGCCCAATGTGACACATAGGTCCAAATTAAACATCCTTGTATGAGATATTCAATTTGAATCTCCAACTACCACTACTCAAAAATAATTATCATATATATAGAAATAAATATATATAATAAAGATGATCGAATGAAATACTTACCAATTCTGGTCTCATGTCGATGAGATAAAGTTATTATATATTTAGGAAATTCATCAAGGTACTCTTCCACAACCGTAGGTAAAAACAGCAGCTGAACCTCCACTGAAATAATAATCAACTTGGGAATCATAGAAGATAATGGAATATCCTGAATCTAGACTATCTGATGGTCCTACTCACCCATGAACACAATGTAACCACCTTCAACATCATAAAATATCACACGATTCTAGAAGTAATATATAACATTTTATGATGAATAAAAAAATTCCATGATAAGGATGATATCATATGAATATATCCAAAAAATAGGAAATATTCTATGGAGTGATTTTGTAACAACTTGACTTGAACCAAGAGGTTTTTAATTGAAGTTCCACATGAAATTATACATGTCTATCCATCTATAAGATGCTACAGACTTGTAGCAAGGGTCTATGCCCATTATTGGGGAGACTATTCCCATAGTATCAAATGATAGAAAAAATAATAAATAATAAATAATTTAATAAATAATCTGAGTAAATATATAGAAACTAATAAGTGGAATACATGTCATAAAATAATAAGCAGATCCCAAAGTGGGAATCCAATCTAGAGTATATGAAGTATATTAATAAATAAATAATGTAGTGGGGTCCCCCAGAGTCTATATTAGTCCCCTAAAATATCTACACTCCATTGATTAGTCATCAACTACATGGACCTTTCCCTTAACTTGGTCTCTGGTCATAAAATATACAAGTGCACCAAAATTCTCGAGTAGGGTGTTAGTATAAGACTTAGTAAGAAGCCAATAATGCATCATTGACCAATTATCCTCAATTATAAAAAGTGTATGATATAATAATAATTAATTTGTAATAAGCATAAAATTATACAATCCAAGTTTGAGAGGTTGTTCCATAACAAAGGTTCCATAAACAACTAAATGTACCTAATTCATCTCCATTACATTAGGATAACAAGAATATGCAGGAAGTAACCAAACTAGTAGTTTAGATAGTAGAACCTTCACTTGAAAAACTCATGGCATCATGCATACATGTAACTTGGTCTAGGCCTCATGTATCAAATGATGCTTACAAATCAACAAGTTATTGAGTGCATGATATATGATATGAAGCTCACATGCCAACTGGGTTTCAAATATCCAAATACTTAAATACCAAGTGAATCCCCAACATAGAGTTCCATTGTATCATTGTATCTCTACCCTATGCTCAATTCTATTGTTGCAAGTCATGAATAGTCCCCCTATATAAGATAATCATTTCACGACGGTCCACTTGCTCCAAGCACCAATAAAGATACATCTAGAGGAAGTTAAAATATATAAATGCTAGAGAATATGTGGAATTAATATGAGTATGATAATAATGAATAGACACGTAATCACATATGATCATAGTCAAACATGGAAACACACTACTCCAGTATCAGTCATGGAATAAAATTTCACAACAGGTATCATTGGAAACACACACAACCACATGATAAAAAAATTATGAACTATTAGAAATTATGACAACACATAAATTATAACATGGAAACATATGCACCAAAATACCCATGAGGTAATGAAATTCCAACCTCAAAGTCACTAATTTCAACACTAATTACAAAAAATCATATGTGGTTCAAAACCTAGATTTTAAACCACTACAACCAAGAATAACTCCTCTTTATTATTGGATTTTTGATAAGTCAATTTTTATTGTTCGTCAAGGGGTCCCAGAAAAAATTCTAACATTTTATTTCAAAACAAAAAAAACATACATGTGATAATACCATTCTCTCTTGAACAATTCATAATAATTATGATAATTCAATATTATACCTCTTGATAAGTATTCATTATTCATTATAGAATAATTATGATTTTACATATAATAGTAAAAATTATCTCATAAATAAATTGAGATAAAATAATAATTTCTATTATTTTTTTCATGTTTCTAATTATTTTTATCTTAAGTGTTTTTCAGTAAATTTAAAAATACTTATGAAGGATTATTCACATATATAAATATTTCTAATTATAGAAAAATATTTCAAAACCTATGATAATGATTTATTTATCAATATTTGAAAATTTATATTTTATTTTTATTTCAAATTTTTTTTCCACAAATTATAGAAGATCATGAAGCACTGGATTTTGAAATATACATAAAATTAAAACTCAGAGAGTCCCCCATTATAATTTATCACCCAAAAAAGTGATAGGTTGAGGTTCTTCCATGTTTATAAAACCAAAAAGGATCCTGGTTTGATTAGCTATGGCTTCATCAATTCTGAATAGAGGAGATCTCATACTGCTCATAAATAAGGGCTCAACAAAAAACAAAGGCCAAAAGGGTTTAAATAATTTTGAATAAATCCACTACATAAGAGCCGTAGGATTACAGACACCTAATTATGTTATTACTTTAATTTTTCTCTCAACAATTTATTCAATATAGAATTATTAAATCTTCTTAAACAACTATCTTAAGAGAAAATGATTCAAAGGAATTAATTTCCATGTTTCTTTGAATTTCAATCTATTGAATATGTTATAGGGTTATATGGGAAAAAATACACGAGAAAAGGGTTTTTAAAAATAAAAGTTTCCCCAAAATAGAATTTCATAAGGGAAACATGGTTTTACCCTTATGTAGATCAACCCAAATGAGAGATACACTTATAAAATCTTTAAAAAAGAATTAGTACCCTTATAAAACATCACAATACCTTTACACAATTCTTAATTACCATTAAACAATTCTTATTAACCCTTAAATGGCCTTAGATACACATGTTAAAAAACCCTTACATGGGCCATTACTCTTATGAAACTACCCTTACATGACAAGATACCTTTATGTATGTAAAGTCTCCCAACCTAGTGCTCTCTCAAGTGGTTGAAGTGGGGTTGGCTATGTGAAATCAAGTTCACCTACCCAAATACCATATATAGCTGACTATAAATTAGAGTGTAAGGAATATTGTGGGGATACTATACCCTCTATAATAGAGTAATAATAAAGTGTAAATAATAAAAAAGTAGTAGAAATATAAGAAACAAAATAACTGACATTAGAGAGCCAAGCTAAAGAAGGGGAAAATAAAATATTCCAAATGATAATAAAAATCCATTTCCTCGTAGGATAAATAATAAAAATATTTTTTTCTTCAAGAAAAATATATTAGAAAATAAAAAAAATCTATAAAGAAACCAAAATACCCTTTTCCTGAAGCCATGTTAGTCTGATCTCTAAGATCCAACCCAACCAGTAATAAATTCAACATAAGTTTCCCTTTATGTTAACTAAACCTTCATCCATGAAATTTGTCTGGGTATACAATAATAGACTCTCTAAAATGTGAGTGCAACTCAATAGGTCAATGCCACTATATATAAAATAATATAGTTCAAGATATATTGTTCATGAAATAAAGAAATAATCAGGGTATTAACTTAATCATTTAAACTGCACAGGAAATAAACTGTCTGACCCTCAAGTTCTAGGGGGGACACCAAGGGCTTTCCCAATATACATAAGCACCCTATAAGATATATTTATCAATGTAAAGACTCCCCTTAATTTTTATAGATCATCTAATCTATGTATTATTCTCCTTCCAATTATGAATCATACAAAACATCTCACGAACTAAAGGCCTCTAGCCACATTCTATCCAGAATCTATCCCAAATTCATCCAATGATTGTAGTCCTCATTCATATGATTTAATCATATAATTAACCCTTTTTCATCATGTACCAGTTCTTCTATCTCATAGTTTGTACAAGATTATGAACCTTTCTCTCGGGAATCAACATAATTATGAGACATATGACGAAAAACTCAACATATTATAAAGAAAACACCCTCAATTATCAATCACAATAGTATCATTTAAAAACAAAATATATGAAAGAAAATCAAAATGCCAACAACACACATACTTGATATTTCATCATATGACACAATGCTAAATTTATTAAATAATCATTTTTCTAGCCAAATATATTTCATTAATTTAGGTTCCTAATTATTGTAAAGACTCGTAAAATTCAATGGAATTTTTTTCTTAATTTTCTTTGGGATTTTACAAGAACGCAGTTTCAGACGGCACTTGATTCCGAGGCCCAGAGTGCCCGGAATTTCTATCCGAAGTTTAGCTCGGGTACGTTCAGTGAACGAATGAGCGGGAATTCCTATCTTTTGAACCGCTTCTCAGAATCAAATTCCGAGGGCACCGATGGAACCACAACGCTGTTAATTTCTTAGGAAATCCTTTTCTTGAGTTGTGTTTGCTCGTTATGAATTGTTTAAATTTGTGGATTAAGTGTTAGTGAAATAAAATTTTTGTTAAGAATTTTATTTCTCTTTCCATGAGTTAGAACCTAAGTGTAGGAGTTATGGTGGGACCCACTATATTTTAGTTTCTCTTGTGTGGATTAAAGGTGAGGTGGGGCCCACACAAGCCCCCACCTTTTCAATTTCCTTAACTCCCTAACTCCACATAACCCCCCACTTAAGTTGTGTAACTCTTTTGACTTTTCCTCTCCTCTCTTTAAGTATACCAACATAACAATTCAATTAATTAATTTAAGTTTTGAATTTCTTGAATTGTGGAATGAGTTAATAAAATAAGGGTGAGACCTATTTTATTTTGGTTGGATGTTGTGTATGGACAATTGATGAGAGAGCTCTTAGGTGTTTCATCTTCATCACGAAGAACACCAAGACTTCGACGAAGAACACCAAGACTTCGATGAAGAACGACGTCACCGTAAGAAGAGATCGACGTGCCGTCTCTTCTCCTCTTCGCAGCCGGTGTGTTTCTGAAGATTGACGACACACCCTCTTTCGACCTTCTTCCCATGTCAACAAAAAGCAGACGCCACTTCCTCCTCGGGCGTTCTCCATCAACTTACGGAGCTTCACCTCGCGACGTCATTTTCCACGGTGAACCCCCGTTCTAGCTACGCTCAAGTAGGGGTTTATTTATTTATCTTTGTTCATGAATTCTACTTTGTCGTCCTTCGTGAATTTACGACCAGTTGCTCTCAATTAACGAGAGGGGGCCGGACCGCATAAACACAGCTGACCCTCCTCCAATTTTAATGTTGTTTCTAATATGGTTAGGATGGAATGGCGTGGTGCCGTCGCACCACGCGGGATCGTACGACAAGTAATGCGTGCCGCCGTCGCATTGCGCCGTGAAGTTGAACAAGGACGCGACGCCGTCGCGCCGCGTCAAAGAAAACCGTAGGCACCGCAGCCAGATCAGGGCTACGGCGGAGGGGCGCTGTGCCGTCGCACCGCGCCGAACGAACCAGGTCGCGGCCGGTTCCGGGCCGCGGCGGAGCAGGGTGACCGGCGGCCGGTTCCGGGCCACCGGTGTCGGTGAAGGAGGAAGGACCGGCCATCATCGATCCTTGTTGGCAGAACCGGATGGCCGGTACGGGCCGGCCAGATAATAGGGAAACCGGGGGAATTAATTCCCCCGGCCGGCCAGCACAAAACGGCTCCCATTTAATGGGGGGGGGGGGGTCGCGGTTACACCAGGAGGGCAGCCCCCCCCCCCTTGCCAAACGGCTCGGCCGGTTGGCCGAGCGCCTGGCCAGTGCGCTGGGCGCGCTGTGCCCAGGCCGGGTCAGGCCGCGCCCAAGCGGGCCGGACCCAGACCAGGTTCAGGTCGACCCCACGGGTATCGGGCCGGGTCGGACCGGGCCCGAACCCCTTAATACCGAACGTTTTTTGGTCGGAATCCCATAACTTGTGCTACGAGTCTCCGATCGATGCACAGTCAATTGCGATGAGATCCTTGGATCGAGATGGTCGTTTCAGTATATCGCACTCAAGGTTTCGGAATACTTTAAGTTAGGCCGGGTTTGTTCGTACACGAAACCAACCGGGCCCACGGAGCGGAAACGCTCATATCATGAGCTCCAGACATCCGATTGAAATATCGTCGACATTGATGGATTACTCCAAGTGAGACAGATCTTTTGGCTTACTCCTCTCGAGTTTTAGATGTCGTCGGAGTGTGGTCGGGTTGGTTCGCTCACAAAACCAATAGGACCCCTAGAACGAAAAAGCCAATAACTGACAGACTGGACGTCTGATTGACGCGACGTCTGTCTCGTTGAATTCTCAATGATGAGATGGAACTTTTGGCATACTTTGTCGGAGTTTTGGTTGCTGTTGGATAGTGGCCGGGTTGGATCATACCCGAAATTTCAACCGGGCCCCTGGAATGGAATGGCTGATATCTTTCAGACCGGACATCCGTTTGACGAACCGTCAGCGGCATTGGTGATCACGTTGAGAAACGGTCCCTATGAGTATACCCTATGAGAGTTCTGGGTACAGTTGAGATACGACTGGGTTGGTTCTCTCACGAAACCAACCGGGCCCCTAGGATGAAAAGGCTAATAACTCACAGATCGGGCGTCCGATTGACGCACCATTTGTTGCGTTGAGACCCCTATGACGAGGTGGTCCTTTGAGATACTTCTTAATGGGACTTTGTGATACATGGAGTATCAAACTGTAGCTCATGGAGAGGACCCTCCCGGAGACGACCGTACAGTGTACGGAGACCGTGTAGCCAGCTGAGAACTGACAACTGCTTGACCGACTCGACTTGGAGTGAGTCGACTATCTTAGTGGACGGAGCACCCGGTATTTGGCGACTGACCCACGGCGGAAGGAGCACCCGGTTGTTGGCCACAGACCTGCGGTACTCGAAAGGAGGAGTAACTCTGTAGGCTATTAGGGGGAGCGCCCGGTATTTGGCGACAGACCCACAGCGGACAAAGCGCCCGGTAGTTGGCCGCAGACCCACGGTACCTAACAGGAGGAGTACCTCAGTAGTCTTAAGTTAGTGAGCAGTACCTCGGAGTCGTGACATGACCACTGTACATTCCAGAGACGGGGCTCTTCAGCCGTTACGGTTTCGATAATGAAAATCCTAGTTTGATCTGAGTCTATGACCTTTGTGTTTCCTTGTGTTTGAGATGGGTTACTTGATAACTTAGGTATATGTATGTGCATATACCTGGGTAGTGGTTATCCATTTATTTCATAATCCTTGTGTTTCCTCATGATTGAGATGGGTTACTTGATAACTTCGGTATATGTAGGGGCATATACCTAAGTATAGGTTATCTATTGAGATCTTCTTTATGGTTATCCTCGTTGGTTTTAGTGAGACCTTGATGGTCTTGTGGTCCCTACTGAGTATCGTTATACTCACCCCTGCACGGGCTATGCCCACACCTCGTTGTGTTGGTTGCAGATGACGGGCAGTGCTGACAGAGGCCGAGTGTTCGAGGACTGGACGGTATCCGGAGGTGGACTTCACAGTGAGACGACACTCGGAGGAGGTTGACGGGCGAGAGCGTTGTGGAGGTTATCTGTACCTACCCTTCAGGTAGGATCCGAGGAGGACGACCCAGGTGCCACTTTCGTCCTTCCAACTGTTGTAATTTTCTGTTGTACTTCGTTCAGTTGTAGTTGTACTTTCATTTGGGTTTGTATTCTGGCCCATTTACCTTTCAGCACGTCTCTTTGTACTTATTGTTTTACTTCCGCTTGTACTTTGTGGTGTTTTGTTTACTTTTATAAAGGCAATGCCTTCCCAGTTATCGGGATTTATGCCTTTGGTGGTAGTCGCCAGCCCCTGGCCTATGGAAGGCGGGCTTGGGGTAATCACGGAACGGGCCCCGAGGACGGGTCATGACAAATTGGTATCAAATGAGGTTCGGTTCTACCGCAGAACATGGGACTCTGATCTTTTTCTTTGTGAAGCAATAGTGTTTAGCGTATTGGGTGTGGTTATCAGTCCAGGGAGTCCAGTGTTGGTGCGGCGGCCGACGTATCCGTACACCAGGACCCTGACAACTGATTTCCAACTTTGTGCACGAAAACACTGATTGCGTGTGTGTTTCCAGAAGTTTTTCAATATCAGCTCAAACCAGGTCATATCACCAGGTATAAATCTTTTGACCGTGTCATGTTTGTTTCTTTCAGGATACCTCCTCGCGGACGACCAGCTAGAGCCCCGAGAGTTGTTCGTACTGATAGCCCGCCGAGCGACGTGGCCTCAGTACAGGGCCCTATCCCAGTTGAGGCACCGGCAGGCACACTAGCGGTACTACTACCCGTTGGGCCACCGATGCCACCAGCCCTAGCAGTAGAGGTTGCACGTCGCTTGAGCGCACTGCATGAGTTCCAGTGCCAGAGGCCACCCAGGTTCCGGGGAGAGACAGACCTGCATGCAGTTGAGGATTGGCTGGAGGCTGTGGTGAGAGTCTTCAGGCCAGTGGGGACGCCGTCAGACTTCATTGTGATGCTTGCTGCCAGCCTTCTTCAAGAAGCAGAAGTCAGATGGTGGAGCCTGATGCTCCAGATGCGTGATGAGGCGACACTTCTTTGGGCAGACTTCGAGAGCCTGTTCCGGGCAGAGTTTGTACCAGCCACCCTTCGAGCAGTGCGTATACAGGAGCTACTTCAGCTGCGGTAGGGTAACATGATAGGGGCACAGTATTCAGCGAGGTTCACAGACCTCTCGCGCTACTCCACAGATATGGTACGGGACCCGTTTTTCAGGGCCCGAACCTTCGAGTAGGGGCTCAGGCGGGAGATTAGAGCTTCTGTTGTTTCTCACAGCATTCCGACCCAGACAGGGGTGTTGGAGAGAGCCCTCTTAGTGGAGAGTTTCCTTGCTGAGCAGTCTCCAGCAGCACGACCCACCACTAGCCGGCTTGTGGCAGAGTCTTCTGCAGCAGGCAGTAGACAGATGACGCAGAGGTCCAAGAGGACCAGACCTACCGGTGGCTGACTGCACGACTCAGGTTCAGTTGTGTGGGGGAACCGGGGTGGAGTCAGAGCCAGTCATGCTGAGAGTGGATAGTGTTACTCCTGCGGCGGGATTGGTCACATTGCACGTGACTGTCCGACCCGCCATGCAGATGACCAGCAGTTAAATGAAGAACCTCCCAGGTAGAGGCAGAGGTTCGATCAGGGCAGACCGCAAGGAGCAGGTGGCCATGGAAGAGGAGCTGATCGTGCATCTGGAGGTGGACGACGCTTCGGGGTGTTTCCACCACCACCACCAGGAGGCCCACCCCGACCGCAGGGGACAGGAGGACATGGGAGAGCTCAGCTTCAGGCAGCTGAGGCCTATGGTCATGGAGCTCCGGAAGCAGATGGACAGGAGCAGGACTAGCTCCAGACCTGGAGGCTATATATCATGTTGCTTCTAGTTTTGTTTTTGTTACATTTGTGTCTTTCTACTATGAGCCGCAATAATGAAAAGACACTTATCTTTGTGATGTTTGCTTTCCTGTCCTTTTGTTTGGTTGATACTGAGAGGTCCCGGTTAAAACTGGTGACTTGACCCTCACTTTCGAGATTTCTACGGGAGGAGACCTAGTGACCTCACACTGATTCTGACAGTGTGACTCGACCCTTGGAGGTGAGAGTGACAGTTGGATATATTGGTAGTTACGTCGAGGCATTATGACGTCATCCATGGCATGAATGCATCATTCATGTCAGGATTGACTGTATTAGGAAATGAATGTGGTTCATCCAGGGGATGAGACCGGATTTCTCTTATTGGCAAAGAAGAAATCATTGCAGCTCTTGTGAGACTAGAGAAGGTCCAGGTCATCCAAAAGCGGATGAGGACAGCACAAGGCCGACAGAAGCCTTATGCTGACAGGAATTGTAGGCCTCTAGAGTTTGAGGATGACGATCACGTCCTTATACGGGTTTCACCTTGACGAGGTTTACAGAGTTGTGGCCAAGGCGGCAAGTTATCCTGGAGGTTCAGTGGAGAATTTATAGGTTCTCATCTAATTAGGAAAGGTGGTTTGCCACTTGACCCATCCACCTCAGTTGCACCAGGTGCACGATGACTTCCGCGTATCATAACTTAGGAGATACGTGCGTGATCCTTCACACATCATCGACCATGGGAAACTGGACGATGGTGGTGGGGTGTCTTTCACAGAGGTTCTAGTGGGAATCGAGGATCGATAGGAGCAGATCCTATGAGGATGGACGATTCCTCAGGTGCTCTTTCACTGGCAGTATGGGAACCTCCAGATGAGCACATGAGAGCAGGAGGCTCAGATGCGTGCTCAGTACCGTTTTGGTATCCCTGGTTTGTGTTGTAGCTTTACAGGGACGTAAAGCCCTGAGGTGGGAGTAATGTAAAGACCCGTAAAATTCAATAGAAATTTTTTCTTAATTTTCTTTGGGATTTTACAAGAACGCAGTTTCAGATGGTACTTGATTCCGAGGCCCGGAGTGCCCGGAATTTCTAACCGATGTTTAGCTCGGGTACATTCAGTGAATGAACGAGCGGGGATTCCTATCTTTTGAACCGGTGCTCGGAATCGAATTCTGAGGGAACTGATGGAACCGCAGTGCCGGTAATTGCTTAGGAACACCTTTTCTAGAGTTGCGTTTGCTCGTTATGAATTGTTTAAATTTTTGGATTAAGTGTTAGTGAAATAAAATTTTCGTTAAGAATTTTATTTCTCTTCTCCATGAGTTAGAACCTAAGTGTAGGAGTTAGGGTGGGACCCACTGTTTTTTAGTTTCTCTTGTGTGGACTAAAGGTGAGGTGGGGCCCACAAGAGCCCCCACCATTTTAGTTTCCTTAACTCCCTAACTCCACATAACCCCCCACTGAAGTTGTGTAACTCTTTTGACTTTTCCTCTCCTCTCTTTAAGTATTCCAACATAACAATTCAATTAATTAATTTAAGTTTTGAATTTTTTGAATTGTGGCATGAGTTAATAAAATAATGGTGAGCCTTATTTTATTTTGGTTGGATGTTGTGTATGGAAAATTGAGGATAGGGCTCTTAGGTGTTTCATCTCCATCACGAAGAACACAAAGACTTCGATGAAGAACGCCAAGACTTCGATGAAGAACATCGTCACCGTAAGAAGAGATCGACGTGCCGTCTCTTCTCCTCTTTGCAGCCGGTGTGTTTCCGAAGATCGACGATGCACCCTCTTTTGATCTTCTTCCCATGTCAATGAAAAGGAGACGCCACTTCCTCCTCGGGCGTTCTCCGTCAACTTACGGAGCTTCACCTCGCGACGTCATTTTCCGCGGCGAACCCCCGTTCTAGCTACGCTCAAGTAGGGGTTTATTTATTTATCTTTGTTCGTGAATTCTACTTTGTCGTCCTTCATGAATTTATGACCAGTTGCTATCAATTAACGAGAGGGGTCCGGACCGCAGAAACACGGACGACCCTCCTCCAATTTGAATGTTGTTTCTAATATGGTTGGGAAGGAATGGTATGGTGTCGTCGCACCACGCGGGATCGTACGACAAGTAATGCGCGGCGCCGTCGCGCCGCGCCGTGAAGTTGAACCAGGACGCGACGCCGTCGCGCCGCGTCAAAGAAAACCGAAGACACCGCGGCCGGAGCGGGGCCGCGGTGGAGGGGCGCGGTGCCGTCGCACTGTGCCGGACGAACCATGCTGCGGCCGGTTCCGGGCCGCGGCGGAGCAGGGTGACCGGCGGCCGGTTCCGGGCCGTCGGTGTCGGCGAAGGAGGAAGGACCGGCCGTCGCCGGTCCTTGTTGGCAGAACCGGCCGGCCAGTGCGGGCCGACCGGACAAAAGGGAAACTGGGATAATTAATTCCCTCGGTCGGCTAGCACAAAACAGCCCCCATTTAATGGGGGGGGGGGGGGCGCGGTTACACCAGGGGGGCAGGCCCCCCCCCCCCCCCCCCCGGCCGGTTGGCCGAGCACCTCGCCAGCGCGCTGGGCACGCTTTGCCCAGGCCGGGCCGGGTCGGACTGGGCCTGAACCCCTTAATACCAACCTTTTTTGGTGGGATTCCCATAACTTGTGCCGCGGGTCTCCGATCGACGCACCGTCAATAGATATGCGATCCTTGGATCGAGACGGTCGTTTCAGTATATTGCACTCATGGTTTCAGAATACTTTGAGTTAGGCCGTGTTGGTTCGTACACGAAACCAACCGGGACCTCGGAGCAGAAACCCTCATATCTTGAGCTTCGGACGTCCGATTGACGTTCCGTCAACTTTGATAGATTCCTCTAAGTGAGACAGATCTTTTGGCTTACTCCGCTCGAGGTTTAGATGCCGTCAGAGTGCGGTCGGGTTGGTTCGCTCATGAAACAGACCGGGCCCCTAGAACAAAAAAGCCAATAACTCACAGACCGAGCGTCTGATTGACGCGTCGTCTATCTCGTTGAATTACTCATGATGAGACGGAACTTTTGGCATACTTCGCCTGAGTTTTGGTTGCTGTTGGATAGTGTCCGGGTTGGATCGTACCCAAAATTTCAACCGAGCACCTGGAACGGAAAAGCTGATATGTTTCAGACCGGACGTCAGTTTGACGAACTGTCAGCGACGTTGTTGATCACGTTGAGAAACGCTCCCTATGAGTATACCCTATGAGAGTTCGGGGTACAATTGAGATACGGCCAGGTTGGTTTGCTCACGAAACCAACCGGGCCCCTGGGACGAAAAGGCTAATAACTCACAGACCGGGCGTCCGATTGACGCACCGTCTGTTGCGTTGAGACCCCTATGACGAGGTGGTCCTTTGAGATACTTCTTAGTGGGACTTTGTGTTACTTGGAGTATCGACCTGTAGCTTGTGGAGCGGACCCTCCCGGAGACGAGCGTACGGATTATGGAGACTGTGTAGCCAGCTGAGACCTGACGACTGCTTGACCGACTCGACTTGGAGTGAGTCGACTAGCCCAGTGGACGGAGCGCCCGGTATTTGGAGACTAACCCAGGATGGACGGTGCACCCGGTAGTTGGCCGCAGACCCGTGGTACTCGAAAGGAGGAGTACCTCTATAGGCTATTAGGGGGAGCACCCGGTATTTTGCGACAGACCCACAACGGACGGAGCGCCCGGTAGTTGGTCGCAGACCCGCGGTACTCAACAGGAGGAGTACCTCAACAGTCTTAGGTTAGTGAGCAGTACCTCAGAGTTGTGAAATGACCACTGTACACTCTTGAGACGGGGCTCTTCAGCAGTTATGGTTTTGATAATGAAAATCCTGGTTTGAACTGAGTCTATGACCTTTGTGTTTCCTCATGATTAAGATGGGTTACTTGATAACTTAGGTATATGTATGGGAATATACCTGGGTAGTGGTTATCCGTTGATTTCATAATCCTTGTGTTTCCTCATGATTAATATGGGTTACTTGATAACTTAGGTATATGTATGGGAATATACCTAAGTAGAGGTTATCTGTTGAGATCTTCTTTGTGGTTATCCTCGTTGGTTTTAGTGAGACCTTGAGGGTCTCGGGGTCCCTAATGAGTATCGTTATAATCACCCCTACACGAGTTATGCCCACACCTCATTGTGTTGGTTGCAGAAGACAGGCATTGCTGACGGAGGCCGAGTGTTCGAGGACTGGACGGTATCTGGAGGTGGACTTCACGGTGAGACGACAATCATAGGAGGTTGACGGGCGAGAGCGTTGTTGAGGCTATCTGTACCTACCCTTCAGGTAGGATACGTGGTGGATGATCCAGGAGTTGCGCCATCTGTACCTACCCTTCAGGTAGAATCCAAGGAGGACGACCCAGGAGCCGCTTCCGTCCTTCCAGCTATTGTCTTTTTCTGTTGTACTTCGTTCAGTTGTAGTTGTATGTTCATTTGGGTTTGTATTCTGGCCCATTTACCTTTCAACACTTCTCTTTGTACTTAGGGTTTTACTTCTTCTTGTACTCTATGGTGTTTTGTTTACTTTTATAAAGTCAATGTCTTCCCAGTTATCGGGATTTACGCCTTTGGTGCTAGTCACCAACCCCTGGCCTATGGAAGGCGGGCTTGGGGTAGTCATGGCACGGGCCAAGAGGATGGGTCGTGACAATTATAATTATAACTACACCAAGAATATTTCACCATTTTTTGATCTATATTTATTTGCATGAAAATAAATTTATTTTATCCAAGGTGATTATATCTACCACAACCACTAAAAGATGCATTTTATACAAAAATAATAAATTAATCCATCAATGAAAAAATTTACCAAATCATCCAAGTTCTCTAATGTAAAACTGAAAACGTTTTAACAAGGTCTAAGGCTGGAACAACTATCAGGTTTCCATAGGTATCAGTCTAAAAAACAATGGAAAAAAAAATTCTGAAGGAAGGTCTAAACATGGGATTATCATAAAAAAGGATATATTACATTGATTTGGTTTCATGGAAGGGATTGTGGCATGATCAAACTTATTTCACATACTATGGATAATTGATACATCCATTTGGGATATGATTTAGACCACCCACCTCAAAATTAGAGAAGATGAAGACAAAAATTCCTGATCACGGTAGATGTCAAATTCATCATTCCCTTAAAGAATAATAAGAAATTTCATAAACAATATATCAAGATGTAGAAAATGGAATAGAAGGAATAACTTTGATCTACAATCCTGGAACGCTAGGGCCTAACGAAACCTAAATTTTTATTTGAAGGGGATTCTTAGAAATATATTCTTGAAGGGATGAAAGGGATGAGTTATGAAATTTTCATATTTCAAGGCATTAGACAGTTTTAAAATAGGGATGGAGTGACTAATATACAAAAGTAATAGGATTCACTTCGTTAATTCCTTTATTCCAACATATGTTGAGAAAACCTTATAATCAGATTAAAGATTCAGAAAAAACTAATTTCACATCATGATTTACTCTCATGATGAGAATTTATGATTCACAACATTCATTGAAACCATTAATGCCTTGTATATATCCAAGGGAAAACCTGAAAAAATTACACCATTAATAGGATTTGTGTCATGAAATCATTTTTTAGCCAAAATTCAGATCCCCTTTAGTTGTTTTCTCCTCCACTATAGTACTTAACCAACACCATTCAAAAATTCTCAAGGACATATCACCATGATTCAAATAAAAAAACTAAAATAAATTTAAGAAAACATATTGAGGGACATACCTGGAAAAATAAAAAATCTTACAACCTCTCCACCATATAAAATTTCATCCCATAGATTCTCTACGAATCCTTGTGGGGGTATTGGTGAACAATCGTTGACAATGTTCTTTCATATCACATTCTAAATCCCATTTATCCTATTGAACACGCCTATATCTCCACTCCATTCATACTATTGCAATGTAACTCCCCCAAATATTATTATCACTATGGTCTATGATATAGATCAAATTATACATAAAGGACACATCAACATCTAGCTTGATGTCATCAACATATATCATGTGATAAGGTTCAGGAATATATCTCTAAAGTTGTGACATTTTGAAGACTTCATTCATGGGGTGGTGGAACTGTGGAAGGTTTAAAAGTTATTACTTTTGACCAATCCTTTTAAAAATATAAAATGACTTGAAAAAATTGGGTGTGATCTTCCCTTGCTTCTAGATATAGCACTATCCCAGCCTAGACAACACCCATGAAAAATCCGGATGCCCAACCTCAAACTCTAGTGTTCATATCCAATTGTTGGTGTATGATTTATACTATATTTTTGTATTCACCAACCTATTTATGATCAACTTAACCTTATCAAATGTGTCTTTAAGAGACTTTTCCCAACGTGTGATAACTCACCAAACTCTAACCAATAGTGAGGTGAAGAACACGACCAACCATAAAAGGAATTAAAATGATCGATTTGGATCAATGATTGGATGTTTTTATTATAAAAACTCAACAAGTGTCACTTGTTGATCAAAAGAACCATAAAAATATAGAATAAATACTCAGAACATATCCTCTAGAATTCAAAGAATTCATTGATATTGGATTCTAGTATGAGTGTGATAGGATGTACTCAGATGGACATGTGATCCTAGTTCTTTCTGGAGACCCTATACAAATAATACATGAAACAAGAATCTTGACCTGAAAGCATACTCCTCAAAACATAGTGTAGCTTAACAATCTCTTACACATAAAGACTGAATGGAACATTGATGGTGAAGGTCTCCCTAATAGGAACAAATTGGGATACCTTCACCACTAGATAAAAAATAAACCATAAAACATCATTATTTCAATTTATCATTGATAATCCTATCATAAAATCCTTAGTGACATCATATAACATCTGCTACAGAATGGGACGAGGCTGAAATAGCTGAGCATGTATGTGATTCTCAGCCTTCACCTACTAACATATGAAACATAACACTAAAAAATATACTATTTAGGTCTTCATTCATATTCACTATTAATTTATATAGAGATCACATTATATATTTTTCATACCAAGATATTCCAACCATTTAGAGGTATGAAACTCCCTCATTATCTCCTTGCGCAAACTCATAGGAACCCATACTCACCCACGAAATCTATAAACATTGCCACTACCCAAATACCATCTTACTGGTGGATCCCCACTATATAAGTTTTCCCTTATAGCTAATATATAAAGATTAGATAACTTAAATGTCCTGACATGGTCTAAAAGAATGGGTATAAATGACGTCAAAGTTAGATATAGTAATCCCTAGGACTTCTAAACATCTATATGCATTTCCATAAAGAGTGCCTTTAGACTCTAATAGTTGTAAGACTACCAAACTACCTATATATGCATCTTCAATCTCAAGGAAACAACAATTAAATTAAATTTTCCCAGTGTGTAAGCAAACTCATAGTCAAAAGACAACTGATACTAAGAAACTATGAAAAGAATACTAATATTAAACCCACCACCTTTTTTGAAGGTTCTGAGGCCGATGAGTAAAGATGTACTTACAAATTTGTTTTTTGTGCAAACCAAAAATATCTCTCCCAAAATATAGGTTATTTAGAATATCAATGTGTAAACCACTATAAGAAACTCTAGATCATGAGTGGGAAAATTTCTCTCATGCGGTCTTAGTTGAATAGAGCCATAAGAAACCACAAAATCCTCTTGTATTAGAATTTCACCATGTCAAACTCCAAAATAATCACAATACATCATATAATCGTTATCTTTCATAGAAAAATGAGGATTGGTGATGAGGTCAGCAAGATCATTAGATACTAAAAATATCTCTCATGGGAATCTGACTAAACAAACATTACCCCTTTCTTATTCTATCCATTGGCACTACCAAATGAGAAAAATCCTGGATAAAGATCTAATAGTAACCTATTAGGCATAGAAAACTATAAATCTTGATGATATTCTCAGGATTTTCCCAATATAATAGAAATCTAACCTTATCTAGGTCCAATTTTGATCCATACTCTGAGATAACCTAACCTAATAAATTCATTCTATTAATATAGAAACAATAGATAGATAGATTGGCATAAAGATGATGGTCTCTCTGTGTAATCAAAATAATGGAAATATATTGGGAATGATCATCTGATGACTTGGAGTACATCAATATATCATATAAAATGACAAAAAACTGATCTAAGAAGGTAATAGTAATTTTATTAATCAAATTCATGAATATCTATGGTGCATTAATGAAACCAAAAGACATAACCATGAACTTGTAGAGGCCATAAATTTTTTTAAAAGATGTTTGGGGTATGTTAGGTGGTCTCAATATCAGCTGATGGTATGATAATCTGAAGATGATGTGACAACCGGGTCCCGGTGATAGCACAGACACCCCGCCTTAACATGGTTGTCGGGTCCTGGCCCACCAGGTACCACCAGTTGCCCCTGAAAACATGTGGGGCCCACCCAAGGGTCCACCCACATGCCCAAATGGGTCATCTGACTAATGACAGTCCCCACAAGCCAACACATGTCCTTTCCAGTGTGCTTTGTCCTTACTCACACACACCTTGAGAAACTTCTCCATAGGGTCACCCATCCTGATCACTCCACCAAGCCAAGCACGCTTAACTGTGGAGTTCTAATCAGACATGCTTCCGAAAAGGAAGGTGCACCTTGTTGACATGAGTCATATCATTTAGTCATTTAACCCTTTATCATTTGGGGATGTTACAATCACCACCTCTTTAGAGCACAACGCTCTCGTTGTGGGCCCTACATCTCAACCCAGGCAGTGCACCACGCACTTAAGGCTGGGTTCCTCCTCTGATGCCATATGTAACAACCGGGTCCCGGTGACAGCACAACCACCCCGCCTTAACATGGCTGTCGGGACATCTGACTAATGACAGTCCCCACAGACCAACACATGTCCTTTCTAGTATGCTTTGTCCTCACTCACACACACCCTGGGAAACTTCCTAGAAGGTCACCCATCCTGATCACTACCCTAGGACAAGAACGCTTAACCGTGGAGTTCTAATCAGACAGGCTCCCAAAAAGGAAGGTTCACCATGATTACATGAGTCATATCATTTAGTCATTTAACCCTTTATCATTTGGGGATGTTACAGATGATATGTTAAATGATTTTTCACCTCTCAATTAATATAAAATATCATCAATGCATGGAAGGTGATATTGGTTATTGACCTTCATTTAGTTCAGTCTCTGATAATCCACACATTAGTGCAAGATCCCATCAACCTTCTTGGCGAAAAGAACGCGAGAAAATTTTAAATACATACTAAGACAAATAAATCCATTTTCATCAAAATATCCTCACTAAACATTCAACTCCTTAATCTCTAATTGTGTTACTCTATAGGGAGGACTATAAATTGGTACTTCTCCCAGCACCAACTCAATCATGAACATGATCTCTTGTATGGGTGGTAGTCCCTAAAAATCATCATAAAAAATATACTAAAAATGGTCTACCAATAAAGGATAAGTATCTTGAAGCATTACACCATCATCCAGATTATGGATTTCTATATGAGGAATGATAAAATATAATCTGCATTGAATTGTTCCTAAATGACCAGCCTGAATATTCCACTCACCCCATTAAGAATGGATAGTCCATTTCGGTGAAAAGGAGGTAAATTTCTACCTATAATAGTTAATATGAGCTTGGTATAGAACTGTCTAGTCTATACCATGAATTAAATCAAATCTATCCATTTACAACATAAAAATATCACAAAAGAAATGGTATTCACCAATTTTAAGAGAACAGCCCTTGCAATATTTGATATCATATGACCACACTCAGAATGATGTGTCGAAAAAAATAAAACGCTATAATATCTCCACAACTAATCTCAAACCATTTATAAATTGAGTATATTAAAAGGAATAAAATGCTCTGGTATTAAACAAATCACAATAAAGTGTGGATAATTTAATAATTGTACCTTTGACGATAGAAGGTCCAACACAAAAGCTAGCAAGAGTAGACTACATATCATGTAGTTGACTCCCTAATCTGGCCTAAGTTACTATTTAAATCCACTATGTTTTTCCCTCTAAGGTATAATGTTACTCTTATACTAGGTTAACACATCCCCAACCCCGCATTGAATGTCTAGTGGATCTTCAGCTACCATTCTACCAAGGAGTAACAGAGTCTCTCCCTAACTCAGGTAGCTATCTTGACCCCCTTCCACTATTTTTCTACTAAAAGTTACTATATAACATTTGAATATGACCCAACCTTCTACAAAAATGACACTCCACTATGGGGTTAAGATACTACGAGCACCTTTGTCCCAACCTTCCACGCTGAAAACAATATATTATATTGTGATTTTGATTTTGAAGTACACTTACATAGCTGATCTATCTACTACTTCCCTGGTAAAAACTACTATAAGGGTGATTCATTCCACCAAAATTAAAACTCCCATATCTCCCTACTGAAATTTCCTTAAAACCAGTTAGGGAATATCTCATATTTCCTTTATTGATGAGAACATGATTTGTTATATTGGCAAGGGTGCCCAGGCGAAAGGCATTCACCTGTGTCCTTATCACATAGAGAATCCCATCATTGAAATATCTCATCCTGGTGACCTCAACTACCAGAAAATATGAAAAAAGACTACAGGTATATGAAATGTACAACATATTCTATAACTGATGTTCAATTTTGTGTTAAATGCATGAACTCATGAGACTTATTATCTATAAATGTCTCTATATAGAAGTGGACCAAGAACATAACCTCAAAATCCTTCTAGGATAACTCCTCATGATACCTAACCTACTTAAGAATATCCCACCAATTATTGGATGGTCCTAGAAGAATATATCCAACACAATTCACCCTCATATCTATAGGTGTATTATGGTTCTTGAATATCATCTAGATTGACACAATTAATAACTCATATACACAGGGGACTCCATCCCCAGTGAACATATGTAGATGATGGAGTTGAAACTCTCTTATTAACCCATAAATTGAAGGTATTTTGCGAACAGTCTCCCACTCCATGGATCGCATGACCCTCAGGAAGTTTTCACAAAGATGATATTCTAATGGAATCTATAGTCCCACAGGAGGTTCTAGATTAGTTATGTTAGGAGCATTCTGATTACCACTCCCCTGATGGTCAATTTTATGAATAAAAGGTGGAAAAATCTCTACGAAGACCAAAAAACATATTATAAGACATATTACACAACAAGTTCAGCCTCAATAGGTGATAAAAACCGAGAGACACTAAATAAATGTTCCTCTAAACATTTATTAAAAATATTATTGGCATAACCCTGAATAGAAAAGGGCCTTTTATTTATTTATTTATGGATAATACCCCTTTTAATGGTTGAAGGGGAACCCTTACATAACCCATAGGCCCAATGAAAAAGTCCCATACATGACCTAGTACTTGACCTTAAAGGCCCAAGACCTGACACACATGAGACATCCCCTCCCCAACATCTGCATCTTGAAGGCACTTAGCCCTACACCTCGTATGGTTGACCAGCTAGAATTTCCCTGTACAGAGCTACATGGTGCGTGGTCCCAATGATAGTTTCCATACCCTCTTATTCTTCCAATCCGATTAGCATTTTTTGGTGGTTTCTATTTTTTTTCTCTAAATCCTCATCTGGGTCTGCTTCTATGTGGTCTACTCGAGTTGCGTCTTGGACTTTTCTATGGCTTGAAATCCTTGTGGCCCAAATCCCATTGGTGTCAGAAATTCCCTATGACCCAAAGGAATTTGGTGGACTAAAGGCCTTTGGTGGCCCAATGGCACAAATCAAATGAATAGTACCAACTAATATAGTACCGAACAATACCTCCTATAATATTTCTACAATAACTCATTAATTAACCCCCATCTAGATTTCATCTTGGGTATCATGGATGCCAAACCATATCCTCTACCAATCAGGAATAGGCCCATTAGCATTATTGGCACAACATAACAGTTTTTCCTATTTCTTTTAATTAGGTATAATAGGAAATGAAGTTCACTGTTCATATGGGAAGATACATCACATTCTATAAATATTTCCCTATCATGAACAATTCATGTACAAATATATCCATACGTTCCTATCACGATACATGTATAATTATATCATATCATACCAGTATATGAGAAAAATGTCAATAAATAACAATATCACACAACAAGTGAATCACCAAAGGTGAAATAACATAAAAATGTAACAAGAAAACCACATAAAAAATTATCCCATCCTGAGGCACTCATTTTCCCCAATACATGGGTTAGATACTCCCTTGCATGATTTCTTTATCAAGTCCTGACACATCCTAGTCTCATTTCCACCTTCCAAAATAATAACAATATAGAAAAGATGTGAAAAACTGTGTCTTTATTATTCGTTAATTCATGATTTATTATAAAATAATGTAGACAATACAACACATTATATCAATAAGGTTAATTTATTTGGGAATTGGGTACATAACATAACATCTTGAACATGGTATACAAAAACATTACTGAAAACTTCTTTAACATGATCTTATAAATCATCATCCCTCTAAAACTATATTGGATAACCTTGGAAAAAACATAAGAAAGGTTTGAGCTATAAATTAAAGTAAGATAATATAAAAGAATAATAACATGGAGACATTATTACATGTTAGATAATAGAAATTAAAAATAACATAAAAGGAGTGGCGGTCATAAAAATGAATGGTAAGGCATAATATAGTATGGTAATATAATGTTAACATGGGAATGTGGGAACAAATTTAAACATGAAATCAGAAAAATAGGTCTGGGATAATCGCCATGACATGATAATATTTTAGAAAAACTCCCATTATAAATTAGTTTATCTAACTAATCCCTTACATGATGTCTCACAAGAATAAAACATTACCCAATGCATTTAACTGCTATATACTTCATGGTGCACTCATTACTTTCATATTGTGTATATGTGTATGTGTTCAGCATAGTTCATTCAATACAGAGTCATATTACATCAAATTTAATTTCATGATAAAGGAACATTGAGTAAATACAAATAATTACCAAATAAAATAATTATAGGTATGTCTAGGTGAATACCCTTGAGTGGAAATAGCGATGGTTTTCATAATACATTGGTTTGGCATGAAAAAATTATGGTGAAATTTCCACAGAATAACAATCATAGTTAAAGATTTATAAAATAGTTTAATGAGGGAGAAAGTGTTATCTCGTCATTTGGAAATAAAAGTGATCGATAGAGGGATTTTTAAAAATAAACCCCAAAATTAGGAGTTGAAAATAAAAGGGATAAAATGAAGAAGATACATGGATAAAGTGGACATGGAACGGATCCCTTGCAAAATTTTGGTATACTAATGGCTTAGGTAAATTCTATAATGAGATGGGATAAATGATCACTAATTATTAGGAAATAAATTAGCTAGTAGAGTGACATTTATAATTTCATAGAAACATATGTGATTTTGATTAAAATGATTAATATAATGAATGTTCTTGGATTGAAAGAAGTAGGGGAAGTCTCACACTTTTTGTAAAGAAAATCGCAAGACAACTTCGACAACATAATAAATGTACATAGAGTTTTATGGGAGTGATTAATGAGAGTGAAAGGGGTATGTCATAACATGTAAGTAAAAAAGGGAAGTAAGAGGGATATAGAAAAAAATAACCAAACTTGAAAAAATTTAAATGAATATGCATAACATAAAATTGGTGCTTGAATAAAAAGAAGAGAGAAATATCCCTTACCATGAGCGGGTGATTCCAAAAACATGGGAGTAGATTATTGAGAGATTTTTGGCATTGTGGTTGGAATATATTGTGGTTAGGAAAGATAATGTATGTTATCCAATATTTTTTAGTGATGATTATTGGGATCTTGGGTGGGTTTATATAGTTAAAGAAAGGAGAGTTATTTATTATTTCCCAAATATAGCTTTTCGACTCTATATAATAAAACAATCAATAACACAGACCTTACCATGGTTTCTTCACATGGTTTATTCCAAATAGGATTATTTTTTATTATTTTATAAGGATTAAGTCCAAACTCATTAAAACAATTCCCTTGGTTAGGTGTAAGTGAGTCATGGTTATAATGAACTGATTTTAAAAACATTAAATATAATTTATGTTTTAATTGATTCATAAAGGCTTCGTAAATTTAAAAAAATAACATAAAATTCAAACTATTTTATAGGTGAAACATATATGTAGCCATTTATTCCCATAATATAATTTTTAAATCTCTTTTGGGTCATTATGATGTCATAATACACCGTGTATATTTATACTGTATTTAATTGTTTAAAAAAAATTGACTATCTCAGAAAATTATAACAAATTCACCACTGTATAATTTAGATTTTCTAATTAAAAAAATTATATTTATTTTTTCAAAATTACTTCTTAAATATGTGATTTTTTACTTTTAAAATAATAATCAAATTTTATTTAGAAATTATGTTTTTTTTACAATAATAGTTTTTGAACCCTAATAGCAATTACATTTGACTTCATAAAAATTATATTATTATTTATAATTAATAAAAATAACATAATTTAACTATTTTATTAAACTATAATTTATTTTTATAATTCATGAATTCATAAAATGTTCTTCCTTAATTGAAATAATATACTACAAAAAAATAAAATTTGTGTTTGTTGTATTAAAAACTAATTTTTATCAAACTCATTAAATAATCATTGATAAATTAAAAAAAATGAATAAATATAATTATTATTTCATTTAAAATTAATTATAAATATTCATACAATTATGGTTACCCTATTTTTGACTTATTAAATTGTTATTATTATTATTTACCATCAATTAATAAATTTTTTGTTTACTGTAAAAATAAATACTTACTATAGTTATTATTCATATCATCAAAAAATTATGTTGAAAATATTATCTAAGATTAATTATTATTATTACAAATTTGGAATAAATTTTATCATATTCAATTAATATAGTTGTAATAATTTAATCTAAAATAAAAACAGCAACATGATGTGATTTGGTTTTTCAAAAAATGTATTTTTCAAGGAAAAGTTGATTTTAATTTGACCCTATTACTAGTAATATTAATTATTTGAATTTAAATAAATAAATATAGATATATAATATGAAAATTTCATTTAAATAATTTTTCATTAGGGTTATTTTAAATATTTTCCATGGAGAAACCTTATTCATTTTAAAATAGTTTTCAAAAAAATGATTTTTTAATCCAAAAAATAAACTTATATTGAAGTATGAAATAAAGATAATTTAAATGTCAATAATTGAATTAAATATAACTAAAAATTACTTTTTCCACATTTAAATCTAATTATATTAATGTTGGAAATTTTATATAAATCTAATTTGAAAAGAAATTATAATTTTAATTAAAAAGATATATTTCACTATTCAATGAAAAATCTATATTTTTTGAAAAAGCACAAAATTTAAGCCTAAGTTAATTTTGGTATTTTTATATAAAAAGATAGAGTTCATTTTATAAAATTAATTTTATAATTTTTCTATTAATTAATTAATATATATTTATATTACAAAAAGACTAAAAATTAATTTCAATGAAAACATATTTTTAAAGAAAAAAATGATATTACTAAAAATTAAGGGATTATCTAATAGGAATTTATAAATATATTTATGTTTAATAGGAAGTTTATATATATATATATTTCATAATGCAGTTAATCATATCTATAACCACAAATTTAAGGGCTAGGTTATAATGGATATATTTAAATGATCACTGTTTGTTTGGGGTTGGTGTTGCGTATAACATACAATATCAAAAATATTTTTTTCATTTAAAAAACTTAGAATAACATTATTCCCCCTTTAATAAATTTCCACCTTACTATTTAAACTTCTTCATATCATTAAATGTTTTGAAACATTAAAATTTATTTAGTGAGGACCCACATCGCAAAAGGGGTTAATAAATCATCAACTTGAAAAGAGAGAAATGGAAGTATAAAGTTCATCACATAACTAGATTTACAAGTAGTAGAACAATAGTTGGAAGTGAAAACATGTACATATATGAGAAAAGTAACACCAAAGAACTAATACAGTGTAATTGAGAACATTATCATGAGAAATTCAATGACCGCAAATCCAAAAACCAGTGATGGGTGAAAAGGCCATAAATTTATCCTAAATAATCATAATATGAAAACTTTTGTTTTAAATATTATTTTCCGACATTTAATGAATTCTATTACCATCTAGAATATAAACATAAGAAATCATACTTTATTGAAAAACATAATTTCATATTTTAATCAGTTTAAACTACAATCTCAATTCTCCTCCAAATGATGGGTTCTCAAGGTGAAGTTTTTATGCTTGAATCACTATAATAAGCTTCTAATAGATCACATAATCCACCAAATAATAAAAATCTAATCCATCTATCTTCAATAACTACAAAATTCTTAGTTTAATGTATGTTAATAATAAAACCTAATAAACCTTTAAAAATTAATCTCCATAAATCATCAAACAAATCCCAATGGTTTATCATAGATCATTCGTTAAATAAATAATCTTATAAATATAAAAAATAAACTCAAAATTAAATAATGTTTCAACCTCAATGGTTATATCATATCCTTCATCTTAAACCTCCGAAAACATACCAACATTCTTCACAAATAATCGTAATGGGTATATAAAACTTAAACAAATAAAATATCTCCCAAAATTTCATTAATCACCCCAAAATAAAGATGATTTTATCATGTAATATGTTTCCAAAAATATACTTAATCATAATAAAAATCTGTCACATAAATATACATGAGTTTTATCAATAATATTAAATATTATACTTAGAAATATCATCCCATGGATAATTAGTTTTGTCCCAACATAAAGAAAATACTAATGGTTATCAATCCATAATTCATGTGTTGTCTAAAATATTAAACTATCACTAAATCACTTTTATATGTTATTGGTACCATTGAACATATGATTCAAATCTTTAAAGTAAAAATATTGTGGATCAAACCATATGTGTTTCATGATTATTATATCCATAATGTCAATGATATTCTACTTCTTAAAAACAACTCTCAAATGTCAATACCTAATAAATTTTATCATTTAACTTCAATAATTCCCATAACATATGTCCTTAGTCTAGGATTCAATCCTCATATTAGGTTATTGACTTAGATACAGATGAAATTTTCCACACATATAACATTCAAAAAAAGGAGTGTCATAGTATGTAACTTGTTGGTGGCCTTCAGGGGGGGTTGTTCTCTGGTGCCTCTCTATCCCCCTCCTATCTTTGCTCTCATCTCTGGACCTAATTTCCCCCTCCCCTCTCATCACCTTCTCATTAGTTCTTGATTGATTCTCATTTGATGATGTTCTTTCTTTATGTAGTTGGGTGATCCTAATGAATGGTGTGGTGTCGAATCCCTAGGCTTCTCAAACTACAGCGATAACCCCTCGATCCTATGCTTCTATCTAGGTCAGATCTAGCCCAAAGGTTTCAAAGAGGATTTAGTTTAGGTTGTTTGGAGGTCGATAGGGTCCTAGAGTGGCCTTAGTCGGCCTTACCTTATGTTGATAGGAACTTATTTAACTTTTTATTCCCGGAAGCAAGTGATGAAGGTTTTTTGGTTTTTTTTAACTATGTGTTTTTGTTTTTGGTTATGTGAATTTCTGGATGTTGTGGAGGTCGTCAATGTTGGGTGGCCATAGTGATGAGCTCCCTATTAGGGCGTGCGTCTGATAATTTCTCTACTCTTTCTCAAATATTCTATTATTCTATCATAGTTGGTTTTATGAATTGGTTTCTATGGTGTTTTGGGATGTGAGTTTGAGTGGTCATCGATTCTATAGGTGCTGTCTCTTGTGGTGTCTTCTTCTCTGTCCTTGGGTTCAGTTTGGTTTATCCACTATTTGTGGTTCATTTTGAGTTTTCTTTAGTTTAGTGAAGAGTAATGGTTGGTGGCCCTAGCGTTTTCTATACCAGTGCTATGTTGATGATGTTTATAAAGTTTGATGGAATTCTATGATTATGGTCTATGATGATTGTTGGAATCGAATATGGGATGAGGTCAGATCGGTTTCGGCCGACATTTAGAGATGATACAGGAAGTCAGTGATGATGATGATGGTGTTTATGGCGATGTCGAATGAGGTGTATGAGAGGGATGGTAATGTGACTTTGGTTATGCACGTGTATCTCAATTATATATCTCCTTGTTTTTGTGATTTTTTAAATTTGTATTTGGAATTTGGCTCACCCTATTGTTCTAGAATGTTGCTTTGATTCTACTATTCCAGTTTCCACTCAATGACAAAGCGGAAATTTTGAAAATAAAAAAATGAATTTTTAGTCATTCATAGGATGTAATATTTTTTTTATGATACTCTTCTATTTTTGGGAACTAGGTACATTATGCCCTATTTTTACACACACAAAAAAACATTGAGTTCCATTGTGGGATTTCCCTTTGTGCATATTTTCATATTTTTGAGACATAGTAAACTGAAACTATGTTCATTTATCATCCGTATCCGTTTAACTTTTGTAAGACTTCATCCTCCCCTTCTATGGTTTCTTCCGAAATTCAACCATATTACAGTTGTTAATTGTGATTTTAGAAACCCTATTTGGCATTATTACAATATGTATTACATGGGATTCCATCATGTTTGGTATCTCATTTTAGAATTAATCACATTTCCTATCACAAGGGTTGTTGACTCTGTTCCTCCTATTTCTATCCATTGAATATAATAAAGTGGAAATTAAGGATGAATAGTTTAAACTATTAAACAAAAAAAATGATAATCCTATAACATTAATGGGATAACATATAAATGAAATTTATTTCCTTGACATATGGATTTCAAGGATTCAATCTAAGTTATCCATTATGTATTTCCAATCATAGAATATTTATAGAATTCTTGTTCCCCTAATAATTTTTCATAATGAGCTTGTGAAATTACCAATGAAAATACCCTAGGAGTGTCAAACATAGGTGAGAATCATGGACTATTTTCATGCACCAGTTCCTAATTGAGTTTATCTCAATACAATGTTTTTAGGTGTTTTTCCTAGGTACATATGTGTGAGAGACACATCCACTTGTTGTATCCAAACATGGATTTATTTTCATAGAAACTAAAAACCCTACAATTTACTAAAACTTAGGGATGATTTTGATTAGTTTTTATTATCCCTAAGGTTTTTGCGAGAGTTTTATAATCATAATCTCAAAAATAAATTGATATTCATTTGATATCAAATATAACAACCCATTTACTTATTACACATTAACTCTGGATTTATTACATAATAATACACATAATACAATTAAAAAGATATATAAGTATAGTGTCTTTTGGAATTAGGTACATATGAAAACATCATGAACATGAGATATAAAAGCATTATAGTAAACTTGTTTAACATTATCATAAACATAATAGATCCTATGAAACATAATTAGATAACCTGAGGATATACATAAGAATGGTGTGATCTATAATGATCTGTAAAGAAATATAAAATAATCATAACTTGAAGAATGTATTACATGTTAGAAAATATTAATTTAAATGAAACATAAAATTGGCGAGCTTCATAAACATGAAAAATAAGGCATGATATAGTATGGTTACATAAAGGAGTCATGGTAATGTGGAAATAACTTTAAACATTAAATCATAAACATGGGGCGAGGATAACTTCCAAGACATTATAACATGTTGGAAAACTTTTGGTGATAGATCATGTTCATTCAATATTTCATTTAATGATGTATAATGAGTCTAAAACATTACACAATTAATTAGAGTGCTGTATAATTCCATGCACATGAGTCGATCACCTTCATGTCATGTACATGAATAAGAGTGCCACAAAGATTATTCAACAAAGTATTGTATTTCATCCCATTTAATTACATGATCAAGGAATGTGGAATACATACAAATAATTCCAAAATAAAATAAATATAATTATGTCTAAGTGAATAACCTTGAGTGTAAATAGTGATGTTATTCACAATACAATGATTTGACATGGAAAAATCACAGTGAATTTTTGGTAGAATAATGGCAGTACTTAAAGATTCGAAGAGTAGTTTAATGAGAGATAAATAAGGATATAATAATTTTAAAATCAAATGGAAAGTAATATGGATGTGGAAAAACATATTTCAACATTATGAACTGGAAATAAATGGTATAAAATGAATTAGATACTTGAATAAAAGAGAGAAGGATAGGATTCCTTACAAAATTTCGGTATAAGAATTGCTTAAGTAAAGGATATAATGAGAGGGGAAAATGATAAACTGTTATCAGGAAATAAATCTCACAGTATATGGATTTTAATAATGTCATGAAAACCAATTGATAATAAAAATCCATAATATTATGAAGGACAAAGAATTGTGAAGAAAGGGGAGAGGTCCCTCACATTTGGTATGGAAAATCGCAAGATAATTTTGGACGCATAATAGGTGTACATAAAGGTTCATGGGAGGGATTAATGAGAGTTAAAGGGATATCCCATCACATATAAATAAAAAGTTATGTAATAGTGATTTATAGAAACATACCCAAACATGAAGAAATATTAATTGAAAGGCTTAACATAATAGAGGTACTTGAATAAAAAGTAGAGAGGAAGATAGATTAGAATGAGAGGGTGATTCCAAAAGCTTGGTAAGAGCACCATGAAAGTTTATGGGCACCTTTTTATGACTATATATATGGGAGGATATTGTAAGGAATTAGTAAAAGTTTTTTTAGTGATGAGGAATGAGATATTGGATGGGCACATATAAGAAAATAGAGAAGACTTCTTTATTATTTACACAACATAGGTTTTGGAATCTATATAATTAAATAATAAATATAACAAAAAATTTCATAGTTTTTGACCATGGTATCTAAGAAAGAGGATTGGATTTAATTATTTTATAGTTAAAAAGCCCTAAATAATTTAAACAGTTCCCTTGGTGACGTGTAAGTGAGTAATGTTTATAAAGAATTGATTTTAAAACAATAAAATATAATATATGTTTTGGAGAATTCATAATGGATTTATAAAATTAACAAAATATCCGCAAAATAAAATTATTTTTAAGGGGAAAAATATATTTGTTCATGGATACACTTTATATCATTTATTACATTACTTTTGGGTCATTTTTATTTCATAATAGACACCATATATTTTCACTATATTTAATCCTTACACAAAAAATTGAATGTCTCAGAATATTATCAGACACTCACCACTGGATAATTTCATGATTAAAATTAATAAAATAATAGTAATTTTAAAAAATAATTTTATAAATATTTAAATGTTTTAATTTAAAATAATAATTGAGAATTATTGAGAAAATTTTGGTTTTTTTAACAATAATGATTTTCTAACCCTAATAACAATTAATTTTCACTTCATTAAAAATTTATTATAATATATAATTAAGCAAAATAACATAATGTTATTGTTTTATTAAAATATAATTTATGTTTATAAATACTTAAATCGTTAAAAGTTATGCATTAATTGAAAAATCATATTACACAAAAATAATATTTTATTTGTATCACATTAAAAACTAATTTTTATAAAATTCATTACCTAAAATTTTTTAAAGTAAAAATAATAAATAATAAATATAAAAATTATTTAATTAAAAAGGAAAAATAAATATTCATAATTTTATAGTTACTATTTTTCCCCTTTTAAATTAATATTATCATTATTTGCCCTTAATTAACATATTTTAATTATTTGTATTAATAAATATTTAGTACGGTTACTATTAAAATTATTTAAAAATTAATATGAATTTGTCACCTAATATTAATTATAATTATTACAAGAATGGAATCCATTTTATCATAATCAATTCACAGAGGTGGATGAATTAATTGAAAATAAAACCAACAAGCATGATGAAAACGTTTTTCCAAAAAATGCATTTTTCCTGGAAAATATGATTTTACTGCAACTCTATGAATTGTAACATTCATTATATGAATTAAAATTAATATATATATATATATATATATAATTTTAATGTTTTATTTAAATAATTTCTCATTAGGGGTTATTTTGATTAATTATCATGGAGAAAAATTATTCATTTTGAAACAATATTCACCAAAAAGTGTTTTTAATCCTAAAAATAAACATAGAATAAAATCCAATATAAAGATGATTTAAATACAATAAATTTAATTAAATATATCTAAATAATAATTATGTTACCATTAACAAAAATTTAATTAATATTTTAACTTTTATATTACCTATTTTATCAAAATAAATGATAAATTTCTATAAAAACGGTATCTTTCACAATTCACTAAACAAATATATTCTGTATAATCCCAAAATATTACCCTAATATAATTATAATATTTTGATATATAAATGGAATTCATTTTATCAAATATATTTTCTAAATTTTATAGAAATTAATTATTTTTTTTCAAAAAAATAAATAAATACCATTTTTAATGAATACATATTTTTGAAGAATAAAATGATTTTACTAAAAGGTAAGTTTATTTATAATAATAATTTATAAATATATTTATTTTTAATAATAAATATAAATATATTTCTTTAATTAGTTAATCCTATTCATATTTGAAAATTTAACAGCTATGATTTATCAATCATATTTAAATAATCATAATTTGTTTGAGTTTGGTGTTGCGTATAACATTTGTTGTCGAACATACATTTAAATTTTTTTAAAACCTCTGAATTAAAAAAAGATAACTTGAGGATTTACCACTTTATAATGTACCTCATACCATTTATCCTACAGATGACAAAGATGAGGTTGGCTACCAGACCTCAAGTGCGCCTCCCCGTACGGTAGAGGTTGGCCACTAATAGCGATGGTATAAGGAATATAGTAGGCATACTATACTCTTTAGAATAGAGTAAAAATAAAGAAAAAATAATAATAGAGTAGGAAAAACAGAAAACTAAATAATCAATACTGGATAAACCTTTTGAATGAGGGAAAAATAAAATAATACAAATGGTAATAAAAAACCATTCCATGTCATGATGAGAATTAAATAAATTCTATGATGAAAGTTATAAAAATATGAAAATAGGTGAATATATAAAGAAACCATGAGGCCTTGGTCCCAAACCCATGTTGGTCCCATCTTTAAGCTCGAGCCAGACCAGTAATAAAATCAACAACATGGTCTATTACCCCTTTCCAAACATATATCAATGAAATCGGTCCAAGTACCAAATAGTAGCCCATCCTGGGTGTGAGTACAAATCAAGAGGTAGACACAACAATGTATAAAAAATACAATATGAGAAACATTGGGCATGAAATAATGAAATATTAGATTTATTAATTTAATCATTTAACACAACACATAAAATAAACAAGCCGACCCTCATGTTTGGGGGGGACTTGGGGCTTACACAACCTGCTTTGGCACCATGTCAGATATCTCTATCCAAGGAACGATCCTCATTCATCAAGATGGATCACCTAATCAGTTTCATTTTCTCATAATGAGGATGAATTTCACAAAAAAACTCATGAAATAATGGTCTCTAATCACAGGCTATCTAGAATATCACACTTATTCAACTACTGATTGTGTATCTGGTCCTTATATATCTGATATAATCATATATTTTTCCCATAAGAATCATTTTCTAGTGATACTCACCCATAGGTGGTACTGAATCCTATACGTATCTATCAAGAGTTAACATAATTAAGAGTCATATCAAGAGAAAATAAACATTCCACAAATCATCCCACCCTCATCCATCAATAAAAATAGTTTCATATAAACACAAAGGATATAAAATAAATTCATAAGGACAAAAAAACACAAAACATATGTATCATTATAAGACACAATGATCAATTTATCAAATCATCATTTGTATTTCCAAATATATTTTACAAAGTTGGGTTCCACTCATTATCATTTTTATGTAAAAATTATTTTAACATGGTCTTCGCATTAAGTTTATTTTCCTACCAATTAATCTGTTTTAGGCAAGGTGATTCTATCTCTCAAAACCACTAAAATATTGTGTTATGAAAAATCCAATATTATGATGGTAATCAAAGAAATTAAAAAATCACACGAGGGATGTAATGTCAAAGTAACCATGTTTCAACAAGTTATAGGGATAACACACCTATTTGGCGTCCCTAGGTCTCAGTATTAAATATAATTGACCCAATATAATCTAAAAGAAGGTTTAAACATGGGGATATAATAAAACCTGGATTTATTCAATTATTTTGGTTGTTCTCTTGGGATTTCAGTGAATTATTTCTTATTTCTCATACTAAGGATAATTAAAACAGATTATTGGGATACGATTTAGATAACCCACCTCAAAATTAGATATTATGAAGACAAAACCACATGTCAGTGGTAGTGATTGGATTCTTACTTATATTAAATAAGTAATATAAATTCCTTCAGTAATGGATCAAGAAGAAAAAAAGATATAGAAATCCTACCCTTGATATCCTAGTTCAGAACACCAGATCCAATTGAATAATAACCTATAATTTGAATGGGATTCCCAAAAATCATCCCTAGAAGGGATGCAGGGGAAGAGGATTATAATTTTCAGATCGCATGATGTTCAAGAGTGTTAAAATAGAGTTGGTGAAACAAATTCATGATGTGAATAGGTTTCACAATGTGAGTTTCTAAATTCCCTTATACATTGAGAAAACCATAACATTGAATTAAAAATATAAAAGAAACCAATTTCACATTTCTGAATCCATCACACGACCAGAATTTCAATTCATGGATTTCCCTAAAACCATTCATTCATAATATTAATCCAAGGGTTATACCAAATAATTCACATCATGAATTAAATCAGCAACTTGAATTCATTTCCCCTTATGATTCTTCCCGTTACACCACATTACTTATGCAATACCCTGCCAAATGACTCAAGGCTTGATCACTAGGATTCAAACCAAAACTAAACAAAATCAAATAGGTTTACAAAAACATAAAAAGGTAAGTTCTTATAAAATGATGTGATAGTTAATTTTACACCTTTTTTTACCATTATATGAGAAATGTAATACCTGGGTTATCCTTACATACTACCTGCACAAGTAAAAAATGGGTTTTAACATCGGAAGTGTAACGTCATGTCTTAGAGACCGATGTTAAAATTCCATTTTTGGAATCATTTTTCAAATTACTAACATTAAATATAAAGTAAAATTTATAGATAATTTATCAGGCTTCTATTTGATAGGTCTTGGAGTAAAAATGGACTTACGAATCAAAAGTTATGGATGACAGAAGTTGAACATTATACGACCTAATTTTTAATGTCAGGTGTTTCCAATAACTGATGTTAAAATTCCATTTTGCGTGTTTTTTTAAACAACTAACACTAAAGTTAAAAAAAGTTTTAGATAATTTATTGAGATTCTATTTGATAGGTCTTGGAGAAAAAACAATCTTATAGATCAAATGTTATGTATGTTTGAAGTAGAACATTATAAGACATGATTTTCAATGTTGGGTTTCTTCAATAACCACCATTAAAATTCATCTTTTGGCATCTAGTTTTTCACATAAATGATGTTAAAAATCAAATATGAGTTGTAGATACATTATTAATATTTTATTTTATAGATCTTGGAGCAAAAAATTGACTGACATATCAAAATTTATGGACGTCGGAAGTTGATCCTTAAAAGACTTGTTTTTTATAATCAATTTTTATCAATAAACGGTGTTAAAAGTCTCTTTTTGGCATTAGTTTTTCAAATATAAGATATTAATAATAATAATAAAAGTTTTATAAAATTTATCAATCTTATATTTGATAGTATTTGGAGAAAAAAAGGACTTACGAATCAATAGTTATGGATAACGAATGTTGAATATTATTAACAATGAATTTTAATGTTGGTTATTTTCAATAATCGATGTTAAAGGTCACTTTTTAGAGTCATTATTTTCAAATAAATGGCATTAAAAATCAAACAAATGTTTTATATAATTTATCAAGATTCAATTTTATAGGTATTCGAGCAAAAATTGACATACGAATCAAATGTTATGGACATCAAAAGTTGATCATTAGAAGACTTGATTTTTAATGCCAATTTATTCCAATAAATGACATTAAATGTTCATTTTTGGCATCGGTTTTTCTTATAACCGATGTGAAAACCCCTTTTTGGATATAGGATTTAAGTAACTGACATTAAAACCCCAACATGATAATATTTCCAACATTATTTATAAATTTAACCGATGTTAAAAGTAATGTTCCAAATATACGGGTTTGGAATTTCAATTTTTTCACAATGATCATTTATATTTTCCAAATCCCACATAAATTATAATGAATCACCAGCTATAATATTTTCATTTATAATATATATAACCTCATACTCTTTCTTTCAACATTTTCGACATCTTTAATACAGTCAATATTTCAATAATTCTTCAATCAATGATCTGTACATGGTATTTATTTCCATCATGTAATTTCATTATTATAGTTTTCCTTATCACTACATATATTGATATTATTATTATGATGATGAAATATTATTTTGAGTGAGACAAAAATATGAAACTTTTACATGAGATTCATTAGTTGAGGTATACAATTCTTTATCATTCACCATTTTAATTACCGCTTGAGTTTTCCATAAAAATAATTGAAATAACTACAAAAATGATATCAATTCAAATGAAACTAATAAAAGAAATTAAATTAGTTTGAATCATTATTTTTATAATTTTTTTGTTCATTTTTTATAGTTTTCAATTCATGTTTCTAATTTTTTCATTGAATCAATTTGTATCTATAAAAACTTAAAGAGATATAACTTACGATGGCCATAAATTTCGATATGTTAGTATGTTTTGGCTCCAAAAGTAGTCAAATCAAAGCCTTAGAAGTAATATATATTACAATATTAAGGGTTTCAAGGTTTTAACGTCAATTTTTACCAAAACTAACGTGAAAAAAAATTAAATGTAATTTTCACATCGTTCTTTATCCAAAACCAGCAACGAATTCTATCGGTGCTTGAATTTTGGCATCAATTTGTACGAGAACTAATTCTGAAGACAATCAGGGCATGACTTTTGGTGTCATTTTATATGAGAACTGATGCTGAAGACTATTGGGGCCTGACTTTTGGCATCAGTTAATATGAAAAATGACGCTGAATACCCACATGGGCCGATTTTTGACGTTGTTTTATAAAACCTGACTTTGAGGCTTATATTTTTTATGTCACCTTTATCGATGTTGGTTAAAACTGATGTCAAAATAAAAAAATGATGTGGAAATACATTTTCCACTAGTTATAGTATCCTTATATAGAATCATTAAATTATTTCTTTTACCTTATGCAATGTTGGGATGAACCTTACACAACACATGTCTACCCTTAGGTAGTGTCATCCTTACCTTTTTGCAATGCTTTAGCCAAGGACTACCCCTCTGTAGTATCCTATTTACCCTTACACAATCATTATAGAAAGAGTGTTACTCTTACACGAGGTCTATTACACCATTAAACAATGCATGGATAACCCCATTACAATTATGTAAACAAGGAAAACCCCTTTTTATATTTATGAAAGGACCTTGAACACACATTGATCCTTTATGTAACACCGTAAGACTTAATTAATGATGATTTTTATTGAAAATTTATATTTTCACATAAAAATACTTATAAAATAAATGTAAAATAGTGTTTTTAGTAAATTTTAATATTTGGATTATTATAATTCTTCCACTTTATTGAATTCACATCCATTATATGTATATCTAGTTGTCTTAAAAAATATTAGCCACTACGTTAAAATTTTAGACACCCACTTCCACATGTCCTCCTGGCTCCGTCCTTAATTCAGTATTGGTGGTAAAATATTTCCCCACAATACCATCTTTCTCTAATCAATAATCTACACCATATGCTTCTCATATGATGTGTTAAGCTCCATATTAACATCCTTACAGTCACTGACATGCATATGATCAAGAACATACCTACAGAGATGAGAGACAAGAAACACATCATGCATACCTGTGTTGTTAGAAGGGAGTCTAAGATTATATTCCATTATCCTGTGACACTCAGTGATCTCAAAGGGTCCAAAAACATGAGGATAACTTTCCTCGCCTCCTCAGACGTCAGTGGCCTAACCGAGGAGTCACTCTCAAGAAATTATAATAATCAACAACGAACTCCAAGGTCTACTCATATTGATGAAATATGATATATTCCTGATCTGATCCAAAATCAACCTATTCAAAATTAATAACACTCTCTCAATGTTCTCTTCAACCAGATTGGTCCAATCCAATATGACCTAACCTACTTCATGCTAACCGAGTGGTGAATGACACAACCACCCATAAAGAGCTTTGTATGGTTCCATTTGAATAAAATCATAGTAACTATTATTTTATTTGAAATAATAAAAGGCTAAATTATCATCCCATTATCTACTAAAGACTATAGTTAAAGCTCAAATAGTATTCTTCAATATTCATATCATCTGCTCGGACTACCCATTTGTCTATGTATGTTATAATATGATTAATTTCAACCAAGTCCCTTGGAATTTCTAAAATACTTTACAAAAGAGTGATGTAAACCATTCATTTCATTATGATGTGATTATCAAAGTAACTCCTTGAAATTGAATGATCTCACAAACATATATACTTCCTAGCTCATCTATAGATTTAGTCTCTTAGATTGGTAACAACTAAGAAACCTTCATTAAAAAAATTGACTATCACTCAAAAATAATCATGACTCCTTGGGGTCCTCGGTGACCTTGTGAAAAAGTCCTTTGTGACATAACAACGCATTCACATAAGCATTATAAGTGTTTAGAGAAAACTATCTAGATGATGGTGCTCAACCTTCATCCAATGACCTGTAAGAAAATGAGAAACAAAAACTATGATACCCATATTCATCTCTGTCCACTAGAAATGATGCATAAAGTCTCGATACATCTTCAACAAACCAGGATGTACTTATAATATATAGGTATATAAGTCACTAAAAATTATCTATATTATGACAATAGGGACCAATACTCTCTCATACATAATAATCACATCATCGTAACCCAATGACCACCCAGATATTGGGTCTTCTCTAGATAATTGTTCTTCCATTATAGAACAATTTTGGTTTGATTCATATCTGGGTTTGACCAGGTCAAATAGAGAATATGTAACCAACTAGGGATAAAAAATCTGGGATCCCTGACCATTGAAATCATCTATCTTCCACTCAGCCAACAACCTCATTAAGGGACACTACTCCTCTAATGGTCTCTCACTAAGCATTGTCTCAACTTGCATCTTAGGGATAATATCATCTGAAATGATGTTACCCTTCCCTAGAACATAAAAACCATGATTCTAAACATCTGAAGATACTCTACCTAGTTCCTATGTATTAGATTTAGGTACCATTGAATAAAAATGTAGTAATGGATCTGATTGCTTGTGTAAATGACAAAAATCCCAAAAAAGAGATATTTTTTCGAAAACATTATATCATGGACCACGATTGCTAGCTCTAGATAATGAGTAAGGTAGTTCCACTCATGGGGTCATAGCTATCATGACCTATAAGCTGTTACCTAGTCACTCTAAATTAGTACCGATGCTCGACTAATGCCTCATACGTCACGATATACTACATATCAAATCTTTGTATTAAGATTTATTATTACTAGAGGTTGGTCATAATCCTCTTCATCTGAAGAAATTATTCGTCACACTACTCTAACCAATAAAAATTCACTTCCTTATTTTTTAACATAATCATGGGTGATAATAATCTAGAAAATTCCTCAATGAAACATCATTAATATCCCGATAAGCCCAAAAATATCTTGAACTAAAACCTGATTTGGGGATGTGTACATGAAATCACTACTTAACCATTTAATAATACAATGTATATATATAGAGGCCCGAAGCTTGATGTACATGGACATTACATTACTTTTGAGGAATACTTAGTACATAACAAAAACACACACACAAGAACCGTAATAGTTTAGTGTCTTTGGAAACTCATAATATAATCTTCTAATCGTGGTGAACGATCTTCAACATCTCCCATAAAGATCTTCTTTTTTTAAACCTAAATCCTTTCATGATGTCATGGGGAAAAGAGAACATAAAAGGGTGAGATAAAATTCTCAGTAAGGGTAAATAAAAGAAATATCAGTCACGTCATATTCATAAGAACATATCTTTTGGAAATTTTAACCTGCAAAAGAGATGATAATTACATAACATGGGATAAATCATATTAGTGAAATGTAATCCCAATGATCATAACTTAAAACATTAAACTTTGTGGAATACACACATAATCATAGAGAATTATTTCTTATTAGTCAAGACTCATAGCCAAGACTATCTTAGTGGACAAAGTCCCTTTCTGAGCCGAGTTCACTACTCGTTTCAGTCCTGTTTCACTGAACCTGTATAACCTACCGTTCCAGCCATGTCTATATCATGAGATATAAAATCTTTACCCAATGCATTAGAGGGAGATATAGGTCCCACCCATCTCATAATGAAACCATTCTAATGTGTTCCATAAAAATCATAAATCATACATCATTGCATAACCCATGTAATAAAAACGGAATTCTTAAACATCGTGACATCATAAAACAATTCATATAAGATAAAAGAATTCATAAAAAAATATTTCCATCACAACATAATAAAATCCATGTAATAATAGGTATAGAAACATAACCCTTTATTATCTTAGATGGAAAATAATTTTGATAAAACACTTAAACTCCATTCTTGAGGAAAATATCCATTCTACTTCAAAAATACTTTTCCTTCCTTAACATGTCATACCGTTTTAAACTAAAAGAAGTTGATTAAAAATAAACATGAAAACTTGTAAAGTAATATTCTTGGAAATAAGGTTTTAAAAATCCATTCATTCCGTATAAGTTAAAAAAACATTCTTCATACTTTTGTCGGAAAAGTCAAAAAGTACCTCTTACGAAAAATGATGAAATATTCCTTTCATATCCTTTACTAAAAACACACCGAAGGGTAAAATTGGATTTAAAAATTTTTAGGTGGATGGAAATAATAATACATAATGAAGAAACATGGATGTGGATGATAAAATACACCCCAGTAAATACCAAAGTATATACAATATCGGATAAAAATGAGATTGTGATATTTCCCTTACCTTAGGTCCGATTTGCTTCGTATGTGTCCGAACCTCCTGTATAATGATTTAAATAAGGACTTTTTCTTATTCAAGAATCATACTCATTGTTATGATATCATATATGGTTCACTTATGGCTTTATATTACCCGTTCTTTTGTAAATTCCATGTTACAGAGCGTTTTGGGTAAAATTGTTTCATTTGTCGTCCGTGTTTTGACATGTATTTATTCATATGATTACTTAGATCATGATTACTTAATTCCAGAATATAAAACATGATTTATATATAATATATATTCAGAATATATATATATATATATAATATATCAGTAAATGGAAAGAAATACACCGTTCATGGAGACGGTAGACCGTACGTATGCATGAACGCTATTTTATTTTCCTTATTGAGTTGAATGGAATTAAGTAGATGACATACATATATATACACATAAATCCAGAATCATTATTAAGTCATATATTTCATTATTAATTATTATATATACTTTATAATCATTCATGAATGGTTAACGTGGAGAATGAATCTCATCGCGTCGTGGAGACGGTAGTCCGTACGTACGCACCAGCGATGATATCGTTCTCATGATCGTGGAATTGTATTGGAGTGTATGTATACTATTTTAGAATCAATATCACTTTACAATAATCATATATAGTTATTATTTACACCATTATACCCATCCAAGTAAGGTGGTGGTGGAAAATAGATTACACCACGGCGCGGAGACGGTATTCTGTACGTACGCACGCGCGGTGATTTCATTTTCTGTAGGATGGATAGATGGTGAAATAAGGTTGTTTCATAATTATAATAACATATCAGTATATAATTGATACTGATGTTATTACTTCATAATTAAACAACCTAATAAGTGAAAGTGGAAGAAGAAATAAAGATGAATGAATCGGTAACGAACATTACCTCGTCTTTGAAGCGCCTCTTTGATATCTTTCTTTAGGGCACTAAAATTGGACTTTGAGGAAGACCAGAACCTCTGGGATGTTTCTAGGGAAGTGGAGAAGGGTATTTGGCAGGGGTTTTCCGAGCTTGAAAGCTCAACGTGGTGCGAGGAATAGGGGGAGGATGTTCCCTTTTATAAGGGAGGAGAGGGGCTCCTTTGGAAAAACTAAAAATATTATTTTATTATAAATACAAATTCAGGTTTAAATAGCTCAAAATGGATTTATTTCTAATATAAGGTTGGGATGGGTCTAAATACTCTCATAAAATAGAATTTAGACAAGTTTAGGTTCCTATTTTAACCTTATCATTTAAATTTAACATTAAATTAAATAATTTTACTTTTACCGTGTCTTCTTGTGTTCTTATACTATAAGGTTAATAAACTTACTATAAGTAGCCAAAAGAACCCCAAATTGTTTATTATTAATATATATAACCTTATATAAGTCATTTGGCCAAACCATAGATTATTAGGAATAAAATAACAATTACTAATATATTATTTGTTTTAAAAACTATTTTATGTCAATTTTGACACTATTTAGAAATGTATTTTTGTGAAAATCATAACAGAATGATTATTTCAAACAAAGTAAATTACATCAATACTAACATGTCATATTAACCAAGAAAATTAGTTTAATTCATAAAAATTCTCAAATTACATTTATTTTGGTGTTTATAACATCAATTATGTCAATATTTCATTAATAAGATAATTACTGCATCATCTTTGTGTCATAAATAAATTAAATTATTTAAACTATAAAAATTACAAATAAAATATCATTATGTAGGAAATAATTTTATCTTTCTAATTAATATTTATAGCCGAATTTATCTTATGGATAACCCCATATTAAAAATGATTTACTTATTAAACTTTGATTTTAACTATTTTAACCCTTCTTTAAATAAATTAATAATAAATGTCCTAATCTAATCCAAGTGGGACTAAATGGTCATATTTTATTACTAAGGTTGTTTTTGTTCAAATTAGACTTGTCCAATAGAATTAGAACATGTGTTAGTGTAATAATAATATCATTTTTACCCGTAATTGCCCTATTTACTTTTAACGGTGGTAAAAAAAAGTAAAAAGTTACTATTCACCAAAAATTATTTTCATCTCATTGAACCACATTTTATTACTCGATATTAACCGTTTCTCTCGTATTTTTGAAATTACACTCACAGAAGCGGTAAAATTATGTTTTATGAAAAATTTAGGTTTTTTTAACTACCACTTAGTGGTTTCACTATTCATCAAAAATTGAATGTTTTCAGAAAAATATACCAAAAATTAGGCCTAAGCTATATTTGATATTATGAATTCAAAAATTATGTCTATTTTACCAAATTCAAAAATATCAGTTGCATTAATTAATTTAAAAATTAATTCCATCGTCAAAACAAATAGCGTGTTTTTAAGAGATAACTATCAAAAGATTGATAGTTGTTTATGTCTGGTTTAAATGTGAAATTACATCCAATAACCAACATTCTATTAAATTTTAAAAATATATTCTAAATATACTTTAAAACCAATCAAATTAATAATTTATCACTATTAATTATTTCTATTAAAAATGTTATTTTTAATTAAAATTTAGTAATTTTTACTATTCATCAGAAAATGAAAGTTATCCGAAAAGTACCAAAATTTCACCCTAATCTAATTTCGATATTCCAAATCCAGAAATGAATTCCATTTTGAAAAATAAAAATTACAAAATTTCCAAAAGTGGTTATTACTATTCATAACGGCTAGTTTTAATAATATTTTAGTAGCATATCGTTGTTTAGTGAAACTCGGTATTTCGTAATACACACGCTATCGAGGAAGGTTGAGATTGCGTGTAATGCAAGGCAAGTCAAGGATGCGTGTTGTGCAAGATCCTTTTGGTGTAGTGTAAAACACAAGACATTAATGAAATTAAAAATAATATATTTCATAAAATCTCGGGGTGTTACATTCTACCCCCCTTAAAAATAAATTTCGCCCACGAAATTCGTCAGGGTTATAAATAGTTTACTATTCGAAAGTTTCTTTAATAGAAACCCACCTCGTAAAAAGGAATACCAAAACCAATCTTTAAAAACAAAAGTATGAAATGTAATGGTTACCCAAATAATCTAACCACTGGGTTTCCACATAGGTGAAAATATGGATATGGAAGAGAAATCTAACCATAATGTTCTAATGGAGAGTGGTAGAGAACATGGCTATGGAAAATCCAGAAATCACAAAGCCATAAATTTGTGACGATCTAAGGTACCATCTGATTCATTAGATATAAGAGCACTAGGACAACATTTTGGTTTTCAGGATCATTTCCCTAAAGTTGATGAAATTGGAATTAGAAGAAATACTTTCGTGATTTTGGTATAGTATCACTGTTTGTCGTTCTTTGGACAATATCCACTTTATCTCTAGAAGAAATGAAGTTGAATTTGTAATTTGTGATGTGTTAGCAGATCATGTGATAGAATGATGGGTCATTCCATCTATCTTAAACAAAAGTTTAGAAAATTTATCAAAAAATACATAAGTCCATCTATAGTGAGATTAATCATATATGGTTCCTAAAATGAACTTATACTTCATATATCATACTGCTTAATATAATAAATCTAGTTTCTACTAAACAAGGACTTCATGTAGGCCAGTGGTAGGTGATAAAGGCTAGTCGCACTTCAGTTGTGGGTTCGATTCCCACAGCATCGTCCGACGCGATGGGTTGTCGCCCGTCCTGCAGGTTGTCCTTTTTCTAAAGCTATATTAATATAACATCCCATCAACAATATCAAAAAAGTTTTATCCTTAAACAATACTAACTTATGTCCAACATAATCCATTCCAATCTTTAGGCTAATCTAAACTACTTCGGTCCAAGCTCATAGTATAAAGAAAATGATCACGTGAATGCCATCATTTATCCCCCATATATCATAAGATCTATCTTTTTGGTCAAGTTACAAACATGTGAATACCTTAATCATGTATTCTCTTGAATAATGAATATCCATTGAACCTTAGTGAAGACATGAATGCAGTCAAAAGTTAACTCTTTCCACATACCAAAATCCAAAAATTCTGTATACACAAACCATGATATAACCTTCTCCTTATATCAGTCATGAGCTCATGAATACTATCAAACATTTAATTTTCTCCTTATCCCTTCATTATGCGCATATCATCTACATTCCAAAAATATCTGAATAACCTTTCATGGATACTGGTACCATTAATCATACACCTTCAAAACTCAAGGAAAGACAACAGTGTAACAATCCTTAGATGTCTCTTTATTCCATAGTACCATGAGATTACTTATACAACATTACACATGATAAACATGTAATCATTCCACTACATTCTTAAACCATTGACTGAGCTTCAACAATTCTTTCATCTCACATATCATTTGTAGTCTCTTCATCATCATCAACATAAATACTACCCATACGACCATATTGATTCTCTTCATGAGACTTTCCCTTAGGGAATTGGTTTGCATAATGCCTGTACATTCCACATTTAAAACATTTAACCATTGTTGATGTCGTAGCAATACCATTATCCTCATTCCTGGTGTTAACTGAACATTTTTATTTACACTTACTGTCTTTGTGTCCTTTTTTTCCACACCCAAAGCATCTTATAGTTCCTTTGAAACATTCTCCTTGATGCCTCTTCCCACATGATTTACATAGGGGAAATTGAACTTTCTTTCCTCTATGATCATCATGAAACTCCGTCTTTATCTTATTAGTCGAGTCAGGAACCTTAACAAATTTTACTTTATTGATCATATTATGAGATTGCTGATTCGGAATAATAATGATGTTTGGACTTCCAAATCCCATTTCATTTGGTTTCTCATGAAAAATATCATTCCATTGTCCATCATATCCTCCATTATCGTGAATCATCTTGTTTCCAGCCATTTTCTAAAACCCAAAAAGAATAGTGTGAGAGGCAAAAATCATAATAAAGGGGGAGTAACTTAAATATCTAACATCTTTGGTTTAATCTAATATCGTTACCATAGTTCTAGGACTATAACCTATACATATACTTATCCTTAGGTACATCCCTAGACATACCTTAGAAATATCTCTAGGGATCTTACTAATGTTTTCACATCCTAGTTTCCAATGGTTGACTAAAACATTCCTCTGATACCAACTGTAGAGGCCTGAAGCTTGACGTACATGGACATTACATTACTTTTGCGGAATACTTAGTACATAACAAAAACACACACACAAGGACCGTAATAGTTTAGTGTCTTTGGAAACTCGGAATATAATCTTCTAATCGTGGTGAAAGATGTTCAACATCTCCCATAAAGATCTTCTTTTTCTTTTAAAGCTAAATCCTTTATTGATGTCCTGGGGAAAAGAGAACATAAAAGGGTGAGCTCAAATTCTCAGTAAGGGTAAACAAAAGAAATATCAATCACGTCATATTCATAAGAACATATCTTTTGGAAATCATAACCTGCAAAAGAGATCATAATTTCATAACATGGGATAAATCATAGTAGTGAAATGTAATTCCAATTATCATAACTTTAAACATGAAACTTTGTGTCATACACACATAATCATAGAGAATCATTTCTTATTAGTCAAGACTCATTCCCAAGACTATCTTAGTGGACAAAGTCCCTTTCTGAGCCGAGTTCACTTCTCGTTTCAGTCTTGTTTCACTGAACCAGTATAACCTACCGTTCCAGCCATGTCTATCTCATGAGATATAAAATTTTTACCCAATTCATTGGAGGGAGATATAGGTCCCACCCATATCATAATGAAACCATTCTTATGTGTGCCACAAAATCATAAATCATACATCATTGCATAACCAATGTAATAAAAACGGAATTCTTAAACATCGTGACATCATAAAACATTTCATATAAGATAAAAGAATTCATAAAAAAAATATTTACATCAAAAAATAATCAAATCCATGTAATAATAGGTATAGAAACATAACCCTTTATTATCTTAGATGGAAAATAATTTTTATAAAACACTTGAACTCCATTCTTGAGGAAAATATCCTTTCTACTTAAAAAATACTTTTCCTTTCTTAACATGTCATACCGTTTTAAACTAATAGAAGTTGATTAAAAATAAACATGAAAACTTTTAAAGGAAGCTTCTTGTAAATAATGTTTTAAAAATCCATTCATGCCGTATAAGTTAAAAAAAACATTCTTCATACTTTTTTCAGAAAAGTCAAAAAGTACCTCGTTCGAAAAACGACAAAAGATTCCTTTCATATCCTTTACTAAAAACTCACCGAAGGGAAAAATTGGATTTAGAAAATTGTATGTGATGGAAATAATAATAAATATTGAGGAAACATGGATGTGGATGATAAAATACACCCCAGTAAACACCAAAGTATAAACAATATCGGATAAAAATGAGATTGTGATATTTCCCTTACCTTAGGTCCGATTTGCTTCGTATGTGTCCGACCTCCTGTATAATGATTTAAAAAATGTCATTGACTTATTCCAGAATCATACTCATTGTTATGATATCATATATGGTTCACTTATGGCTTTATATTACCCGTTCTTTTGTAAATTCCATGTTAAAGAGCATTTTTGGTAAAATTGTTTCATTTGTCGTCCGTGTTTTGACATGTAATTATTTATATGATTACATAGATCATGGTTACTTAATTCCAGAATATAAAACATGATTTATATATAATATATATTCAGAATATATATATATATATATAATATATCAGTAAATGGAAACAAATACACCATTCATGGAGACGGTAGACCGTACGTACGCATGAACGCTGTTTTCTTTTCCTTATTGAGTTGAATGGAATTAATTATATGACATAAATATATATACACATAAATCCAGAATCATTATTATGTCATATATTTCATTATTAATTATTATATATACTTTATAATCATTCATGAATGGTTAACGTGGAGAATGAATCTCATCGCGTTGTGGAGACGGTAGTCTGTATGTACGCACGAGCGATGATATCATTCTCATGATCATGGAATTGTATTGGAGTGTATGTATACTATTTTAGAATAAATATCACTTTACAATAATCATATATAGTTATTATGTACACCATTATACCCATCCAAGTAAGGTGGTGGTGGAAAATAGATTACACCATGGCGTGGAGATGGTATTCCGTACGTACGCACGCGCGGTGATTTTGTTTTCTGTAGGACGAATAGATGGTGAAATAAGGTTGTTTCATAATTATAATAACATATCAGTATATAAGTGATACTGATGTTATTACTTCATAATGAAACAACCGAATAAGAGTAAGTTGAATAAGAAATAAAGATGAAAGAATCGGTGACGGACATTACCTCGTCTTTGAAGCGCCTCTTTGAGATCTTTTTTTTAGGGCACTAAAATTGGTCTTTGAGGAAGACCAGAACCTCTGGGATGTTTCTAGGGAAGTGGAGAAGGGAATTTTCTAGGGTTTGTCCGAGATTGAAGGCTCAATGTGGTGTGAGGAAGAGGGGGAGGAGGTGCCCTTTTATAAGGGAGGAGAGGGGCTCCTTTGGAAAAACTAAAAATATTATTTTATTATAAATCCAAATTCGGTTTTAAATATCTCAAAATTGATTTATTTCGAAGATAAGGTGGTTATGGGTCGAAATAATCTCATCCAATAGAATTTATACAAGTTTAGGTTCCTATTTTAACCTTATCATTTATATTTAACATTAAATTAAATAATTTTACATTTACCGTGTCTTCTTGTGTTCTTATACTATAAGGTTAATAAACATACTATAAGCAGCCAAACGAACCCCAAGTTGTTTATTATTAATATATATAACCTTATCTAAGTCATTTGTCCTAACCATAGATTTTTTGGAATAAAATTACAAAAACTAATATAATATTTGTTTTAAAAACTATTTTATGTCAATTTTGACACTATTTAGTAATTGATTTTTGTGAAAATCATAACAGAATGATTAGTTCTAAAAAAGTTAATTAAATCAATACTAACATGTCATATTAACCTAGAAAATTAGTTTAATTCATAAAAAGTCTCAAATTACATTTATTTTGGTGTTTATAACATCAATTATGTCAATATTTCATTAATAAGATAATTACTGCATCATATTTGTGTCATAAATAAATTAAATTATTTAAAGTCTAAAAATTACAAATAAAATATCACAATGTAGGAAATCTTTTTATATTTCTAATGAATATTTATAGCCGAATTTATCTTATGTATAACCCCATATTAAAAATGATTTACTTATTAAACTTTGATTTTAACTATTTCAACCCTTCTTTAAATAAATTAATAATAAATGTCCTAATCTTATCCAAGTGGGCCTAAATGGTCATATTTTATTCCTAAGGTTTTTTTTGTTCGAATTAAACTTGTCCAATAGAATTATTACATGTCTTAGGGTAATAATAATATCATTTTTACCTTTATTTACCCTATTTACTTTTAACCGTGGTAAAAAAAAGTAAAAAGTTACTATTCATCAAAAATTATTTTCATCTCATTGAACCACATTTTAGTCCTTGATATTAACCGTGTCTCTCGGATTTTCGAAATTCCACTCACAGAAGCGGTAAAATTAAGTTTTATGAAAAATTCAGTTTTTTTAACTACCACTTAGTGGTTTCACTATTCATCAAAAATTGAATGTTTCCAGAAAAATACCAAAAATTAGGCCTAAGATATATTTGATATTATGAATTAAAAAATGATGTCTATTTTACCAAATTTAAAACATATCAGTTGCATTAATTAATTTAAAAATTAATTTCCGTCGTCAAAACAAATAGCGTGTTCTTAAAAGATAATAACTATCAAAAGATTGACAGTTGTTTATGTCTGGTTTAAATGTGAAATTAAATCCAATAACCTAAATTATATTAAATTGTAAAAATATATTCTAAATATAATTTAAAAACAATCAAATTAATAATTTATCACTATTAATTATTTCTATTGAAAAGGTTGTTTTAATTAAAATTTAGTAATTTTTACTATTCATCAGAAAATGAAAGTTATCCAAAAAGTACCAAAATTTCACCCTAAGCTAATTTCGATATTCCGAATCCAAAAATGAAGTCCATTTTGAAAAATAAAAATTTCAAAATTTCAAAAAGTGGTTATTACTATTCATAACAGCTAGTTTTAATAATATTTTAATAGCATATCGTTGTTTAGTGAAACTCGGAATTGCGTACTACACATGCTATCGAGGAAGGTTGCAATTACGTGTAATGCAAGGCAAGTCAAGGATGCGTGTTGTGCAAGATCCTTTTGGTGTAGCGTACAACACAAGACATTAATGAAATTAAAAAGAATATTTTTCATAAAATCTCGGGGTGTTACAATATATCTTTCTTGGATACCATATTCCCTATAAACCACACCTCTTAAATCTAGAATTCATATTTCAATAGCTTTTCATAAAAATTATGTGCTCAAAGAATACATGGGAATATCTCAAGGAGTCTATCATAATGATCCAGTGTAGAAGATAAGTTGACGATGTCATTGATGAAAACCATAACAAATGAGTCCCAATAAGGATAGAAGATATTGTTCATGAGATCCATGAACATTTTTCCATGTTCATTAGTATGTATTACATAACAAGAAACTCATAATTTCTATACATTATCTAAAATAATGTCTTCAGAATGTCCTTCACTATAACATGCATCTGATGATAGCCCAATCCAAGACCATTCTTAGAGAAGAAATAGGCTCCCTGTAATGAATCAAAAAGATCATAGATTCTATATAAGGGATATCTATTCTTCATTTTAAACATATTCAACATATGGTAATTAATACATAGTCAAAGACTATGATCTGCATTCTTTGAAAAAATATAGTTTCACCCCATGGAGAAGTACTAATACTGAAAATCCCCTTCCACTTCATGTCATCCAATATCATAGTGAGATCCTTTTTCTCAGATGAAACCATATGATACAGTGGTATTAGAATGGGTTATACACCAAACAAGAGTTCTATCTAAATGTTTACTCATATATCATGTGAAATTCCTATGAATTAATCTAGAATTACATCCTGATAGAGATCCATGACTGGAAGAAAAGATGAGGGAGTTGTTATAGACCCTAATAAATGTGAAAATCCCGCCATATCCACCATTTTCATTCTTAGATGACTTAAGTCTGGTCCAAATCATCCTACTACGAGTTCCCTATCCATAGTCATCTTGAACTTCTCTCTATTTGGTGAAGTAAATGACACTCATATCTGATAACAATAAACGTGATCTCAAATGTTGGTCATAAATTCCATGATGAGAATCACATCAATGTCCTTCATCTCCAGAATCATGAATAATTATGGATGTACATATCTAGAGATGACTATAGGAAACTCTAGGTTTCATTAGATGTAGTCCAATTTTGTGACCCCTGATTTAGAAAGAGAGACTAACTTAGAAGACTTATAAACCGATAAGTCAAGTCAATAAATTTCTTGTGAGGATATAATAGAATGGGAAACACCAGTATTGAACAAGGATGTAGACAATATAGATGTTATCAAGATCATACATAATACAGTAGATATTTCCTCCCCTCCAATAGTTATGGTCCATTCCTCGTCATAGACACGAAATTCCTTAACTCCACCACCATATCCTTGATAAGGATGACTATCTTCAGTTATCATCATTTGGGACTCATGTAAAAGACCCCATTAGGATGCCTAGGTCGAATGTTGAGTCTATCATACACCCCTACAAAACCATGGACTCAGTGATATAACATATAACTTCTAGAGATTCTCTATCTTTTCCCATTTATATAATTGTCTCTACGGCGTCGTGCATACCCTACCCCATCTTAGTAAAATATGCATAATTTAGATACACTATTTTTGAACCCTACTATAGCTCTATGAACTCTTGAACTCGATCAAGATTTATAGTATCGTGAAATAAAAACTCAAATAATTGGTTCTAAAAGGCTTAAATGGGTGTCCTTTATGAAGATTAGCCTATCTGATGACTCTCCAATAGTACCTGGTGGGTCCTTATAGCATGAATTATTCTCTCCAGATCCTTATATCTATTGGTTTCTCAACAAGGTTGGATATAACTTCAATGATATACACTAAGTCCTCAAAATCCTACAATCTAGTGGTTCCCTGAAAGGATAGATATTACTGGATATGAAAATACCTAGCATCGTCAACCATGGATCATAGTGGATAGACTCTTAGTTATGGTGGGATGACCTTTTTCACTACTGGAGTAGTTATAAGAATGTTCTCTAGAGTACCCTCCTACTTATCTGGTGGTCCAACCAAATGTCTATGAGGTGAGATCATTTTTAACAAGATGGAACATTATGAATATAATAAACTACTAACTATTATATGGGCTCAATGAATGATTTCCCTAACCCAAGATATACCCCTTAGAGCACTAACTATTGTCTGCATTCCTACATGTTAGTCACATGGATAATATATACACTAACACGACGCCATGCTTAGTTTTTCTAATTAATAACAGTAAATATATATCATAAAAACATTGGAAAATAGATATGTCCCAAAAATAGGAATCTTCCCTAAAAGATAGCACAAATCAAGGAATTTAATTAAAGAGGTACTATGTAACACCAAAAAATGTGTGTATATATATATATATGGAATTTTAATATATGTTCCTACTCATTGTATAATTCACTCAAAATATCATAAAAAATTAACAAAAAATGGCTTCTATAGTAATATAGAGGTCTGTTACACATGTATTTTCCATGAAAATAACAACTCTCCTACCCAAGTCCCATACAACAATCTTCTTTCTACCATGTCCTTGGTTAGTAATAACTGAAGAAGAAAATTAGTTCTCTAATACCATTTTCTAACACTAGAACCCAAACTATCGGGTCTAAACTGAAGTTACACATGACCTCATGTGTACCTCCCCATATTCAAGAGGCTTCCAATTAGTAAGAGTGGCCTATGACCATTAGTGGGGACACTGTACCCTCAGTATCAAGTCAAAGAAAAAATATTCAATATTCAATATTATAATAAATAACCATAGAAAATAAATGGAAATTAATAAATGGAATAATTTTAATACAATAATTAGTGGCTCTCAATGTTTCAATCTAATAAAGAGTATAAGCAGCAAATAAAAAAATAAATAAAATTGAAGGATCCCCTATAGTATATTCCATTCCATTGCTAGATTTGTACTTCTATCCTCACTGATTAACCACATGAACCTTTCCCTTAATTGGGTCTCTTGTCCAAGAATCAACAAGCACACTGAAATTCCTCAGCATGGTGTGAGAACAAGTATTAGTAGACGACCAAAACTGTTTCCTTAAACAAGTGTCCACAAGTATAAAAAGTGTATTCGATAGTAATAATAAATGTATAATAAGCATAAAAACATACAATCCATGATTGAGATGATTTGGACAAACCAAGCTGCCAAAAAGCCTTGGCTATACATACATAAACTCTGTATCATAATGATAACATAATGTTTTAATAAGTAACCAAAATAGCCACTAGGCTAGTGGAATTATCACTCAAAAAAATCAGGGCATCGTACAGACATGTGACTTGGTCTAGGACTCAAGTACAATAGGATGCTCAAAAATCAACTAGGGATCAAGTTCTTGATATATGGAATGAAAAATGTAGGACTAATAAATATAGAGTTATTAATACTCATGTGTTTAGTGCATCCCAAACATTATGTTTCATGGTTTCATCATATCTACACCCTATTCTAAAGTCCCTTGTCACCATCATCACATGTCAAGAAGACTCTCCCTATAAGGGTTTAACATGTCATGATGGTCCACTTGTTCTGAGAACCAAGAATGATACCTCCAAAGAAAGGTAACATATATAAAAGGCATAGAATACATATAAATCAAATCAATATGAGAATAAATTAGAAACACATAACAGTATGCGATCATAACAAATCTTTGAGAAAAGATACTCTAGTATTACTCCTGGAATCAAATATCAAAAAGGGTCTCATGGTCCAGAGACAGACCCACATGAAATCAGAATCAAGAATTGTTATCAATTATTCCAATATAGAAATATGTGTAATAAAATCATATTAAGGTAAGGAACTTCCTTCCTCAATGTTGTCAAAGAAAATGTCATGGAAAAAATCACCATGTATGTTGAAAGCTGGAGTAGAATCCTATATAACCAAGAACACCTCCTCCTTATTATCATAGGTATTAAAACCTCAATGTTCATGTTTTTTCAAGGGTTCCTAGAACCAATTATAAAATTTTATTTCAAAAGGAATCATAAACTTACATGTGATAATACCATTCTCTCTTTGGATAATCTATAATAATTGTGAAAATTACATATTATCCCACTTCATATTTCCACATTATACCTTAGTGAATAATTATGATTTCACATGTGATAATAAAAATATCTTATGGATAAACCAAGATAAAATATTAATTCTTACTAATATTTTTATGATTTGGGTTATTTTTATCCTATGTGTTTTTTTCATTTTTCAGAAAACTTTGGAAGATAGATTCACATATGATAATTATTTCTCTCTATAGAAAAATCCTATAAAACATAAGACAATGATTTATTTTTTACCCTTCGAATATTTCTAGACTATTTTATTTTCATAAATTTTAATCAATAAAGTACAAGACCTAGAGAAGAATAAGATTTATAAATGAACATAAAAGAAATACATGGAGATTCCACCCTTAGAAATCATCACTCGAAAAAGTAGAGAGGGTGAGTTTCTTACATTCCTAGAAAACCGGATTAATAAATTGGTTTGATCAATGAAGGATTCACAAATTTTGGAAAATGTCATATCAGACTACTCAGACAAAAGTGATCAACCAAAAATAATGGCCACCTAGGTTTAGATAATTTTGATTAAAGCCACTACATAATATATTTAGAATTAATTCTAGCCACCTAAGTTATAATTTTACTTTCTCTCCCAACCATTTATTCGATGTGGACCACATAAGTCCTCTTAAACATATGAATTATTGTAATATGAATAAAAAAATTAAATTCAATGAATTTTTTAATTTAAAGTGGTTGAAAAAATTATTAGGAATGGATGAGGAAGAAGATCTTCCAAAAAGGTTTTAAAAACACATATTTTCCAAAATAGTATTTCATAAGGGTAAACTAGTTTTACCCATAATTTTCACTAACCATACGTGAGATACACTTATAAAAGATTTTGAAAAAGTGATGGTACAGTTACAAAACTCCACCTAACCATTACAAATTTTATACTATCCTTAACGCATCACTTACATATCATTACTCATACTCAGCTACCCCAATCCAACTACCCATACCTAGGATTTTACCATTATTAAACTACACTTATGCCACCATATATCATCATGTAGACCCTGGTTAACCATTATCTGAATAGAAGAAAATTCGAGTTACCCTTACATTGTGTGATGATACCCTTATGCAATACCCTTACTCGAGTACCTTACCCCTAAAAAATGCTAGGATGAACCTTACATGCTGCATGAATACTCTTATACAATGTCACACTTACCCCTTTGCGATGCTTGGTCCAAGGGTTACCCTTGCATAGTGGCATGTTTACACTAACATCACCCTTATAAAAAGTATTTTACCCTTACGCAGGGTCTATTATACCCTTATGAAGCACATGGATAACTCCATTACCTTCACATAACCAAGGAAAACCCCTTTTTACTTTTATGAAATGGGAATTTTAATACACAATTACCCATACGTAACACCCTAATACTTAATTACGTGTAATTTTTATTGAAAATTTAGATTTTAACATAAAAACACATATAAATTAAATCCAATAGTTCATTTTAAGTACTATTCAAAACTGAGAATAATACATACTATTCCATATCATTAGATAAAAATCTATATAAACATCATATAAGATATCTCAAACTCCAACAGGAATAGTCAATTAAAAGATCACTAGAATCCTCTCTACCTCAAACCCTAGAGCCTGTATTAGGGCAGTGAGATGAGGAAGAATGTAACCCCTTAATCAAATAAAGCATACAACCAAGTAGGTTATTAAAAGATAATACCTCACAAGATATATAGCTCTAATGGAACTAGAAACTAAATTTCATGAATTTGACCATTTTTTGATTCCATTTCCCCTCTATCCATGATGAGAATGACTTTACGATTATGCTCTACTCTTTAACCCCATGGATGAGGGAAATATTGGGTCTCTCATTTTCTTTCATCACCCCTCTATACTGATCATATCTTGGAGCACTATATAGGTGTTATTAATATAGATACTAACTTGAAGGATAAATCCAAAATGTCTAAACCTAAGGCGGTAATTGTAGTTGATAAACAATTAGAATTGTGAACTATATTTTCCTAAGTATATTTAATTTGAAAAAAATCCACATGTGAAATATTATAACTAGAGTTTCCATCAATAAATGTGTTTAGAAAAGTATCATTCTCATCCTCCTCCCCATTATGAACCTAAAACATTCTTTACATTATATTATCTCTATCTTGAGAATCTAATACAAATAATATTTATGATTCTACTTCTTAATGATAGTTTTTAGACTTCTCCTTTCCCATGTTATTTTTTTTATCTTTGAACAACTTCTAATATTGAAAAAGTGTTTGTATTTTCTATGTAGAAACCATTACATTCCTTCTTATTTTTCATTTCAGAATAATTATCAATATCCTTATAATTATAAAATGGATTCCAAAGTTTTCAATTGAATAACCCATTTTATGATATTTTTCATAATAAGATATTATAATTTGGATTTTATATAATCAATAGTTATATGATTAATTATATGACAATATAGTTATTAATAATATATATTCTCCTAATCAGTAAAAATTTTCATCTCAAAATATGAATTAAATAATAAAACATTGTTAATAAAATAAATATTAAGGTTTACCTCAATAAAAACTCAAGAAAACTTTATATTCATTAAAAATTAAATATATTTATTCATTTTAATTAGAACAGTAATAATTTATAAAAATCACAACTTTTTGGTAGAAAATAAATCTATTTAATCCATTTTTTGTGAATCCATACATATAATCAAGTATTTCTTCAAAACGTATGAATTGGGGATGTCGATCATGAATTTTTTTAATTAATTGAATTATAAAAAAAATCCCATTATAAATTATTCATAATACTATTTATATCATTGAAATTATTATCTATAAATTTTTTTGTTTTTATAGATAATTTGTACATATATTATATTAAATTATTAGTAATTTGGTACGACATGTAGAAAATGATTTTTAGTTAGTTACCAATTCTAGAATTATTTGTTTTTGTATTCATGTATATAATCAATTGGATTTTTATGCGCCACTCATGAAGAAATGATATACAAGATTTTAGGATAATTAAATTAATACGTATAAATACTAACAATTTCTATTTTAAATCCTATTTTAATATTTATCTTAGTGAGTTTCATTTTTAACATTTGGATCTATTTTGATGATTTCATTCTATTATCATAAATAATAAACATCATAAAAAAATATTTTTTATATGAGTATCTTTTATTATGAATGATAGCCGAAGTTACCGTTTTCAATTTTCAAGGATTATAATTTAAGAGGTTTGATCAATATGTACCACTTCATTATATATTGGGTTGAATAGAAAAATTGGTAATAAAAATTATGGGTATATTTTGATCAATTAATTTTACTTTAATGAAAATATTTGTTTTATTTTTTTGGGTACTTGGGGGTTCATTAAATTTCATTAAATTATTATGCCTATTATTACATATTATTTCAATTTAATTTCAATAAGATAAAAATGATGAAATAAATATAAATAAAATATATTTTACATCTAAAATTATATTTGGAGAAAATTTTCTACTATCCAAAGTATTTTAGAATTATTTATATTCGTATTTCACTATAGGTAAATTTCCTTTTAAATTAAAGTAGTTTAATAAAATAACTTTTATATATGTTTATTTGTATGCATGTATACATTTAATATTTTCACCGTAAATATATATATATTATTTTTTATATTTATATTAAAATATATCTAAAATTACAGTAATGTAAAATAAAAATTTTCACAAAAAATTTATGTAATTATATAAACTATAAATTTACAGTCAAAATTTACATTTTTTATTTTTATATATTTTTATTTTATTCAGAAATTTATGTGAATATTTGAATTGAAAATTTCTAATGGAAACTTTCCCTCTAAATTTACATTATTTATTTAGCTATTAATATAGTTTTAATAAAAATTTGGACATGTGTTTATTTTAGATTTTTGGTAACAAAATTTATAGTTTAAATTTACAATGTCAATTTCTCAGGGAATTTTCCAATGCGAATGTACTTTGTATGGTTTTATATGTATATATAAATGAATTTCATGTGTATATAATTATATTTATATATATATATATATGTATACATATTTTTATGTATGTTTATTTATAAATAATAACATCAATATTTTTGAAAATACATATATATGTGTGTAATATAGATATATGTTAGTATCTATGCATATACTTATATTTATATTTACATATAGACAAATATTATATTTTAAGTAAAAATTTACATTGATAAAAAAAATTCACTAGAACTTTGCAGTAGAACTGTCAGTGTTTTCTTTGGAATATTAATGTATAGAATAAATTTACACTAGTAAATGGAAATTTTAACTATGAAATTCTAATGAAATTTTGAAAGAAAATTATAAAAGGATCAGTTAGAAATTAAATATCGAGATGAAATTTCTATTCATAACTCAAAAAGTTTCATTGTAAAATATCATTGAAAATTTCAATTTATGTATTAAATATTTCTTTAAATATATTTTATTTTAATATAATATAAAAGTGATACAATAAGCTGCACTAAACCACTACTATAAATATTGAACATCAACACACTGACCATCAATTCATTGTTTTCCCCTTCAGAATTATATTCAGAGTCCTTCCATGAATGTTGGTAATAAATTCACGATAACAAGAAAACTCTAGCATTAATTTTAATAAAATGAATCTAATGTAATTTATAAAATTATCATAGTATGTATATAAAATTGTAATTAGTATGTTGTATTTTAAATAAATACAAAGAATATTTCGAATTAAAATTTCTAGTATAATATATATATATATATACATATATATAAATTTTCACTGAAAAAATCCATGAAACATTTTATAGACTTCAATATATTAGATAATAAAATTTTTAGTGAAATTTTCTTTTAAAAAATTAAAAGTTATATATGCATGTTCATATATAATTAGAATTTATTTATAAATTTTCTATGAAATTTTAAAATTTTCAATTAAAAATTAAATATCTATTCAAGATTTCAACAAGTAAATCCCCATTTAAAATCTTTCATATAAATTTATATTGTTGAATACTCATTTGAAATTTTCATTATATTTTTTAGTGAAAATTATCAGTATAATGGTTTTTTTTAATTTCTACATTTTTATGTAAGTAAATTTTTGCTTGAAATTTATATTGAAACTTTGAATTCTTAATTTAGAATTTATAGAAAAAATCACACACAAATATATAAATATATACAATTATAAAATTGTATATAATATGTATTTATATTATTTGGTATATAATGTATTTTATCATATTGAATTTAATATATCTTTCTTATATAATGTGTGCAAAATCATTATATATATATATATAGTTTTTCATAAAATTTATATAAATATAAATATATAAACATAATTATAATTATAATTATCGTGGAATGTTTAAAAAACACACTAAAACATTAAAGTGTATATAAATAATATTTTTGTGAGTATAAATATATATATTAATTTTTAAAAAAAACATATATTAATATATATCTATTTTTAAAATATATTATGGACCCTATTTTAAAATTAAAAAACATAATAAATATATATATGGGTATATAAAAATGTTATTATAATGTTCATTTTTATTATAACTAAGATATATAAATTAGATTTAATAGTGGATAAATATAGATTAGAGTTTATTTTATTACATCCATTTTTCTTGGAATTATATCAATTTTTTTAAAAACAATTCTCTTTAAATTGATTTACTATCAGTCAAAAAAGGTGGTATATATCTGAGGACAAACTAGACACTCACATTTGGGGATAAACTAAATAATATACTAATCAGGTGAAATGGATTTGAATAACTAAAATTCACTAATAAAATGTTAGAATCGTTAACCACATTGTCCCAATTATATTTCTTTTGAGAAAAACCATCAACATTTGAAATCTTAACACTGGATTTTCAATAAGTGTCTGGAATAATTTCATGCCCATTATTCATAACATTAAAAACTAAACCCATCAATTATTTACTTTCTCACCATCATGAGAATTTTATTTAAAAAATACTTACTTTCCCAACCCCCTAAGAAACTTATTTTGGGCCGATAATGAGAGAAGAGAGATAATGATGCTCAAATACTACCTCTAATAGGCCATGAGTTGGTGACAAGAACCAGGGGTATATCATTAAAAAATGATATACCTTATCCTCTATGATAATAGAAATGAGAAACATTATAGAAATACCCAAAAAAACATGATCATGATAAAATTAAAATATCTCAAATACATTCATATAATGTCACACAATTATACAACACTATAAAAATTATATGTATCAAAAAATAATAATGTGAAATTACCAGAAATCCCAAATAACTCATGAATAACTTATAATCAAGTAAAGTCCATACTTATAACGAAAAAAAAAATCATAGACCTAAAAATATGTTCATATATGTGTAGGATGAGCATAACATGTATACTCAATAGGATCTTTCCCAAAGCCTCTCTTAAAAAAGATATAGAATTCATGCTAAGTCCTAGTAAACTAAAAGTGAAGCTAACTCATCACATAATAAGTGATGATAATTTCATAACCTCTCCATTTTTATCTCTCACCTATTATCACATAAAAGTGAATATATTATATAATATCAAAAGAAGGAACCACACTACCACTTCCCCACTATTTTCCCACTCTAACCTTACATTGCTCGTCTTATGGAATATCTCTCTAAAGGTAAGCCACCCTGAAGACACCTGAGTTAAATTATTATAACATTAATCATGTTCATCACATAATCTCATCACATACTATGCAATTCATGCATCACATCATCTCATCCCTTCTGTAGATCGTAACCGAGTAGTTTACGGGAGACATCAGAACAAATATGTTGTGTTTTATACCTCAAGCCATTATATCCTAGGAACATCATACCTATAATAATCCATAAGATACAATATCCATAAAATAATTTGTTCGAAATAACCAAAATCTATTAAATACCTATATAAAAATATAAATCGATATATAATCACTAGGTATACTAGAACATAATATTACCAAGTGAATAGAGTGAGGTGAGAGGGGATATTAAACTATCCATTCCTCACCAACAATGATTTTAAGTAAAACACCCTCTTAGAGTCTACTAGGTGTTAGTCTCCCTATTAGAATGGGTGGGTGGCATATAAAATAAAAAATATAGGATATAATATAGCTCATAATCACATTATGGGCATTAAACTATTCTTAGTCTCAACTACAGATACCATAACTCAAACAAATTGCTACCACTATTAATGAGTAGATATCCTATAAGCACACAATAATTCAAGAGGACTTTCATTTATTTATTTGATTGCATTATAAAAATCAATTTCTGATAATTAATTTATCATCCATTTAACAATATTCCATTCATAATTCATTAACAACCAAGTAATGTCCACTCCATTCATGCATAATCCAATAGTTTCCATAGTTCCACAATATTGTAGATATTTTCATTCAATCAAGCACTAACCCCATGGTTTAAAACATTTATTATTTAGTATAATTCCATAATTGAGTTGCTATAGGAAAGATCCTAAGACTTTATAAAAAATATGCATAAATCCAAAACAACATGATACATCAATAGTGGGGAATGAAATGTAGGAAAACAAGAAACCCGAACATATGACCTCTAAATGAAACTATTATAATGTAACCATCCCATATTTTAGAACAATAATGGGAAATCCTAACTTCAATCCATTCCATTAATCATGGTTCTATCCCTAACACCACTATGTATATCACTAGGAATCCTACTATCATAGGTATCAACTCTTACAAAAAACCTGGGCCTCCCCGCTGATGTCTCATCAACCAACCTCCACCCTAGGATCACATCATGTTGCATAGAAAGTCTCATATACAGAGAACAAAAATAAGGAAACAAACAATAGATATATTCTACATCATATCTATGACCTAAAAGCATGCAATCAATCTTTCACATGCAGTAGGCTTGCCCAAACCCAAAATGTAGATTTATCAAATAACTGATTTTATTACTATCCTGGATTAACAGATTAAATTATAAAAATATTTATCTGAAGTAGATTATTAATTATTTATTTAAATAAATAATTATCCTTTTATTATTCATTTAATAGATAAATAAACACTATATTCACAGACTAAAGAATAAGTACTTATTTAACATTAAACTCTCATATATATTTTAACTTGAATATAACTACTTTTTGAATTATTGCGATCAAATTATCCTCAATAAATATTATCTCCCTCTCTTGATAATAAAATATATTCCTATATTAAATTAAAATTAAATTTAAATAAGTTTATTGCATTCAATATTATGTGTGATCCTTTAGGACTCTTTCTCATTAGTGGTAGGAAAGATGACCTAATGTCCAAGATCAACATCAAACAACACGTCATGAAACCCATAGATAAAGAAGTTAATTTCATGACCACAACAACATCCTATAAATTCTCACTATGTAATATAATATACTTATTATGATATTTTATAAAGAAGGTTTCATTACTCTTGTCATAAACCTATATGAATAATATTTATCTCATTTATTACCTGAACATAACTCATCGATAAGCCACTATAGTCATGGACTTAATTAAGAAGTTTAATTTTAATTAAATGGATGGGATATCGACTTACATTTTAGGATTAAACAAATCCCATTTGGATTATTTAATTAATTCTATGTCACTCCTGACACACCCAAAATATCCTTCTTTTTTATGAGAATAAAATATCATAGTTTTTAATAATACATCAAATTACACAATCCCTTAAATATATTCATAGTAATTTGAGGTCTATGGACCAATAAACACAGTCACATATAGAAATATATAATTACACATATAACATGTGGAATATTTATGTATGTGTGTGGGGGGTCTCTTCTCATAACCTCTTATATCAAATATTACCAATAGAGAACATAATGAAAAGAAGTCTCAATTTTTTATGATCCAATATCACATGAATGTTAGTCATCGTCTATATCCTATCAAATAAATATCATCTGACCATTTAGAATGGGTTTGTGAATATTTTTATTACACTTTAATGATCTTATCTGAGTGGTGAGATACTATATCTGTTAAAAGTGAAAAATACTCTTAGAATATTATCACATACAATTTTATACAGAATAATAAATATCATGTGATAAGATATTAATATTCATGTTTTAAAAAATATGGATAATGTAATGTAAAAATTAATTGGGACTAGGCCACTATATCAAAAAGAAATAACATTGGTAGTGGTTTTATAGTGTCTCTAAGAAGCATAAAGAGAAACATAGTCTCAATAAATCAACAAAAAATAAAATTTATTAGGAACATAATCCCAATGTATTTTTGGAAAACTCAAACTATATGAATAGGTGATTAATATTATGTAAAATCATATCATAATACACCTCAATTATTGATTAATTAC